>JAIOJX010000001.1:1200000-1800000 GCA_022376925.1 Tragulus kanchil | reverse complement strand
ACCAGCATCTGCAGTGACAAAAGCACGCGGCCAAGGATGGAGGCAGAAGTGGGTTTATTCTGGGGCCACCCACCGAGCCAGCTAGTATGCTGGGGGTACCAAGGGGATCTAAAGAGTGGGCCTCCACAGTCCTGGGGACAGTCTAGGCCTCCACAGCCTGGCCGTTGATGACGCGGATGTGGCGGATGATGTCCTGGATGGCTTCCGACGTGGTGCCCTGGCCCCCGATGTCTGGGGTGTGCATCTGCACGGGATGGGCAAGCTAGGGCACACGCCAGGGTCCAGCTAACACCTGAGCCCTGGCCGGCAGGCAGCCCAGGGCCGCCCACTATGCCCTGTAGCCTGCAGGAGTGGGGAGTGCCACCAGGAGGGAAGTGGTGTCAGCGGAGGCCCAGAAGCGCCAGCCTACCTGGCATCACCCTCTCCCTGGGGGCAGCCCAAAGTGCTGGGTCACCATTTCCAGCCCCTCAGGCACCCTACCAGTGCAACCTGGGCAGGGATGGGGGTGGGTTGGGGAGGCTCACGCTTTCATTGTCCATGGATGCCAGGACCGCCTTGCGGATGGAGGTGGCGTAGGAGTGGAGCCTGAGGGGAGAGCGGGTTCAGTCCTCTGGGCCCCGGGCAACAGTCTGCGGGCCAAGGGCCCGGCGAGGCGAAGTCACTTACTTGAGGTGGTCGAGCATCATGCAACTCGCCAGCAGAGTAGCCGTGGGGTTGGCGATGTTCTTATTGGCAATACTCTTCCCTGTGTTTCTGGTAGCCTGGAAGAGGCAAAATAAAGAGGAGGGGGAGGCCCACAGAAGAATGTCGAGAGTCCGCTGCATCTGTGTGAACAGTCAAATCCAGCGACAGAGAGCAGATGGGATCTGTGCCAGGGGTTGGGGGAGGAGAATGGAGCGTGGCGGCCACAAGTACAAGACTTCTTTTTGGGGTGATGAAAATGTTCTAGAATCAGTGGGTGTGGCTGCACAACTCTGAACACTCTAAAAACCAGTAAATTGTTCACTTTCAACGAGTGAACTAGAAAGTACGTCAGCTAGTTCACAAAAGGCCAGTGGCCCTGGCATCGCTGGTGGCACTCACCGTCTCAAACACGGCATACACATGGCCATAGTTGGCCCCAGCCACAAGGCCAGGGCCCCCAACCAGCCCTGCACAGACGTTGTTGACGATGTTGCCGTAGAGATTGGGCATCACCATGACGTCAAACTGCTGGGGCCGGGACACCAGCTGTGGGGCAAGGAGAGGGCAGCCAGGAGCTGGAGCACCCGCGGTCCTGCACACCCAGGGCGGAGGCCCGTGCAACGCGGCAGCCTAGCTACCTGCATGGTGGTGTTGTCCACGATCATATTCTCGAAGGTGATCTGGGGGTAGCGGGCTGCCACCTCCTTGCAGCACTGGAGAAACAGCCCATCGCCCAGTTTCCTAGGGGGACGCAGGACACCAGCTTGGCCACGGCCGCCAGCAGCTGGAGGGATGGGGTCCAGAGACACCACAGAAGGCTGGAGGCCAACCTCCTACCAGTCCCATCTGCAGCGCGCACAGAATCCCACTCCACCCCGCACGCTGTGCACCGAGCGCGGAGCGGAGGGGCAGGGTGGGCGTACATGATGTTGGCCTTGTGCACAGCCGTCACTTTCTTGCGCCCGCTCTCCTGGGCCAGTTTGAAGGCATACTCAGCAATGCGCAGGGATTTGGCCTTGGTGATGATCTTCAGGCTCTCCACCACTCCTGCCACACTCTGGGAAAGCCACGGGGGAGAAGAGACCCGGGTCCTGGCGGAGCCTCCCTCCAGCACGAGGCTCCCAGCGGGCACAGCCTTCGGGACCGCCGGCCTAGCCAGGCTCCCCAACCCCCACCCACCTCGTGCTCCAGGCTGCTGTACTCGCCCTCCGTGTTCTCCCGGACGATGAGGATGTCGATGTCCCTGTGCCGTGTCACCACGCCCGGCAGGCTCTTACAGTGGATGACGTTGGCGTAGAGGTCCAGGCTGGTGCTGTGGGCACACAGAGTCAGCCAGCTTCTGCCACCACTCTCTGCCAGCACCCCACCGAGCCCCCGCCCCGTGCTCTTGGCTCTCACCGAAGAATGTTGTTTCGGGATTTGTGGGATGGTGGCAGGTTGTGGTTTGTTTCAATATTGCCTACAGGACAGAAACAAGGCCAGCAGGCTGGCGAGGTGGCCTCAGGCTCCGCTGGACTCCCACATTCCCCTTTCTGGCCTAAGGAATGTGTGCAGACGACAGCTTCTGGCGGCAGAAGTGTTCCACAGAACGCTCTAGTACACATGCGTGGAAGCCCCGTGAGGGCGGGCAGACACGTGTCTGTCTGCTTCACAGATGGCTGCTGGCACACGGCACACGCTCGGTGATGAATACAGGAACGCACGGGGGGTCGCAGCTGGCCAGAAGCCCTCCTAGAGCCGGGTGGGACATGGCAAGGCCAGGGTCCAGCTAGACAGAAGGTGACCGCGCCTGCTGACTAGCAGGCCGGTGGCGAGGCTGCACCAGCGCGAGCGCCAGGCCCCACGTCCAGGCGCCACTAGAGCACCACCTCGGGGCGGGCAGGGACTGTCTGCAGAGGACCACAGCTGCAGCTCACTGGAACCAGGGGACCCAGAGGATCAGCTGCCACGGAGAGAAGGCAGTCAGACGGTTCCAAGTAGAGACGGCCTTTCTCAGGTGCCCCGAGTGCCCTTGGCACTCTGCAGTGGACATGCCAGTTCCTCCACACGACCACCAGGGCCTGGGTCTCTACCTGCGCTCGTCTTTTGCTCACTTACTCCTCCTGCAGAGCAGGTGATGGGTGAGCAGACTGCAGAGTGAGTGATGGAAACCGTCTAAGGAGCTAGACCAAACCAAAGAGAACTCAAAAAGGGTTCAGTTCCCATTTATAGCCTCCACAGCTGTGCTGGCTGGAGCCAGGGCAGCGCGCAGAGGCTCAGAGCTGCATCTCTTTGGCATCTGGTTTGGGCGAGTCTGAGAGGGTTGGCTCACGAGGGAAGAAGCAGGCTGGAGAGAGCCCATGCCTGGACAGGCCCCCACGCAGTCCAGCAATACCAAGATCTCAGAGTCGAAGCACCAGTGGGGCCCCAGCGACATGTGTCAGCCTGGAGGTGAAAGGAATCTCACCCTTCAGGGCCACACGGTTCCGACGGATGGCCATGATGGCATTCCGGATGTCCTCCTCGTCACCATTGGAGCTCACATGCACCTCTTCAAAGTCCACCGGCACACATGCATGCCTGAGACACAGCGGGATCGGGACGGTGACCCCAGGCCTCGCTCCAAGAAACCTGCCCAGACCACTGAGCACAGAGGCCTCTGCCCGGCTGCTGCCCACCCTGGCTCTGGCCAACAGGAGACTGAGCCTATCTGGGCCAGCTGACGGAGTGGGGGGCACTGACATCCACGAGACCATTAGCAGGCCTGGGTCCCCCCTTCCCACACCCGGTCAGCCTGGCTGGCGTCGCAGGCACCAGGACAGGAGGCCTCCCTCCACTGGCTCGCTGCTCCTCGTGATACAAGTTCTCAGGGTCCCCCAGCTGGGCCCAGGGGCTCTGTACCTGAACACAGACTTGACGTGCAACATGAGCTCCGGCCCAATGCCATCCCCTGGGATCATGGTCACCGTATGCCGCCCACCATACTTAGCCGACGGGGGCTAGAAGGATGGAGGGTAGGCCTTCAGTTTCCTTCTTTCCTCGAGCACTGACCCGGTGGGTCAGCCAATCGGGAGGTGTCAGCTCAGGATACCCCGACCGTATGTCTTGCCCCACCCACTGTGACAGGGACAGTCCCCTCCATGCCAGGAGGACAAAAGCAGAAGCAGGCCCTGCCTCCGCTTGGACCTGGGTCAACCCCCAAACCACTAAAAGTCCCCAACCTAACAAGCAGACGAAAAAAATACTCACAATTGTCTGTTGCTAGAGGCGGGGACAGGAAGGAAGAAGACACAGATCAGCCAAGGCTGGAGGAACAAGGTTGTGCCTGGGGACCAGGGCCTTTCCCCAGGGCGCCGAGGAGGAGGGGCGGACGAGTCCCGGAGACTGCGCCCCAGAGGGAGAGACACGAGGGGCACGGAGCCCGCCCTCTGCACGCACACATGCCCGTGAACACACCCACATGCACCTGCACACGTACGCCTCTGCACACACAGAGGGACACAAGCAACAATCAACACAAGCACGAGCACATGTATCCTCGGGCAGGTACTTACTGAGAAGCTCCTCCAGGGGGCCTCATGGGCACCTAGGACCTGGCAAAGAGAACCCACATGCCAGTGGTTGTTGTCTAGCCCAGAAAGTCAACTTAGCAAGGGCCAGCCGAGCTCCTGGCAGAGAAGGGGGCACCTCAGCCACGCACTACCGTTCAGTGAAGAGCAGCACACAGCGTGTGCCCAGACAGCTCGGTGGATTTGGCCATCCATAGATATTTACAGAAATGTTTACGTTTCCCTCCCACCTTTTGTTGTTTCAGGGTTTTTTCATCCAATTATTCCTGATCAGTGAGGTCTGTAACTTGGAAAAATTGCCACACTAGACAGTACAATAGGGAAACCACGGTAACAAACCACAAGGCCACCATGACCATCATCAACATTACTTTTCCACACCATACAGGAGGCCTCCCCAGCTGGGATACAAGTTCTCAGGGTCCCCAGCTGGGCCCAGGGGCTCTGTACCTGAACACAGACTTGACGTGCAACATGAGCTCCGGCCCAATGCCATCCCCTGGGATCATGGTCACCGTATGCCGCCCACCATACTTAGCCGACGGGGCTAGAAGGATGGGGGGTAGGCCTTCAGTTTCCTTCTTTCCTCGAGCACTGACCCGGTGGGTCAGCCAATCGGGAGGTGTCAGCTCAGGATACCCCGACCGTATGTCTTGCCCCACCCACTGTGACAGGGACAGTCCCCTCCATGCCAGGAGGACAAAAGCAGAAGCAGGCCCTGCCTCCGCTTGGACCTGGGTCAACCCCCAAACCACTAAAAGTCCCCAACCTAACAAGCAGACGAAAAAAATACTCACAATTGTCTGTTGCTAGAGGCGGGGACAGGAAGGAAGAAGACACAGATCAGCCAAGGCTGGAGGAACAAGGTTGTGCCTGGGGACCAGGGCCTTTCCCCAGGGCGCCGAGGAGGAGGGGCGGACGAGTCCCGGAGACTGCGCCCCAGAGGGAGAGACACGAGGGGCACGGAGCCCGCCCTCTGCACGCACACATGCCCGTGAACACACCCACATGCACCTGCACACGTACGCCTCTGCACACACAGAGGGACACAAGCAACAATCAACACAAGCACGAGCACATGTATCCTCGGGCAGGTACTTACTGAGAAGCTCCTCCAGGGGGCCTCATGGGCACCTAGGACCTGGCAAAGAGAACCCACATGCCAGTGGTTGTTGTCTAGCCCAGAAAGTCAACTTAGCAAGGGCCAGCCGAGCTCCTGGCAGAGAAGGGGGCACCTCAGCCACGCACTACCGTTCAGTGAAGAGCAGCACACAGCGTGTGCCCAGACAGCTCGGTGGATTTGGCCATCCATAGATATTTACAGAAATGTTTACGTTTCCCTCCCACCTTTTGTTGTTTCAGGGTTTTTTCATCCAATTATTCCTGATCAGTGAGGTCTGTAACTTGGAAAAATTGCCACACTAGACAGTACAATAGGGAAACCACGGTAACAAACCACAAGGCCACCATGACCATCATCAACATTACTTTTCCACACCATATTCCCTTGTTACAAAAGCATCGCCTTGCAGTGCAAGGGACGCCAGTTCAAGCCCTGGCCTGGGAAGATCCCACGTGGCGCGGAGCGGCTGGACCCATGTGTCCAATCACCGAACTGGAGCTCTGGAGCGCATGCGCCCAGAGCCGGCGCTCTGCGACAACAGATGCCACCACGATGGGAGGCCCACAGGAGCCAAAGAACAAAGACGGATGAAAACAGAGAAATGAAAGACCAGTAGAAGTGGCCCACCCGCTCCCCTCCCTCCCCAACCCGACCCCCGCCCAAAATAAATAAATAAATAATAAATATTAAAAAAAAAAAAAGGCAGTGCAGTCAGATCATAGAATCCAGAGAAAAAAGATAGTACCCAGCCCCCTACCCGCTCAGAGATGAGCACTGCTGGCACCATGGGGAAGAGCCCTCTAGAATCGGAAGAACAGTGGACGCTCATCTCTCAGGCGGCTTTCATAAAGGATTGTAAAATGTAGGCCTGGGCTTCCCTGGTGGTCCAGTGGGTAAGGACACCGCCTTGCAGTGCAGGGGGCGCCGGTTCGATCCCTGGCCTGGGAAGATCCCACGTGTCGTGGAGCGGCTGGACCCATGTGTCCAACTCCCGAGCCGAACCTCTAGAGCGCATGCGCCCAGAGCCAGTGCTCTGCGACAACAGAGGCCACTGCAATGGGAGGCCCACAGGAGCCAAAGAACAAAGACGGATGAAAATAGAGAAATGAAAGACCAGTAGAAGTGGCCCACCCGCTCCCCTCCCTCCCCAACCCGACCCCCGCCCAAAATAAATAAATAAATAATAAATATTAAAAAAAAAAAAAAGGCAGTGCAGTCAGATCATAGAATCCAGAGAAAAAAGATAGTACCCAGCCCCCTACCCGCTCAGAGATGAGCACTGCTGGCACCATGGGGAAGAGCCCTCTAGAATCGGAAGAACAGTGGACGCTCATCTCTCAGGCGGCTTTCATAAAGGATTGTAAAATGTAGGCCTGGGCTTCCCTGGTGGTCCAGTGGGTAAGGACACCGCCTTGCAGTGCAGGGGGCGCCGGTTCGATCCCTGGCCTGGGAAGATCCCACGTGTCGTGGAGCGGCTGGACCCATGTGTCCAACTCCCGAGCCGAACCTCTAGAGCGCATGCGCCCAGAGCCAGTGCTCTGCAGCAAGAGAGGCCACCGCGATGGGAGGCCCACAGGAGCCAAAGAACAAAGATGGATGAAAATAAATAAATGAAAGACCAATAGAAGTGGCAAAATAATAATAAAAAAAAAAACTGTAGGCCTGCCTCGTGGCCTACACAGACGACAGATGTCCTCAACCCCTACTCGAAACAGTCATGCTAGGTCACATCAGTGCCATGCCTGACAGCTTGAGAGCCACAGCCACTCAAGCCAAATGGGACAGGTGCTCAGAGTGATCCATCTGGAGGCTCCACACTTCCATGGAGAAGCAGCCTGTGTCCCAGCTCCCACCACAGGGGGGCTACAGGCCCACACTTTCCCCTGTTGGGCCCCCACCTGCGTGCCCCTCAGCCCAAAGAGGCAGGGGCAGAGCCAAGGTCCTCCTTCTCACGCAGGAATGCCCTGCCACTGGCCTGCAGGGGCAGCAGCAGAGCATTCCAGCCGATGGCAGAGTCCCTGTGGTCATTTTCCAAAGAGCCAGGCCTTCTTGCTAGAAGTCTGGAAAGCTCAGGCAAAGGCTGACCATCCGGTCTCTCTGGCTGGTATTCACAAGGCGCCTGCTTGGACATGCTCTGTCAGCACAGGGGTTAGGAAGGGGGTGACTAACAGGACAAGGCACTTCTTGGGTTTCTATTGATCCATGGGGCTCCCGGATCCGCATCCAGATGCATGCTTGGGGCTTTTGTTTTCCTTCTAGCAACTGTCAGTACCTGGATTCATCTTATCTGTAGGCTCTTGATGCAAACATGCAGATGGTGGCTTAGACTGCCCTTCCTCCAGGAAGTCTTCCCTGATGCCCTAAGGCTGCTGAGCTACTGGTCCCCCTGGGCTGCAAATCCCTACCCTTTCCCTTCCTCCCAGTCAATCTCCCTAGGTTATAGCTGCCTTGCTCCTTCTCCAAACCCTGAGCCCTGAGAATGGACGCCATGTCTGTGGGTCTCCTACTATCACCCCAGGATCCGGGAAAATGCCTGGTCCAGAGATGAGATACAAAACACACTTCCTGAATGAAGTAAACACATCAGAAAATGAAGGAAGATATGGTGGGCTTTGAGGCTAGGAAGACCTTGGTCCAAATCCTCAGTCCACTACTGCTGGTGACAAACACCCTAACCTTGCTCAGTTTCCTGCCCTTACCTGAAATCCACAGAATAGAGGTGTCTACTTTACCTGATGCTCGAAGCATTAAGCAAGAAGAAGTATGCAAGCTGTTCAGTCCCGAGCAGGGTTCCCCTTCACCTCATCAGCCCCTCAGGCCAGTGTTCATTGACCGCTACAGCTCCCAGCAGCAATTCCTCCTGGGTTTCAGCCCTCTGAGGCCCACTGGCACTAGGCAAGTGACTTGGCCATGGCAGGGAGCTGGCACGCACACATCAGTGCAACTACCTCCCGCCAGACCTTGGATCCCGTCATCACCTCCAGGGCTGGACCTCTCCCTCACCTGGTCCCAGCGCGAGATGCTCCACCCAGCTCTGGCCAAAGACCCAGAGAGCATTCAGGATAGTGACTTATCTGACCTTGTTCTGGACAGATCCAGGCACCTTTCTTCAGGGGGTAACAAAGGTTCTGTGAAGCTACCCATCAAAGGAGCCCAGTATGAGGCAGGATAGAATATTTGCATTGGTCTCCAGCTTGTTCATCAAGTGGGAAGGTGGGCTGTGACCCTCATCCTGTAAGCGCCACAGAAAGGAGTCTACGATGGTATGTGTTTACACCCAAGGCCTCTAGGGCTGCACATCCCAGTGAGGTTTCTGTCGGATCAAGTACCAGTGGTGTCTGTATATTTTCCCACAAGGTTCCAATTAGTGGGGCCAAAGATCTGGGCTTCATCTCTTTTATTGGGTTTTTTAAATTTATTTACTTTTTTTCATCCACCTTCACCCTTCAGCTTGTGTGGGCCTCCCATCGCAGTGGCCTCTCTCGCTGCAGAGCAATGGCTCTGGGCGCATGTGCTCCAGAGCGCTGACTCGTAACTGGACACACTGGTCCAGCCGCTCTGAGGCACGTGGGATCTTCCGGGGCCAGGGATGGAACAGGCGACCCTTGCACTGCAAGGCGGACTCTTCACTCCCTGGACCACCAGGGAAGCCATGGGCTTCATCTCTAAAGGTTCCCATACTCAGGACAACCAGTCCCAGGGCAAGGGATTGCCCAGCTAGCAGCCTTGCACTGCTCCCCATCCTTGTTCCAATATGGACACAAGTTCACACACGGGGGAGGTCGAGAAGGAGACAAATGTCCTCACCAAGATCCTGCAAGAGCCTCTCGGGAGCCAGCGGGAGAAATCAGCATTTTAAACAGAATCTCATAAGGCAGAAGCTGCTTCAAACCAGTCTTCCCAAGGATCAGAGGGGGAAGCATGCCAGGAGACGGGTCTGCAAGGAGTGTCAGCAAAGTCACAGTGCTCTGGAAGGTAGGCGCTGGGTCCTTTGAGGGGGGAGAGGATGTCCATGGCACTGCACACATCAGTGCAACTACCTCCCGCCAGACCTTGGATCCCGTCATCACCTCCAGGGCTGGACCTCTCCCTCACCTGGTCCCAGCGCGAGATGCTCCACCCAGCTCTGGCCAAAGACCCAGAGAGCATTCAGGATAGTGACTTATCTGACCTTGTTCTGGACAGATCCAGGCACCTTTCTTCAGGGGGTAACAAAGGTTCTGTGAAGCTACCCATCAAAGGAGCCCAGTATGAGGCAGGATAGAATATTTGCATTGGTCTCCAGCTTGTTCATCAAGTGGGAAGGTGGGCTGTGACCCTCATCCTGTAAGCGCCACAGAAAGGAGTCTACGATGGTATGTGTTTACACCCAAGGCCTCTAGGGCTGCACATCCCAGTGAGGTTTCTGTCGGATCAAGTACCAGTGGTGTCTGTATATTTTCCCACAAGGTTCCAATTAGTGGGGCCAAAGATCTGGGCTTCATCTCTTTTATTGGGTTTTTTAAATTTATTTACTTTTTTTCATCCACCTTCACCCTTCAGCTTGTGTGGGCCTCCCATCGCAGTGGCCTCTCTCGCTGCAGAGCAATGGCTCTGGGCGCATGTGCTCCAGAGCGCTGACTCGTAACTGGACACACTGGTCCAGCCGCTCTGAGGCACGTGGGATCTTCCGGGGCCAGGGATGGAACAGGCGACCCTTGCACTGCAAGGCGGACTCTTCACTCCCTGGACCACCAGGGAAGCCATGGGCTTCATCTCTAAAGGTTCCCATACTCAGGACAACCAGTCCCAGGGCAAGGGATTGCCCAGCTAGCAGCCTTGCACTGCTCCCCATCCTTGTTCCAATATGGACACAAGTTCACACATGGGGGAGGTCGAGAAGGAGACAAATGTCCTCACCAAGATCCTGCAAGAGCCTCTCGGGAGCCAGCGGGAGAAATCAGCATTTTAAACAGAATCTCATAAGGCAGAAGCTGCTTCAAACCAGTCTTCCCAAGGATCAGAGGGGGAAGCATGCCAGGAGACGGGTCTGCAAGGAGTGTCAGCAAAGTCACAGAGTTCTGGAAGGTCGGCGTTGGGTGGGTCCTTTGAGGCGGAGGGGAGACCGGAGCCCAGAGAGGTCAGACCTCTCGTCCCCCAGGGCCAGTCCTGACTCGATGACACTTCAGATGGCTTCCATCCCACCTAGCGACCAAACTTCCCTCACTGAAGTGTGTCACGAAAGTGGAATCAGATCCGAATAACCAAGATCCTAAACGGAGAATGACGGAAGCAAAGCCCTCTTGGGCTCCCGACCTCCCAGCTTCCGGAATCCTCGCTCCTTCCCGCTCCCGGCGCCTGCGGGCTGGGAGAGGCGGGAGAGCGGCTCCCAAGAGGGAAACCCGAGGAGGAAGGGCGGCCAGGAACGGACTCCCAAGAGCGCAAGAGCCCGGCGGGCCTGACACGCGACCGCCCCAGGAAAGCTGCCACTGGGACGCCAGAGAGGTGCCCCTGCTCCCCGCGGCGCCCCCTCCCCGCCCGTCGGGCGCTCCCCCGCCACAGCGCCGCAGACTCCTGGGGAGCCAGGGCAGGGTCGGCTCCGGCGAACCCCTTTACTGACAGCGGAAGTGGCCAATCCATCCCGGGCCACGGCACGCTCCCCTCCCCTCGCGAGCCCCGCAGCCAATCGGGCTGCAAGACGGTCCGAGAGCCGCGGCTGCTGGCCTGAGCGAGCTCCGCGGGTGTCCCCGTGACCCGCTCCTGCTCCTTACCTCCCAAGGACGGCAGAGAAAGGCCGGCCTGAGCACTGCCCGTGCAGCGCCGCCTGCGGCTGTCGCCACCTTCAGCGCCATGACGAAACGTGAAGACTGCCGCAGGTTCCGACACGCAGACGCCGCTCTCGCGAGAGTTCGGCGGAACGCGACGTGTCGGGAGGGGGCGTGGTCCCGTAGGTGCGCACGCACGTTGCCGCGCCGGTTCTCACGCCCTCTTCCGGCGCTGAATACTCCGCCGCCGCCATCTTGTTGGGGCGGCCGGCCCGGCGCCTGGTTCGGGAGGAGACACGTCTGTGCCGCCGGTGACGTCACAGGGCCGCCCGGCCCGCCGTCTCTTGATTGGCTGCTACGGCCGCTTACGCGTCGCGCTTCCGTATCTCTCCTCGTGTTTCAGGCGAGCCGCTCTCTTTTTTGCTCGGCAGAGAAGAGGCGATGGCGGCGCCGGCATCTCTCGGCGCCCTGGCGCTACTGCTGCTGTCCGGCCTCTCCTGCTGCTCAGGTAGCGGCCTGGCCGGAGTTCGTTTCTGGCGAGCCTCTCACCCACGACTGGTGGTGCGTGGGGGCAGGCGGGTGCGGGCGAAGTCGGGGTCTGGGCCTTCCTCCAGGAGGGGGGGGTTCGTTTCTGGCGAGCCCCCCACTGGTGTCGTGGGCCAAGCTTCCGAGCTCCTTCCCGCTCCCGGCGCCTGCGGGCTGGGAGAGGCGGGAGAGCGGCTCCCAAGAGGGAAACCCGAGGAGGAAGGGCGGCCAGGAACGGACTCCCAAGAGCGCAAGAGCCCGGCGGGCCTGACACGCGACCGCCCCAGGAAAGCTGCCACTGGGACGCCAGAGAGGTGCCCCTGCTCCCCGCGGCGCCCCCTCCCCGCCCGTCGGGCGCTCCCCCGCCACAGCGCCGCAGACTCCTGGGGAGCCAGGGCAGGGTCGGCTCCGGCGAACCCCTTTACTGACAGCGGAAGTGGCCAATCCATCCCGGGCCACGGCACGCTCCCCTCCCCTCGCGAGCCCCGCAGCCAATCGGGCTGCAAGACGGTCCGAGAGCCGCGGCTGCTGGCCTGAGCGAGCTCCGCGGGTGTCCCCGTGACCCGCTCCTGCTCCTTACCTCCCAAGGACGGCAGAGAAAGGCCGGCCTGAGCACTGCCCGTGCAGCGCCGCCTGCGGCTGTCGCCACCTTCAGCGCCATGACGAAACGTGAAGACTGCCGCAGGTTCCGACACGCAGACGCCGCTCTCGCGAGAGTTCGGCGGAACGCGACGTGTCGGGAGGGGGCGTGGTCCCGTAGGTGCGCACGCACGTTGCCGCGCCGGTTCTCACGCCCTCTTCCGGCGCTGAATACTCCGCCGCCGCCATCTTGTTGGGGCGGCCGGCCCGGCGCCTGGTTCGGGAGGAGACACGTCTGTGCCGCCGGTGACGTCACAGGGCCGCCCGGCCCGCCGTCTCTTGATTGGCTGCTACGGCCGCTTACGCGTCGCGCTTCCGTATCTCTCCTCGTGTTTCAGGCGAGCCGCTCTCTTTTTTGCTCGGCAGAGAAGAGGCGATGGCGGCGCCGGCATCTCTCGGCGCCCTGGCGCTACTGCTGCTGTCCGGCCTCTCCTGCTGCTCAGGTAGCGGCCTGGCCGGAGTTCGTTTCTGGCGAGCCTCTCACCCACGACTGGTGGTGCGTGGGGGCAGGCGGGGTGCGGGCGAAGTCGGGGTCTGGGCCTTCCTCCTAGAGGCAGGTGGTCTCCGGTTGCGTCGGCCGCGCTCGTTCACGACACACATTTGCTCAGCAGCTGGGCGAAACGGCCCGATCTCCCCCCGGCTACTCCCGTGAGCAAGTCCCCAGGCCTCTCGCGGGCGCCTGGCCCCGACTCCAGCAGGGAAGGTGACCCACGCCCCTGCCCTTTCCCCTGGAGCTCCCGACTCGGGAGGGCGGTCGGCCAGGAGCAGAGCTCTGCAGCAGAGGGCAGGCGGGGCGAGAAGCGGGGCCGGTGGAGAGGAGCCGCCTCACCCGAAGGGGAGGGGTCAGGCCTCCCGGGGCAGGGGCTCCGAGGAGGCGAGGGACCAGGGACGGTCCAGGCCGAGGGGCCGGGGCGCGGGCGCGCTGGAAAGGAACTGGAGAGGGGCCGGCGAGCGGGCCTGGACTTGTTGCCCGAGGCCCCGTGTCTGTCCAGGGTTTTCAGCAGAAGCTGATGGCTGCACTTTCTTGAAAGCTTGGGGCGGGTCTCGCTGTGTTGAGGAGGTGCTTGCGGGATGCCACGCCGGCCGGCCGGGCTCGGGCCGCTTTCGGCGCATTCACTTTCCTGCCCTACTTAGGACCCGCGCCCTGAGACTGGGAGTGTCACCCACCTAAGTGACGTCCCCGCCTGCAGCTTGCTCCCTTGCTCCTCGGGAACTACCCATTGCTGTAGCCAGTGATACCTGGAAAGGACAAACCTGACCGAAATCCCTCCGTGTTTTCCCGTGTCTGAAGGAGAAAGATCAAGCGAGTGGAAGGATCTGGGGAATGTGGCGCCTGAGAACCGCTTCCCACCAATGACCCCGGGCGTGTTCCTCCCACCGTTCCAGTCCCACAGCTCCTCTGAGTGCCTCAGCCCAGCCACGCCCCGGCCCAGCGCCGCAGGGGAGCTGCTGGTCCCTTGTGGTATAGGTGGTGCCTCGCCTCTCCTGTAGCATCTGGCAGCGTGGAGTTGGCGACTTTCTCTCCGGGCAGCCCTGTTCAGGAGAACAGGCTTCTGGACCCAGAACCTCTCCCATTTCCTTTCCTCTGGAGCTGCGGGGGCTAGTCCTGCCCTTCTGTCAACTGCCTGCGACCCTTCATATGGGAATTCCCTGTCAGTTGCCAGAAGCATCGTGCTTTCTGTCTGCAGAGCATGTCTTCAGTAAACTGTCTAGGGCCGTGCGTGGCTCTGAATTGAGGGCAGACTGCGTCCCTAAACCATGGCGCGGCTCTCCCATCTGTAAGACACGTCCACCCACTCCAACACTCACCTGGTTTATTGCCCGTACATTGAAGTTCCGCCTGTGCCAAGCCTTCTTCCTCATTTCCTCTGAAGGCCATTCCCACGCGTCGCCGCAGTGCTTCTGATCCATCGTTTGGATGTGTCTCTGACTCTCCCTGGCAGGGTCCAAAGGAGCCTTTGTGTCTTCAGTTGATGAACTCTGGGGAGTGGGGTAGAGTGGTCCCTTCTGCCCCTCAACCCAGTGAGCGAAAGCCAGGCCTTACCCCTTTATCTCTGCCTCCTCCCCGCAGCAGAGGCCTGTGTGGAGCCCCAGATCACCCCTTCCTACTATACCACCTCAGATGCTGTCATTTCTACTGAAACTGTGTTCATCGTGGAGATCTCCTTGACTTGCAAGAACAGAGTCCAGGTGAGGCGGCAGGGCTCCAGCCAGGAGCGTGCAGGGCCAGGAGGCAGGCAGGGAGCCTGAGACTTGGGCCCCTTGGTGGCATTAGAGGATTAGCTCAGACATGGGGCTCAAGAGGATAGGGGGAGTCAGGGTTTCAATCCCTAACTGAAGGGGTGGTCAGGGCACAGGCAGGCCAGATTCTAGCAGGTGTTTAAAGAGCATCCAGTGTACCTGCCTGCTCTGTCTCCTCCGCCTCCAGCAATGTAGGCAGACACTCGGCTGTGTCTGAAAAGCGTGTCTGTGAGAAGGGGGAGAGAGCCAGGCTTCACTTCTGGGCTCCTGCATCCCGTTTCTGCTCACTCTTTCCTGAAGTGTGTGTCTACGTGAATGTCTAGAACACTTCAGTCATCAGGCTTGCTGTAGATGAGGGAGGCCAGGCCCTCAGGGAGACGTGGTCCCCAAGGAGCATGCTAGACAGGCGTGGAGGGACTGGCCGCGTCGTGGCAGGCCAGCCTCTGTGGCTCTCGCTCAGTGCCCCGACCGGACACGCCACGTCCCCTGACTTGCCCGGCAGCCTGCTGGCCCGCAGGCTCTGGCTGCCCTGGAGGGGCCTCTCCGATGGCCAGAGGGGAGAAGCTGACTCTCCTTTTGTCTCCTCCTCCAGAACATGGCTCTTTATGCTGACGTCAGTGGAAAACAATTTCCTGTCACCCGGGGCCAGGACGTGGGACGTTACCAGGTGAGGGATGCTACAGTGGTCGCTGTCGGGGAGGCTGCCGCTCGCGGGCCTCGGAGCCCCGGGCGGCCGGGCTCTCGCGCTCGCTGCGCCTGTCGCGGCGCCGCGTCCAGCCCTGGCTGAATGCGCCCCACACAGGTGTCCTGGAGCCTAGACCACAAGAGCGCCCACGCAGGCACCTACGAGGTCAGATTCTTTGACGAGGAGTCCTACAGCCTCCTGAGGAAGGTGAGCGTCCCTAAAGCCCACCCAGGGCTGTAGGAGAGAGGGCACAGCCCACCGCCACAGCTCTCTCCACCCTGTGGACCCCTGGCTCAGAGCCAGATGGCTGGGTGGATGCCTCCCTGCCTGCCCGCCGCACCGGGCCCTGTGCCTTTCCTGTTGCTCCTTCGCCCATTTCTCTTCCATGACTCTGGCCAGCCCAGCCCACTTCACCCCACCCGGCGTTGCCCCTAATCCCAACACCTCATTTGCAGGCTCAGAGAAACAACGAGGACGTTTCCCTCATCCCACCTCTGTTCACAGTCAGCGTGGACCATCGGGTGAGCTGGCGGAAGGGGAGGGTCGGGCCCAGCACAGGGAAAGGAGGGAGCATGTGGCGAGTGTCACCTTTGAGGGGACACTGGGGGCTACGCCAGGGTAGCCAGGGTGGCTGGCCCCTCACCCGTCCGTCCCCTGGGAATGACTTTGGTCTCCTTTCTTGCAGGGACACCTGGACATTCTGCAGTCATCGGCCTAGTGATCTACTACCTGGCCTTCAGTGCCAAGAGCCATATCCAGGCCTGGGGAACGGACCCTGGTCTCACGAGGCTGCTGCCATGCTAGACAGGCGTGGAGGGACTGGCTCGTGGCAGGCCAGCCTCTGTGGCTCTCGCTCAGTGCCCGACCGGACACGCCACGTCCCTGACTTGCCCGGCAGCCTGCTGGCCCGCAGGCTCTGGCTGCCCTGGAGGGGCCTCTCCGATGGCCAGAGGGAGAAGCTGACTCTCCTTTTGTCTCCTCCTCCAGAACATGGCTCTTTATGCTGACGTCAGTGGAAAACAATTTCCTGTCACCCGGGGCCAGGACGTGGGACGTTACCAGGTGAGGGATGCTACAGTGGTCGCTGTCGGGGAGGCTGCCGCTCGCGGGCCTCGGAGCCCCGGGCGGCCGGGCTCTCGCGCTCGCTGCGCCTGTCGCGGCGCGCGTCCAGCCCTGGCTGAATGCGCCCCACACAGGTGTCCTGGAGCCTAGACCACAAGAGCGCCCACGCAGGCACCTACGAGGTCAGATTCTTTGACGAGGAGTCCTACAGCCTCCTGAGGAAGGTGAGCGTCCCTAAAGCCCACCCAGGGCTGTAGGAGAGAGGGCACAGCCCACCGCCACAGCTCTCTCCACCCTGTGGACCCCTGGCTCAGAGCCAGATGGCTGGGTGGATGCCTCCCTGCCTGCCCGCCGCACCGGGCCCTGTGCCTTTCCTGTTGCTCCTTCGCCCATTTCTCTTCCATGACTCTGGCCAGCCCAGCCCACTTCACCCCACCCGGCGTTGCCCCTAATCCCAACACCTCATTTGCAGGCTCAGAGAAACAACGAGGACGTTTCCCTCATCCCACCTCTGTTCACAGTCAGCGTGGACCATCGGGTGAGCTGGCGGAAGGGGAGGGTCGGGCCCAGCACAGGGAAAGGAGGGAGCATGTGGCGAGTGTCACCTTTGAGGGGACACTGGGGGCTACGCCAGGGTAGCCAGGGTGGCTGGCCCCTCACCCGTCCGTCCCCTGGGAATGACTTTGGTCTCCTTTCTTGCAGGGCACCTGGAACGGACCCTGGGTCTCCACCGAGGTGCTGGCTGCAGTCATCGGCCTAGTGATCTACTACCTGGCCTTCAGTGCCAAGAGCCATATCCAGGCCTGAGGGGGTGCCCTACCATCCCCTTGCTTCTTTCAGTAAACCGCTATTGGCCATCCTGAGCACTGAGGCTGTGTCACATGCATGGACAAAGCTGGGCGTTTGGCTCACATGCGTCCGCTTCACTGTTTGGCCATCGCTACGGCTCTGTTCTTATCCCCTAGGTAGCTTTTGAGACCTACTGTTCAGTGCCCAGTCTCTCAGAGCTGCCTTTGTGGTTCCTCCACCCATCTTCTCGAAGAGTGTGGCCTTGTTCGCCTACCCTTTCCCAGCCTGCCTTGGCCCACTTAGGGAAGGGCCTTCTGACTGCCTGCTGGGAGGGCAGCTGCCCAGGGAAAGCCGTGTCCTCCTGGCCTTCAAAGGGGTTCCTGTGTTGGAAACTGCGTGAGCGACCACACAGGCACTCTGCTTTTCCCGGGGGGCTGCAGGCGCCCTGTGGAGCTGATGTGGCTGCATCCAGGACTGGTAGCTCTCTTGAGGGTGGTCTTTCCAAGCTCTCTGCTCCAGCCTGTTAGCCAGCCCCCTGCCCACTCACCCAGGACGCTCTTGCCTCAGGCATCAGGTGAGACACAAAGAAAGGCACAGTTTCTAGACCCCCAGGCCTCCGAGGAGCCCGTTGGCAACCATTTCCAGTTAGGCTTTGAACCTTCCCTCCCAGCACCCGTGCTCCCCTGAGCACCTAGCAGGCATCCCTGTACCTGCTCCTGGCTCCAAGGCAACCCACAGCCTCCCGCCAGCCCAGGGAAGGGGAGCACCCAGGGTCCAGAGGGGCTGCAGGCAGATCCCTGGGGAACCCTTCCCAGCTCAGCACGTGTGCTCGGTTGATCCGGCTTCCACATACTAGTGAGAGATTGTTGGGATCAGCCAGCAAAGCATGTGGTGCCCGTCAGCTGTTAGCAAAGAGGTGAGAGGGAATGACAGACCCACAGAGAGGCTGCACCAAAAAAGGGGGCTCTCTGCTGGGCTCTGGCCTTCATGGGAGTGTGGAAGAACTTTCCTGGGGACCGCCTCTGGACTCGGGTGCCAGGTGCTCCTTCTTCCCCACCCTCAGGTCAGCTGGGGGTGACTGGGAGGAATGGGGAAGCTCTGTGGGGCTGAGCCCCCTTAAGACTAGAAGGGGCAAGGGCGCCTGGCTGAGGGGCTTTCTGTTTTCCAGACAGGCTCCTGCTGGCTGAGCACTGCTCCTCCTAAAAAGGTGAAGCAGGCAGCGGGAAAGTGGCAGCCACTGGCCACCCAGAGGCATTTTGACCCAGGCTCCCACTACCGCTCTGCTCAGAGGGGATGAGACTCAAATGTGAAGTCTCCAGTCCAGGGCATTAGTAACCAAGACCTCCTGGGGTCTGCCAGAGCCAGTGCGAGTTAAGCCCCAGCACTGGCTTTCGCATGGCCAAGGGACCCACAGTCTGTCCTGGGAGCCCTGGGCACGTGGCACTCCACCCAAGAGCAACAGCGAGGTGCCCCTAGAGCCATCAGTGGGCCCCTAGCAGCCAGAGAAGGGTGCCAGTTTTCTGAAACTGGCTGAGCCTTTGGCACCCTCGTGGAGTGCCCCTCCCAGAGGGGTGTCACAAGAGTTGATACGCCTGGCCCCCAGCTCCAGAGGCCTCAGGGCTAAGAGCAAGGTGTATCCACTGTTTGCATAGACAAGCCCTTTCCTCCCTTGAAGCCACTGGTGTGCCAGGCTGGGTCTTCCCTCCCAGCTGCTCAGACAGCAGGGCACTCTGCTTCTGGGAGCAGGGGCTCAGAGTTCTTGCTCACACCCACCTCAGCAAGTTAGTGAAAGTAGCAGTCTGCATTGCTCTTCGAGGGTATCCCTGCCCACTCAGGGTGCTGGCAGCATCCCTTGTCGGTTCAGGGACCCAAGCTCCTCGAGGGCTACCGCCTGCAGGCGTCCTGTGGCTGCGGGGCTCAGCGGGGCTCCTGGCACTGAGCAGGGCTGCTGCACTGGATGGAACCTCTGGGAGTCCCACAGCCATCTGGTACTCATCAGGTCAAAAGAGTGCTAGACAATGCTTTTCAGAAGCCCACAGCCCCGTTGCCTCAAGGGGCTCTCCCTGAGCTGTGGGGCAGGAAGAGGGTACAACCGCTTTTCTAGGACTTGACCAGAGCTGGGGTGTCAGCCTCGGGTGCATGCCAGCACCAGGCTATCGCCAGTCCTGAGTCAGGTCTGCCATCGTTCCTGCACCTGGGCGCCGTCCCTGTGCCATTGCCAGACCTCTGAAATGACCTTGGTGCTCTGTCCCACCTCCTGGCAGGAACCACCGTGCCCCAAACCAGCCCCCAGTGCTGGAGAAGGAAGACCAGGAGTCACCCTCCAAAGGCAGCTTGCTTTATTCTTGCGACGCCGGCAGGGGCAGGGGTGGGCAGCCTGTCTGCCTCCCATCTGAGGCTCTCTGAGTTTCGGAAAGGCCCCGAGGCCAGCTCTAACTAATACACAGGTCCCTGAGGGTCGCCCAGTCCACAGTGGCAAAGTGGGATGCAGGGCATCTTCTCCCCCGTCAGCCGAGCTGGCAGGCCCTGCCTGCGCACCGCGCCAGGCCGTTCCCCAGCTCACGGGGTCTTGTCACCCGGATCTTCTGCTGCGACTCACAGGACTTGGCTTCTGGACCCCTCACGCCACTCAGGAGAGAAGGCGAGCTCCAGAGGCATCTGGCACAGCCCTGGGCTCGCTGACTTCTTGGATGGACACTGCCCCTTCAGTCCCCACAGTCGCCAGGGAAGGAGGTGACCTCCAACATGAGCCTCCCAAGCCACATCTAAGCTCCTGGTCCCCACGGCGCAGACGGGAGGCTACCTGCAAAGCTGCTTCTCATTCTTGCCTTCATTCCCCCACCTCCCTCCCACCCCAACACCTCCCTCCCTTCCTTCCCCCACCCCTCCTTCGCAGCCATCACTCGGGGATTCCACCTTTGGCGGGCTGCCTGAAGGAGCTGCCAGCCCCCAAAGCAGGTTCACAAACAAGAGAAACAAACCAAAACAATTGGCAAGCACAGAAAAGGAAAAGAACCACAAAAATTGGGGGTGCCTTTGTCTACAAATAATGGACATTCTCTTGTGCTTAGGACAGTCTTCTTCGCCTCTTCTTTTCAGCAGACTTCCCTGTTCCCAAGCACCCGCACCGAGTGCCCTCGAGGGAAGTGCCTGTGTGTGTGCATACACGTGCCTGGGTTTGTGTCACACACACACCCCCCCCACACAAGTGAAGAGAGGCAGATGCAGGTCTGCCCCCAGGCCAACTGTTGATGTGGTCGCGAGCGTCCCTTCCCCTCAGGGGCTTCTGTCTGGTAGCGAAGTTCCACACGCGCACGGACACAGCTAGATTCTAAGGGAAAGCGGGAGATGGGGTCCCGCCAGGTCACTGGACCTGGGCCGGGGCAGCGGACCCGCGCCCTGCAGCACAGCTGGGCTCAGACGGTGGTGACCGAGAGCAGCGGGTTGTAGACCCGCTTGCCGTCAGCCGAGCGTGTGCCGTGGGCCAGCATCTCCTGGATGGTGATCCAGTTGTCCAGGATCTTCTTGTTTCGCTTCTTCATGGTTTTCCGGTGGCTCAGGGCGATGATGTTGAGCTCGGCCTTGCTGTCGCCGTTCTGCTGCTCTCGCAGGCACTCCAGCCGGCTCTGCATCATGAACTCGCGCCGCTTCCGCTGCTCCCGTGCCCGGATCAGATGCTGCTTGCGCTCCTCCTTGCTCCAGTAGCGGCCCATCTTCATCTCGCTCACCGCATCGTCGTCAGTGGTCATGCCGCTGCGCTCCTCTCGGATCTTCAGAGCCCGAGCTTTTAGGAGGCGGTCGCGCACTGGTCGCTTGGCCACGTAGCGGGTCCCATCACTGCGCACCTTGACCTTCCACTCCATGCGGGGTGCTACGGTGGCCGTCGCTGCAGCCGCCGCCACCCCACCCACCCGAGGGCCACTGGCCAGACTCAAGGGGCCGTGGCCAAGCTCTTCTAGGCTGCGAGGTGGGGCCAGCTGCATGCAGCTGTGGTAGTGCTCGCCCTCCTGGCCCTGGCTGCGATGGCGCCGTGACAGGTAAGGGCTTCCTTCGGGGCCCACGCGCTCCAGGGTGAGCCCCGTCTTGGGGCTGCGCGGACCTGCTCCTCTGAGTGCTGTCTCCGGCTCACCTCGGGATCCCGGAGGGATCGAACTTGGGGGCTCCTGCAGTCTTCTTCGCCTCTTCTTTTCAGCAGACTTCCCTGTTCCCAAGCACCCGCACCGAGTGCCCTCGAGGGAAGTGCCTGTGTGTGTGCATACACGTGCCTGGGTTTGTGTCACACACACCCCCCCCACACAAGTGAAGAGAGGCAGATGCAGGTCTGCCCCCAGGCCAACTGTTGATGTGGTCGCGAGCGTCCCTTCCCCTCAGGGGCTTCTGTCTGGTAGCGAAGTTCCACACGCGCACGGACACAGCTAGATTCTAAGGGAAAGCGGGAGATGGGGTCCCGCCAGGTCACTGGACCTGGGCCGGGGCAGCGGACCCGCGCCCTGCAGCACAGCTGGGCTCAGACGGTGGTGACCGAGAGCAGCGGGTTGTAGACCCGCTTGCCGTCAGCCGAGCGTGTGCCGTGGGCCAGCATCTCCTGGATGGTGATCCAGTTGTCCAGGATCTTCTTGTTTCGCTTCTTCATGGTTTTCCGGTGGCTCAGGGCGATGATGTTGAGCTCGGCCTTGCTGTCGCCGTTCTGCTGCTCTCGCAGGCACTCCAGCCGGCTCTGCATCATGAACTCGCGCCGCTTCCGCTGCTCCCGTGCCCGGATCAGATGCTGCTTGCGCTCCTCCTTGCTCCAGTAGCGGCCCATCTTCATCTCGCTCACCGCATCGTCGTCAGTGGTCATGCCGCTGCGCTCCTCTCGGATCTTCAGAGCCCGAGCTTTTAGGAGGCGGTCGCGCACTGGTCGCTTGGCCACGTAGCGGGTCCCATCACTGCGCACCTTGACCTTCCACTCCATGCGGGGTGCTACGGTGGCCGTCGCTGCAGCCGCCGCCACCCCACCCACCCGAGGGCCACTGGCCAGACTCAAGGGGCCGTGGCCAAGCTCTTCTAGGCTGCGAGGTGGGGCCAGCTGCATGCAGCTGTGGTAGTGCTCGCCCTCCTGGCCCTGGCTGCGATGGCGCCGTGACAGGTAAGGGCTTCCTTCGGGGCCCACGCGCTCCAGGGTGAGCCCCGTCTTGGGGCTGCGGCGGACCTGCTCCTCTGAGTGCTGTCTCCGGCTCACCTCGGGATCCCGGGAGAGGGATCGGAACTTGGCGGGACTCCCCTGCAGAGGGGTGGCCTTGGACTGGGCGATGACAGGGAGGCCAGAGGGGGGCCGGTTCAGGTTGGAGTTGCCAGCAGCGGCCGCCCGCCTCAGGGGGCTCTCGGGCAGGGGCTCGGCCAGCAGTGGGGTGCTGCGGCAGCTCTCCCCCGTGTTGTAGGCGCTGGTGCTGTCCTTGTCCGACTTCTCGGGCAGCTCGGAGATGTCGGACAGTTCGTGCTGCTTGGGCTCTGCGGCCCCCAGGTCGCACAGGCTCTCCTCCTCCAGCAGCCAGGCCTTCATGCAGCGCTCCCGCAGCTGCTGCATCTTCTGAGCCCGCAGGATGTTGCGGCACTTGAACTCCAGGTGCCGCAGCTCCTCTTCCAGCACGGCCATCTCATGGCCGGCACTCTCGTTGCGGTTGACGTCCAGGGCGCCGTTGCCGGGGGCAGCCCGGGGGAAGAGGAGGCCCAGCGGGTTGCCGTTCTCCAGGTGGCATTTGATCTCCAGTAGCTCGCGGTAGCGCTCGTACTCCTCGTCCGTGAGGCCTGGCACATCGCCACCGCCCAGCCCCCCACCCTCTGCCAGTAGGGAGTCCATGCTGAAGTGGAAGTCGCGGCTCTGCAGGGCATCCCCTTGCAGGCCAAACTTGCGCAAGGGCCCGGGCGTGTTGGCGGTGCTCAGGGGCTCGTCCCCCAGCAGATCGTGCTCGGAGCTCTCCTCGTTGCGGGTGCTCTCGTCCGTCCGGCCCACGCCACTGTCCAATTCCTGGCTGTTGTTCAGGCCTGGGCCCGCATCAGGGGCTCCTTTCTCCTCCTCATTTCCAAGCTGGGGCAGGAAGATGAGCCCCGCTCAGGCTGGGACCCATGGGCAGAGGCGCCGAGGGAGGATGGGGACTGGAAGGGCTTTCGGGTCTGGTCCTTCTCCCCCAGCCCCCCAGCCCCTCCTCCTTCCCGCCCCCCTTCCTTGCTCACCTGCTGGGCAGGGGGGGATTTCAGCTTCCTCGCCCGCAGGTCCCCCTCATTCTCAGAGCCAAAGTCATCCAGGAAGTCGTCCCGGTCACTGTCCTTCCAGCGCTTGGCCAGCTGCGGAGAAAGGCGTGTGCTGCCCCTATGGCCTGAAGGAGCTCTCCAGACGCCGCTTCTCTTGCGCCTGGGTCCCAGCCCTCTCAGCCATCGAGGCCAGAAGGGGAAATGGGCCCTGAAACCCCCTCCGCCCCCCATCAGTGTCAGGGCGCCCGGAGGGGACACACACACACACACCTGGCTCTCAGGCCGGGCCACCAGCAGGGAGATGTTAGTGCTCTCCTCCTGGCTCAGGATGGCCACTGCTTCTTCCCGGTTCTGAACATCCACGCCGTTTATCTGTGGCAGGCCAGGGACAACCGACAAAGACCTCAGGCTGGCTCGAGGCCGGCCCCAGCTGAGCTGCAGGGACGCCCTCCCAGGGGGCTGCCCACCAGGCGCCCCAGGCCGGGACAGGCTCCTGGGCTCTGGCAAGATGAAGGCAGACGGAGACAGCCCTGCCCTTGCGAGGGTGCGTGTGAAGCGGGAGCTGTGCTCGGGTGGGGACAGGCTAGCCAAGGGCAGGAGCACATCCGCGGGCACCTGGGAGCCACCCACGGAGCTGTGCACTGAGATCGGAGTCCCAGCCCTGGTTTCAGGAGCGGTGGGATGCCAGGCATCAGGCTAGGCTCTGAGCAAGAGAGCTGGGATTGGCTCAGGGGCGTGGGCGGGGCCCATCTTCCTTGCTCACCTGGATGATGCGGTCTCCCTCGCGGATCCGGCCATCTTTGGCTGCGATGCTGTTGGGATTCACCTGCAAGGCACGGGCATCATGCAGCCGTTTGCTAGGAACGGGCAGCCTCACCTCAGGGGCCCCGAAGTGAACAGAGGGCTGAGTTTCTGAGCAGGACCCCACTCTTCCACTACAGGCATGGGCACCCTGGGGAGGACTCCCGGGCTGGACACATGCTGAAGCCATGGGCGGCCCTGGCCTCGCCGACCAGCAGCCTCCCTGTGATGCTAAACAGGCTCCTTCTGGTCAGGCTGGCGGGGAGGTAGGCATAGGACGGTGTGGGAGGCTCCACGGTGGTGCCCTGGGCCCTCACGGGTGCTGCCCAGGAAGGTGGCATGGATCTGTGTGGCCTGCTCGAAGGTCCACATCCCCATCCCAGCTTCATACCTCTCCGACATAGATGCCCAGGTCCTCCTCATCGTCTGTGCGGTAACAAACCATCAGGCCCAGCTTGTCCCGGTGGCTGGTTTTATACAGCTCCACCTCCTGCCACAGGGGGATGGAGAAGTAGACGGAGAAGCTGCAGGGCGGCAGCCACGGCCCAGCCCGGCCCCCCCAGGAGTGTGGCACCTCAGCTGAGTTTCCAAGGCGCTCTCTTACCATCCCAAATGGCGCGTGTGTCGCGCGGTCTCCCGACACCAGCAAACACCCAAGACGCACGCAGGACACACAGGACTTACAGGATGCACGCATGCGTGGGACACAGACTCACCGACACAGGTGGACAGAGGGACCTCACCCGTGCCCTCCCCGACTCAGCCCAACTTAGCACTTGAGCCTGCGCAATGAGGCACGCGCGAGAAAGGGCCATGAGGTTTGGCCACCTGGGGGCAGCGGGCGCCAGGCCGGAGCCAGGCTGCAGACAGCTGGCCCGGGGCTGGGCCCCACGGCTGGCCGCCCTTCTCACCTCGTACTCCAGCTCCTCCATACGGTCTGCCTCCTGCGGGCCGCCCTCCATGAACTCCGCCGGGTCATAATACTCATGACTGATGGGGGGGCTGCTCAGGAGAAGTGGGGCGTCAGGCCAGCCTTCTGCTCCCTTCTCTGCCTAGTTCCAGCTCCTGGCTGGCTGGTCCCCGTGCGTTCAGCACGGAGCCCTGCACTGGGCGCACCCTTGGAAGGCGGCAGCCCCGCTGCCTCTTCCGCATCGCCTCGTCCTGAGCTACGTGCACCCAGGCAAGAGGCCAGGAATATTTCTTGAACAGGAGTTCAAGGGGGTCTGCACTGAGGACCCAGGCGTGCCTAGCTCTTCTCGCCCGGCCCTGGCCCATCCCATCCTGTCCCGTGCCCCGGTTCAGCCTCCTCTAACCATGCCAGGCTGCAGGGGCCCACTTTCCAATAGCAGGTGCCCCTCCCGCCCAGCACTGGTCTCACTCATGCAGGACCCCCGGAGTCCACGGTGGTGCCCTGGGCCCTCACGGGTGCTCCAGGAAGGTGGCATGGATCTGTGTGGCCTGCTCGAAGGTCCACATCCCCATCCCAGCTTCATACCTCTCCGACATAGATGCCCAGGTCCTCCTCATCGTCTGTGCGGTAACAAACCATCAGGCCCAGCTTGTCCCGGTGGCTGGTTTTATACAGCTCCACCTCCTGCCACAGGGGGATGGAGAAGTAGACGGAGAAGCTGCAGGGCGGCAGCCACGGCCCAGCCCGGCCCCCCCAGGAGTGTGGCACCTCAGCTGAGTTTCCAAGGCGCTCTCTTACCATCCCAAATGGCGCGTGTGTCGCGCGGTCTCCCGACACCAGCAAACACCCAAGACGCACGCAGGACACACAGGACTTACAGGATGCACGCATGCGTGGGACACAGACTCACTGACACAGGTGGACAGAGGGACCTCACCCGTGCCCTCCCCGACTCAGCCCAACTTAGCACTTGAGCCTGCGCAATGAGGCACGCGCGAGAAAGGGCCATGAGGTTTGGCCACCTGGGGGCAGCGGGCGCCAGGCCGGAGCCAGGCTGCAGACAGCTGGCCCGGGGCTGGGCCCCACGGCTGGCCGCCCTTCTCACCTCGTACTCCAGCTCCTCCATACGGTCTGCCTCCTGCGGGCCGCCCTCCATGAACTCCGCCGGGTCATAATACTCATGACTGATGGGGGGGCTGCTCAGGAGAAGTGGGGCGTCAGGCCAGCCTTCTGCTCCCTTCTCTGCCTAGTTCCAGCTCCTGGCTGGCTGGTCCCCGTGCGTTCAGCACGGAGCCCTGCACTGGGCGCACCCTTGGAAGGCGGCAGCCCCGCTGCCTCTTCCGCATCGCCTCGTCCTGAGCTACGTGCACCCAGGCAAGAGGCCAGGAATATTTCTTGAACAGGAGTTCAAGGGGGTCTGCACTGAGGACCCAGGCGTGCCTAGCTCTTCTCGCCCGGCCCTGGCCCATCCCATCCTGTCCCGTGCCCCGGTTCAGCCTCCTCTAACCATGCCAGGCTGCAGGGGCCCACTTTCCAATAGCAGGTGCCCCTCCCGCCCAGCACTGGTCTCACTCATGCAGGACCCCCGGAGTTATCTGGGCCCTGGAGCAGTGCCGGGGAGCGGAGGAGGCCCCAGTCTGCCTCCGGAGGTGGCCCTCCTGGCCTGGAGGCTGACTCTGGCCACTGCCAGTCCCCTGGGCCTACCTCTCTGCAGGGGAGGGGATCCCAGGACGCCTCCCGGCCGCCCGGGATGAGTCTAGCAAACCCAGTCGTGAGCCACCAGGACCAGAAGAGAGGCCCTTCTCCCGAGAGGGCCGAGGGAAGAAGTCGAAGAGATGGAGGAAGTTCAAAGCAGGGAGAGGAATGGGACAGACAAGGATGCAAGAGGATTCCAGGGGTGATGCTTGTGAGGGAGAAGACGATGGGGCGGCAGAGAAGAGAGGATGGAGGAGGAAGAGCTGAGGACCCGAGCCTTCTGGCGGCGAGGTCCGAGGATGGCCCTCCCTTGGCCCTAGGCGTAGACACAGTGGGGAGCTTGCGTGTCACAACCCCCTGGACCTGTAACCGGCGGGCATCCAGCCAAAGGCTAGAGGCCCAGAGATTCCTGAGCCCGGGGGTACGACAGTCAGCGCCAGAGGCCAAGGAGGAGCCTGCTTCCTGCCAGTCGCGGTGGCCCTGCCACACCCAGGGCTGCGACAGAGTAGCCTCTGGGTGGCACCGGACGGCTCCCCCTGGTGGCGTGCCCTCTCTGGAGGCCCAGGGCCCTCCTGAGGGCGACTCACAGCTCAGACGGGATGTACGGCTCCAGGATGACCATGGGCGGGGTGGGTGGACGCAGCTTGCCCAGCGCCATGATATGCTCGAAGGTGATGTCCGTCTGAGTGCCACTGTCCACCAGCTGCAGGTCGTGGCAGGAGCCATCTCCCCGGAGGCGGGGACTGCGTCTCAGCACCTGGACCACCAGGGGCTCCTTGGAGGCGCGCAGGGCCTCCAGGGTCTGCTCCTGAGACAGCTTGGAGAGCTCCTTCCCGTTCACCTGTGGCAGAGACACGCCCCCGTGAGGACGCAGAGGCCCTGCTCGCGGCCCTCTCCTTCCCGGGCGCGCCCGCGCGGTGCCGGCCCCGCCTCGGGGGCCGCAGAGCCTGGCCCTGGAAGCCCGTGCAACTGTCCTCCTCCTGCTCCAGGCACCACTGAGACTGGAGCGGGTGTGAAAAGAGCACAGGGAGCCCCCTGGGCAACGACTGAGCATCCACAGAGGCCGCCAGCGTCAAGGCGGGAGGGAGAGTTTGACTCCGTGCTGCCGAGGGGAGTCAGTCAGCAAATGGGTTCGAGTGGGAGGACCAGGAAGAGCAAGAAGGCTTGAAGGACAGGGTCTCCGCCCTCGAGGTGGCAAGGACTTGCCCGAGAGAAGGCCAACACACACCAAGCCTAAGTCATCGCAGTGACTCCCCACGCTGGGCATTTCCAGAATGGGGTTCTCCATAGCCATGCCCAGTGTAACTGCAAAATCATGTTTTCCAGGCTGCAAGGAACAAGCCCGCCCCTGAACATCGTTCCAGGAAGATGGGCTGTCACGGGAAAGCACAAAGTGTCCCAAGGACCTCTGGACTGCGGGGGCTCCTCTGAGTCATGGAAGCAAATGATTGCCTTGTGGCTCCTCAGCTATGTCCCTGTTAGGTTTCCTCTCTCCCCAGTCTTGCCACGGGCGGGAAAGACTTTTTAATCAGGTTTGTCTAATTATAAAAGAAAAAAACACACTTTCATTGTAGAACATTTGAAAAATACAAAAAACCTTAAGGAAGAAAAGAAAAATCATTCACCGTCTCAGGGATGTAAAAGATGAAAATGTGCTGGCATATTTCCTTCTTGGTCTTTTTCCCCTTTGTGATTGCAGGCACCTCGAGGCCTGGAGCGCGCCAGGCTGTGCGTGGACCGTCCATTGTGTGTTGGTTTGGTCCCTTCCGGTCAGCACTCGTGGTTTCCAATGATAAAGAATGTTGCAGAGACACATTTTTTGTACACTCTTCAGCTATTTTTTATGTATCTTTGTGTAATCTACGTTGTTAGAAAAAATTTCTAGAAGTAGGATTATTGGATCAAAGACTATCAAGGAGACAGCTTTTCAAACAAGAAGGTATTAGTTGTGAGAATGTGCTCAGCACAGCCCTAAAGGGTCAGGAGAGCCAGAGAGGCTGCAGTTATAAAGGGAAGAGGGAACGGAGGCCACGGGACCGAGTGCACGCGAGAAAAGGGCTAGCTGCTGCTGTGTACATGAGGAGGTGTGTCAAGGGTGCTCTGGCTGAGGCTGGGGGCCAAGGAAACATGCAAACCGGCCTTGAAGTCCTTTGCGGAGCCAGAACCATCAGGAAATATTTGAACCAGCCATTAAATATCCACTATCGAACTTTCAATGGTACAAACTTACAACAAAATGAATTATCTTAAAAACAGGCAACGAATCCTCCAAACTCATGGCTTTCTAATCATTGACTACACTTTCCACTATCTGTGCCCTTAGGGTTCTAGTGGATCTGGAAGGGGACGCCATGGAACCGTGTGCAACTGCACACCGCCTCCCACCCAGCATTGCGTGACACGGGACTGGTGGATGTAGCAGGGAATGTTTATACCACAGAAATCGACAAACACTCCAGTCCGGGATCTTTCAGAACGTTTACCAGTGCCCCACTGCCCGGAAGTTAAGAAGGGGACAAGTGGAGCTGCGCCCAGGATCTTTTTTTTTTTTTGGACACTTCTATTGGTCTTTCATCTATTTCTCCTTGTTCTTTGGCCTGTGTGGGCCTCCCATCACAGTGGCTCCTGTCGCTGCAGAGCACCGGCTCTGGGCACATGCGCTCCAGAGCTCTGGCTCGGTAGCTGGACACATCGGTCCAGCCGCTCCACGGCACAAGTGATCTTCCCAGGACAGGGATCGAACCAGCGTCCCTTGAACAGCAAGGTGGGGTCCTTACCCACTGGACCACCAGGGAAGCCCTGCCCAGGATCTTTGAGGGGAGAGGTGTTCTGCATTTTCATGGCATGCAGTGGAACGCTCAGGTAACACTGAGAAACATAGGGATGTATTTCTCCCTGGAAATGGTACCCAGTAGCAGCGCTGCTATGGAAACTGGGCCCAGGCAGTGGGAGGGGAGAGTAGGGTGGGCTGAGATGTCAAGAAGGGGATGGACACACACAGCAGATCGAGGACATCCCTATGACAGCCCTGGAGTGGTCCCCTTGACCCATGAGGCCCCGAGCAGAGGCAGACGGGTGCAGAAGCTTGGAGCTCCTAGAGCACTTTCAGCCTCCTCTCCCCGCCTCAGCACTCCTGTGAGTCCCCCAAGCTGATGAGTGGCAGAGACGCAGCAGGACACATAGGACATGAGCCCCTCCCAGAAAAGGTGAGGGGTATAAAGAAGATGGAGCGCCGAAGAATGGATGCCTTCGAACAGTGGTGCTGGAGAAGACTCTTGAGAGTCCCTTGGACTCAAGGAGATCAAACTAGTCAGTCCTAAAGGAAATCAACCCCGTATATTCATTGGAAGGACGTAGGCTGAAGCTGAAGCTCCAATACTTTGGCCACCTGATGCGAAGAGCCAGCTCTCATTGGAAAAGACCCTGATGCTGGGGAAAATAGAAGGCAGAAGGAGAAGGGGACGACAGAGGGCGAGATGGTGGGATGGCATCACTGACTCAATGGACATGAGTTTGAGCAGGCTCTGGGAGCTGGTGAAGGACAGAGAAACCTGGCGGGCTGCAGGCCATGGGGTCGCCAAGAGTCGGACACCACTGAACTGAAACAAACCAGGTCCATTCACGTGACAGCAGGCCTCAGGTCTCCATGCCTTTTATGACTGAGGAACGTCCCACCGCGTTCCAGAATACTGCATCGTGTGGACCAACCATTCATCCCTTAACACACATTGGTTTGTTTCTACATTTTGGCAACTGTGAATCACACTACGGTGAATATTTGTGTACAAGTTTTCAAGTCCCTGGTTTTAAATCTTTTGAGCCATATGGTCCTTCTATATTTAACATTTTGACGTACAGTATTATTCCTAATGCCAAAAACTTTACAATTGTCTTCACAAATGTCTGCCTCATCGAAATGTACAGCTGCCCTACCACAGTCTTCTAACAAGCATTTCTCAAAAGAGATATAAAATGGCACATGAATTATGATAATTACTGTGTAAAATCTATGCTTATGGAAAAAGCCTGAAAAAGAATATATAGAAGCACTGTTCGAGGGAAATGGAAATCTGATAATTTACTTTTTTCTAAACTTTATATACCATGGCTAAATTGGGTTTTGAAAAATTGTTTCTTTTTATGAACTTCAAAAAATTGCATTGTTGGACAAGTCTCATGATAAACTACCAACCAAAAAAGACCTACTGGGAGAGATCAGTGTGACCCCATTTCTGAGAGTGTGGACCTCAGCACGTGGTGAGCACGTGGATGGGGTGAAGTGGGGAAGGAGGTGTGAGCCCACAAGTATGCCAGCTTGGAGAGGGATGGGAGCTCACGGGGCTTCAGGAACTATTTGGAATGGACGTGTCCATTATGTATATTCATTTGTACCTGCCTACGTAGCTATTATTACACAACTCTTTCTTTAAAGACTGGAAGAAAATTCATGAAAATGGAAAAAGACTAGCAGTGGTTGGTTATCTCTGAGAGTTAGTATTTCTGGATGACTTTTCTCTTGCGTTCTTTACAGCGTTTTCTCCCATAAGCATTACTTCTATACCAGAGAAAACATACAAGAACAATCTAGCCTGTGCTCTGCTCTGAGTTCTCCTCAGTCTCCCCGAGGTCCCAGGCTCAGGGGCAGTGAGCTGCTTTGTGCTTCCAGCTCCTGGGCAGCCCTGGTGAGGAGTGCCGCCTCGGGCTCAGGCCCCTTGCGGGCAGTGGCAATAGAGGCACATCAGACTTCACATTCAGCTCTGATCGGAGGAAGCTTGGGAAGTCCCTTCTTGTCCAGGTGTCGCTGAAATGGAAGGGGCAGCTCCCAAGAGCCTGGATCCCCAGAGGGAACGAAGAAGGCCAGGCGGGAGCAGGGCCTTCACTCCGGGACCTGGACGGTGGGGGGATGGATCACAGCCCCCAGGCCAGGGGAAGTTGCTAAGAGGGTCCCAGACCCATCCCAGGGAGTATCAGGAAGCTGGTTCTGGAAGGCTGGAGAGAAGAAAGGGTTCTGGAGGTGGCCAAGGAGTGGGCCTGGAACTCCCCGAGCCCAGTGTCTGAGCAGAAGGTGGCAGGAGGCCCCAGGGCTGGAGGCACACGGTCCCACAGGGTGCCAGCCTAAGACAAGGGAGAACACAGCCAGCAGGCCGCCAGGTCTGCCTTCAGAGCGGACCCTGTCCACCACAGCCCCTCAAGGCAAGCCAGGCCTTGAGACAGGGCCCCTCCCCGCAGCGGAGGGCAGGTGCCTGTGGCCACAGGCAGGGGGAGGGCGTGGGAGGAGCTGGGGAGGGCGGCACAGTTGACACACAGCTCAACCCAAGCTCCAGAGGAAAACTGGGAGGCAGGGGTGGTGGATGTGGGAAGACTTTTCTAACAGTCCAGAGGGCTGGGGGATGAGCAAAGAAGGGGAGGGCCCCTCACCCCAGCAACAGAGCCTGAAACGCTGTCCACTGCTCAGGCACTGAGAGGGGCCCTGGGGGACACCCACTCCCTTGTCCCCAGAGGGCGAGGACAGGGATTCCTGGCACAAGGCTTCTCCAGGAATCGGAGGGCCTCAGACGAGCCCAGCGAGGGAGGGGATGTGAGGCTGCAGGAATGCCATGGAAGCAGTGGATGTGGAAAACCGTCTAGAATGGAAAACAGGCACCCTAACAAACACTTGTATGCAAATGCTCATAGCGGCACTATTTTTTTTTTTGGCCTCCTGGTGCAGCTTTCAGGGATCTTAGTTTCATGACCAGGGATTGAACCTGGGCCCAGCAGTGAAAGCGCTGAGTCCTCACTATTGCACCACCAGAGAACTCCCAGCAGCATTTTCCTTAATAGCCAGAATTTGGAAGCCACCTACATATCCACCAAAAAATACAGATAATGTGCTAACATCCACCTGGTAGATTATTCCACAAATAAAGGAACGAAGTCTTGCTACATGCTATTAATACAACATGGACGAAAACAGCTCAGCCGCGTGAGAGAAGGCAGGCACAAAGGTCACCTGCTATCTGATTCCAGAACGGGAAAATCCACTGGGACAGAGGGTGGGGGGCTGGCTGCCAGGGCTGTGGGAGGAGAAGGTGGGGAGCGCCTGCATAATGGTAGGACGCTGCCTTTTGGAGTGACAAGCATGTTCTAGAACTAGGCAGTGGTGCAGGTGAGTGTGCTCAGTGTCACTAATGGAACACTTTATGACATATTATCTTTTCCCACAATAAAATAATGAAAACTGCTCCCGGCATCCACAGAGAGAGACCACAGGGGCCCTTACAGAGGTGAGCATCACTGGAAAAGACACGGGGGTCGGGGAGAGGCAAGACGTGGGGAGCAGGTTTTATTCAATGTAGATCTTCTTTTAAAAAAATCATTTTTAAAATTTCTTTCTTTTTGCCTGTGCCGGGTCTTTGTTGTTGTGAGGGCCTTTCTCTACCTGCAGCAAGGGCTGCTCTCTAGTTGCAGCGGCCAAGCTTCTCACTGTGGTGGCCTCTCCTGGTGCAGAGCAAGGGCTCTAGAGCACAGGCTCAGTAGCTGTGGTTCACGGGCTTAGTTGCTCCGTGGCATGTGGGATCTTCCCAGCTCAGGGATCGAACCCACGTCCCCCATGCACTGGCAGACAGATGCCTTACCACTGAGCCACCGGGAAGTCCCGACGCAAGTCTCTGTCTCTGGTGCGAAGCTCCTGGGCCTGCGGCATCCCCAGAGGCTGGCTCTGCCTACAGACTGAGTGTCCTGTGACCACTCTTACTGAATTCAAGTAGGGATTGACTATTCTTAAAATCTCGAGATGGTGGCTATTCGCAGGGCAATGAGTGGAGGCGAGATAAGAGGCCCAAGGAGGGGCTTCCCTGGTGGCTCAGTGGGTAAAGGGTCCACCTTGCAGTGCAAGGGGAGCCAGTTCGATCCCTGACACAGGAAGACCCCGCGTGCCGCAGAGCTGCTGGACCGGTGTGTCCAGTGACAAGCTAGCGTTCCCGAGCACATGCACCCAGAGCCAGGGCTCTACAACGGGAGAGGTTACTGCGACGGGAGGCCCACACAGGTCAAATAACAAAGATGGATGAAAATAAATAAATGAAAGACCTATAAAAGAGGCCAAAATTTAAAAAGAAAAAAAAAAGAGGCTCAAGGAGGACCCTAAGGCACCCTGACATTGAGGAGTTGCAGAGAGATGCAGAGCTTAGCCAGCAAGAAGGAAAGTTAAGGAGGGAAGCTGAGCAAGACAGTGGACTAAGGAGAGGAGGACGGGCTCAGGATCCGGAAAGGCCCTTAGGATTTATTTAGAGGGCAGTCGGTGAGGGGGTCACGCAGCCGGCCTGTATAGACTCAGTCACGGGGAGCTTTTGCAGAGAATGGAGTGGAAGCGCCTGGGGGATAATGGGAGTGCCCGACACTGGTTTTTTGTACAGCAAAAGAAACTACAAAAAAGGGGAACAGACAACCCACAGAATGGGAGAAAATAATAACAAAGCAAAAACAGACAAAGAATTAACTCCAAAATATACAAGCAACTCAGAAAAAAACTCAACCCCAACAAAATGGGAAAAGACTAAACGGACACTCTTATTGCTCTGGCATTTTGCAGCAAGGGCTGCTCTCTAGTTGCAGCGGCCAAGCTTCTCACTGTGGTGGCCTCTCCTGGTGCAGAGCAAGGGCTCTAGAGCACAGGCTCAGTAGCTGTGGTTCACGGGCTTAGTTGCTCCGTGGCATGTGGGATCTTCCCAGCTCAGGGATCGAACCCACGTCCCCCATGCACTGGCAGACAGATGCCTTACCACTGAGCCACCGGGAAGTCCCGACGCAAGTCTCTGTCTCTGGTGCGAAGCTCCTGGGCCTGCGGCATCCCCAGAGGCTGGCTCTGCCTACAGACTGAGTGTCCTGTGACCACTCTTACTGAATTCAAGTAGGGATTGACTATTCTTAAAATCTCGAGATGGTGGCTATTCGCAGGGCAATGAGTGGAGGCGAGATAAGAGGCCCAAGGAGGGGCTTCCCTGGTGGCTCAGTGGGTAAAGGGTCCACCTTGCAGTGCAAGGGGAGCCAGTTCGATCCCTGACACAGGAAGACCCCGCGTGCCGCAGAGCTGCTGGACCGGTGTGTCCAGTGACAAGCTAGCGTTCCCGAGCACATGCACCCAGAGCCAGGGCTCTACAACGGGAGAGGTTACTGCGACGGGAGGCCCACACAGGTCAAATAACAAAGATGGATGAAAATAAATAAATGAAAGACCTATAAAAGAGGCCAAAATTTAAAAAGAAAAAAAAAAGAGGCTCAAGGAGGACCCTAAGGCACCCTGACATTGAGGAGTTGCAGAGAGATGCAGAGCTTAGCCAGCAAGAAGGAAAGTTAAGGAGGGAAGCTGAGCAAGACAGTGGACTAAGGAGAGGAGGACGGGCTCAGGATCCGGAAAGGCCCTTAGGATTTATTTAGAGGGCAGTCGGTGAGGGGGTCACGCAGCCGGCCTGTATAGACTCAGTCACGGGGAGCTTTTGCAGAGAATGGAGTGGAAGCGCCTGGGGGATAATGGGAGTGCCCGACACTGGTTTTTTGTACAGCAAAAGAAACTACAAAAAAGGGGAACAGACAACCCACAGAATGGGAGAAAATAATAACAAAGGAAACAACAGACAAAGAATTAATCTCCAAAATATACAAGCAACTCAGACAACTCAACAACGGAGAAATGAACAACCCAATCAAAAAATGGGAAAAAGACCTAAACGGACACCTCTCCAAAGAGGACATACAGATGGCCCAAAAGCACATGAAACGATGCTCAACCTGCTTATTATTAGAGAAATGCAAATCAAAACTACAATGAGATATCACCTCACACCCGTCAGAATGGCCATCATCCACAAATGGACAGACAATAAATGCTGGAGAGGGTGCAGGGAAAAGGTAACACTCTTGCATTGCTGGTGGTAATGTAAATTGATACAGCCGCTGTGGAAGACAGTATGGAGATTCCTTTAAAAAGCTAAAAATAGAAGCACCATAGGACCCAGCAACCCCACTCTTAGGCTTATACCCTGATGAAATCAAAACAGAAAGAGGCACCCGTACCCCAATGTTCATTGCAGCTCTCTATACAATAGATAGAACATGGAAGCAACCTAGATGCCTATCGACGAATGAATGGATAAAGAAGCTCTGGTACATATATACACTGGAGTACTTCTCAGCTGTAAAAAGAAATGCAGAAGAATCAGCCCTAATGAGGTGGACGGATCTAGAACCTATCATAAAAAGTGAAGTAAGTGGTTTTTACCAGGACAGATGCGAGAGAGCGTCTGAATGCTTGATGGGAAAGGTAGGTTCAGAAGATGAAAAAAATTTGAATGCCAAAAAGAGCGAGGGAAAGACCTGGAAAAGGTAAGGGGGTATTGGGGGGTAATCAAGAGAAACATGGGGCGGTGGGGGACAGGAGAGAGGGAAGTGGCGGGGAGGGGCAGCAGAAGGGACATCGGTGTCTGGTGAGACACACGGGCTGACCAGGGAAGAGCAACGCAGGAAGCTCAGCGAGGCAGCTGCGATCAAGCAGAGGCCAGATCAAGCAGAGGCCAGACGCGGTCCCGGCACGGCCCCACCCCCGCTGCGAACCCGCCGCGCCCGGGGAGGCGGGGGCGGGGGCGGGGCCCCGGCGACGGAGGGCGGGGCCCCAGGCGCGCTCGTCCCGCCCCCGCGGGCGCGGAGCCGCAGACAAAGAGCGCGCCGCGGCGGCAGCGCGAGGCAAACTGTCCGTCCGCCGGCCGGGTGATTAGCAGCCCGACCGACAGGCGCGAGTCCTCTGCCCCCACCTCTCGGTTGCCCCGGCCCCGCCCCAGCCGTGGTGGGTCTCTGACCCCGACTCTAGGGGGCCTGCCGCGGCTGGGCCGGGGGCCCCAGGTGGAAGGCCCTCGCCGTACATTCCCAAATGCTCTGATCCAGAATCTCTGAACAGGCAAGAAGAGAGGGGGAAGGTTGAGAAAAGAGCCCTGGCCCTATGACTGGCGGTCCCGCAGGCCCCGCGGCTCCCTGAAAAGTCTGGGGAACACCCCTTTACTCAGGGTAAGGCGAGGAGGATGGGGTTAGTGGCGTCCACGGTTGGGTTGACCCTCCGAACGCCACTCTGCGGATTGGGAAGCTGAGGCTCGACGAGAATAAAAACTGAAGTTAGCCTCTGCCGGGGCTCCCGGTCCCACCAGCTAGCTCAGCTCTGCTCGTGTCCAGGGAGCACCTTGGATGCAGCTGTGGCTCTGGCTCCCCGGGACCGAGAAAGAAGTCGCCCAGAGAAGGGCAGGCTCTCCTCAGCGGCCCAGCAGAAGCCCACATTCCTGTGTTCCCGGCTCTGGAGGCTGAACAGTGTCAACCCGCAGGACGGCTGGCGCATCTGGCCACGGACATCTGCTCTCCCCTCTCCCAGATCTCCCCTCAGTGCAAAATGCTGGCACCAAAGCTTCCTCTCCCGGGAAACCCTGACGCCCTTAATGTGCTCAGGGATTTAACACTGACATAATCATCTCTCCAATTACATTGCTAATGCCCCCACCCCCTGCCTCTTTTTTAACCAGATCCAGGATCCAATCAAGGATCATACATACACTTGGTTCTTAGGTCTCTGAAAGTGTTAGTCACTAAGTGGTACCCGACTCTTTGTGACCCCAGGGACCGCAGTCCACCAGACTCCTCTGTCCATGGAATTCTCCAGGCAAGAGTACTGGAGTTGGGGAGCCATGCCCTCTTCCAGGGGATTGAACCCGTGTCTCGTGTCTCCTGCATTGGCAGGCAGGTTACTTACCACTAGTGCCACCTGGGAAGTCTCTTAGTTTTCTGTGCACTGAAAAACAACTTTCATGAAATTGACCTCTTTGAAGAGTCCAGGGCACTCGCCTCCCAGAAAGTCCCAGGGTCTGGATTTGCCTCCTTCCTTCCTAGTCAGATTCAGCTTAGGTCTTCCAGCACTCTCTCTCAGGGCAGTTCGTGCTGGCCCAGAGTGCCCCCTTGAGGAACCAGAGTTTGCCAGCACCAGGACTGGACTCAGACAACAGGCAAGTGCTTCAAAGGGTCTGTCCTCCCCAAAGGAGCGGAGTGGGTGGGTGGTGCCCACCCAGGGCAAACTGAAATTTCATCCACCAGCCCTAGACCCCCTGCCTTTCTAGGAAGAGCAGGCCTCTCAGGCACCTCTCAAGTCCTGCCTGGAGAGAGGCTGGGAACGAAGGATGCCCCACTTGAAGCTAGTATGGAAGAGCACTTCCCGAGGTCACCATTAAGATCAGCTTCCCAAGTAGCATGAAAACCTATACTATCAGAGGCGCTTTGCTCACAGCGCTATTGTCATTGTGCTGTGAGAAAAGGGGATCCTGCAGGGATGCTGTGCGACGGCCTGGAGGGGTGGGATGAGGGGGATATACATATGACTAATCTGGGATCGTACATATCTGTAAACAACAAAACTCGGTAAAAGTAAAATAAAAATTAAAAAAGAGAAAAGATCAGCTTCCCAGGCACCTGTGGATGACAGAGGAAAACCTCCGCCCACACACCCGCCTCTGGACTAACCTGGTTGGCCCAAAGGCAAACTACCGGTCTTGCAGCAATCAGAACAGTATTCTTTATGGAGTGCTTTCTATTTCCACTGCTCAAAGAGACAGATCCTACTTATAAAGAGGGGAGATGCTTTGTCACACTCAAAGCCAGCTCTGAGCCTCAGCTTCTCAGTCTTCCTTCTTTTGGCTCAGCTCATATGCACAAGGACCAAATGTGCCTCCACTTTGGAATCTGTCAATCACCTAACTAATCTCATACGTTATGCTTCACAACTCAGGGCCCCTCTGGTTTTCTCCCCCACCCCTTTTTGTGGCTGGGCTGCAGGGCATGTAGGATCTTGGTTCCCTGGTCAGGGATTGAGCACATTTCCTGTATCCCTGCATTGGAAAGACGGGTCTTAACTGCTGGGCTGCTAGGTAAGTCCCTCCCCCTTCTTTCCTAATAGAAAACCCCTCAAAATAACATTGGATGTTCTTCTGTCATGAGACTATATTTTTTTTCTAGTGAAAAGTTTAAGGTGAGAAAGGATAGGGAAGCGCTTCCAGCATAGACACTGGAAGGGGGAGAGAAGGGTACCCTGTCATGAGACTTTGTGGCATGTTCAGGAGAAAGGACTTCTCCATCCACTTTCCACTCCTTAGCGCCTGAGCAAATGGCATGATGGCAGCAACTGCACGCCCACCCAAAGGAGATCCCAGAGTCCCAGGGGCCCTGCTGACTTCCCAAGGACAATAAGACCAGGAGTCAGGCACTCTGTTCCCATATGAGGAAGCTGAGGCACTGAGTCAGGGAGCCGTTCAGCGTCTGTGCAGCCTGGAGCAGAAGGAAGCACCCACTGAGCCAGGCGCTCGCGCGTGCTTTTGGCAGGCGCAGTGTGTGTGCTGTTGTTCAGTGGCTCATTCATGGTCAGCTCTTTGCAGCCCCACGACTGGGGCACACCAGGCTTGTCTGTCCTTCACCACCTTCGAGAGTTTGCTCAAAATCATGTTCATGAAGGGAGGAGATGGCAGCGTCAGCTTGTGTGCAGTGAGACAGATCCTGACTTTCAGGGAAGCCTAATGCACCTGTGCCCATGAGTAGGTACATGTCTGAGTGTGGGGGGTGGGGGGCGGTGTATGAGGGAAAGAGCCTGAGATCTGAAATCTGGATACAAAACACCTGTCTTTTGAACCTAGATTTAGCCTTCTCTGGTGGCATGATCACAGGTACATTTCTTTGTTGTGCAGTCAAAATGAAGCGCCACAGACTAATAATGGCCAAGCCAACCACGGGTGTGTGTCTTCTTACTGCTCTGGAGGCTAGAAGTCCAAGACCAGAGGCTCACCAGATGGGCATGCATATACAATGGACTATTGCTCAGTGTAATGAGAAACAGAATGGCGGCATTTGCAGAGATGCGAATGAATCTAGAGATAGTCGTACAGAGTGAAGTCAGAAAGAGGAAAGCAAATATCATATACTAACATGTGTGAAATCTAGATAAAAGATACAGATCAACTTATTTCCAAAGCAGAAATAGTAACACGGATATAGAGAACAAACTACAGACACCAAGGGGAGAAAGGACACGGGGTGAACAGGGAGATTGGGATTGACATAAATACATGACTACGTATAAAACAGATCACTAAAGAGAACCCACTGCACAGCACAGGGAACTCTGCTCAGTATCCTGTGATGACCTACATGGGAAGAAAATCCAAAAAAGAGAGGATACGTGTCTATATGTATAGCTGATTCACTTTGCTGTATGGCAGAAACTAACAAAACATTGTAAAGCAACTAAACTCCAATAAAAATTTGTTTTTTTTTTAAAGTCATGTTCATGGAGTCAGTGATGCCATCCAACCATCTCATCCTCTGCCACCCCCTTCTCCTTTTGCTTTTTTGTTGTTAAAGCTATATAGGAGTATAATTGCCATATGATCAGCTGCAAAGTCAAAAAAAGTGTATGCGCTCTGCGGCAGGCGTGGTGTTTTGCAGTGTGTGCTTTTCATGGTAAAGGCTCTTTGCAGCCCCACGACTGGGGCACACCAGGCTTGTCTGTCCTTCACCACCTTCGAGAGTTTGCTCAAAATCATGTTCATGAAGGGAGGAGATGGCAGCGTCAGCTTGTGTGCAGTGAGACAGATCCTGACTTTCAGGGAAGCCTAATGCACCTGTGCCCATGAGTAGGTACATGTCTGAGTGTGGGGGGTGGGGGGCGGTGTATGAGGGAAAGAGCCTGAGATCTGAAATCTGGATACAAAACACCTGTCTTTTGAACCTAGATTTAGCCTTCTCTGGTGGCATGATCACAGGTACATTTCTTTGTTGTGCAGTCAAAATGAAGCGCCACAGACTAATAATGGCCAAGCCAACCACGGGTGTGTGTCTTCTTACTGCTCTGGAGGCTAGAAGTCCAAGACCAGAGGCTCACCAGATGGGCATGCATATACAATGGACTATTGCTCAGTGTAATGAGAAACAGAATGGCGGCATTTGCAGAGATGCGAATGAATCTAGAGATAGTCGTACAGAGTGAAGTCAGAAAGAGGAAAGCAAATATCATATACTAACATGTGTGAAATCTAGATAAAAGATACAGATCAACTTATTTCCAAAGCAGAAATAGTAACACGGATATAGAGAACAAACTACAGACACCAAGGGGAGAAAGGACACGGGGTGAACAGGGAGATTGGGATTGACATAAATACATGACTACGTATAAAACAGATCACTAAAGAGAACCCACTGCACAGCACAGGGAACTCTGCTCAGTATCCTGTGATGACCTACATGGGAAGAAAATCCAAAAAAGAGAGGATACGTGTCTATATGTATAGCTGATTCACTTTGCTGTATGGCAGAAACTAACAAAACATTGTAAAGCAACTAAACTCCAATAAAAATTTGTTTTTTTTTTAAAGTCATGTTCATGGAGTCAGTGATGCCATCCAACCATCTCATCCTCTGCCACCCCCTTCTCCTTTTGCTTTTTTGTTGTTAAAGCTATATAGGAGTATAATTGCCATATGATCAGCTGCAAATATTTAGAACATACAGTTTGAAAAGTTTTGATGTAAGGTGCATGTATGCATCTGTAAAGCCATCGCCACAATCCAGAGGGTGACCATCTCTATCCTCCCCTTCCACCCATCCCTGCAATATTGACTGATCCCCTCTTCCCACTTCTTTAAGGCCGGCTTGCAGGATCTCACCTGACCATGGATTGAACCTGGGTCATGACCGTGAAAGTGCCAAATTTTAACCACCAGGCCACCAGGAACCCCCTCATCTGCTTTCTGTCACTATAGATTAGTGTGCATTTTCTAGAATTTTCTATCAGGGGCTCAGACAGATCCACAACAAGGGGGTCATGGTGTCAGACAGAGAGAAGGACACAGGCCCAGCAAGCAGGGATGCTAGGAAAGGCTCTCAAAGGTGCTTTTATGTCTCAATGTTAGGTGACCTGGCTACCTCTTTTTCTACCCTTTTTGAGCTGGCTTCTTCCTCTTGTTAACAACATGTGTGACCTCTCCCCTTCCCCACTAAGGGTCATTTCCAGATTTTTCAAGCTGTCCCTGTGCCTCCTCCCAGGCCCCCAGCTCCCACACTTGGTTAACCATCCTTGGAAGATGAGACTGGGACAACAGAGATGGAGTTGGGGTCCTGACCTACTGCACTCCTGACACACCTATGATAGGCGCAGCAGTAGAACTCAGGGCCAGAACCACAGGGTCATCTCAATAGCCCAAAAAAACCCCACTGACAAACTCCAATAACCACAATAAAAACACTCAAACTAGGAATAGAATGGAATTTCCTCAACCTGATAAAGAGCATCAATGACAAACCCACAGCTGACTTCATTCTCATGGGCAAAGACTGGAAGCTTCCCCTCTTAGATCAGGAACAAGACAAGGATGTCCACTCTGACCACTTCTATTCAACATTACACTGGAGGTGCTAGCCAAAGCAAATAGGCAAGAAAAAGAAATGAGCTGGGAGCTCCTTGGCCGTCCAGTGGTTAAGACTCCACGCTTCCACTCCAGGGGGAATGGGTTCTATCTCTGGCTGACCCAGGGCCCGAAAGGGCATACCTCAAGGCACTGCCGAAAAATAAAAAGAAATGAAAGTTATCCAGATTGGAAAAGTAAGGAAAACTATCTCTATTTATATCTAGGAAATCCTGAGGACTCCACTGAAAACAACTATTCTAGCTAATAATTGAGGCTAGTAAGGCTGCAAGATACATGACCGATACAAATTTATATATATATATATATATACACACATAGATATATATAAATATATATATAATTGTATTTCTATACAATGCCAAGGAGAAAAGTGAAAATGAAATTAAGAAAATAATTCTTACAATAACATCATAAAAAATAAAACAATTGCAAAAAAAATGGAAGACCCCAGGAATTCCCCGGCAGTCCAGTGGTTAGGACTCTGTGCTTTCACTGCCAAGGGCCCAGGTTCAATTCCTGGTCAGGGAACTAAAATTTCACAAGTGAGATAAAAAGATATCACATGATCATGGGTAATACTCGCCCAAATTCAATGTAATATTCAATACAGTTTCAATACATATGCAATGCAATATTCAATACACATTCAATGCAGTTCCTATAGAATCACAGCTGGCTTTTCAGAAATTGACAAGTGGATTCTAAAATTCATATGGAAACTCAGGTGACGTAGAAGAGACAAAATAATCTTGAAGAGTAGAAAGTTGGAAGACCCACATTTCACAATTTACTTAGAAAACTCTAGCGAAAGCTGTGGTGCAGGCATAAAGATAGACATTTCTCCAGAAAAGATAAGCAAACTGCCAACTGTAAAAAAGGTGCTCATCAGGAAATGCATCTGGAAAGCACAACAAGACACCACCTGCAACAGTAGGCTGACTACACTTTCAAACAGATGTTGCAAAGACGGGACCCACCAATGGAATTTCCTCAACCTGATAAAGAGCATCAATGACAAACCCACAGCTGACTTCATTCTCATGGGCAAAGACTGAAGCTTCCCTCTTAGATCAGGAACAAGACAAGGATGTCCACTCTGACCACTTCTATTCAACATTACACTGGAGGTGCTAGCCAAAGCAAATAGGCAAGAAAAAGAAATGAGCTGGGAGCTCCTTGGCCGTCCAGTGGTTAAGACTCCACGCTTCCACTCCAGGGGGAATGGGTTCTATCTCTGGCTGACCCAGGGCCCGAAAGGGCATACCTCAAGGCACTGCCGAAAAATAAAAAGAAATGAAAGTTATCCAGATTGGAAAAGTAAGGAAAACTATCTCTATTTATATCTAGGAAATCCTGAGGACTCCACTGAAAACAACTATTCTAGCTAATAATTGAGGCTAGTAAGGCTGCAAGATACATGACCGATACAAATTTATATATATATATATATATACACACATAGATATATATAAATATATATATAATTGTATTTCTATACAATGCCAAGGAGAAAAGTGAAAATGAAATTAAGAAAATAATTCTTACAATAACATCATAAAAAATAAAACAATTGCAAAAAAAATGGAAGACCCCAGGAATTCCCCGGCAGTCCAGTGGTTAGGACTCTGTGCTTTCACTGCCAAGGGCCCAGGTTCAATTCCTGGTCAGGGAACTAAAATTTCACAAGTGAGATAAAAAGATATCACATGATCATGGGTAATACTCGCCCAAATTCAATGTAATATTCAATACAGTTTCAATACATATGCAATGCAATATTCAATACACATTCAATGCAGTTCCTATAGAATCACAGCTGGCTTTTCAGAAATTGACAAGTGGATTCTAAAATTCATATGGAAACTCAGGTGACGTAGAAGAGACAAAATAATCTTGAAGAGTAGAAAGTTGGAAGACCCACATTTCACAATTTACTTAGAAAACTCTAGCGAAAGCTGTGGTGCAGGCATAAAGATAGACATTTCTCCAGAAAAGATAAGCAAACTGCCAACTGTAAAGGAAAGGGTGCTCATCAGGAAATGCATCTGGAAAGCACAACAAGACACCACCTGCAACAGTAGGCTGACTACACTTTCAAACAGATGTTGCAGAGGGTGTGGAGAGACCGGGACCCTCTCACACTGCTGAGGGAATGTAAAATGGTGCAGGCTTGTGGAAAACAGTCCGGCAGCTCTCAAAGTATTAAACATAATTACCGTCTGATCCAGCAATTCCAATTCTGGGTATATACTCAGAAGAACTGAAAGCGGGGACTCAAACAGATCCCTGTACACGCAAGCTCACAGGAGGAACAACTCTGAACATACTAACAATCACTCAATTGTACATGGTACAATGGTATGCGAAGTATTTCTCAATAAAGTTGTATGTGGGGGACTTCCCTGGTGGTCCAGTGAGTAAAGAGTCCGCCTTGCACTGCAACGGGCACCGGTTCGATCCCTGGCCCGGGAAGATCCCACAGGCCACAGAATGGCTGGACCAGTGTGTCCAATTATGAGCCAGCGCTCTGCAGCCAATGTGCCCAGAAGCCAGTGCCCCGCAATGAGAGGCCACTGTGATGGGAGGCCTAAACAAGCCAAAGAATAAAGATGGACGAAAAATAAATAAATAATCAATAAAAAGAGGCCAAAATTAAAAAAAAAAAAAAAAAAAAAGCTGTGGGTGTGTGAGAGTGTGTGTGTATTTTATTTTATTTTATTTTTAAACATTTATTTTATTTATTTATCTTTTGGGGGGGTGAGGTGGGGAGGAAGGGGGACGGGCGGGCCACTTCTATTGGTCTTTCATTTATCTATTTTCATCCGTCTTTGTTCTTTGGCTCCTGTGGCCTCCCATCGCAGTGGCCTCTGTTGTTGCAGAGCACCGGCTCTGGGCGCATGCGCCCCAGAGCTCCAGTTCGGTCATTGGACACATCGGTCCAGCCGCTCCGCGGCAGGTGGGATCCTCCCAGGCCAGGGATCAAACCGGCGCCCCTTGCACTGCAAGGCGGTGGGCGGTGTCCTTACCCACTGGACCACCAGGGGAAGCCTCTGTGTGTATTTTAAATACCTCTGAATCCTTGGAAGAAAAGGGTCTAGAACTCCAGGCTAGACTAGAGACTTGAGTTATCTTCTCAAAACCTCAGGCCCCCGAAAGGAAAAAAAGGCTCCCCTTTCCATCAGGAAATGCATCTGGAAAGCACAACAAGACACCACCTGCAACAGTAGGCTGACTACACTTTCAAACAGATGTTGCAGAGGGTGTGGAGAGACCGGGACCCTCTCACACTGCTGAGGGAATGTAAAATGGTGCAGGCTTGTGGAAAACAGTCCGGCAGCTCTCAAAGTATTAAACATAATTACCGTCTGATCCAGCAATTCCAATTCTGGGTATATACTCAGAAGAACTGAAAGCGGGGACTCAAACAGATCCCTGTACACGCAAGCTCACAGGAGGAACAACTCTGAACATACTAACAATCACTCAATTGTACATGGTACAATGGTATGCGAAGTATTTCTCAATAAAGTTGTATGTGGGGGACTTCCCTGGTGGTCCAGTGAGTAAAGAGTCCGCCTTGCACTGCAACGGGCACCGGTTCGATCCCTGGCCCGGGAAGATCCCACAGGCCACAGAATGGCTGGACCAGTGTGTCCAATTATGAGCCAGCGCTCTGCAGCCAATGTGCCCAGAAGCCAGTGCCCCGCAATGAGAGGCCACTGTGATGGGAGGCCTAAACAAGCCAAAGAATAAAGATGGACGAAAAATAAATAAATAATCAATAAAAAGAGGCCAAAATTAAAAAAAAAAAAAAAAAAAAAAAGCTGTGGGTGTGTGAGAGTGTGTGTGTATTTTATTTTATTTTATTTTTAAACATTTATTTTATTTATTTATCTTTTGGGGGGGTGAGGTGGGGAGGAAGGGGGACGGGCGGGCCACTTCTATTGGTCTTTCATTTATCTATTTTCATCCGTCTTTGTTCTTTGGCTCCTGTGGCCTCCCATCGCAGTGGCCTCTGTTGTTGCAGAGCACCGGCTCTGGGCGCATGCGCCCCAGAGCTCCAGTTCGGTCATTGGACACATCGGTCCAGCCGCTCCGCGGCAGGTGGGATCCTCCCAGGCCAGGGATCAAACCGGCGCCCCTTGCACTGCAAGGCGGTGGGCGGTGTCCTTACCCACTGGACCACCAGGGGAAGCCTCTGTGTGTATTTTAAATACCTCTGAATCCTTGGAAGAAAAGGGTCTAGAACTCCAGGCTAGACTAGAGACTTGAGACTTCTCAACCTGCGAGTCAGAGGACTCTGGGGAGCAAGGGAAACACCTCAGGGCACCCCTCCCCCACATAAGGAAGCCACATGGCAAGTGGTATAGGTGTACTTATCCATTTCTCTGGGCTGCTCTGTGTCCAGGTAGGGTTCCTTCTTTTGGTAAGATGCAAGGGCCACAAGCACAGAAGAACAAGCCATGCTGAAGCATCTCTAAAACTGGGAAGCACCAGAGTTTAAGTGAGGGGCAGGCAGGGGTCCTGAAAGCTAACTGCTCTTCAGGACAAAAGCTTTCTTCCCCTCTGGAAAGAGGCTCAGGCTTGGAGAAGCTCCGTGCTGCGCAGGGGTCTCTGAAGCCTCCAGACCCCAGCTAAGGGCTCGCCCTCCTCTCTAGATATTTTAAACTTCAATTTTCTTTTGTTTTGCCTTAATTTAAAGGACAGTTTCCTTTTAAAAACTGCATCCATACTGTATAGCACAGGGAACTCTGCTCAGTGCTCCATGATGACCCCTACGGAACCAATCTAAGAAGAGTGGCCGTTTGCATAAGTGATTCAGTTTACTGTGCAGCAGAAACACAACGTTGTAAATCAACTGTAGTCCAATAAAAATTAAAAGATAAATTTAAAGATTTAAAAGGGCTCAGCGGTCCCCAGGGCCTGATTAGTGAGGGCTGAGGAGGAAAAGCACAGACGACCTTCTCCTGGGGAGCTGCTTGCCTAGGGCTTGGGGCTTCCCTCCAGGAGAAAAGCCTGCCGCCCAGGTGAATCTCAAGCCTTCCTCCCACAAGGAGCCTCCCGGCAGGGTCCCCTGGGGCCGCCTCCCTGCCCCGCCCCCGCCCTCCCCACTGCCCTGCACCGCATCCTTGCCTCCCAACCTCGGGCCTGCAGTGGGGCACAGGCTGCCCTCCACTTTCTACACGTCTCCACGGGTGAGCCTTTGATGAAGGCTACAATTCAATACACCGCTCTCACTTGTCGTTTGATGGAATGATTCCAAGAAAGGAAGCAGTAGAGATGGGATTCCATGGCCTCCAACTAGCGTTTCCTCTGAATCCTTGGAAGAAAAGGGTCTAGAACTCCAGGCTAGACTAGAGACTTGAGACTTCTCAACCTGCGAGTCAGAGGACTCTGGGGAGCAAGGGAAACACCTCAGGGCACCCCTCCCCCACATAAGGAAGCCACATGGCAAGTGGTATAGGTGTACTTATCCATTTCTCTGGGCTGCTCTGTGTCCAGGTAGGGTTCCTTCTTTTGGTAAGATGCAAGGGCCACAAGCACAGAAGAACAAGCCATGCTGAAGCATCTCTAAAACTGGGAAGCACCAGAGTTTAAGTGAGGGGCAGGCAGGGGTCCTGAAAGCTAACTGCTCTTCAGGACAAAAGCTTTCTTCCCCTCTGGAAAGAGGCTCAGGCTTGGAGAAGCTCCGTGCTGCGCAGGGGTCTCTGAAGCCTCCAGACCCCAGCTAAGGGCTCGCCCTCCTCTCTAGATATTTTAAACTTCAATTTTCTTTTGTTTTGCCTTAATTTAAAGGACAGTTTCCTTTTAAAAACTGCATCCATACTGTATAGCACAGGGAACTCTGCTCAGTGCTCCATGATGACCCCTACGGAACCAATCTAAGAAGAGTGGCCGTTTGCATAAGTGATTCAGTTTACTGTGCAGCAGAAACACAACGTTGTAAATCAACTGTAGTCCAATAAAAATTAAAAGATAAATTTAAAGATTTAAAAGGGCTCAGCGGTCCCCAGGGCCTGATTAGTGAGGGCTGAGGAGGAAAAGCACAGACGACCTTCTCCTGGGGAGCTGCTTGCCTAGGGCTTGGGGCTTCCCTCCAGGAGAAAAGCCTGCCGCCCAGGTGAATCTCAAGCCTTCCTCCCACAAGGAGCCTCCCGGCAGGGTCCCCTGGGGCCGCCTCCCTGCCCCGCCCCCGCCCTCCCCACTGCCCTGCACCGCATCCTTGCCTCCCAACCTCGGGCCTGCAGTGGGGCACAGGCTGCCCTCCACTTTCTACACGTCTCCACGGGGTGAGCCTTTGATGAAGGCTACATCAACCCCTCTCCGAGGAAGTCCAGAGCCAACCGCTCTGGATCCACTTGTCGTTTGATGGAATGATTCCAAGAAAGGAAGCAGTAGAGATGGGATTCCATGGCCTCCAACTAGCGTAAACCACCTCCCTCCCCCCGCAACCCCCCCCGCAGCCCTGGTGCCGACCCCTGGGATTCCAGGGGACTGCCTAGTGATCCCAGCCTGGGTCATTCCCGAACCCAGTCCCATGAGGGGGAAGTGGCAATGGCCAGGCAAGATTTTCAAACAGCTGGAACAAGAGATGAGACTAAGCACGGGGCGGGGGGCGCGGGGTGGCGGGTGGGGGTAGAAAGAAGGCGGAGAGCCACGAGCCAGGTAGGCAGAGCCAGGTAAGCAGACGGCCCGGGCGTCCCCGGAGACCGGCCCGGGACAGCAGATGAGGAGCGCCGCCAAGCTAGGGCAAGCTTCCCCGTCCCGCCCGCTGCCCGCTGCCCGCTCCCGCCCCAGACGTCCAAAGGAACTAGGCTCACACCAGGCAGGCAGCGCTCCCGCGTCCTCCCCAGTCGCCACCGCGCCCCTGCTAATGCCTGTAGGGGTTTCCCTATTTTTCTAAGGAGATCTCCTTCTCCCAGCCAACACCTCTTCGACCTGCAATTGCTCCCAGTCCGGACCAATAAACCCAGAGCAGAAACGTTTACCTGCCTGCGCCCGGTTTGCCCCTGGGTCTTGACTCCCTCTGACCTTGAACTCCCTCCACATAGCCCTGTGGACGTCTCAGGCCACGCCATCCGGGATATTTCTCTAGACAGTTTTCAGAGCGTACACAGAAAGTACACACACGCGGGGGCGGAGGAGCCTCCGCGACACACAGACGGGGCACAGGCACGCACTCACGAAGTCACGCCACGCACAGGCAAAGGAGCCCTGCTCCGGGTCCGAGAGCACGACCTGGAGCCTCCTCCCTCTCTCCATCGAGCACTGACCGGTCCATGCCCTTACCGCCCACGGCCCCAAGGCCGGGCACAGGGCAGGCCCGGCACCACCGATGCCGACGGCCCCAGACTGCCCTTCTTCAGGCGACGGCCGCTCACCCGGAGCTCCCAAGGCCTGGGTGCCCCAGTGTTTGGGCAGGGCCGGGAGACTGGGTGCCAACCGCTCTGGATCCACTTGTCGTTTGATGGAATGATTCCAAGAAAGGAAGCAGTAGAGATGGGATTCCATGGCCTCCAACTAGCGTAAACCACCTCCCTCCCCGCAACCCCCTGCAGCCCTGGTGCCGACCCTGGGATTCCACGGGACTGCCTAGTGATCCCAGCCTGGGTCATTCCCGAACCCAGTCCCATGAGGGGGAAGTGGCAATGGCCAGGCAAGATTTTCAAACAGCTGGAACAAGAGATGAGACTAAGCACGGGGCGGGGGGCGCGGGGTGGCGGGTGGGGGTAGAAAGAAGGCGGAGAGCCACGAGCCAGGTAGGCAGAGCCAGGTAAGCAGACGGCCCGGGCGTCCCCGGAGACCGGCCCGGGACAGCAGATGAGGAGCGCCGCCAAGCTAGGGCAAGCTTCCCCGTCCCGCCCGCTGCCCGCTGCCCGCTCCCGCCCCAGACGTCCAAAGGAACTAGGCTCACACCAGGCAGGCAGCGCTCCCGCGTCCTCCCCAGTCGCCACCGCGCCCCTGCTAATGCCTGTAGGGGTTTCCCTATTTTTCTAAGGAGATCTCCTTCTCCCAGCCAACACCTCTTCGACCTGCAATTGCTCCCAGTCCGGACCAATAAACCCAGAGCAGAAACGTTTACCTGCCTGCGCCCGGTTTGCCCCTGGGTCTTGACTCCCTCTGACCTTGAACTCCCTCCACATAGCCCTGTGGACGTCTCAGGCCACGCCATCCGGGATATTTCTCTAGACAGTTTTCAGAGCGTACACAGAAAGTACACACACGCGGGGGCGGAGGAGCCTCCGCGCACACACAGACGGGGCACAGGCACGCACTCACGAAGTCACGCCACGCACAGGCAAAGGAGCCCTGCTCCGGGTCCGAGAGCACGACCTGGAGCCTCCTCCCTCTCTCCATCGAGCACTGACCGGTCCATGCCCTTACCGCCCACGGCCCCAAGGCCGGGCACAGGGCAGGCCCGGCACCACCGATGCCGACGGCCCCAGACTGCCCTTCTTCAGGCGACGGCCGCTCACCCGGAGCTCCCAAGGCCTGGGTGCCCCAGTGTTTGGGCAGGGCCGGAGTGGAGACTGGGTGCCAGGGTAGGCACCCGACCCCAGCCGGGAGTCTGCAGGGTCCCGGGGAGCGAGCCGCGCGCTCCGGTACCCCTGGCCCAAGGGGACCTGGATTTGCCCCGCCTCCTCGCGCCGCGAACGCCCAGCGCCCAGCTCCCTCCCCCGCCCTGGGTCCGGCGGGGCTCGAGAGTGCGGGGAACTGAGGCTGTTGCTACGCAACCCCCGTCCCGCGCGGGCGCCGGCAGAAACGCGTTTCCCGGCTCCGGGGCCCGGGGTGCATGCGCACCGAGCTGGGCTGTGCCCAACTTCTCGACTCGGACCGATCTGGATCCAGGACTCGTGTCCCATCAATCTACTTCAGGCGCCCAAGGGATGCGCGCCGCGCCTCTACCGCTCCCCCATCTGTGCCTGGTTTCCACGGACACCAACACCCAGCAGCCCCAGAAACTGTGGGCGAGGATGTCTCCCCACCCCTTCCACGCCGAGCCCCCCCGCCGCTCCAGCAGGCCCTGCCCCGGGTCCGCTCTCGCCCCGGTGGCGCCCACGCCCCTCGCCCCAGCGGCCCAGCCGCCCTACCTGAAGCATCACTTTGTACTGCTCCTCCGGCTTCTGGACCACGCACATATTGCATCCCATGGTGCTGGCCGGCGAGCGAAGGAGGGCGGGAACGGGAAAACGCCTTTCACTGGCCCGAGCGCGGGACCTCGGGTCCCGGGCCGGGGCCGGGAGCCATACCCTAGCTCGGGGGGCGGGCCGCCTAGCGGGGGAGGGGGGCACGCCCCCGAGGTGGGGGCAGCTCCACGCCCCTCGGGTTAACTCTTGGCTGTCTGAGGCCTGGCACGGGCATGCTCCTTCGCACCCCGGCAGGAAAAAAGGGTAGCGGGGGATGGGCGGGCGCACCAGGCGTTGCTCGGCTACGGACCCCCAGGAGGCGCGGGGGTGCGCCTGGCCGCTGGGGACCGTTAAAGGCCGTGGGCCGCAAGCCTCCCCGCCCGCGGGGTCCGCCGCTGCCGCTGCCGCTGCCGCCTCCGGCTCCCGCCCATGGCCACCAGCCCCGGGAGCCCGGCCCTCGCGCTTGGCGCCGCGGCCGGGCCAGCCGACTGGGGGGCGGCGGCGCGGCGGCGGCCCCCGCTCGCGGCCAGGCCCCCGCCTGCGCTCCCGCCTTGCCCGGCCGTGCTCCCGGCGCTCCGGGCGCCTGCTCTCCGGCCCGCAACCCACCCCGAGGTCTCCAGCTCCCGCCTGGGACGACGGGCACGGCGCGCGCGCCCGCGGCGGCAGCCGGGGAGGGGCGCGGGGGCCGGGCGCACGCGCGCGGGAGCGGGGAGCCGGGCTGGGTGGGAGAGCTAGAGGCTGGAGGCCGCCTCCGGAGCCGGAGCGGGAAGCCGGGGGCGGGCCCTTGACGCGGGTCTGGGGGTGGGGGTCCCTGGTTCCCCGCGATCCCCTGAGTCTGCCTCCTGCCTCCGAGCACCTGACACTATATGCCGCCCGGGCTGTGCCAGCACTGGATACCAAGACGCTGTTTGGAGGCGCTTCTCCCGGGATCCCCCAGAGAGCTCGCGGCCTCGGGAGGGGGGCACGGTTTCAGCCCCTTTCCCATGTCCTCCGCGCAGCAGCCGCCGGAATGCCTCTAGCCCTCCCTCTGACTTCCCTTTAATGACTGCTTCTGTCCTTCAACTCAGGCGTTCCCTCGCTGTCGTTGAAATGTACACCTTTGTTAAATTTGTAAAAATAAAAACATTTTCTTTTTAATAAAAGGAAGAAAGAGAAAAGCGTAAGGTTGGTGGGGTCACGGGGAGAGCCGATCTAGCGGCTTGGGATGCCCTTGGCAGGCCGGACCCGGCCGCCTGGATCCACTGCCTACCTGTGTCTCTCGCAGTCCCCGCCTGCGCTGAGGCACACGGCTTTAACGTTCTCTCCATCTCTCCCTCATCTCTCCTACAACCTGTCCTGTCTCCTCGGACCAGCCTGAGAGAGAAGGCCTTTGCCTGGAAAGCAGCACTGGATTGAGGGCCGGGTTCCACGGGGTGCCAGGGAGAGCTGCAGAGCCCAGGCCCTCTGGCTGCAGATCACTTGATTAAATTGTTGCATGCTTCATTTCCAGGCTTTGGCAAGTGATGGACTCATTAACCACACAGGGCTGTTTAATTACATGGCAGCAGTTGGCGATGGCCCTCGCGCTTGGCGCCGCGGCCGGGCCAGCCGACTGGGGGGCGGCGGCGCGGCGGCGGCCCCCGCTCGCGGCCAGGCCCCCGCCTGCGCTCCCGCCTTGCCCGGCCGTGCTCCCGGCGCTCCGGGCGCCTGCTCTCCGGCCCGCAACCCACCCCGAGGTCTCCAGCTCCCGCCTGGGACGACGGGCACGGCGCGCGCGCCCGCGGCGGCAGCCGGGGAGGGGCGCGGGGGCCGGGCGCACGCGCGCGGGAGCGGGGAGCCGGGCTGGGTGGGAGAGCTAGAGGCTGGAGGCCGCCTCCGGAGCCGGAGCGGGAAGCCGGGGGCGGGCCCTTGACGCGGGTCTGGGGGTGGGGGTCCCTGGTTCCCCGCGATCCCCTGAGTCTGCCTCCTGCCTCCGAGCACCTGACACTATATGCCGCCCGGGCTGTGCCAGCACTGGATACCAAGACGCTGTTTGGAGGCGCTTCTCCCGGGATCCCCCAGAGAGCTCGCGGCCTCGGGAGGGGGGCACGGTTTCAGCCCCTTTCCCATGTCCTCCGCGCAGCAGCCGCCGGAATGCCTCTAGCCCTCCCTCTGACTTCCCTTTAATGACTGCTTCTGTCCTTCAACTCAGGCGTTCCCTCGCTGTCGTTGAAATGTACACCTTTGTTAAATTTGTAAAAATAAAAACATTTTCTTTTTAATAAAAGGAAGAAAGAGAAAAGCGTAAGGTTGGTGGGGTCACGGGGAGAGCCGATCTAGCGGCTTGGGATGCCCTTGGCAGGCCGGACCCGGCCGCCTGGATCCACTGCCTACCTGTGTCTCTCGCAGTCCCCGCCTGCGCTGAGGCACACGGCTTTAACGTTCTCTCCATCTCTCCCTCATCTCTCCTACAACCTGTCCTGTCTCCTCGGACCAGCCTGGAGAGAGAAGGCCTTTGCCTGGAAAGCAGCACTGGATTGAGGGCCGGGTTCCACGGGGTGCCAGGGAGAGCTGCAGAGCCCAGGCCCTCTGGCTGCAGATCACTTGATTAAATTGTTGCATGCTTCATTTCCAGGCTTTGGCAAGTGATGGACTCATTAACCACACAGGGCTGTTTAATTACATGGCAGCAGTTGGCGATGGCCCCTCCATAGCCCTTCTTTCCTCCCTGACTCCTGGTTTAGAGAACAAGAATCAGGATCAGTGGGCCTGCCTGGAATCTGGAAGGGGATGTGGGTGTTCCAAAAAGCAGACCTGGAGACAAGGGCTGGTGTGCAGGTTGCATATGTCAGAAAAGTGGTCTCACGGGAATGAGAGCCATTGTAAGCGTCCACTCTCCAGTCGGTCGGCCCGTGAAGCTGCTGGGACTTGATTCCGCTAGAGGCTGGCTGGATAGAGCTGTCTGCTGCCGGTCCCGAAGAGACTGCCCTACCGCGAAGGATCCTGAGTGCAGTGGCACAAAGCAACAGAGACAGAAATGTGTCTTCTTCATAGTTCTAGAGGCTCCAAGTCCAAAATTAAGGTGCTGGCAGGGCCATGCTCCCTCTGAAGGCTCTGGGGCTGGGGCGGGGGGCGGGGAGGGTCCTGCTTTGCTTCTTCCTAGCCTCTTGGGGGCTCTTAGCCATCGTTGATGCTACTTGACTTGTAGCTGCATCGCTCCAATTTTTGTCTTTGTCTTCATGTGACCTTCTGCCCCATGTGTCTCCTCTGCATCTGGGTCCAACTCTCCTTCTTTATCAGGACACCCTGGCAGCCCAGTGGCTGCAACTCTCCTTTCACAGCTGTGGCAAATGGCTGAGCCGTAAAATAAATAAATTAATTAAATAAATAAAAATTAAGTACACCACTCTTTGGACTTAAGTGTTTATTCAGTGTTAGTTGCTCAGTCATGTCGGACTCTGCGACCCCATGGACTGTAGCCTGCCCGGCTCTTCTGTCCATAGGATTCTCCAGGTGAGAATACTGGAGTGGGCTGCCAGGCCCTCCTCCAGGGCCCACCCAAATCCAACATGATGTCCTCTTAACTTCATGGTCACATCTGCAAAGACTCCAATACCAATACAGTCCCAGTCACAGGTACCAGGGATTGGAACTTAAACTTTCTGGAGGATGTGGTCCTAGCCACTACACATCGGCAAGTTCAGGTTCCGAGCCTGCAGAAAAGGACTCTGCCTCTTGGTGGGAAGAGACACAGTCACAGTGATGGACTCATTAACCACACAGGGCTGTTTAATTACATGGCAGCAGTTGGCGATGGCCCCTCCATAGCCCTTCTTTCCTCCCTGACTCCTGGTTTAGAGAACAAGAATCAGGATCAGTGGGCCTGCCTGGAATCTGGAAGGGGATGTGGGTGTTCCAAAAAGCAGACCTGGAGACAAGGGCTGGTGTGCAGGTTGCATATGTCAGAAAAGTGGTCTCACGGGAATGAGAGCCATTGTAAGCGTCCACTCTCCAGTCGGTCGGCCCGTGAAGCTGCTGGGACTTGATTCCGCTAGAGGCTGGCTGGATAGAGCTGTCTGCTGCCGGTCCCGAAGAGACTGCCCTACCGCGAAGGATCCTGAGTGCAGTGGCACAAAGCAACAGAGACAGAAATGTGTCTTCTTCATAGTTCTAGAGGCTCCAAGTCCAAAATTAAGGTGCTGGCAGGGCCATGCTCCCTCTGAAGGCTCTGGGGCTGGGGCGGGGGGCGGGGAGGGTCCTGCTTTGCTTCTTCCTAGCCTCTTGGGGGCTCTTAGCCATCGTTGATGCTACTTGACTTGTAGCTGCATCGCTCCAATTTTTGTCTTTGTCTTCATGTGACCTTCTGCCCCATGTGTCTCCTCTGCATCTGGGTCCAACTCTCCTTCTTTATCAGGACACCCTGGCAGCCCAGTGGCTGCAACTCTCCTTTCACAGCTGTGGCAAATGGCTGAGCCGTAAAATAAATAAATTAATTAAATAAATAAAAATTAAGTACACCACTCTTTGGACTTAAGTGTTTATTCAGTGTTAGTTGCTCAGTCATGTCGGACTCTGCGACCCCATGGACTGTAGCCTGCCCGGCTCTTCTGTCCATAGGATTCTCCAGGTGAGAATACTGGAGTGGGCTGCCAGGCCCTCCTCCAGGGCCCACCCAAATCCAACATGATGTCCTCTTAACTTCATGGTCACATCTGCAAAGACTCCAATACCAATACAGTCCCAGTCACAGGTACCAGGGATTGGAACTTAAACTTTCTGGAGGATGTGGTCCTAGCCACTACACATCGGCAAGTTCAGGTTCCGAGCCTGCAGAAAAGGACTCTGCCTCTTGGTGGGAAGAGACACAGTCACAGTGGGTAGGAACAGGAGGGTCTGTGCAGACTCGAATGGAAGCACTTTGTGTCCGTTTTGACACTGACCGTCCCCTTCCATCACCCATGCTCAATTCCCCTTGCCCTCAGAAAGCACTTCCATTGGTGTAAATGACTGAGGACTGAGCCAGGTCTGAGCACTTCATGGCCTTTCTCTTTGTCAGGCCACCACTGTGCAATTCCTTGTTTCATTTTTGTTTTTAAATCAAGTTTATTAAATTGCATGTTTACTACTTTCGTTTTTTTAAACAAATGGGCATGTATTTGGCTGTGCCAAGTGTTAGTTGCCAGCACGCGGGATCATTAGTTGCAGCATGCGGGATCTTTACTTGCAGCATGCAAACTCATTTGCCTCATGTGGGATCTAGTTCCCTGACCAGGAACTGTACCGGTAGTGAATCTGTGTGCCATGGACATGCTTCTTGCTGTCCATGGAGAACAGCAGCGCTCGCTCCTGATGTACTCAGCATCAACTGCTCTGCCAATGCAGCAATCTTCGGAGCTGGATGATCCCTGGATATGAGGCGCCCTGATGGAGGTAGTGCCCTGGGCCTAGAAGTCAGGACCTCTAGCCCAAGAGGGCCTAGGATTTTCATCAGTCACGCCTGTGTGATGAGGCCTTCCTGAAAGCCCACCAGGACGGGGTTCAGAGAGCATCTGGGTTGGTGAACACGACGGACATGCTGGCACAGGAGCGCCCAGCCCCTGGCCCATGCCTCACCCTGCGCATCTCCTGCATCTGCCTGCTCCTCACTTATATCCTTTTATAATAAACCAGCAATCTAGTAAGTAAAGTGCTGCTCTCTACCAAGTTAACTGAACCCTCAGAGGGGTTCGTGGGAACTTTCCATCTATAGCTGGTCAGTCAGAAGCACAGGTGACAGCCTGGGCTTGTGATTGGCACCTACAGGGTGGGCAGTCTCGTGGATTGAGCACTCAATCTGGGGTCCGATGCTGCCTCTAGGGAGACTTGAGGGTGCTGGAATTGAGCTGAGTGATAGAACACTAGCTGGGGTGGTCCTAGCCACTACACATCGCAAGTTCAGGTTCCGAGCCTGCAGAAAAGGACTCTCCCTTGGTGGGAAGAGACACAGTCACAGTGGGTAGGAACAGGAGGGTCTGTGCAGACTCGAATGGAAGCACTTTGTGTCCGTTTTGACACTGACCGTCCCCTTCCATCACCCATGCTCAATTCCCCTTGCCCTCAGAAAGCACTTCCATTGGTGTAAATGACTGAGGACTGAGCCAGGTCTGAGCACTTCATGGCCTTTCTCTTTGTCAGGCCACCACTGTGCAATTCCTTGTTTCATTTTTGTTTTTAAATCAAGTTTATTAAATTGCATGTTTACTACTTTCGTTTTTTTAAACAAATGGGCATGTATTTGGCTGTGCCAAGTGTTAGTTGCCAGCACGCGGGATCATTAGTTGCAGCATGCGGGATCTTTACTTGCAGCATGCAAACTCATTTGCCTCATGTGGGATCTAGTTCCCTGACCAGGAACTGTACCGGTAGTGAATCTGTGTGCCATGGACATGCTTCTTGCTGTCCATGGAGAACAGCAGCGCTCGCTCCTGATGTACTCAGCATCAACTGCTCTGCCAATGCAGCAATCTTCGGAGCTGGATGATCCCTGGATATGAGGCGCCCTGATGGAGGTAGTGCCCTGGGCCTAGAAGTCAGGACCTCTAGCCCAAGAGGGCCTAGGATTTTCATCAGTCACGCCTGTGTGATGAGGCCTTCCTGAAAGCCCACCAGGACGGGGTTCAGAGAGCATCTGGGTTGGTGAACACGACGGACATGCTGGCACAGGAGCGCCCAGCCCCTGGCCCATGCCTCACCCTGCGCATCTCCTGCATCTGCCTGCTCCTCACTTATATCCTTTTATAATAAACCAGCAATCTAGTAAGTAAAGTGCTGCTCTCTACCAAGTTAACTGAACCCTCAGAGGGGTTCGTGGGAACTTTCCATCTATAGCTGGTCAGTCAGAAGCACAGGTGACAGCCTGGGCTTGTGATTGGCACCTACAGGGGTGGGGCAGTCTCGTGGGATTGAGCACTCAATCTGCGGGGTCCGATGCTGCCTCTAGGGAGACTTGAGGGTGCTGGAATTGAGCTGAGTGATAGAACACTAGCTGGGGTGTGAGAATTGCTTGGGACTGGGCCAAACCCCTCACCTCACCTTGGGACTGGGCGCAGAACCCTTTCTGCCTACCCAATCTTATTCCTCTTGGATCCCTGACCAATCAATCAGATGTTACTATTATTATTATTATTATTGGCCACTTCTATTGGTCTTTCATTTATCTATTTTCATCTGTCTCTGTTCTCTGGCCCGTGTGGGCCTCCCATCGCAGTGGCCGCTGTCGTCGCAGAGCACCGGCTCTGGGTGCATGCACTCCAGACCTCTGGCTCGGGGGTTGGACACATCAGTCCAGCCGCTCCGCGGCACGTGGGATCTTCCCAGGCCAGGGATCGAACCGGCGCCCCTTGCACTGCAAGGTGGTGTCCTTATCCACTGGACCACCAGGGAAGCCCTCAGTCAGGTTTTCTTTCCCATGGACACCTTTGTTTCAGACCATAGCTCCTCCTACGAAGTGAACGGCCAAGTATCTTGTCCACTGAGAGTACTCACCTCACTGTGGTTCCCGAGGGCTACCCAGAGTGGCACTGTAGAGAGGCAGCAATCTATATTTACATCGTGAGGTGACACATCTATGAGGCAGGTCTGAGTGCTGCCCTACACAGGTCGGTCATAGGGAACCTCCACCCAGAAGTCCACAGGCATGCGCTGAGGGAGAGGACAGTGTGATGGAGCCAGGTGACCTGGGGTCGTGACTACCTGTCCGTGTACCTGACTTGAGTCCCGGGCCTCAGGTGGGCCTGGTCAGGAAGGTGCCATCTCCACTGGGTCGCTGCTGTGCCTGCCCAGCCGCAGGGCTCAACGGGTCTGCCAGTGCTCACACTGGGCAGCTCCAGTCATGCAGGCACGTGGTGTCTTGGGATCAGGCTCTAACGCTGGAGCCCGGCCCAGGAGCATGAGAGCAGCTGCTTTGTTAGTGGTGAGGAGCTTTGCCACGGAAGATATGGCCTTGCTCCAGACATTTATGGATCTGTTCTGGGATCCTTCTTCCGGGACTTCCCAGACAGACGCTGCCCAGCCTCATTATCTACCATGGAGCACTCAATCTGCGGGTCCGATGCTGCCTCTAGGGAGACTTGAGGTGCTGGAATTGAGCTGAGTGATAGAACACTAGCTGGGGTGTGAGAATTGCTTGGGACTGGGCCAAACCCCTCACCTCACCTTGGGACTGGGCGCAGAACCCTTTCTGCCTACCCAATCTTATTCCTCTTGGATCCCTGACCAATCAATCAGATGTTACTATTATTATTATTATTATTGGCCACTTCTATTGGTCTTTCATTTATCTATTTTCATCTGTCTCTGTTCTCTGGCCCGTGTGGGCCTCCCATCGCAGTGGCCGCTGTCGTCGCAGAGCACCGGCTCTGGGTGCATGCACTCCAGACCTCTGGCTCGGGGGTTGGACACATCAGTCCAGCCGCTCCGCGGCACGTGGGATCTTCCCAGGCCAGGGATCGAACCGGCGCCCCTTGCACTGCAAGGTGGTGTCCTTATCCACTGGACCACCAGGGAAGCCCTCAGTCAGGTTTTCTTTCCCATGGACACCTTTGTTTCAGACCATAGCTCCTCCTACGAAGTGAACGGCCAAGTATCTTGTCCACTGAGAGTACTCACCTCACTGTGGTTCCCGAGGGCTACCCAGAGTGGCACTGTAGAGAGGCAGCAATCTATATTTACATCGTGAGGTGACACATCTATGAGGCAGGTCTGAGTGCTGCCCTACACAGGTCGGTCATAGGGAACCTCCACCCAGAAGTCCACAGGCATGCGCTGAGGGAGAGGACAGTGTGATGGAGCCAGGTGACCTGGGGTCGTGACTACCTGTCCGTGTACCTGACTTGAGTCCCGGGCCTCAGGTGGGCCTGGTCAGGAAGGTGCCATCTCCACTGGGTCGCTGCTGTGCCTGCCCAGCCGCAGGGCTCAACGGGTCTGCCAGTGCTCACACTGGGCAGCTCCAGTCATGCAGGCACGTGGTGTCTTGGGATCAGGCTCTAACGCTGGAGCCCGGCCCAGGAGCATGAGAGCAGCTGCTTTGTTAGTGGTGAGGAGCTTTGCCACGGAAGATATGGCCTTGCTCCAGACATTTATGGATCTGTTCTGGGATCCTTCTTCCGGGACTTCCCAGACAGACGCTGCCCAGCCTCATTATCTACCATGGACAGGTCCCGTTGAGGCTACGTTGGCTGCTTGGCTGTGTCGTCTAGCTCTCCTGGCCTAGCAGCTTGCTCCGCAGCCCAGACCTTCTGCAGGGCCCTTTCTTGCCCTGGAGCACTCTCCAAATGAGTGACAGCTGTGCATCTCGAGACTTGCTTAGTTAGACATTCTTCTAATTCAGTGATCTACCCAGCATCATGCCTAAAAAAATCCCTATTCTTGCTTAAGTTAAAGTCAGCTTCTTCCGACAATCAAAAAATTCGAGCATACAAAACCCTCTGAGCGTGTGGGAGAGGAAGATCAGAGACAGTGGGTTGATCCCGGAGCAGCTACTTTGATCAGCAACAAGGAGGAGGGGAGGGGTAACCCAGCAGGGCAGGAGGGCCACAGGAATGGCGGCAGCCAGGCTGCAGCAAAGCCAGCTCAAGAGGCCAACAAGGTGAGGGCTGTAATCCATGGACACTGAATACCAAGGTGGCCCTGGCCCAGGTTCGTATCTGGACTGGTCCTATCGTGACTGTGTTTCTTTCCCTCCATGCCCCGAAGCTTGGACAGGCTCAGGACACCTTGTCACCCCACAGAAAGGTTCCACGCCACCTCCTCCCTGATGGCTGCGAAGAGGTCAGGAGCACAGTCTCCTATTCTTCTAGTGGATGTACAGAGCCTGCCTGGTCCTCACCCCAGCCCTGCCAGATGCCCAGCTGGGAAGCCCTGTTTCCCAGTAGTCACTCATGACTTTACCAACTGGTGTCCCCAGAAGGGAGCTTCCAGGGAAGCAGAGGCCAGACCACAAACCAGACACGACACAGCTTCTCATCCCTGGAGAGCCTGGACTCACTGTCATTCTGATCCCAGGTAGCCTAGGCCTGCAACGGGCTCCCAACCAGGCCAGTCATGGTGGTGAGAGCACCATCTCCTACTAGCCTAGTGCTCAGTGAGGAGGGCCCTGGCCTTGGCTTTGAAGAAAAGAATCCACAAGGATAGTGGGATCAGTCTTTTCGGGAGGGAAAGAGTACACTTTGCCACGGAAGATATGGCCTTGCTCCAGACATTTATGGATCTGTTCTGGGATCCTTCTTCCGGGACTTCCCAGACAGACGCTGCCCAGCCTCATTATCTACCATGGACAGGTCCCGTTGAGGCTACGTTGGCTGCTTGGCTGTGTCGTCTAGCTCTCCTGGCCTAGCAGCTTGCTCCGCAGCCCAGACCTTCTGCAGGGCCCTTTCTTGCCCTGGAGCACTCTCCAAATGAGTGACAGCTGTGCATCTCGAGACTTGCTTAGTTAGACATTCTTCTAATTCAGTGATCTACCCAGCATCATGCCTAAAAAAATCCCTATTCTTGCTTAAGTTAAAGTCAGCTTCTTCCGACAATCAAAAAATTCGAGCATACAAAACCCTCTGAGCGTGTGGGAGAGGAAGATCAGAGACAGTGGGTTGATCCCGGAGCAGCTACTTTGATCAGCAACAAGGAGGAGGGGAGGGGTAACCCAGCAGGGCAGGAGGGCCACAGGAATGGCGGCAGCCAGGCTGCAGCAAAGCCAGCTCAAGAGGCCAACAAGGTGAGGGCTGTAATCCATGGACACTGAATACCAAGGTGGCCCTGGCCCAGGTTCGTATCTGGACTGGTCCTATCGTGACTGTGTTTCTTTCCCTCCATGCCCCGAAGCTTGGACAGGCTCAGGACACCTTGTCACCCCACAGAAAGGTTCCACGCCACCTCCTCCCTGATGGCTGCGAAGAGGTCAGGAGCACAGTCTCCTATTCTTCTAGTGGATGTACAGAGCCTGCCTGGTCCTCACCCCAGCCCTGCCAGATGCCCAGCTGGGAAGCCCTGTTTCCCAGTAGTCACTCATGACTTTACCAACTGGTGTCCCCAGAAGGGAGCTTCCAGGGAAGCAGAGGCCAGACCACAAACCAGACACGACACAGCTTCTCATCCCTGGAGAGCCTGGACTCACTGTCATTCTGATCCCAGGTAGCCTAGGCCTGCAACGGGCTCCCAACCAGGCCAGTCATGGTGGTGAGAGCACCATCTCCTAACTACTAGCCTAGTGCTCAGTGAGGAGGGCCCTGGCCTTTTGGCTTTGAAGAAAAGAATCCCCACAAAGATGGGAAGTAGTGAAGCAAGTCAAGTCTTTATCGGGAGGGAAAGAGTACAGTCCCTGTGGGTAGGCACACAGGCAGACTCAGAGGCGGAGTGCCTGAGTCGTGCCCTTGTGGCAGTTTAAATCACTTACATGGGGCATTCCTTCTGGTTTTCCTTTGGCCGGTCATTTTGATTGGTCTGATTCACAGTCCATATTTGGTCCATCTCAGGATCCTCCATGTATGCGCACACATCTCCTAGTCAAGATAGACTCTATCTAAGAGGACTGTGGGTACAGCACCCCTTGACATCACTCCCCCTTTGAACTCCAAGGAGTCTTTCTGCGAATGTGTGGTCAGGAAGGTCTCCTGACTTCAGGAATGAGAAATACGTGGTCTGGGCAGGACCCAGTCTCCCTGCTTAATTGTCCTGCTATTCTGACCTTGCAGTTTGGGTCCACAGGGAATGAATTTCCAATTGCTTCGGAGGGGGGAACCTACCTTCTGCCTGCCTGAATCCTAGAATGAACAGATTGTACTCTCCTAGTTCTCTGTGTCTGCCTCTGCTTAGCATGATGCATGCCTCTGGTAGCGTAGCCAAAAACTCATCACCAAGTGCAAGGTCACTGCATTTTTCCTCTAGGTCATCATCTTTAGGACTTTATACTTCTGCATTTCACGTTTAGGTCTACTATTCATTTTGAGTTAATTTTTGTGAAAGGTATCACCTCTGTGTCTGCATTCTTTGCATTCTTTTTTTTTTTTTTTTTTTGCATGTAGACATCCAGTTCTTCCAGCACCATTTGTTGAAAAGATTATCCATTGTCTGTTGAATCGCCTTTGCTCCTTTGTCAAAGATCAATTGACAATAGTCGTAAGGGACTGTTTCTGCTATTCCGTTTTGCAAAACTGAAAGCCCTATTGACGACATAAGGGAAGCAAATGGTGGGCCCAAGAGTCTTCTCATGTTCTGTATGACAACACATCCTAGCTCATGGGAACATGGGTATTTGCTTTTCTAGGCTTTTTTTTTCTTTTCTTTTCTTTTCAGATGCAGAGAATTGAATAACTCACTATCCATAAAATTTGTCCACACAAGGTCCATTTCCATTTTGTTTACTTTAAAAATAAAGCTCATTAACATTGGTGAAGCCCCTGCCCCACACCGGCACAAGGTCGCATACCATCCTCACCCCACCGTCTCGATGCCCCATAGCGACCAATAGGCCATAGTTGGATTTATCATTCTCTTGCTTTTTAAAATTGGGAAGAAATATGTATCACACAAAATTTGCCATTTTAACCACTTTTAAGTCCTAGTCAGGATGTTAACTCCCTCCAGCTTTCATCCGTTACCACATTTCCAAAATCCTTTAATCATCCCAAACAGAAACTTTGTACCCTGAAGCTGTAGTCCCCTCTTCTTTTCCTGAGCCCCTGGTGATTTCTATTTACTTTCTATCTGTATGAATTTGACCATTCTAGATATTTCTTCTAAGTGGAATAGTGTACCATTTGTTATTTTGCAACTGGCTTATTTCATTCGTTACAATGTCCTCAAGGTTCATCCATGTTGTAGTGTATATTATCAGAACTTCTTTCCTCTTTATGGATGAATAGTATTCCATTCCTTTGGCTAAGCGCTGAAGCATCGATGTCTTTGAACAGTGGTGTTGGAAAAGACTCACTTGAGAGGCCCTTGGACAGCAAGGAGATCAAAGCAGTCAATCCTAAAGGAAATCAACCTTGAACAATCATTGAAATGCTAAAGCTGAAGCTCCAATCCTTTGACCACCTGGTGCAAAGAGAAGACTCACTGGAAGACCCTGATGCTGGGAAAGATTGAAGGCAGGAGGAGAAGGCGACAACAGAGGATGAGAGGCTGGATGGCATCACTAAGCCAATGGACATGAGTTTGAGCAAGCTCCAGGAGATGGTGAAGGACGACAGGACAGCCTGGAGTGCTGCGGTCCATGGGGTCACGAAGAGTGGGACATGACTGAGCGACTGAACAACCATAACAAGTATTCCATCGTGTGGATGTCCCACAGTTACTTGTCTAGCTATCTTTCCATGGACTCTTGGTTGCTTCCCCTTGGTTTTATCATGTAAGTTTTCAGTTTAGCTTTTCTTTTCTTTTCAGATGCAGAGAATTGAATAACTCACTATCCATAAAATTTGTCCACACAAGGTCCATTTCCATTTTGTTTACTTTAAAAATAAAGCTCATTAACATTGGTGAAGCCCCTGCCCCACACCGGCACAAGGTCGCATACCATCCTCACCCCACCGTCTCGATGCCCCATAGCGACCAATAGGCCATAGTTGGATTTATCATTCTCTTGCTTTTTAAAATTGGGAAGAAATATGTATCACACAAAATTTGCCATTTTAACCACTTTTAAGTCCTAGTCAGGATGTTAACTCCCTCCAGCTTTCATCCGTTACCACATTTCCAAAATCCTTTAATCATCCCAAACAGAAACTTTGTACCCTGAAGCTGTAGTCCCCTCTTCTTTTCCTGAGCCCCTGGTGATTTCTATTTACTTTCTATCTGTATGAATTTGACCATTCTAGATATTTCTTCTAAGTGGAATAGTGTACCATTTGTTATTTTGCAACTGGCTTATTTCATTCGTTACAATGTCCTCAAGGTTCATCCATGTTGTAGTGTATATTATCAGAACTTCTTTCCTCTTTATGGATGAATAGTATTCCATTCCTTTGGCTAAGCGCTGAAGCATCGATGTCTTTGAACAGTGGTGTTGGAAAAGACTCACTTGAGAGGCCCTTGGACAGCAAGGAGATCAAAGCAGTCAATCCTAAAGGAAATCAACCTTGAACAATCATTGAAATGCTAAAGCTGAAGCTCCAATCCTTTGACCACCTGGTGCAAAGAGAAGACTCACTGGAAGACCCTGATGCTGGGAAAGATTGAAGGCAGGAGGAGAAGGCGACAACAGAGGATGAGAGGCTGGATGGCATCACTAAGCCAATGGACATGAGTTTGAGCAAGCTCCAGGAGATGGTGAAGGACGACAGGACAGCCTGGAGTGCTGCGGTCCATGGGGTCACGAAGAGTGGGACATGACTGAGCGACTGAACAACCATAACAAGTATTCCATCGTGTGGATGTCCCACAGTTACTTGTCTAGCTATCTTTCCATGGACTCTTGGTTGCTTCCCCTTGGTTTTATCATGTAAGTTTTCAGTTTAGCTTATGTTTTAACTTTATGTAAAAGTAACTCACCTGTAATCTTCTGTGAGTTGCTCTTCTCCCTCGACATTATATGACTGACATTTTTCCCCATGGTGTTGTTCGTAGCTATAGTTATTTCCACTGATAAGTAATATTGTATAGTTTATCTACACATTTTCCTGTGGAGGGGCATTTCAGTTGCTTCCAGTGGGTTACTCTCAACACTCGCGTGTGGTCTCCTGGTGTAGCACATGGGAGTTTCCCTTGCATATGTGCACACGTTCAACTGGACAGATGAGGCCTAGTTGTTTCCCACGGTGGTCCTACCAATGTACACTCCCACTTCCGTTGTTATTTAGCAATCCCACTAGCAATATTTAAAAGATCCTTTGGGATCTACATCTTCTTCAACTCTTGGTATTTTCAGACTTCATTTCTGCCAGGCTTGTGGGCGGAAATGGTCTCTCACTATGATCCCACATTTCCCTGATGACTGATGATGGTGGAAACGTTCACGTGTTGAGATCTGGGAAAGTCATACTGGCTTATGCATGAGCTAACTTGAATTTTAGCTTGTTTGTGGCCCATTGAATATACATTGTACATCTGCTCTAATTATTAAAGCAAAGGACACATTGATCAGAAGTAAAGAATGTCCATGATACAAATAAGATGAAATCCCTCCTTCCTAGGGCTGCTTCGATGATAAGCCCTCCTTACAGGTGCCAAGGCCATACTGACTAGCTGTGTACATGCTGGTCTGTTTTTGCTTTTTTCTTTTAAACCTTAAAGGAGTGTCTCCTTGACTTGTTTGCCGTTCTTTGTTTTGACAAGTTACAAAGCAGTTCTGAAAACCATGCCTCCGGAGAAGTCCTTCAATCAGGCTGCAGACTGGAGTCTGAGAAATGGCCTTCCAGGATAGAGTCCTCAGTTTAAAATAAAACTCTTTTCCATATAGACTGTTTATCGATTATTTTCATTGACACTGGTGAGGCAAATCTTTTCTTCCGTGCTTTCTTGGCCATTTGCATTTTCTCTTCTGTTACACCTGGTTATTATTTTGGCTCTTTTCATTGTATTGTTTTCTTTTTCTAGTCACTTCCTGAAAGAGTTTTCGGTAAACAGAAGTCCCCAGTTCTAAAGTAGTTAAGTATACCATTTTTTAAAAAAAGCATTACTGCCTTTTACCTTTGGTTTAAGAAGTCCTTCCCTACCCTGAGGTCAAAAAGATATGCCAAGTTCAAATTGGCACTTACCAATTACTTTACCGATGTCTGAATCTGCCACCCACCCCTGTGGGGACTGACCCCTGGGCTGTGACACCTGCTGACTCTCCGCACCCCCTGAGGGAGCTCAGGGTGGAGTGAGGCGCTGGGCTCCAGAGGACCTGTGGGACAGGTCTTTAGACAGAAAGATGTTTTTAGGAACAGATTTTATGATCTCAAACCTTGCATCTCCTCCTACCTAGAAAAGCACTAAATCCCTTCATAGTGAATGAGATCCTTGTGATTAACCAGAAGCCCCCTTTGTAAAATGAGTGTTTAATGATATTGAAACACCCCCCCCCCACTTTCTCAAAGCCTTATATACTGAGCCTCCTCCTGCTGCCTCTTTGGAGCAGTCTCTCAGAGCTATCTGAGGTGCTGCTTCCCAGGCTGCAATCTTAATTGTGCCCCAAATAAAACTGAACCCACAGCTCTCAAGTTGTTCATCTTTTTTTGTCGACACATACTTGCCTATATTTTTATAAGCAAATGGAAAAAATAAGCGAGTGGATTCCAACAATATGACATAAAAATAGTATATTGTGTATGACCACGTAGATTCTAGTCCAAAAATACAAAGGTAATTCAACACGAGAAAGTCTTTTCATAGAAACCATTATTCAGCAAGCTAAAAGAACCAGTCTGATCACATCAGTAGATACTAGTAAGTCATTTGATCAAAATCATTTCTTTAAAAAAAGAGTACAAAAAAAAGAGTACAAGGTAGAGATTATTATATTAGTGAAGTCAGTCAGAAGGACGAAGACAAATACCATATACTACTTATATGTGGGCTCTAAAATACGACACAAGCATCCAGGACACTGGTGAGGCAAATCTTTTCTTCCGTGCTTTCTTGGCCATTTGCATTTTCTCTTCTGTTACACCTGGTTATTATTTTGGCTCTTTTCATTGTATTGTTTTCTTTTTCTAGTCACTTCCTGAAAGAGTTTTCGGTAAACAGAAGTCCCCAGTTCTAAAGTAGTTAAGTATACCATTTTTTAAAAAAAGCATTACTGCCTTTTACCTTTGGTTTAAGAAGTCCTTCCCTACCCTGAGGTCAAAAAGATATGCCAAGTTCAAATTGGCACTTACCAATTACTTTACCGATGTCTGAATCTGCCACCCACCCCTGTGGGGACTGACCCCTGGGCTGTGACACCTGCTGACTCTCCGCACCCCCTGAGGGAGCTCAGGGTGGAGTGAGGCGCTGGGCTCCAGAGGACCTGTGGGACAGGTCTTTAGACAGAAAGATGTTTTTAGGAACAGATTTTATGATCTCAAACCTTGCATCTCCTCCTACCTAGAAAAGCACTAAATCCCTTCATAGTGAATGAGATCCTTGTGATTAACCAGAAGCCCCCTTTGTAAAATGAGTGTTTAATGATATTGAAACACCCCCCCCCACTTTCTCAAAGCCTTATATACTGAGCCTCCTCCTGCTGCCTCTTTGGAGCAGTCTCTCAGAGCTATCTGAGGTGCTGCTTCCCAGGCTGCAATCTTAATTGTGCCCCAAATAAAACTGAACCCACAGCTCTCAAGTTGTTCATCTTTTTTTGTCGACACATACTTGCCTATATTTTTATAAGCAAATGGAAAAAATAAGCGAGTGGATTCCAACAATATGACATAAAAATAGTATATTGTGTATGACCACGTAGATTCTAGTCCAAAAATACAAAGGTAATTCAACACGAGAAAGTCTTTTCATAGAAACCATTATTCAGCAAGCTAAAAGAACCAGTCTGATCACATCAGTAGATACTAGTAAGTCATTTGATCAAAATCATTTCTTTAAAAAAAGAGTACAAAAAAAAGAGTACAAGGTAGAGATTATTATATTAGTGAAGTCAGTCAGAAGGACGAAGACAAATACCATATACTACTTATATGTGGGCTCTAAAATACGACACAAGCATCTAAGAAACAAACAGACTCACAGACATAGAGACCAGACCTATGGTTGCCAAGGGGGAGTTGTAGGGGAAAGGATTGGGAGTTTGGGATTAGCAGGTGCAAATCATTACATATAGCATGAGTAAACAACAAGGTCCTACCCTATAGACCAGAGAACTATATTCAATATCTTGTGATAAATCACAATGGAAAAGAATATGAAAAAGAACATATGTGTATAATTGAGTTACTTTGCTATACGGTAAAAATTAAAAGCATTGTAAATCAACTATATTTCAATAAAATAAATTTTTTAAAAAGTGCAAGGAGAGGCTTCCCTGGTGGTCCAGTGGGTAAGGACACCACCTTGCAGTGCAAGGGGCGCCGGTTCGATCCCTGGCCTGGGAAGATCCCACGTGCCGTAGAGCGGCTGGACCAGTGTGTCCAGTTACTGAGCCGGAGCTCTGGAGCGCATGCGCCCAGAGCCGGTGCTCTGCAACGACAGACGCCACCGTGACGGGAGGCCCACACGGGCCAACGAAAAAAAATGGATGAGAATAGACAAATGAAAGACCAATAGAAGTGGCCCGCCTGATCCCCTCTCTCCCCACCCCACCCCCCAAAAATAAATAAATAAATCTTTTAAAAAAAATAGAAAAAAAAAAGTGCAAGGAGGTGAAGACAGTGTTTTGATTCTGCTGTTGATGTCACAAAAGCAGTAAGTTGCATAGGCCTCTCCTCTCCAAAAAAAATCCCTCCGTTTTCAACAAAATTGAGAGACCAAAAAAAAAAAAAAGGCATGAATTTGGGGAAAATATATTAAAACTAAACTGTCAAAAAACCCTAGGAGACAGATCTCAGCCCCAAGGCAGTTAGAATTGGCATGTGGAGTCCACAGGGAGGCAGCCCCATCTGGACAAGAATCAGAGAGACCAGAGTGCTCTGTTCAAGCTAGGAGCTGGCTCCACGACGGTAACCCCCTGTCCCTACCGACGGCAAGAGTTACAGGACCTGGGGGCTTTGGGAGGAGACACAGGCAAAAGGAGAAGGGGACAACAGAGGACCAAATGGTTGGATGGTGTCACAGAGTTGATAGATACGAGTTTTTTGGGTTTTTTGTTGTTTTTTAATCACTTTATTGAGGTCAACTGACAGGTTAAAAAAACACTTACTTAACACATTCAGTTCTCTGAGTTTTAGGGATCTTTATAGTTCTGTGAGACCATAACCATCAAGGCAGTAGGACGGTGCATCAACTCTGAAAATTTCCTCCGACCCTCTTAGCTGTAGTTAAGAACATACAAAAAAGGAAACTATGGAACGCTTTACGAATTTGCGTATCATCCTTGCACAGGGGCCATGCTAATCTTCTCTGTATCGTTCCAATTTTAGTATATGTGCTGCCGAAGCGAGCGCTAGATATGAATTTGAGCAAGCGCCGGGCGATGGTATAATCAAAGGGTAAAGAGCATAGCAAAGCAGCCAAAGGGGCACGAAATCTCAGAAAATCCAAAACAAAATACACTTTTGTAGGTGAGGGGCTCATCCTGATAGGGTAATCCCACCTGCCTTGCAGAAAACAGAAGCTTGGAGCTGGGGGCAAGAGAAAGGGGAGAGGAGAAGCCGTAGGGGCTGGAGGGACTGGAAGGAGCTCAGAAAACTCAAGAAGGATAGCGAATTGGCCCAGTGCCAGCAAAGCTCAGAAAACCATCACTTATCAACATCTTCTATGATTAGTGCTTTTTGCGTCCCACCTAAGAAGTCTTTCTCAACTCCAAGATCATGAAGACATTGTCCTGTCATCTTCTACAAGTTCTGCTATTTTGTCTTTTACTTTGAGATTTCCAATATTGTGCATGATGCCAAGCAGTGGTCAAGACTTTTTTTCTTAAAAGACAAAAGAAGAAAATAAGACTTCCAGGTTGCAAATGCTCTACAGGCTCTAATCACGAGCTCCAGGCTGGTTTTCCCGATTATTGTTTTGAAGAATGCCAGAAAGATGGCCCCCAGAGACTTTCTTTCTTAAAAGGACAAAATTGCAAATGCCGTAAATGCAGGAAGATCGCCTCCGACGGTAACCCCTGTCCCTACCGACGGCAAGAGTTACAGGACCTGGGGGCTTTGGGAGGAGACACAGGCAAAAGGAGAAGGGGACAACAGAGGACCAAATGGTTGGATGGTGTCACAGAGTTGATAGATACGAGTTTTTTGGGTTTTTTGTTGTTTTTTAATCACTTTATTGAGGTCAACTGACAGGTTAAAAAAACACTTACTTAACACATTCAGTTCTCTGAGTTTTAGGGATCTTTATAGTTCTGTGAGACCATAACCATCAAGGCAGTAGGACGGTGCATCAACTCTGAAAATTTCCTCCGACCCTCTTAGCTGTAGTTAAGAACATACAAAAAAGGAAACTATGGAACGCTTTACGAATTTGCGTATCATCCTTGCACAGGGGCCATGCTAATCTTCTCTGTATCGTTCCAATTTTAGTATATGTGCTGCCGAAGCGAGCGCTAGATATGAATTTGAGCAAGCGCCGGGCGATGGTATAATCAAAGGGTAAAGAGCATAGCAAAGCAGCCAAAGGGGCACGAAATCTCAGAAAATCCAAAACAAAATACACTTTTGTAGGTGAGGGGCTCATCCTGATAGGGTAATCCCACCTGCCTTGCAGAAAACAGAAGCTTGGAGCTGGGGGCAAGAGAAAGGGGAGAGGAGAAGCCGTAGGGGCTGGAGGGACTGGAAGGAGCTCAGAAAACTCAAGAAGGATAGCGAATTGGCCCAGTGCCAGCAAAGCTCAGAAAACCATCACTTATCAACATCTTCTATGATTAGTGCTTTTTGCGTCCCACCTAAGAAGTCTTTCTCAACTCCAAGATCATGAAGACATTGTCCTGTCATCTTCTACAAGTTCTGCTATTTTGTCTTTTACTTTGAGATTTCCAATATTGTGCATGATGCCAAGCAGTGGTCAAGACTTTTTTTTTCTTAAAAGACAAAAGAAGAAAATAAGACTTCCAGGTTGCAAATGCTCTACAGGCTCTAATCACGAGCTCCAGGCTGGTTTTCCCGATTATTGTTTTGAAGAATGCCAGAAAGATGGCCAGAGTACTCTCTTCCTTTAAAAGGAGACGGCATTGAGAAGCACGTCACTTTGCCGGCGGGCATTTGCTTCTACAGCTTGGGTCTTGGGCACTTTTAAGTTTTCGGGGAAGTCCTCTGAAATTCTTAGGGTCTGCTCACAATTGCCTCCGGGAGTAAATGCACCCCCAGTCGGGAGGGGCTGTTGTGGGTTCTCCCACTTTGACTGCTCTCCACTCTAAGAACTCAAGAGCATTGAGATGCAAGTCCCTCAGAAGGCGGAAGCGTTTGTTTATTCACCTGGGGCTGACCATTTTTAAACTGTGAGTAGCCCGTGGAGATTCTTTGGGCCAGATCACAGTTGCTGCCGGAGGAAATGCACCTTTTGAGGCCCTGGGGGAGGGGCTGGTGTGGAGTCTCTCTCTTCGACAATTCTCAGACTGACCTTTCCTCTCTATCTGCCTCAGGCCTCACCTGCTCTCAGAGTTCCCTCAGCCCTGATCTTTCCCACCACTGCTGGAGAAGGCTTTGCAAATGCTTCTCTGTCCTTGGAAGGCAATGGTATGTGGAGGATAATGCTTCTTTACAATCTTTGGGTCTCTCGCTGGGCCTGAGAACGAAACTAACACGACATATGAACAAGAGGAATGTCCCTGGGAGCCTTCACAAGGCAGTGTATAGCTGAAGGAGTGACCAAAACGGAAAACTTCTCTACCTTTTAGACAAAGACATGCTGCATTTGTAAAGAACTGACCAGAGAAAGGGGTTTGGGCTCGGGTGGCAGGTGATAAAGGAACAACTTGGAATGCTAGGGCAAGACTGAGGTTTGTCCAGACTTTTCTAGCCTCCATGCCTGTCCGTGGTGCAGGGAGGCACTTTCTTGGGGCCAGCTAGCTCTTGCTATCAGGAAGAAAAAGGCCCAGCACACTGATGACTTCACTTTTCTGCCTGGTGATGACACTTGAGGGAAGACTTTTTTTTTTCTCCATACAGATATTTAATGAACATATCTCCATGGAAGGAAAAGTTGCCCTTTCTCCATGGCTGTGAAGTGTGTTGGAGAAACAGAACTAAAAATGAAGTCTCCCAATCAGGAGACACCTCAACACAAAAGCAGAAAAGAAGGAAACCAGAAAGATCTCTGCAAACCCAGGCACCCAGCCTGAGGGATGCAGGCGGCAGGAGCCTGTCGTGTCGCCCCCACCCCACCCCCACCGCCGCCACCACCCCGCAGTTGCTTTTGCCATTTGGAGTCAAGTTGGCTGAAGTCCAACCTCTCTTCCTGCAAGAAGCTGGGAGGTCTGTGGGGGTAGCAGCTCGATTACAATTCAAAAAGATGCTCCCCCGACCTGGAGTGGGGTGAACATTCCAGAGCTGTGAGATTTACATATATTTAAAAACACTGAGGTAGAAATTCTAAAAGAAAAGGTCCAGGAGGGGGAGTCCCTCACCTTGTCAGCTCCGGGGAGAATGAAGGTTCTTACTCTTCATTTGAATATTTCCTACCACCGCCTCCCTGTGTTCCTAGGAAATAGTACCACGACAATACTTCATTATCTCCATTGTCCTTTTAACGTTTTCAGGGCAGGGGGCAAGTTGACGACTCCTGAATAGCCAGCCAGTAACATGCAAAGCAAAGTAATGATCAGAATTACAATAGAATGAATTTCACAATTCAGCATGATATTTGCCTTGGAAGAGAATAAACTTTAAATACATCTACAGGGAAGAGGGTTAAAGCAGATGCTTGGGAAACAGTGCTCATTTTTCTTGTCATAAATTAATTTTACTAGCTGTTGTGACCTCTCTATTACCTGAACTTTCAAATGGTTAACTATTTGAGTATTATTATATTTTATTTTATTTAGTTATTTATTTTTGGCTACTCTGCATTTTCACTGCTGCTGCAGGCTCTTCTCTAGTTACAGGGAGTGGGGGCCCCTCTCTAGTGGAGGTGAACAGGCTTCTTGTTGCACTGACTTCTCTTGTGGGCTCTAGGGCACCCGGGCTTTTGTAGTTGTGGCCCATGGGCTCCATAGTTGTGGCTCATGGGCTTTGTTGCTCCGCAGCCTGTGGGATCTTCCCGGATCAGGGATAGAGTCCATGTCTCCTGCATTGGCAGACGAACTCTTCACCACTGAGCTACCAGGGAAGCTCTATTTGAGCATTATTTTGAAGTTCCTTACAAAGTCTTGTCCAATCCAAGTCTGGAGTAGCTTAATTTTGGGATTGTATAATCTAAATTTTTAATTAAGAGTTTTCTTGGAAAGCCCAATACATTTCTCCTGAATTTTCATCAAATATATAAGTAATACCACATTTATATGATAATTTAGGTAGGCCCTTCTGTAATTGTTCTATCTTGTCACATGTAAAATACAAAGACACCCACGGCCAGCATCTAGCATCCAAGTCTTAGGAGGCACCAATTCAAGGGCACAGATGGAACTTCCAGTGTTTGAAATCCATGGACATATTTGTTTCTAGACTTAGGACAAACCAGTCCCTTGGGCCATTTTTTTCTTTCATCAATCCAAATCAATAGTGACAGTGAAGCTGGAGCTAAGTAGATGGGCCTCCAGGGTGAGCGATTTGAGTTCATTTCCTATGGACAGAAACTCTAAAATATCAATAAAAGGATAATTGAGAGAGAAGGCTGGGCCCTGACCAGATAAGAGATAAGAGACCACATATTTCTCATTCTCAAAGTCAGGGAGACCTTCCGAATAATAGGCTCCTTGGAGGTCAAAAGGGGAAGATGCTAAAGCTACTTATAGTCCGCTTTGCTGGAATCCGTCTTGATTGAGAGATGCATGCACACATGGGAGGTTCCTGAGATAAACCAAATACAGACTCAGAACCAGGCAAATCAAAATGATTGCTCATTCACGTTGATGTATGGCAGAAAACAACAAAACTCTGTGAAACAATTGTCCATCAATTTAAAAATTTTTAAAAATAAAGAAAACCAATTGACCAATGGAAACTCAGAAGAAATGATCTATAAAAGTGATTTAAACTATCACAAAGGCGAGACTCTCTGAGCTCACCCGCGTGTCTGTCTACATGTACTGTACTCTCTTCCTCCTAGTAAACACTGCTTGGTTCGCTGCTTTCCATCTTTGTGGGAATTCTTTTCTCCAAAGTCAAAGGGCCAGGGCCTTGTCACTGATCACTGGTCTAGTGGCTAGGATTCAGCTTTCTCAGTGCCATGGCTCAATGGCAATCTCTGGGCAGGAACCAAAATCTTGCTTCAAGCTGCTGCAGGCTGAGTCCACTGGCGAGCAATTGTATCATAAGGCTAAGTCAACTTTATTGTTTTTGCCGTTCAGTCACTAAGTTGTGTCCAGCTCTGTGCAACCCCATGGACCACAGCACTCCAGGCTCCTCTGTCCTCCACTATCTCCCAGAATTTGCTCAGGTTTATGTCCATTGAGTCAATGATGCTATCTAACCCTCTCCTCCTCTGCTGCCACCTTCTCTTTCTGTCTTCTATCTTTCCCAGCATCAGGGTCTTTTCCAGTGAGCTAGTTCTTCGTACCAGGTGGCCAAAGTATTGGAACTTCAGCTTCAAAACAGTCCTTCCAATGAATAGTCAGGGTTGATTTCCTTTAGGACTGACTGGTTTGATCTCTTTGCTGTCCAAGAGACTCTCAAGGGTCTTCTCCAGGGTTTCCCCTGGTGGTCCAGTGGGTAAGGACACCGCCTTGCAGTGCAAGGGGCGCCAGTTCGATCCCTGGCCTGGGAAGATCCCACGTGCTGCGGAGCAGCTGGACTGATGTGTCCAATTACCGAGCCGGAGCTCTGGAGCGCATGCGCCCAGAGCCGGTGCTCTGCAACGACAGACTCCACTGGGATGGGAGGCCCACAGGAGCCAAAGAACAAAGACGGATGAAAATAGAGAAATGAAAGACCAATAGAACTGGCCTGCCTGCTCCCCTCCCTCCCCAACCCGACCCCCGCCCAAAATAAATAAATAAATAAATCTTAAAAATAAAAAAAGAGTCTTCTCCAGCACCACCATTCAAAAGCATCAATTCTTCGGTGTTCAGCCTTTTTTATTGTTCAGCTCTCAAATTCATACAGACTACTGGAAAAACCATAGCTTTGACTAGATGGACGTTTGTCAGCAAAGCAAAAATGAAAATACAGCATAGCAAAATGTGTGGGACACAGGTAAAGCAGTGCTGAGAGGGAAATGTATAGCACTAAATGCATACCTCAGAAAAGAGAGAAGTCTCAAATCAATAAACTGAGCTCCTACCTCAAGAAAGTAGAAAAGGAAGCATAAGATGAACCTAAAGCAAGCAAAAGATAGGAAACAATACAGGTAAGACCAGAAATCAAGGAACGTGGAAGCAGAAAAACAAATGAGAAAATTAACGAAAGAAAAGATCAATAAAATTGACTAACCTTTAGAAGATTAACAAAGAAAAAAAGGGAGAAGAAACAAATGATGAGTATCAGGAATTAAATGGGGGATAGAAGATCATTCAGGCATCAAAAGGATCATAAGGAATTCTACCAATAACTTGCATAAATGTGACCATTTTAACTAGAAATGGAAATTGGCAAGGACTTCTCTAGTGGTGCAATGGCTAGGATTCTCACATCCACTGCAGGATCCCTAGGTTTGATCCCTGGTCAGGGAACTAAGATCCTCCAAGATTGTTACAAGGCCAAAAATTAAAATTACAAAAGAAATGAAAATGGACAAATTCTTAAAATGCATGATCCCTGGGTTTCCCTGGTGGTTCAGTGGCTAAGACTCCAACTCCACGATCCAACGCCAGGGGCCGTGGTTCTATTCCTGGTTGGGGAACTAGATCCCATGTGCCACAGCTGAAGACCTCGTGAGCCACAACTAAGACCTGGTTCAGTAAAGCAAAATAAAACAAAAAGCCCAAGAACTACCAAAACTCACCCAATATAAAACAAATCATTTGAATTATTCCCAGTGGCTCAGTTGGTAAAGAATTTGCCTGTAGTGAAGGATACCTCCTGCAGCACAGGTGAAAGGGTTTTACCTCGATTTGAGACTTAAACCCAGGGCCCAGACCTGATCGAACCCTGCTTGGGACTTGAACCCATGTGGCTGGAGCTTGAACCTAGCCAAAACCAGTTTGGGACTCGAACCCACGTGGCTAAGGCCGAACCCCAGCCAAAACCATGTCTGGGACTCGAACCCACGCAACTGAGACTTAATCCAGCACTCACCCAACGTCTGGACCCACTGAGGCTCGGGTTCTTCGTGCCTCCATGCAGAGGTAAAGCAGTGCTGAAGAATGTATAGCACTAAATGCATACCTCAGAAAAGAGAGAAGTCTCAAATCAATAAACTGAGCTCCTACCTCAAGAAAGTAGAAAAGGAAGCATAAGATGAACCTAAAGCAAGCAAAAGATAGGAAACAATACAGGTAAGACCAGAAATCAAGGAACGTGGAAGCAGAAAAACAAATGAGAAAATTAACGAAAGAAAAGATCAATAAAATTGACTAACCTTTAGAAGATTAACAAAGAAAAAAAGGGAGAAGAAACAAATGATGAGTATCAGGAATTAAATGGGGGATAGAAGATCATTCAGGCATCAAAAGGATCATAAGGAATTCTACCAATAACTTGCATAAATGTGACCATTTTAACTAGAAATGGAAATTGGCAAGGACTTCTCTAGTGGTGCAATGGCTAGGATTCTCACATCCACTGCAGGATCCCTAGGTTTGATCCCTGGTCAGGGAACTAAGATCCTCCAAGATTGTTACAAGGCCAAAAATTAAAATTACAAAAGAAATGAAAATGGACAAATTCTTAAAATGCATGATCCCTGGGTTTCCCTGGTGGTTCAGTGGCTAAGACTCCAACTCCACGATCCAACGCCAGGGGCCGTGGTTCTATTCCTGGTTGGGGAACTAGATCCCATGTGCCACAGCTGAAGACCTCGTGAGCCACAACTAAGACCTGGTTCAGTAAAGCAAAATAAAACAAAAAGCCCAAGAACTACCAAAACTCACCCAATATAAAACAAATCATTTGAATTATTCCCAGTGGCTCAGTTGGTAAAGAATTTGCCTGTAGTGAAGGATACCTCCTGCAGCACAGGTGAAAGGGTTTTACCTCGATTTGAGACTTAAACCCAGGGCCCAGACCTGATCGAACCCTGCTTGGGACTTGAACCCATGTGGCTGGAGCTTGAACCTAGCCAAAACCAGTTTGGGACTCGAACCCACGTGGCTAAGGCCGAACCCCAGCCAAAACCATGTCTGGGACTCGAACCCACGCAACTGAGACTTAATCCAGCACTCACCCAACGTCTGGACCCACTGAGGCTCGGGTTCTTCGTGCCTCCATGCAGAAGGAATTCAGCGAGAGGCAGAGTGATGGGCAAGAAGAGGATTTATTAGGATGGGTACTTGTAAGAGGTGCAGGCGGGCAGGCAGGAAAGCTCTGCTCTGCTCTCCCCTCAATTGAGTGGGCAGCCATATATACAGGATGGTAGAGGACCGCCCCCTCGAGCAGACACAGATGCAGGACATACATCATTGGCTGCTTCTTCGCCAGCTCCTCCTTCCTCAGCTGTTTATACCCAGTTGAGCCTGCTTTACTGAACAAGGAGCAGCTCTCCTGAGTTATCGTCCACTCACTGGCCTCCCAGCCTTTCTCAGGTGTCTCCCTTCTACCTACCATCGCCTACTAGGACCTTACAGCCATCTACCTATTCTACTGTGTCCCTATCACAGGGAGACCAGCGTTCAATCTCTGGGTCTGGAAGATCTCCTGGAAAAGAAAATGGCAATCCACTCCTGTGTTCTTGCCTGGGAAATCACATGGATAGAGGAGCCTGGTGGGCTACAGTCCATGGGGTTGCAAGAGTCAGCCATGACTTAACCACTAAACCACCATGTAACTATTAAGGAAGTCGAATTGATGATTTAAAATCTTCCCAAGGTGGTCCAGTGACTAAGACTCCATGCTCCCAATGCAGGAGGCCCAGGTTCAATTCTTGGTTAGGGAACTAGATCCCACATGCCACAATGAAGATCAAAGATACCCCATGCCGCAACTAAGACCCAGTGCAGCCAAATAAATATGAATAAATAAATAAAAGCAAAAAAAAAAAAAGCAAACCCCCTCTAACTAGTCCGGGGTTGCTTGCAGTTTCTGAGAGGGACCTCTTTCAAAAAAAAAAAAAAAAAATCTGCTCCAAAGAGAAACTTCTAGTCACAGATGATCTTGCTGAAGAATTCTGTCAAAAGTTTTAAAAATTAATATCCATCCTTCACAATCTCTTTCAGAAAATAGAAGAGGAGGAAGTACTTTTTAATTACCCTGACACCAAAACCAAGCAAAGAAAATTTCAAAAGCGAAAACTACAAACCCATATCCTTCATGAACATAGCCACAAAAAGGCTTAGCACAATATTATCAAATGGAATTTAGCAAAATATAGAAAGACATATACCATGACGAAGGAGGGCCTTATTCCACAGATGCAGTCTGCTTCAATATTTGATAATTAATCATTTTAGTTTACCATATTAACAGTCAAAAGAAAAGTCACATAATGATATTAATTGATTCAGAAAAATCATTTGGCAAAATTCAATACCCATTCATGATTAAAAACTCTCAGAAAAATAGGAATAGAGGAGGAACTTCATAAATTTGATTCAGAGTGTCTACAAGACTCCCATGGTTATCATTATACTTGAAACCCTGTTTTCCCCCTAAGATCTAGAGGGAACAAAGTAAGGACGTCTGCTCTCATTACTCTTATTCAAGATAGTGCTAGAATTCCTAACTAGTGCATTAAGTCAAGAAAAGGAAATAAAAGGCATACAAATCTTTTATACTTGCTTGGGAAATCCCATGGACAGAATGGCAAAGAAGAAATAAAACTGTCCTGAATTGCCAATAAATTGATTTTAATCTCCAACATAACTATTATTTTTCTAATATCTAAATAACTACCCTAGCTTTCTTAGCCCTTCTGTGTGGTACATATTTATATTTCTTCTACTTTCAATCTTTCTTTGTCATCATATTTATGGATTTTTTTTTTCATCCATCTTAATTCTTTGGCCTGTGTGGGCCTCCCATCGCAGTGACCTCTCTGGTTGCAGAGCACCAGCTCTGGGCTCATGCACTCCAGAGCACTGGTTCGTAATTAGACACACCAGTCCAGCCGCTCCGCGCTCCGCGGCATATGGGATCTTCCCGTGCCAGGGATCGAACCAGTGTCCCTTGCATTGCAAGGCGGACTCTTTACCCACTGGACCACAAGGGAAAACCTGTCATTGTATTTAGATGGCATGTATATTTAAAATTTTATTTTATTGTGATAACCCTTAAAATAAGGTCCTAGCATCCAATATATTGTCATTGGCTGTAGATACAATGTCATATAGCAGATTCTTTAGGCATCCAATATATTTTTTTCATTGTTAGACATCAAAAGCGAAAACTACAAACCCATATCCTTCATGAACATAGCCACAAAAAGGCTTAGCACAATATTATCAAATGGAATTTAGCAAAATATAGAAAGACATATACCATGACGAAGGAGGGCCTTATTCCACAGATGCAGTCTGCTTCAATATTTGATAATTAATCATTTTAGTTTACCATATTAACAGTCAAAAGAAAAGTCACATAATGATATTAATTGATTCAGAAAAATCATTTGGCAAAATTCAATACCCATTCATGTTTAAAAAACTCTCAGAAAAATAGGAATAGAGGAGGAACTTCATAAATTTGATTCAGAGTGTCTACAAGACTCCCATGGTTATCATTATACTTGAAACCCTGTTTTCCCCCTAAGATCTAGAGGGAACAAAGTAAGGACGTCTGCTCTCATTACTCTTATTCAAGATAGTGCTAGAATTCCTAACTAGTGCATTAAGTCAAGAAAAGGAAATAAAAGGCATACAAATCTTTTATACTTGCTTGGGAAATCCCATGGACAGAATGGCAAAGAAGAAATAAAACTGTCCTGAATTGCCAATAAATTGATTTTAATCTCCAACATAACTATTATTTTTCTAATATCTAAATAACTACCCTAGCTTTCTTAGCCCTTCTGTGTGGTACATATTTATATTTCTTCTACTTTCAATCTTTCTTTGTCATCATATTTATGGATTTTTTTTTTCATCCATCTTAATTCTTTGGCCTGTGTGGGCCTCCCATCGCAGTGACCTCTCTGGTTGCAGAGCACCAGCTCTGGGCTCATGCACTCCAGAGCACTGGTTCGTAATTAGACACACCAGTCCAGCCGCTCCGCGCTCCGCGGCATATGGGATCTTCCCGTGCCAGGGATCGAACCAGTGTCCCTTGCATTGCAAGGCGGACTCTTTACCCACTGGACCACAAGGGAAAACCTGTCATTGTATTTAGATGGCATGTATATTTAAAATTTTATTTTATTGTGATAACCCTTAAAATAAGGTCTAGTCCCTTAATATATTTTTAGCATCCAATATATTGTCATTGGCTGTAGATACAATGTCATATAGCAGATCTTGAACTAATTCATTGTGCTTCTCTGAATCTTAGTCCCTACTGACTAGGATCTCTCCATATCCTCCTCCTCTGTGTTCCTGACAACTACCACTGCCCTCTGTGATTCTACACATTTGACTACTTTAGATTCCTCATGTACATTAAATCATGCCACATTTGTCTTTCTGAATGGTTTATTTCATTTAGCACTTCTTATAGCCAGCAGATAGTTGAGTCTTGCTTTTACACACAGTAGGATCATCATATTAGTCTGCTATGTTGCCAGAGCTGAAAGTACATCTCGTCAATATTTTAAAGATGGTGGAACCATGTTTTAGTTGGAATTCAAATTAAAAATGCTCTTTGCTCATCTTTCCCCCATGGCCTTTGCATTATAGGTTTCCAGACGCTCACGTACTAGGAATGAAAACTCAGCATCTAATTCCCTATTCCACCTCTTGCTCCAAATATTTTTCTTTTATATATACAATGATCTATAGAGTTAAAAAATCTTAATTAAGCTGTCTAATGTTTTCAAAAAATTAACAGTGTTTCTCCAGGTCTACCTAGGATTCAAGAGCCAAAGATGGAGATGAGAGTTCTTTTTAAAGGCCAAGAATTTTCTTCCTTTGTTGGCAACTTCCTCAAGGTTTTCAGACCATCAGATTGTTATATATAGAGGCTTTGGCCATCAGTCTTTCTTCTGAATACTCACTGAGGGTAGATGGGCACAACTTACATTTCCCCATCTCTATCTTCTCTGATCATTTCCTAAATGTTACAGACTGTTTTTACTCAGGGATTTTCCAGCCCCTATCTTATGCTTGAAATTTTAAGTTAATACTCTATCATCATTTTAGACATTTCATAACAATGAACTAATAATCTATAGACAAGCAACTTTCTAGTGTCTATTTTATAAAAATTTCACATACCCACTGGACCACAAGGAAAACCTGTCATTGTATTTAGATGGCATGTATATTTAAAATTTTATTTTATTGTGATAACCCTTAAAATAAGGTCTAGTCCCTTAATATATTTTTAGCATCCAATATATTGTCATTGGCTGTAGATACAATGTCATATAGCAGATCTTGAACTAATTCATTGTGCTTCTCTGAATCTTAGTCCCTACTGACTAGGATCTCTCCATATCCTCCTCCTCTGTGTTCCTGACAACTACCACTGCCCTCTGTGATTCTACACATTTGACTACTTTAGATTCCTCATGTACATTAAATCATGCCACATTTGTCTTTCTGAATGGTTTATTTCATTTAGCACTTCTTATAGCCAGCAGATAGTTGAGTCTTGCTTTTACACACAGTAGGATCATCATATTAGTCTGCTATGTTGCCAGAGCTGAAAGTACATCTCGTCAATATTTTAAAGATGGTGGAACCATGTTTTAGTTGGAATTCAAATTAAAAATGCTCTTTGCTCATCTTTCCCCCATGGCCTTTGCATTATAGGTTTCCAGACGCTCACGCATTTAGGAATGAAAACTCAGCATCTAATTCCCTATTCCACCTCTTGCTCCAAATATTTTTCTTTTATATATACAATGATCTATAGAGTTAAAAAATCTTAATTAAGCTGTCTAATGTTTTCAAAAAATTAACAGTGTTTCTCCAGGTCTACCTAGGATTCAAGAGCCAAAGATGGAGATGAGAGTTCTTTTTAAAGGCCAAGAATTTTCTTCCTTTGTTGGCAACTTCCTCAAGGTTTTCAGACCATCAGATTGTTATATATAGAGGCTTTGGCCATCAGTCTTTCTTCTGAATACTCACTGAGGGTAGATGGGCACAACTTACATTTCCCCATCTCTATCTTCTCTGATCATTTCCTAAATGTTACAGACTGTTTTTACTCAGGGATTTTCCGCAGCCCCTATCTTATGCTTGAAATTTTAAGTTAATACTCTATCATCATTTTAGACATTTCATAACAATGAACTAATAATCTATAGACAAGCAACTTTCTAGTGTCTATTTTATAAAAAATATTTTCACACATAGAAATACAAGCTCAAGTAATATTTGTATAAGACCCTTGAACTGGAGCTGAGTTCTTGAATAGTCTTTGCATGTGTGTTCCCTCTGCTGACGATGGTTTGGCTTCATTGATTGCAGTGCTACAACATTAGGCTATAGAAGAGGATTTTTGCATTATGTATCAAGCCTACCTCATACTATATTAAGTGGATGGGGTTAGGGCAGGGAGAGAAGTAGCTTTTGTTTCCTTTTTTGTTACTACAATATTATTTCTTTTCTTTTTTACAATACTATTTCTTAACTGACCTCATTTTTCTTTTTTAATTATTATTATTTATTTAGGCTGCATCAGGTCTTAGTGGTGGCATGTGGCATCTTCACTGCCTCATGCGGGATCTTTCTCTTCACAGCGTGAGCTCTCTGGCTACAGCCTCCGGGCTTAGTTGTCCCATGGCATGTGGGATCTTAGTTCCTTGATTAGGAATCGAACTTGTGTCCCCTGCATTGCAAGGCAGATTCTTTAACCACTGAACCACTGGGGAAGTCCCTGACTTCATTTTTCTAGTGAAAGCTAAAATCATAAAGTTGTTCAGTGTATACTACCTCCTTAGGCTCTGTTGGTCCTTCAGATGATCAATTGAAGTGATTCATTTTGTATAACTGTGTGAAATAGTCTTTCTTTTTGTCCTTTTCTTCTCATCTTTTCACTTTTTCTCTATAGGTATGGATCTCTTTTTCTCTCTCTTACACACACATGCACACACACACACATATACACAAAAGACAAACAGTGGACTCTGTTTATAGACAATGAGGGTCTTTTAGAAAGAAGTCTGAGGCTAGTGACTCTGAATTCCAGTGCCATTGTGAGCTGGATGCAGGACGAGGAAAACACGATGGCACTTGTTTATAGGGGGCATGAGCTGTCCCTGTTTGGCAGTTGTGCTGGAAGTTTATCTCTATCTTCTCTGATCATTTCCTAAATGTTACAGACTGTTTTACTCAGGGATTTTCCAGCCCCTATCTTATGCTTGAAATTTTAAGTTAATACTCTATCATCATTTTAGACATTTCATAACAATGAACTAATAATCTATAGACAAGCAACTTTCTAGTGTCTATTTTATAAAAAATATTTTCACACATAGAAATACAAGCTCAAGTAATATTTGTATAAGACCCTTGAACTGGAGCTGAGTTCTTGAATAGTCTTTGCATGTGTGTGCCCTCTGCTGACGATGGTTTGGCTTCATTGATTGCAGTGCTACAACATTAGGCTATAGAAGAGGATTTTTGCATTATGTATCAAGCCTACCTCATACTATATTAAGTGGATGGGGTTAGGGCAGGGAGAGAAGTAGCTTTTGTTTCCTTTTTTGTTACTACAATATTATTTCTTTTCTTTTTTACAATACTATTTCTTAACTGACCTCATTTTTCTTTTTTAATTATTATTATTTATTTAGGCTGCATCAGGTCTTAGTGGTGGCATGTGGCATCTTCACTGCCTCATGCGGGATCTTTCTCTTCACAGCGTGAGCTCTCTGGCTACAGCCTACGGGCTTAGTTGTCCCATGGCATGTGGGATCTTAGTTCCTTGATTAGGAATCGAACTTGTGTCCCCTGCATTGCAAGGCAGATTCTTTAACCACTGAACCACTGGGGAAGTCCCTGACTTCATTTTTCTAGTGAAAGCTAAAATCATAAAGTTGTTCAGTGTATACTACCTCCTTAGGCTCTGTTGGTCCTTCAGATGATCAATTGAAGTGATTCATTTTGTATAACTGTGTGAAATAGTCTTTCTTTTTGTCCTTTTCTTCTCATCTTTTCACTTTTTCTCTATAGGTATGGATCTCTTTTTCTCTCTCTTACACACACATGCACACACACACACATATACACAAAAGACAAACAGTGGACTCTGTTTATAGACAATGAGGGTCTTTTAGAAAGAAGTCTGAGGCTAGTGACTCTGAATTCCAGTGCCATTGTGAGCTGGATGCAGGCAAGCGAGGAAACACGACACCGAATGGCTATTATTCTGGGATAGTTTCTGAGCTGGGAAGGCTTGCGTGTTGGATCAGTGCTGAGCTGTCCCTGTTTGGCAGTTGTGCTGGAAGCAGGCCCAGAATTTTCAGGTGAGTTAATAATTTCTGACCCTCTCTTTTCTTTAGGTACTAAGACACGCCATTCTTCCCCGCCACAATTTATTTATTACTATTATTAGTTGCTACATTTAGTTATTTAGGTATCACTTATTACTGTTATGGAATGAGTATAGGAAATATCTGTGAGATGATATCAGTGAGGAGGAAGGGGGCTGCACCGAGTCAAGGTACTCTTAGAGCACACAGAATAAAGCTGACTTTGGAGTGAAATGTGAGGAGAACAAGAAAGCTGAGGTGAGATGAGGATAGAAGGTGAGAGGGTCTTCATCATAAACCCAAGAGATGCACTTGGAAAAAAAAAAGCACTTCTCCAACATTTCTTGCTGTTCAGTGGACATGACAGTCTTGTGCTTATATCTAGCAGGAATATTGTATGATTGTCAGAGAACTGCTAAAGCAAGAAAAGGAAGTCAAGAATAAATGGCCTTGAAAGAGGCACCTGTACCCCAATGTTCATTGCAGCTCTCTATACAATAGCTGGAACATGGAAGCAACCTAGCTGTCCACTGACGAATGAATGGATACAGAAGCTCTGGTACATATATACAATGGAGTACTTCTCAGCTGCAAAAAGAAATGCTGAAGAATCCGTCCTAATGAGGCGACGACTGAATCTAGAACCTATCATAAAAAGTGAAGTCAAAAAGAGAAAGACAAGTACAATATACTAACATATACATATGGAATCTGGTAAGATGGTAATGATAACACACATAGTGAAGCGATGGAAAAACAGACAGAGAACTGATACATGGACATTGTGGGGAATGAACAGGAGGTGGGAGGCATAGAGGGAGTAACACGGAAACCTATACTATCATGTGTGAAAAAGATAGCTATTGTCATTGGGCTGTGGGAACAGGGCATCCTGCAGGGGCGCGGTGTGATGGCCTGGAGGGGTGGGTTGGGGGCCTGGGAGGGGGGTGGAGGAGGGAGGGGGCCAGGGATATACATATGACTAATCTGGGATTATACATATCTGTAAACAACAAAACTCTGTAAAAGTAAAAAGTAAAATAAAAGTAATGATAAAAAAAGATAAACGGCCTATGAAGTCTTCGGAAAGAGATACCAAATACCTCTTTTCTTCAGAGATCTAAGTATTGTTTGGTTTTTATGAATGTTTCAGATGTAGCCTCTTCCTGTTAATACTGAAAATATCCTCAGAACCCAGAGTATAGAAAAAATCTTTCAGAGAAAGAAATGGGTTCAGGACCAAATACTTTCCTGGAGAACAGAAAAATGAAGTCTTTACCAGCAGAGCAAAGTAGATTCTCAGTACTATTACCATAATCATTTACACTAGATGCTGATGGAAAAAACAAGAAAGCTGAGGTGAGATGAGGATAGAAGGTGAGAGGGTCTTCATCATAAACCCAAGAGATGCACTTGGAAAAAAAGCACTTCTCCAACATTTCTTGCTGTTCAGTGGACATGACAGTCTTGTGCTTATATCTAGCAGGAATATTGTATGATTGTCAGAGAACTGCTAAAGCAAGAAAAGGAAGTCAAGAATAAATGGCCTTGAAAGAGGCACCTGTACCCCAATGTTCATTGCAGCTCTCTATACAATAGCTGGAACATGGAAGCAACCTAGCTGTCCACTGACGAATGAATGGATACAGAAGCTCTGGTACATATATACAATGGAGTACTTCTCAGCTGCAAAAAGAAATGCTGAAGAATCCGTCCTAATGAGGCGACGACTGAATCTAGAACCTATCATAAAAAGTGAAGTCAAAAAGAGAAAGACAAGTACAATATACTAACATATACATATGGAATCTGGTAAGATGGTAATGATAACACACATAGTGAAGCGATGGAAAAACAGACAGAGAACTGATACATGGACATTGTGGGGAATGAACAGGAGGTGGGAGGCATAGAGGGAGTAACACGGAAACCTATACTATCATGTGTGAAAAAGATAGCTATTGTCATTGGGCTGTGGGAACAGGGCATCCTGCAGGGGCGCGGTGTGATGGCCTGGAGGGGTGGGTTGGGGCCTGGGAGGGGTGGAGGAGGGAGGGGGCCAGGGATATACATATGACTAATCTGGGATTATACATATCTGTAAACAACAAAACTCTGTAAAAGTAAAAAGTAAAATAAAAGTAATGATAAAAAAAGATAAACGGCCTATGAAGTCTTCGGAAAGAGATACCAAATACCTCTTTTCTTCAGAGATCTAAGTATTGTTTGGTTTTTATGAATGTTTCAGATGTAGCCTCTTCCTGTTAATACTGAAAATATCCTCAGAACCCAGAGTATAGAAAAAATCTTTCAGAGAAAGAAATGGGTTCAGGACCAAATACTTTCCTGGAGAACAGAAAAATGAAGTCTTTACCAGCAGAGCAAAGTAGATTCTCAGTACTATTACCATAATCATTTACACTAGATGTGTCGTCAGTGGGAGACAGATTGTAACATATTTGGAGGATTTGTGCCTATATTAAGGGCTTCCCAGGTGGCTCAGTGGTACAGAATCCTCCTGTCAACGCAGGAGACATGGGTTTGATCTCTGGGTCGGGAAGATCTTGTGGAAGAGGAAATAGCCGCCCACTCCAGCAGCCTTGCCTGGAGAATCCCACGAACAGAGGAGGCTGGCGGGCGGCAGGCCATGGGTCGCAGAAGAGTCGGGCGTGAAAGTGACTGCGCACACACCTACGCCGTATCAGCAAAATTCACAGCAAATAAATCTCTCATCTTGTTTAGGTAGCCAGAGCTGTTGACAGCCCTTCCCTCTGCTTCCCTCCAGAGGACTCTTAGGCACATTACACACAGTGACGCTGGTGAGCATCAGCCCTGGCCTATGTGTCAGGAAAATGTATTCTTTCCTTGCTATATAGATAGGGAAACTGTGGTTGATCCTGAGAACAAGTAAGTGTGAAAGCTAAATCTATTCTTTTAAACAATATGAAGATTCCTATTATCCACAGCATCACTAGTGTTTGTGAGATCACTAAGTTGTTAATTGTTCTTCAGTTTATCCTGAAGTAAGATATTGGCTCAAGATTTAATACTGGAAACATTGTTATGTTATTTAACTGAGTCAGTAGTTTATTTGATGCCAATTTGATGCTGATGCCTTTTTTATTGTTTTATTTTTGAAGATTGTATGTCTGTTGTTGAAAGTATAAGGCTCTTATTCCGACTTCAGAAACATGATCATAACTCAAAGTCACTAGGATCCAGAACCAAACTCATACAATTATTATTCCCTTTTTATAGAAGAGCAATTTCAGACGCACAGAGATTAAGCAACTGAGAGAGAAAAAAATTATATATACATAAATGTCATACATCATGATCAAATTTATTTCAGAAACATAAGGATGCTTTTTGTATTAGCAAATCAGTCAATGGACTAAGCCACATTACCAAAGGAAGGGTAAAAATCACATGATCATCTCAATAGACACAGAAAAAAAAATTTGACAAAATTCAACATCCAGACATGAAAAAATGTCTCTTCAAGGTGAGTACAGAGGGAACATATCTCAACATAACAGAAGCCATTTATGACAAGCCCACACGATATTCAATAGGGAAAAGCTGAACGCCTTCCTGCTAAATTCGGAAACAAGATAAGGCTGTCCACTGTCACCACTTCTTTTCAGCATAGCCTTGGAAGTTCTATCCATAGCAATTAGGCAAGAAAAAGAATTAAAGGTGTCCAAATTTGAAGGGAGGAAGCAAAACTGTCACTATTTGAAGATGACATGATATTCTATGTAAAGAACCCTAAAGTCTCCACATAAAAACTGTTAGAACTAATAAACGAACTTGGCAAGGTAGCAGGATACAAGACTAATCTACAGAAATCTCTTGCATTTCGTTACACTAAATAATGAAATATCAAAATAAAAAGCAAAATATAATCTCTTTTAAAATCACATAAAAGTAAATAAAATACTTAGGAATAAATTTAAACAAGGAGGTGAAAGACCTTTACACTGAGAAGTATAAAACAGTAGTAGGGCTTCCCTGGTGGTCCAGTGGGTAAAGACACCGCCTTGCAGTGCAAGGGGCGCCAGTTCGATCCCTGGCCTGGGAAGATCCCACGTGCCGCGGAGCGGCTGGACCGATGTGTCCAATAACCGAGCCGGAGCTCTGGAGCGCATGTGCCCAGAGCCAGTGCTCTGCGACAAAAGAGACCACCGCGATGGGAGGCCCACACGGACCAAAGAACAAAGATGGATGAAAATAGAGAAATGAAAGACCAATAGAAGTGGCCTACCCGCTCCCCTCCCTCCCCAACCTGACCCCCGCCCCAAAATAAATAAATAAATAAGTCTTTAAAAAAAAAAAAACAGTAGTAAAGGAAATTGAAGCTGATTCAAAGAAATGTAAATATCTTACTTGAGAGTGGGGAAATTGTTGTCACTCACACACACACAAATAGGCCTTCTGTTAGCAAATAAAGGGAGAAATAAATACTGTGTATTTCATTAAAACTGTCTGATAGAGTTTCATAAGACATGAGATGATGGAATACTATCTTGGGTTTCAAAACAGAAGAAAATCAGTAGCTCCCAGAAATTACATGGTGCTCTAGGTTATCAGACGCATCAGATCATCTTTCCAGCAACTTAAGAAGCTTATTGTAAAACCTGACAGGATTCACATGAGATTTCCAGTTATGATGAGGAGTTTGAAAACTGTTTAGAAAGAAGAAAAGTTGAGGAAATTTGGCTTGTGATTCAAGAAGGTCCAAGAAAGTCATTGTCCTTAAACATCTAATGAAGCATCATGGGAAAGAGACCTCACACCAATTCTATATAACTCCACATGATAGAAGTAGAATCGTTAAATAGCAGTTACAGCAGGGGTGGCCAGGGTTTCAGTAAAAATGAGAAGACACTTTAATACAGCTATCCATGAGTGATATTTCAAATCTTCTGTTACTAAAAGTGTTTAAGCAGGTTTTAGATGATCAATTGGTGGGATTCTGTAAGAGATACTCAGGAATTGTGTGGAGGAAAGATGAGAGATGAAATTAAAGGCCCTTAACACTCCATAAAATCCTTTGGGAATTACACAGTGTTTTGTTCCATTGTTTGTCTCTAACATTCCTTCAGGCTGACTTACGAAAGTCCTGAAGAACCATACAGCTCATGCAAGTGAAGGAGAGAAACTGGGAATCACTTGCCCACAAAAGACATCTATCAGCATCCTTTCTGCTTTTTATAGTCATAAAGTCCCTGATGAAAACTTTTGTCCAACTCTAATTGGTAATGAAAGGGTTCTACCTCAATTTGAGACTTAAACCCAGGGCCCAGACCTGATCAAACCCTGCTTGGGGCTTGAACCCACGTGGCTGGAGCTTGAGTTCCAGCCAAAACCCTGTTTGGGACTTGAACCCTCGTGACTGGGGCTTGAACCTAGCCAAAACCAGTTTGGGACTCGAACCCACGTGGCTAAGGCCGAACCCCAGCCACAACCCTGCTTGGGACTTGAATCCACATAGTCAGGACTCAGTCCCGGCCAAAACCCTGTCTGGGACTCGAACCCACGCAACTGAAATTTAATCCAGCACTCACCCAACGTCTGGACCCACTGAGGCTCGGGTTCTTCGTGCCTCCATGCAGAAGGAATTCAGCGAGAGGCAGAGTGACAGGCAAGAAGAGGATTTATTAGGATGGGTACTTGTAAGAGGTGCAAGCGGGCAGGCAGGAAAGCCCTGCTCTGCTCTCCCTCAACTGAGTGGGCAGCCATATATATAGGATGGTAGAAGACCGCCCCCTCGAGCAGACGCAGATGCAGGACATACATCATTGGCTGCTTCTTCGCCAGCTCCTCCTTCCTCAGCTGTTTATACCCAGTTGAGCCTGCTTTACTGAACAAGGAGCAGCTCTCCTGAGTTATCGTCCACTCACTGGCCTCCCAGCCTTTCTCAGGTGTCTCCCCTTTTACCTACCATCGCCTACTAGGACCTTACAGCCATCTACCTATTCTACTCTGTCCCTATCAGTAAGACCAATGAAAATGACACCTGTGTGTCAGTCACGGCTAGACAGGTAAGATCCAACTTTTCAGAAAGCAAGGGTTCGAGTAACTTTGAATTCAAAAGGAAACATGTCTAACTTTATTTGAGGAAAGAATAGATTAAATGTGCAATTACCACAGAAATGTGAGTAAAAAATGGAAAAGAAAATTGATTTGCACTTACGAAAGTCCTGAAGAACCATACAGCTCATGCAAGTGAAGGAGAGAAACTGGGAATCACTTGCCCAAAAAGACATCTATCAGCATCCTTTCTGCTTTTTATAGTCATAAAGTCCCTGATGAAAACTTTTGTCCAACTCTAATTGGTAATGAAAGGGTTCTACCTCAATTTGAGACTTAAACCCAGGGCCCAGACCTGATCAAACCCTGCTTGGGGCTTGAACCCACGTGGCTGGAGCTTGAGTTCCAGCCAAAACCCTGTTTGGGACTTGAACCCTCGTGACTGGGGCTTGAACCTAGCCAAAACCAGTTTGGGACTCGAACCCACGTGGCTAAGGCCGAACCCCAGCCACAACCCTGCTTGGGACTTGAATCCACATAGTCAGGACTCAGTCCCGGCCAAAACCCTGTCTGGGACTCGAACCCACGCAACTGAAATTTAATCCAGCACTCACCCAACGTCTGGACCCACTGAGGCTCGGGTTCTTCGTGCCTCCATGCAGAAGGAATTCAGCGAGAGGCAGAGTGACAGGCAAGAAGAGGATTTATTAGGATGGGTACTTGTAAGAGGTGCAAGCGGGCAGGCAGGAAAGCCCTGCTCTGCTCTCCCTCAACTGAGTGGGCAGCCATATATACAGGATGGTAGAAGACCGCCCCCTCGAGCAGACGCAGATGCAGGACATACATCATTGGCTGCTTCTTCGCCAGCTCCTCCTTCCTCAGCTGTTTATACCCAGTTGAGCCTGCTTTACTGAACAAGGAGCAGCTCTCCTGAGTTATCGTCCACTCACTGGCCTCCCAGCCTTTCTCAGGTGTCTCCCTTCTACCTACCATCGCCTACTAGGACCTTACAGCCATCTACCTATTCTACTCTGTCCCTATCAGTAAGACCAATGAAAATGACACCTGTGTGTCAGTCACGGCTAGACAGGTAAGATCCAACTTTTCAGAAAGCAAGGGTTCGAGTAACTTTGAATTCAAAAGGAAACATGTCTAACTTTATTTGAGGAAAGAATAGATTAAATGTGCAATTACCACAGAAATGTGAGTAAAATGGAAAAGAAATTGATCATGCATAGCTTGACTACACCATTTAGACTAGAAAAGCTTTGATTTTAGTTGCATAATCTTAATTTGGCCATTTCCCTTCCCCTTCATATAGTGCTGTCCAGTCACTCAGAGGTGTCTGACCCTTTGCAACTCCAGCACACCAGGCTTCCCTGTAATTCACCGTCTCCTGAAGCTTGCTCAAACTCATGTCCACTGACTCAGGGATGCCATCCAGACATCTCATCCTCTTTTGTTCTCTTCTCCTCCTGACCTCAATCTTTCCCAGCATCAGGGTCTTTTCCAGTGAGTTGGCTCTACATATCAGGTGGTCAAAGTATTGGAGCTTCAGCTGCAGCATCGTTCCTTCCAGTGAATACTCAGGGTTGATTTCCTTTAGGATTGACTGGTTTGATCTCCTTGCAGGCCAAGAGACTCTCAAGAGTCTTCTCCAGCACCATAGTTTGAAAACATCAATTCTTCGGCACTCAGCCTTCTTTAGGGTCCAGCTCTCACATCCAACACATGACTACTGGGAAAACCAGACAAAGATATCACAAAAAAAGAAAATTACAGGCCAATATCGCGGATGAACATACACACAAAAATCCTCAATAAAATACTAGCAAACAGAATCCAACAACACATTATAAGAATCACACATTCTGATCAACAGAATTTATCCCAGGGATGCAAGGTTTCTTCAATATATGCAAATTAATCAATGTGATACACCATACTAAAAATTGAAGAATAAAAACCATATGATCACCTCAATAGAAAAAAATCTACAAGCAATAAACGCTGGAGAGGGCGTGGAGTAAAGGGAACCCTCCTACACTGTTGGTGGGAATGTAAATTGTTCTCTATAGAGAACAGCATGAAAAAAAGAAAGAACAGCATGGAAGCTTTTGAATAAACTAAAAATAGTACCGCCATACAATCCAGCAATCCCAGCCCGGTCACATATCTGTCTGGAGAAGTCTGTACTTTGAAAAGGTACACGCACTCCAATGCTCATTGCAGCACAATTTACAATAGCCTGGACAAGGAAGCAACCTATTGACAGAGGAATGAATAAAGAAGATATGCGTTTCGGTTTAAAAAATATTGCCATTTAGGAAAAGAAACAATTACCACAAAAAAAAAAATTTTCATGCATAGCTTGACTACACCATTTAGACTAGAAAAGCTTTGATTTTAGTTGCATAATCTTAATTTGGCCATTTCCCTTCCCCTTCATATAGTGCTGTCCAGTCACTCAGAGGTGTCTGACCCTTTGCAACTCCAGCACACCAGGCTTCCCTGTAATTCACCGTCTCCTGAAGCTTGCTCAAACTCATGTCCACTGACTCAGGGATGCCATCCAGACATCTCATCCTCTTTTGTTCTCTTCTCCTCCTGACCTCAATCTTTCCCAGCATCAGGGTCTTTTCCAGTGAGTTGGCTCTACATATCAGGTGGTCAAAGTATTGGAGCTTCAGCTGCAGCATCGTTCCTTCCAGTGAATACTCAGGGTTGATTTCCTTTAGGATTGACTGGTTTGATCTCCTTGCAGGCCAAGAGACTCTCAAGAGTCTTCTCCAGCACCATAGTTTGAAAACATCAATTCTTCGGCACTCAGCCTTCTTTAGGGTCCAGCTCTCACATCCAACACATGACTACTGGGAAAACCAGACAAAGATATCACAAAAAAAGAAAATTACAGGCCAATATCGCGGATGAACATACACACAAAAATCCTCAATAAAATACTAGCAAACAGAATCCAACAACACATTATAAGAATCACACATTCTGATCAACAGAATTTATCCCAGAGATGCAAGGTTTCTTCAATATATGCAAATTAATCAATGTGATACACCATACTAAAAATTGAAGAATAAAAACCATATGATCACCTCAATAGAAAAAAATCTACAAGCAATAAACGCTGGAGAGGGCGTGGAGTAAAGGGAACCCTCCTACACTGTTGGTGGGAATGTAAATTGTTCTCTATAGAGAACAGCATGAAAAAAAGAAAGAACAGCATGGAAGCTTTTGAATAAACTAAAAATAGTACCGCCATACAATCCAGCAATCCCAGCCCGGTCACATATCTGTCTGGAGAAGTCTGTACTTTGAAAAGGTACACGCACTCCAATGCTCATTGCAGCACAATTTACAATAGCCTGGACAAGGAAGCAACCTAAACATTCATTGACAGAGGAATGAATAAAGAAGATATGGTACGTATATACAATGGAATATTACTCAGTAATAAAAGAACAAAATAATGCCATTTGCAGCAACATGGATGAATTTAGAGATTATTATACTAAGTAATCAGACAGAGAAAGACAAATATCACTTATTTGTGGAATCGAAAAAATGGGGGGTACAAATGAACTTATTTACAGAACAGAAAGAGAGTCACAGATGTAGAAAACAAACTTATGATTGAACCCTGTATGGAAGAACTGATTGGTTCAAGATAGAGAAAGGGTTACAAAATGGCTGTCTGCTGTCACCCTGTGTCTTTCGTCAAGGCTGTATATTTTTGCCCTGTTTATTTAACTTCTATGCAGAGTACATTATGTGAAATGCTGGGCTGGATGAATCACAAGCTGGAATTAAGATGGTTGGGAGAAATATCAATAACCTCAGACAGGCAGAGGATACCATCCTAACGACAGAAAACAAAGAGGAACTAAAGAGCCTCTGAATGAAGGTGAAAGAGAAGAATGAAAAAGCTGGCCTAAAACTCAAGATTCCAAAAATGAAAAGATCACGGCATCCAGTCCCATCACTTCAAGACAAACAGATGGGAGAACAATGGAAACTGGTACAGACTTTATTTTCTGGGTGCCAAAATCACTGTGGATAGTGGCTGAAGCCATGAAATTAAAAGACGCTTGCTCCTTGGAGGGAAAGCTATGGCAAACCTAGACAGCGTGTTCTAAAGCAGAGACATCACCTTGCTGACAAAGGTCTGTAGAGTCAAAGCGGTGGTTTTCCCAGCAGTCATGTGTGGATGTGAGAGCTGGACCCTAAAGAAGGCTGAGTGCTGGAGAATTGCTGCCTTTGAACTGTGGTGCTGGAGAAGGCTCTTGAGAGTCCCTTGGACGGCAAGGAGATCAGACCAGTCAGTCCTAAAGGAAATCACCCCTGAATATTCATTGGAAGGACTGATGCTGCAGCTGAAGCTCCAATAGTTTGGCCACCTGATGCAAAGAGCCGACTCACTGGAAGAGACCCTGATGCTGGGAAAGATTGAAGTCAGGAGGAGAAGAGAACAAAAGAGGATGAGACGTCTGGATGGCATCCCTGAGTCAGTGGACATGAGTTTGAGCAAGCTCCAGGAGAGGGTGAAGGACAGGGACGCCTGGTGTGTTTCAGCCCATGGGGACAGCAGAGTTGGACATGACTTAGCTACTGAACAACAGCATCAAAAACAAAATCTTTATGTGCTTCTCTTTACCTCCTGTAATTTTTTTCTAGTTTCATTGAGATACAATTAACACATAAACATTACAGTACACTGTAAGTCAGGGTCCTGCTGGGAGAACAGAAACTACCCAGAGATGATTTCATACAGAGCATTGATTAGCCAGCAGCAAGTTAAACTGATTGAAAGGGGCTGGGCTGGAGGGCAATTTTTGCCCTGTTTATTTAACTTATGCAGAGTACATTATGTGAAATGCTGGGCTGGATGAATCACAAGCTGGAATTAAGATGGTTGGGAGAAATATCAATAACCTCAGACAGGCAGAGGATACCATCCTAACGACAGAAAACAAAGAGGAACTAAAGAGCCTCTGAATGAAGGTGAAAGAGAAGAATGAAAAAGCTGGCCTAAAACTCAAGATTCCAAAAATGAAAAGATCACGGCATCCAGTCCCATCACTTCAAGACAAACAGATGGGAGAACAATGGAAACTGGTACAGACTTTATTTTCTGGGTGCCAAAATCACTGTGGATAGTGGCTGAAGCCATGAAATTAAAAGACGCTTGCTCCTTGGAGGGAAAGCTATGGCAAACCTAGACAGCGTGTTCTAAAGCAGAGACATCACCTTGCTGACAAAGGTCTGTAGAGTCAAAGCGGTGGTTTTCCCAGCAGTCATGTGTGGATGTGAGAGCTGGACCCTAAAGAAGGCTGAGTGCTGGAGAATTGCTGCCTTTGAACTGTGGTGCTGGAGAAGGCTCTTGAGAGTCCCTTGGACGGCAAGGAGATCAGACCAGTCAGTCCTAAAGGAAATCACCCCTGAATATTCATTGGAAGGACTGATGCTGCAGCTGAAGCTCCAATAGTTTGGCCACCTGATGCAAAGAGCCGACTCACTGGAAGAGACCCTGATGCTGGGAAAGATTGAAGTCAGGAGGAGAAGAGAACAAAAGAGGATGAGACGTCTGGATGGCATCCCTGAGTCAGTGGACATGAGTTTGAGCAAGCTCCAGGAGAGGGTGAAGGACAGGGACGCCTGGTGTGTTTCAGCCCATGGGGACAGCAGAGTTGGACATGACTTAGCTACTGAACAACAGCATCAAAAACAAAATCTTTATGTGCTTCTCTTTACCTCCTGTAATTTTTTTCTAGTTTCATTGAGATACAATTAACACATAAACATTACAGTACACTGTAAGTCAGGGTCCTGCTGGGAGAACAGAAACTACCCAGAGATGATTTCATACAGAGCATTGATTAGCCAGGCAGCAGAAGGCTGGGCATGGGAGGAACTGACACCACCAACACGGAGGCAGTAACCGCAGGGAGCAGCTGCCACCTCCAGGGCTGAGAGAACTCAAGGAAGAGCTTGGATATGGACCTCAAAGCTCAGAGCGGGGGCCTGCAGAGTTGGAAAGCAGAGCCCAAGGAGAGGACGGTGGGTGGCTGTTGCCAAGGCTTGGGAGAAGGGCCACACGGATCTGGGATCCCCCACCGCTGAGGAAAGGTCCCTTGAGCGGTTCTGAGAATGCTGAAATCAGCTGGAGCTGGAAATCAACTGAAGCTGCCAGACTGAGGGCTAAGGCTGGAGCAAGAACCCGAGAAATGAAAATCAGACCGGAAGGAATGAGACCCTTGTCCCCTTCTCCAACCTTTCGGTCTTCCTCTAGTGCCCCTACTGGTGGAACCCAACAGACAAAAAGCCAGAAGAAGAAGAGGGAGTGCTGTGGAGCCCAGTGTGGCCGAACCCTGGGCTTTGATGCGCTCAAGCTTCTGAGCATCAGTACAAACCCTTCATATGTATTTGAACTTCCACCAGCAATGGTGACAACGTTATGTTTCTGCCTGACCCAATGCAGGCATCCTCTGTAAAAATATGTTCCACTCTCTCCCCCAAAAGGATAGAGGCCAATCCCCAAGAGCCCTTTTTGTTGTTGTTGTTTTAGATTTATTTATTTATTTATTTTGGGCGGGGGTCGTGTTGGGGAGGGTGGGGAGCAGGCGGGCCACTTCTATTGGTCTTTCATTTGTCTATTTTCATCCTTTGTTCTTCGGCTCCTGTGGGCCTCCCATCGCGGTGGCGTCTGTCGTTGCAGAGTGCCAGCTCTGGCGCATGCGCTCCAGAGCTCCAGCTCTCCGGCTCAGTAATTGGACACATCGGTCCAGCCGCTCTGCGGCACGTGGGATCTTCCCAGGCCAGGGATCGAACCAGCGCCCCTTGCACTGCAAGGCGGTGTCCTTACCCACTGCGCCACCAGGGGAAGCCCTGTTGTTGTTGTTTTAAATTTTAGTTCCCTGATCAGAGATTGAACCTAGACCCTGGCAATGTGAGTGCCCAACCCTAACTACTGAATCATCAGGGAATTCCTCCTAAAGCCTTTTGAATCATCTCTATGAAAACCACGGTACTGATGATGTTCATTTCTCCTCTAAATGTTATAGTCCTGCTTGAATATTCTGTGATTCAGAGCCTCACTTGTAAAGTTATGCATGAAGAAATTTGCTATATAAAGTAATAAGTGCCTTGGGAGGGGAAACAGAGAATTTAATCTGATTTCAATATGGGCAAAGGACTTGAATTGACATTTTTCCAAAGAAGACATCCAGATAGCTAACAGGTTCGTGAAAAGATGCACACCACTAACCATCAGAGAAATATAAATGAAAATGACAGTGAAAGATTACCTCACACTTGTCAGAATGGCCATCCTGAAAGAGAGAGGAGATAGCAAGTGCTAGAGAAGATGTGGAGAAAAGGGAGCACTCTGCTCTGTTGGTGGGAATGTAAATTGGCACAACGACTTTGGAAAATAGTATGGAAGTTCCTCCAGAAATTAAAATAGAGCCACCAGGACCTCCCTGGAGGTCCAGTGGCTAAGGCTCTACGTTTACACTGCAGGGGACATGGGTTCAATCTTTGGCTGGGAAACTATGATCCTGAATGCCCCATTGTGCAGCCAAAAGTAAAAACAAAAATTAATTTAAAAAAAAGATAGACTGCCACAGCAATTCCACTTCCGTGTATATATTCAAAGGAAATCAAATCACTATCCTTTAGATTTATTTATTTATTTATTTTGGGGGTCGTGTTGGGGAGGGTGGGGAGCAGGCGGCCACTTCTATTGGTCTTTCATTTGTCTATTTTCATCCTTTGTTCTTCGGCTCCTGTGGGCCTCCCATCGCGGTGGCGTCTGTCGTTGCAGAGTGCCAGCTCTGGCGCATGCGCTCCAGAGCTCCAGCTCTCCGGCTCAGTAATTGGACACATCGGTCCAGCCGCTCTGCGGCACGTGGGATCTTCCCAGGCCAGGGATCGAACCAGCGCCCCTTGCACTGCAAGGCGGTGTCCTTACCCACTGCGCCACCAGGGGAAGCCCTGTTGTTGTTGTTTTAAATTTTAGTTCCCTGATCAGAGATTGAACCTAGACCCTGGCAATGTGAGTGCCCAACCCTAACTACTGAATCATCAGGGAATTCCTCCTAAAGCCTTTTGAATCATCTCTATGAAAACCACGGTACTGATGATGTTCATTTCTCCTCTAAATGTTATAGTCCTGCTTGAATATTCTGTGATTCAGAGCCTCACTTGTAAAGTTATGCATGAAGAAATTTGCTATATAAAGTAATAAGTGCCTTGGGAGGGGAAACAGAGAATTTAATCTGATTTCAATATGGGCAAAGGACTTGAATTGACATTTTTCCAAAGAAGACATCCAGATAGCTAACAGGTTCGTGAAAAGATGCACACCACTAACCATCAGAGAAATATAAATGAAAATGACAGTGAAAGATTACCTCACACTTGTCAGAATGGCCATCCTGAAAGAGAGAGGAGATAGCAAGTGCTAGAGAAGATGTGGAGAAAAGGGAGCACTCTGCTCTGTTGGTGGGAATGTAAATTGGCACAACGACTTTGGAAAATAGTATGGAAGTTCCTCCAGAAATTAAAATAGAGCCACCAGGACCTCCCTGGAGGTCCAGTGGCTAAGGCTCTACGTTTACACTGCAGGGGACATGGGTTCAATCTTTGGCTGGGAAACTATGATCCTGAATGCCCCATTGTGCAGCCAAAAGTAAAAACAAAAATTAATTTAAAAAAAAGATAGACTGCCACAGCAATTCCACTTCCGTGTATATATTCAAAGGAAATCAAATCACTATCCTGAAGTGGTTTCTGCACCCCTGTGTCGCAGCAGCATTACTCACAATAAGCAAGGCATGGGAATAAGTGAAGTGTCCTTTGATGGATGAATGGATAAAGAAGATGCTATATATATATTATATATAATGGAGTATTACTCAGCTATTTAAAAAAATGAAATCCTGCAACTTGGCACAGTTGGATAGAACTTGAGGGCATTATACTCAGTGAAATAAATGAGACAGAGAAAGACAAATACTATGTAATCTCATTTTTGTGTAGAGTCAAGAAAAAAGCTTAAGTGCTAGAATAGGAAGTAGGACAGTGGTTGTCAGGGGCTGAGGTAGATGAGAACGTAGTGGTCAAGTCACAGACTTTCAGTTAAAAGATGAATAAGTTCTCAGATCTAAGGTAAAGCACGACGACTAAGTTAATCATACTGTATTGTACGCTTGAAAGTTGATATAAGAGTACAGTCTAAATGTTCTCACCATAACTGTAGCCAAATGATAATTCTGTGAGGTGAAGAAGAATGTGTCAGCTAACATTGCTGTACACCTGTAACTTACATGATGATATATGTGGATGACCTGTCAATAAAGCTGGGGAAATCTGTGAGAATTCAGCTGTGCTGCTCGAGTCTCCGTCCACTTGGAGAGTTTTTCTTTGCTGCTTTCTACAGCTCGCCCGCGAGTGGTGGTGGGAGGCTGCCCGTAGCCTGTGCCGCGCCGTCCACAGGCCAGGCTCCACTCACTCCTCCCTCAGCCGCCGGTCCTGTGAAGCCTCTGGGTAGAGGAGGCTGAAGGGTGGGAGCTGGTGTCAAAGGGGCCCAAGGAGCTTCCTCAGGCTGCTTTCCCAGGTTTCTGAAGCCATCTGTGCTCCTGTCTCTAAAATACCATTTCCGCTCATTGGGACACACTGCTGCATGCGCTCAACCTATGGCTTGACAGGGCAGCTAGAAAACTCAGGTCAGAGGATCACTTAGAGTCCCACGAGGTCAGTTTCTACCAGGGCTTGATCGCAAGCCAAATCTGCTTCTCCAAAGGAGAATGGTTATCGGAAAGAAGACGGCGCATGCTTTCTATGAAACCCTAGGAGTCCACACAGACGCCCCCTGTCAGCGCTGGCCAGAGACTCGGCACAGCCTCGCTGCTTTCCGCAGACATTCTGAGAAGTATTGAATCTGCTGAGGCCCTGAGCAGGAGATAACGCTCCACTGAGCCCAGGCTGCGGTGATATACTCAGGTCCCCACACGAAATAGGCAGCCTTATGAGTTACACTGTCGATGGACCAACGTGGCACACGTGCTTGTGATATATATTCCACAGTCCCAAAGAGTCCACCAAACACTATTGTTAGAAGTGGTTGCTGCAGGTGCAGCATCCTGCCTTTCACCCTGAAGAGGGCATCTTTACAATCTGTGCAGCGTTAAGTGTCCAGAACCTTCACTAAGGTTTTGCTTCCCTAAATCTTCATGGAGCAAATCTCCCACCTTCTGTTCTGTATATGTCTTACTAAAGCGTCTCTAGTACTTTCTGCTGCTTGCTCATCGGATTCAATCAGGACGATGGCATCAATGCAGTGGACCAGTAGATTTTGTGAGAAACGGTGAGACAAAGGCCGTGAGCAGTACGTTATGTCAGAGTGGAGAAGAGGTGACCTGGCCCTTAGGTGTGCTGTTGGCCCTGCCAAGGGAAACCAAAATGCTTCCGCTGGATTTCGCAGGCTGGTCTGGAGGTCAGCAGTCAACAGGGCCGTGCCTGCACGCCCGGACCGGAGTCACCGCCTGATGAAGCCGACATCAATCCGGAGCTATTCCCCAAGGCCCACCCGCCCTCTGCACACACTCAGACAGACAGATGGGGGGTGCAAGCAATGTCATCACAACTGTAACTTTCAAGGTCAAGGCACAAATACCTGCAAGTCCCACTAGCGATTCCATTTTTGTGTTCTTTCCTCCACATCAGCTGGGGTCGTTTTGGCATCTTGGTCTCATTGAGCTTAGGCTGCAGTAGAGCCTAAGTTTAAGTCACCCAGCCAAGGAGGTGATTCGAATCCCTTCCAGCTCCATGGGCTGACATGAATACAGACTCACTTAGAGTCCCACGAGGTCAGTTTCTACCAGGGCTTGATCGCAGCCAAATCTGCTTCTCCAAAGGAGAATGGTTATCGGAAAGAAGACGGCGCATGCTTTCTATGAAACCCTAGGAGTCCACACAGACGCCCCCTGTCAGCGCTGGCCAGAGACTCGGCACAGCCTCGCTGCTTTCCGCAGACATTCTGAGAAGTATTGAATCTGCTGAGGCCCTGAGCAGGAGATAACGCTCCACTGAGCCCAGGCTGCGGTGATATACTCAGGTCCCCACACGAAATAGGCAGCCTTATGAGTTACACTGTCGATGGACCAACGTGGCACACGTGCTTGTGATATATATTCCACAGTCCCAAAGAGTCCACCAAACACTATTGTTAGAAGTGGTTGCTGCAGGTGCAGCATCCTGCCTTTCACCCTGAAGAGGGCATCTTTACAATCTGTGCAGCGTTAAGTGTCCAGAACCTTCACTAAGGTTTTGCTTCCCTAAATCTTCATGGAGCAAATCTCCCACCTTCTGTTCTGTATATGTCTTACTAAAGCGTCTCTAGTACTTTCTGCTGCTTGCTCATCGGATTCAATCAGGACGATGGCATCAATGCAGTGGACCAGTAGATTTTGTGAGAAACGGTGAGACAAAGGCCGTGAGCAGTACGTTATGTCAGAGTGGAGAAGAGGTGACCTGGCCCTTAGGTGTGCTGTTGGCCCTGCCAAGGGAAACCAAAATGCTTCCGCTGGATTTCGCAGGCTGGTCTGGAGGTCAGCAGTCAACAGGGCCGTGCCTGCACGCCCGGACCGGAGTCACCGCCTGATGAAGCCGACATCAATCCGGAGCTATTCCCCAAGGCCCACCCGCCCTCTGCACACACTCAGACAGACAGATGGGGGGTGCAAGCAATGTCATCACAACTGTAACTTTCAAGGTCAAGGCACAAATACCTGCAAGTCCCACTAGCGATTCCATTTTTGTGTTCTTTCCTCCACATCAGCTGGGGTCGTTTTGGCATCTTGGTCTCATTGAGCTTAGGCTGCAGTAGAGCCTAAGTTTAAGTCACCCAGCCAAGGAGGTGATTCGAATCCCTTCCAGCTCCATGGGCTGACATGAATACAGACTCGATAAGCTGTGTCTAACCCAACATGCCATCCTATCCTCTTTTTATAACAGCCTTAGACTCCACTCCCACATAGATTCTCCCAGATGTCTGCCAGTAATAATTACCAAAAATCTTACTCTTCTTTTGGTGGATAAGCTGTTTCCTCTTGGGTCTTGCCTGTGCCCATCCCGCCCCGAGCATGCTGAGACAGGACCCTAGGCATGGGTCTAATGGCAACAGGTTTCAAGGAGAATGCATGTCCCCTTGCAAAGCGTCAGAGGGCGTCCCTGACAGCCCTGAAAGCTCCCTCACCTTTTCCACACACAGAGCTGAAAGTGCTGCAAGGCAAGCCCAGTGTTTCACTGTGCAGGCTGAAGAATCCCAGTGTCGAATGAGTTTTCAACCTCTCTGAGTTTCTCTGAGTCTACCTCTCCTGTGAGAGGTAGTGCAGGGGGTGGGGAGAAGCGAGTGCTGCCCTCGATCTGAAAGATGCCAACAAACCCATCCCCAAAGCGCCTCTCAGGATGTGCTTCCTGACAGCACCCCTGTTACCAGTATCTCCATCAGTCTGCACTCAGTCAGGAAGCACGAGCGAAAGCAAGCCTGTCAGAGGGCGCACCACCTTGCTGACACCTTGATCCTGCACGTCCAGCCTCCGGACCTGGGAAACGACACATGTCCGCTGTTTAGGTCCCTCGGCTTGTAGTCCTTTGTAACAGCAGCCCCTGCAAACTCATACCGCCCCTGAGGCTGGAACAGAGGGAAGGGCTGCAGCTGCTCAGACTCAGCACTGGCGGAGGCGTCTGGGAGGTGACAGAGTTCTGCTGGGAGCGGAGCCTAGCGAGTGCGGGGATCTCCGAGATCGGAAAAGAGCCCCAGGGGCTGCGAGGAGGAGGAGCCCTTGTTGCTTGGTGTTGGTGTCTCAGAGGTGGGATGCAACAAAGCTGTTTTTGTAAGTGTTGGGAAATCTGAAAGTTGGATTCATCTGGAGGCAGGCAACTGCGCTGCTGACAGCTAAGGGGAAGAGGACGCAAAGGGCGGCCACTTCTTCCTCTTCTGGCCGCTCAGCCTCCCTCCAGCACCTCTGAGAGCGAGCCTGGGACGGGCCCAGCAGGCGAAGCAGGAATGGAGTTTGTAGCCTCCGCTCTGGCGTCAGGAAGCGGAGGACAGCAGAGTCAGCTGGCGCTCAAGAGACAATAGCTTAATCCCCGGCCCAGTCGCCCCCGAGAAAGGACTGTATAGACCCAGAAGAACCAGAGCGGGGACCAGCTCAAATGTCCGCCAACAAGCAAATGGATACATAAATTGTGGTACATCTATGCCATTCCCTCCTGGGTCTAATGGCAACGTTTAGGAATGCATGTCCCTTGAAACTGAGGGCGTCCTGACAGCCCTGAAAGCTCCCACCTTTTCCACACACAGAGCTGAAAGTGCTGCAAGGCAAGCCCAGTGTTTCACTGTGCAGGCTGAAGAATCCCAGTGTCGAATGAGTTTTCAACCTCTCTGAGTTTCTCTGAGTCTACCTCTCCTGTGAGAGGTAGTGCAGGGGGTGGGGAGAAGCGAGTGCTGCCCTCGATCTGAAAGATGCCAACAAACCCATCCCCAAAGCGCCTCTCAGGATGTGCTTCCTGACAGCACCCCTGTTACCAGTATCTCCATCAGTCTGCACTCAGTCAGGAAGCACGAGCGAAAGCAAGCCTGTCAGAGGGCGCACCACCTTGCTGACACCTTGATCCTGCACGTCCAGCCTCCGGACCTGGGAAACGACACATGTCCGCTGTTTAGGTCCCTCGGCTTGTAGTCCTTTGTAACAGCAGCCCCTGCAAACTCATACCGCCCCTGAGGCTGGAACAGAGGGAAGGGCTGCAGCTGCTCAGACTCAGCACTGGCGGAGGCGTCTGGGAGGTGACAGAGTTCTGCTGGGAGCGGAGCCTAGCGAGTGCGGGGATCTCCGAGATCGGAAAAGAGCCCCAGGGGCTGCGAGGAGGAGGAGCCCTTGTTGCTTGGTGTTGGTGTCTCAGAGGTGGGATGCAACAAAGCTGTTTTTGTAAGTGTTGGGAAATCTGAAAGTTGGATTCATCTGGAGGCAGGCAACTGCGCTGCTGACAGCTAAGGGGAAGAGGACGCAAAGGGCGGCCACTTCTTCCTCTTCTGGCCGCTCAGCCTCCCTCCAGCACCTCTGAGAGCGAGCCTGGGACGGGCCCAGCAGGCGAAGCAGGAATGGAGTTTGTAGCCTCCGCTCTGGCGTCAGGAAGCGGAGGACAGCAGAGTCAGCTGGCGCTCAAGAGACAATAGCTTAATCCCCGGCCCAGTCGCCCCCGAGAAAGGACTGTATAGACCCAGAAGAACCAGAGCGGGGACCAGCTCAAATGTCCGCCAACAAGCAAATGGATACATAAATTGTGGTACATCTATGCCATTCTCCGGCAAAAAAAAAAAAGAACAAGAAGAGGGATGATGGCGACAATGTTCTGAGTGGTGGACTCAAAAGTGAAAACTTGGGCTTCCCCTGGTGGTCCAGTGGGTAAGGACACCGCCTTGCAGTGCAAGGGCCACTGGTTCAATCCCTGGCCTGGGAAGATCCCACGTGCCTCGGAGCGGCTGGACTGATGTGTCCAACTACCGAGCCGGAGCTCTGGAGTGCATGCGCCCAGAGCCGGTGCTCTGCGACGAGAGAGGCCACTGCGATGGGAGGCCCACACAGGCCAAAGAACAAAGACGGATGAAAATAGAGAAAGACCAATAGAAGTGGCCCACCCACCCTCTCCCTCCCCCACCAAAAAGAAACCCTTTAAAAAAAAAAAAAGTGAAAACTTCAGGTGCCCACTTTATGTCATGCACGCTAACTCCCAATAGGAACATTTGGGGGGCATTTTTAGGACAGTGAAATTACCCTGTGTGACACTGTACCTTTGTCCAAATCCACAGAACATACACCAAGAGTGGATGCCAATGTAAGCTGTGGACTTACGTTAATGATAACAAAGCACTATTGTAAGAGATGTAGGTGTGAGTAATGAGGGAGCCTGTGAGGAACTGAAGGAATCTCCAGGGAACTCTCTACTCTCTGCTCAACTTTTCTGTAAACCTATTGTTCTGGAAAACAAAGTCTATTATGTATTTTTAACATCCAGAGAGGCAGCTCCACCTCATCAGGACCCCGGGCTGCTCTGCCAGCCTCGCCAGCCAGCCTCCGTGCAGCGGCGCAGGACGGCTCTCCTCTCAGGCTGGCCAGGAGATGGAGCCAGGCAGGGGAAGGCACACCGGGCGCTCTCAGGGCACAGCCCGCGCTTCTGTTCCACTGGCCCCACCCAGGTGCAAAGGAGTCTGGGAAACGTATCTTCAACTGAGTGAAGAAATTCTATTGTTATGTAAGAACAAAAAGCAGATGCTGTTATGGGTGAAGATTAAGTGGGGTGATGATAGGAGCAGAATGGCAGGACAAGAACTGGAGGCGTGCGCGGTGCTGTAGCTGGTGTTTTTTCTGATGGAAGCTGTTACAGCACGTTTGCCTACAGAACTGATCAGCAGGAACAGATATTGGAGACACAGAAAAGATCAGGAAGATACAGCAGGAGAGTCACCCTTGGTGAGTCACAGTGGGGTGGGACCTGGTGCCTGGGTGGGGTGGTTGACCTCAGATTTCAGCGCACCCACGGGGCCCAGAGAACCGAGGGTTCCGGGCTGGGGCTGCGGTGGATGACACAGACTTGATGGTGGGAACGCAAAGCCGCTCTCTGCTGGTGGTTTGTAGGGACTCAGTTAAAGATGACGCCAAGGTCTCCACTGAGCGCTGACGCTGGGGAGAGGTGTGGGCCTGGGAGAGCCAGGGAACGAACCCAGTGCGAAGATTCCCAGGGTAGGCTGGCTGTCCCAGTAGATCCGCTACTTAAGGGTTTTGCCGTTCATTTGACGTGGGTTTTCCTGCTTTAGAGGGCGAGGCAGCCAGAGAGCGCTACTTCCTGGGGGTGGGGGCAGAAGGAACAAGGAGTCCAACTCCAGTGAGAGCCCAGAGCGCCCCTGCAGGCCGGTGGGCCGAGGAGCAGGACAGGTGGAACCGGGGTACAATGACAAGAGCTCCTCTTTGTTTCCAGGTTTTATTTGCCTTTTATAATTCTGATATTTATGTACATATATATATATACTTCTGTTTTGTAAAGGGCTCATCAACAGACCGAAGGCATACAGGAGATGGTGGCTGCTGGGGGGGCACAGCAGAGTCGGGAGAACCAATCTCCTTTTTGTCTTCTCTATTGTATTTGAAATTTTTAAAAATCCAGAGAGGCAGCTCCACCTCATCAGGACCCCGGGCTGCTCTGCCAGCCTCGCCAGCCAGCCTCCGTGCAGCGGCGCAGGACGGCTCTCCTCTCAGGCTGGCCAGGAGATGGAGCCAGGCAGGGGAAGGCACACCGGGCGCTCTCAGGGCACAGCCCGCGCTTCTGTTCCACTGGCCCCACCCAGGTGCAAAGGAGTCTGGGAAACGTATCTTCAACTGAGTGAAGAAATTCTATTGTTATGTAAGAACAAAAAGCAGATGCTGTTATGGGTGAAGATTAAGTGGGGTGATGATAGGAGCAGAATGGCAGGACAAGAACTGGAGGCGTGCGCGGTGCTGTAGCTGGTGTTTTTTCTGATGGAAGCTGTTACAGCACGTTTGCCTACAGAACTGATCAGCAGGAACAGATATTGGAGACACAGAAAAGATCAGGAAGATACAGCAGGAGAGTCACCCTTGGTGAGTCACAGTGGGGTGGGACCTGGTGCCTGGGTGGGGTGGTTGACCTCAGATTTCAGCGCACCCACGGGGCCCAGAGAACCGAGGGTTCCGGGCTGGGGCTGCGGTGGATGACACAGACTTGATGGTGGGAACGCAAAGCCGCTCTCTGCTGGTGGTTTGTAGGGACTCAGTTAAAGATGACGCCAAGGTCTCCACTGAGCGCTGACGCTGGGGAGAGGTGTGGGCCTGGGAGAGCCAGGGAACGAACCCAGTGCGAAGATTCCCAGGGTAGGCTGGCTGTCCCAGTAGATCCGCTACTTAAGGGTTTTGCCGTTCATTTGACGTGGGTTTTCCTGCTTTAGAGGGCGAGGCAGCCAGAGAGCGCTACTTCCTGGGGGTGGGGGCAGAAGGAACAAGGAGTCCAACTCCAGTGAGAGCCCAGAGCGCCCCTGCAGGCCGGTGGGCCGAGGAGCAGGACAGGTGGAACCGGGGTACAATGACAAGAGCTCCTCTTTGTTTCCAGGTTTTATTTGCCTTTTATAATTCTGATATTTATGTACATATATATATATACTTCTGTTTTTTGTAAAGGGCTCATCAACAGACCAAGCAAAGGCATACAGGGAGATGGTGGCTGCTGGGCGGGGGCACAGCAGAGTCGGGAGAACCAATCTCTCCTTTTTTTGTCTGTTTTTATTTTTCCTGGGATGGGATCATCAAAGCTAATTGCTATAAAACCTAGAAACCACCTAGAGACTCAGACGTCTGCCTACACACTAGTGGCACATGGGGAAGGGTGAGGGCACAGACTTACAAAGGCGCAGTGTATTTACATTCGCAAGGTGGGGCTGGAGGGGGCTGAGCAAGTTCAGATCGGGGTTGAGGGGCAGGCTGCTAAGGGGTCCTGGGGTGCAGTGGGGGCTGGGGGGCCAGGGCTGGGGAAGGAGGTGTGCCTGCCCGCACCTGGGCAGGGACGGAGGCCACTCGGATGTTGTGTGGTGGGCACCAAAGGCAGCATGTGTGTGGAACTCCTGAAAGCTGGCCGCAAGGGGACACGGGCACCTGGCACTCCGGGCTCTGCGGGTGGCCCCTCTCAACCCATGGCCAGCTCATCCAGTTCCCATCTCAGCTGGCGCAGAGATGGCCAAGAAAAACGGAGCAGATGGGGAGGACGCTGAGCTCTGTGTCCCGTCCCGTCAGGCTGGCCAAGGAATGACTGCGGGTGGAGGTGCCAAGCCTGCTCCCAGGAAGAGCCCCTCCATGGCCATGCCCGCTTCCTCTCCCCGGACCACAGCCTCTCTCTGCCCAAAGGCCGGCGAGGCAGCACCTGGAGGCTCCTGATGTGTGATCGGCCCCGGAGCTGGAGCAAAGCAGTATGTGCCCGAGAAGGGGTGCAGCTGGGTTTTGGCAATCAAGTGGGGACCAGGGAGGCAGACGGGGATTAGAAGCAGTGAGTGACTCTTCTCTGCCCCCAACTCACGTCTCCCTCAGGTTCAGGGCCAGAGGGCGGAGTCACAGCTGGTGGAGAGAGGGCAGGGCCTCGGTCCCAAGGTCAGGGACCCAGCACGGGCCTCGGGCTGGGCCGTCTCGGCCTCTGACTGCCCTGCGGCCTGGCCCTGGGCTGTGCTCTGCCTGGCCTGGCCTGGCCTGGCCGGGTCCCCTTACTCGAGGGTCCCCGCAGGGTTGACGGGGGAGGCAGGCCCGGAGCTGTCATTGCCTCCCGCCGCCTCCTTCTCCTTCTTGCCACTGTACTGGCCGATGAAGGAGCCATCCTCGTTGAACTGGACGTCCACGCTGCCTCCATAGTCGGCCAGGCTGTCGTCACTGCCCAAGGGCTTGATGTCCCCGTTGAGGGACGGCTGGCTGCTCCCAAAGGCCTTCTCCTCATTGTCACTGCGAGGGGAGGGGGTAGGAGAGCAGCCTCGGGTTCATCCACCTTCCAGGTGCTCTGAGCACACTGGGGAGGAGGCCCTCACCCGGACACACGTCCGGGAGGGCAGGTGGCATGCCTGCACCCTGCGGATGTGGGGGCTTGCAGGGCCTTGCTCCCATCAAGGGAGCCGAGCAGGAATGCCTGTCCAGCTGTGGGTCCCGTCAGAGCCCCGAGAGGGCAGCTCGGACGGGCACAGGCAGGCCTGGGAACGGAGTGTCAGTGCTGCCCACTCCCTGAAACAGAGAGCTACAGGGCCGGGAGGCCAGCAGAGCTCAGGGACCTGGTGCGCCAGGGCCACCAGCACTCCCAGTCACAAAGTGTCCGCAGGAGGCCCCTGCCCCTTGAGTTTGACAGCACCTTCCCCCCAGCCCTGCCTTACCTCTCCAGGGACCTGCCGTCACCCCGCAGCACAAAGGAGAGAGAGAGAGACGGGGGCAAGCATGAAAGCGCGTCCCTGGGCGACCCGTGGGCCCCTGCCTTGCCCCTGCTCACCTGTACTCGCCGAAGGTCTCGTCCTTCATGGGCCGGGCCTCGGAGTCCACCTGGGTGTCCTCCTTATCCTTCACTGCGGACACAGAGGGCCCGCCCCAGGCCACCATGCATGTGAGGCTGGCCCTCTGCACCCCGAACACCAACAGCTCCCGCTGGGGCCACCTGCCCGCCGCCAGCGCCCCCACGCTGTCCAGCCACGGCTCAGGGGCTGAGGAGGACTCATATACAAGGGACAGAGAGGGGCTCGACCATCCTCCCTTGAGCCCTGGGGCCCAGGGTTACCTGAGTACTTGCCCCCCTTGCTGCGCTTGATAAAGCAGAGGATGAGCAAGACGAGCAGCAGGACGATGATGGCGCTGACAAAGCCGATGAACCAGCCCTCGGCGGCGAAGCCAGCGGCGGGGAGTCTCACTCGGCCTGGGGAGGGGAGCACAGGAAGGAGACGGGGCGCAGGCCTGGGGCGACATGCGCGGTCCCGGGTCCTGCAGACCCACGACCTGGGCCTGCCCCTCGGCTCCCGGCCTAGTGTGAGAACATCCCTCAGAGCCCCTGGCTGCATGCATTGCCAACCCGCCACCCCAGGAAGCACACGGGGGCGGGCGCGGGCCGGGTCTGAGGACGGCAGACAGCCTGGGGGAGGGAGGAGCTTGTGGGAGACCCTCTGGGCGAACAGGGAGGAAGGCCTTCTGTAAAAATGTCTTCCCTGGCAACAGTCCCAATAGAGGATATGAAAGGGATCATTTCAGGGACTGGGACTTCTCCATCACGGGCCGAGGGGCGCCGAGGTTCTGGGAGAAAGAGCCAAGCCATGGCCTGGGGCTGTGGCCGGACGGGGGATGGAGAGAAGCCGCCTAGGCGGTGCCCGCGGCTCCCTCACCAGTGCCATTGGTCTTCACCGCCATCTGGTGCAGGAGCACCTGCTCCTTGAGCAAGTGGATCTCATAGTCAGTGTCGGGCTGCAGGTCCCACTGCGTGTAGGAGCTCTGGTTGTAGCTGACGTACTGTGGCGGGAGGTGAGCACCCAGCTTCTCATCTGTAGGGGCGAAAGGGCAGCTGGGATGAGAGGGAGGGCCTGGCAGTACCCTGGCTCCATGCCAACCCCTGCCCCTCGGGGGCCTGAACCCTCTTCCTCCCCACCCCAGACTCCCCTTTAATGCTCACCCCCCAGGGCTTTGAACCAGATCTGGAACCCGAAGTTGCACTGGCCCTCTCTGGGGACCCAGGAGACCACACTGTAATTCTCGCCAGCCATGGCCGAGATGTTGCCAAAGTCCGGGGTCCCTGGGGATTGAGAGAAGCGGATGGGACCTTGAGGCAGCCCCTGGCCCACCCTCATGGGTCCGGCTGCCTAGCCCGCCTCCTCAGACCCCTTCCGGCTCACCAGATAAGGCCATGGTGCCCCCTTCCCGCACGATCGCCTCGCCGGGGCCCTTGCTCGTGGTGGCCTGCAGCTGGAAGCGGTACCGCAGGTGGGGGCTGAGGTTCGTCAGGTTGTGTGTCCGCAGCTCAGGGTCCGGGAGGTGGAAGGACAATTGCTCTTTGCCCCCATCGTCCACTGCGAGGACAGGTGAGGAGTCGGCTTCAGCCATTGGTGCTGCCCACCCCGGATCCCCACCCACCTCCCGACCCGACTGGCCCGCAGCTCTGGGCTCACGACACACGCACGAGGCTGGTAGGAGAGCACGTAGCCCGTGAGCACGCCGTTGTGGCTGAGCGGGGGCTGCCAATGCAGCAGCAGGCTGGTGTCCGACTGGCACTCCAGGTGCAACGCCTCAGGGTGTCCAGGCACTGCGGGGCACAGAGACCAGCGGCGAGTCCTTGTCCCGGCCACCCAAGATGGGGAGGATGGTGCAGGCAGGGGTGCAGGGCACAAAGCTCACCTCCCTCGGGGGTGTGGAAAGTCATCTCACCGGCGGGCCCCAGTCCTCGCCCATTAAAGGCCTGAACCTCCACACGGTAGGAGCTGTAGGGCCGCAGGCCTCCCAGGAGGGTGCTGGTGGTGTTGGCAGGCACCACCACGTGGCCTCTGTGGACATGCCTCTTGCTATGCTGACTCTGACTGCCCGCCCACCAGTATGTCACCTGCAAGTGCGCGGGAGACCCCAGAAGGGCTGACGACTGTGGCGGGAGGTGAGCACCCAGCTTCTCATCTGTGGGGCGAAGGGCAGCTGGGATGAGAGGGAGGGCCTGGCAGTACCCTGGCTCCATGCCAACCCCTGCCCCTCGGGGGCCTGAACCCTCTTCCTCCCCACCCCAGACTCCCCTTTAATGCTCACCCCCCAGGGCTTTGAACCAGATCTGGAACCCGAAGTTGCACTGGCCCTCTCTGGGGACCCAGGAGACCACACTGTAATTCTCGCCAGCCATGGCCGAGATGTTGCCAAAGTCCGGGGTCCCTGGGGATTGAGAGAAGCGGATGGGACCTTGAGGCAGCCCCTGGCCCACCCTCATGGGTCCGGCTGCCTAGCCCGCCTCCTCAGACCCCTTCCGGCTCACCAGATAAGGCCATGGTGCCCCCTTCCCGCACGATCGCCTCGCCGGGGCCCTTGCTCGTGGTGGCCTGCAGCTGGAAGCGGTACCGCAGGTGGGGGCTGAGGTTCGTCAGGTTGTGTGTCCGCAGCTCAGGGTCCGGGAGGTGGAAGGACAATTGCTCTTTGCCCCCATCGTCCACTGCGAGGACAGGTGAGGAGTCGGCTTCAGCCATTGGTGCTGCCCACCCCGGATCCCCACCCACCTCCCGACCCGACTGGCCCGCAGCTCTGGGCTCACGACACACGCACGAGGCTGGTAGGAGAGCACGTAGCCCGTGAGCACGCCGTTGTGGCTGAGCGGGGGCTGCCAATGCAGCAGCAGGCTGGTGTCCGACTGGCACTCCAGGTGCAACGCCTCAGGGTGTCCAGGCACTGCGGGGCACAGAGACCAGCGGCGAGTCCTTGTCCCGGCCACCCAAGATGGGGAGGATGGTGCAGGCAGGGGTGCAGGGCACAAAGCTCACCTCCCTCGGGGGTGTGGAAAGTCATCTCACCGGCGGGCCCCAGTCCTCGCCCATTAAAGGCCTGAACCTCCACACGGTAGGAGCTGTAGGGCCGCAGGCCTCCCAGGAGGGTGCTGGTGGTGTTGGCAGGCACCACCACGTGGCCTCTGTGGACATGCCTCTTGCTATGCTGACTCTGACTGCCCGCCCACCAGTATGTCACCTGCAAGTGCGCGGGAGACCCCAGAAGGGCAGAAAGCATCTGTCAGTGACCCGGGGGCACGCGTTCCCCATGGCCCTCCCAAGGGAGCCTTTCTTCCAACATGAAGACTTCCAGGGAGCAGCTGGCAGAAATCGGCACCTCACCCCTCACCCCATGGATCTCCCCAGCCCCCATGCATTAGACCCTTACATTGTATCCTCGGAGGTGGCCCTTGACCTGGGCTGGGTCCACAGGCTGCCATCTGACCACCACGGCGCTCGAATTGAGGCCCTCGACAGGCTCCACCACAGGGCTTGCCTGGGGGTCTGGAAATGGCCAGTGACACAGGTGAGGGCCTGTGGCTTGCTGAGGCCAGCCCCCACACCTGCCCGCCCGCAGCGGGAAGATGGATGTGGATGTGATACGAGGGTCGGGCAGCTGAATTAGCAGGGCACCCGCATGGTCTCAGGGTCTTGCCCTGAAGGCTGTTCATTAGTTGTGAGAGAGAAAATAGTAACTACATGAAGGGGTAACCTTGACTGGGTAATCAAACTGAACATCTGGTAATGTTCTAGATTCAAGGAAAGGCAAGAAGCAGGATAACTAGACGCCATGCGGGATCCTGAATGAGGCCGTGGACCAGGGAAAGACAGCACTGCTCCATCCAATGGGTGCATCAGCGGCCACCAAGACAGTTGACTGAGCTATAGATGTCAACTATCAATGGTAGGTAAGTTTATTTCGGGATTTGCAAAACAGCTCTTTGATTATGCAAGGAAATATCCTCACTCTTAGGGAATGCACTATACTAAGAGACAGGAGCTGGGTACCTGGGTGGATCCCTGAGCGGTGGGTGAGGAGTGGGCCGCGCAGGCACAGGCAGGCTCCGCCCCTCCGGGTGTGGGCGGGCCGTCCCAATACTCACAGTCCTCCCCAGAGTAGCCGATGGTGATCTGGGGCTCGGGGCCCTTGCCCTGGTTGTTGACGGCCTGCACTTTGATCTCATAGGGCACAAAGGTGGATGTGTTGGAGACCACCAGGAAGGGGTCGCTGACAATCTGTTCCTGCCAGGCCCCCTGTGTCTTCTGAGGGCGCCACTGCACTCGATACTGAACCTGCGGGGCATTCCAGTCCACCCACCGCAGAGGCTGCAGTGCGAGAGCAGAAAAGAAGCTGGTTGACCAAGTTCTGCCCCAGGTTGCTGGTCCTTAGGACAGCCGAGGGGAGCAGCAGACAACGGAGCCCCGCTCTGATATCCGGGGATGAGCTCAGCCCAGGAGCCCTCACCTTCCAAGTGATGACCATGTTGTTGGTCTCATTCCCTTCCCCCTTCACGTCCACGGGGTTCTTCTCCGGGGCTGCAAAGTAATGGTAATACACATCAACATTGTGCGCTCCTGCCAAGGCTGCGAAGGCTGAAGACCAAGGGAGAAATGACCCGCTGTGGCCCTGGACATCAAGAGCCGGCAGCCCCAGGGGAATCCTGGAAGCAGAGGAGCTTGTGCACAATCACTTTCCCAGACTCTCCTTGCAGAGCCCAGAGGGCCTGGCGCCTGCAGCCCTCTCCCAGGTGCTCACCTGCCTCAGGTGTGACCACAGTCTCAGAGGCCGGGCTAGGCTCCCCAGGGCCATATTTGTTGATGGCAGTAACTCTAAAGGTATAGTGGACATAAGGCGACAGCTTGAGGGTGGTGGAGGTCTGGTTCCCGGGCACCTTGCCCAGACTGTACCATTTCTCAGGCGCCATCTCCTTGTCTTCAAATTCAATGTCGTACTCTGCCAAGAAATGAACTGGCAATGGAGCAGTCAGCGTGCAGCGAGTTGGGGAGGGGAGAGGGGATGCAAAGTCTGGCTTTCCCAGAGGGAGGGGGAGGGTGCCCCAGGCAACTGAGATTCTCAGGGTCCTGGAAAGAACCTGGAGCCTCCGAACACTGGTGCGTGCGTGCATGCCTCCGTGAGACGGGAAGTCAGGGAGCCACAGCTCTGGGAGGAGGGTGGACCCGCCAGGAGGGAGGGCTAGCAGGGCGCCACGCTGGTGTCCTCTTACTCTCAATGGGGGCATTGTGGTCATCAGCAGGGCTCCAAGACAGGCGCACCTGGCTCTGCTTCAGCAGGTGGCGGTCAGACAGCTCCAGCTGAGGCACGGGTCCGGGGCTCCCTGAGGGTCACAGAGGTGGGTCTTGAGCCCACTCACGAGCCAGCCGCCCCACTGCTCTACTCAAAAGGGCCCTGCCACGCAAGCCGCTGCTCCTGTGTCTCCCACGCCTCCGGGCTACGAGCCCAATACTCTCTCGGGACTCACCCACCACCAGCAGCTCCGCCCTGCTCTCCATCGCGTCCAGCCTGGTGCTGGCCACGCAGCTGTAGTTGCCCTGGTCGCTGTAATCCAGGGTGTGGATGATCAGGCGCTCATCCTCGATGAAGTACCTGGCGGGGGGAGGGGGCACGCTGTCCTTCTGCCCCCGGCACTCTGCTCCTCCCTTCTCCCTCTCCTGCCAGAACCTCCCCCTGTGGGGTCTGGACAGTCTGCTTTTCCCTCAGGTTGGGCTGGGCCCGCACTTGTCACTGTCCCCAAGCTCCTGGAGGTCGAGACCGTCCCTGCGCCAGGTGAGGCTGCGCTGCAACGAGGGGTCGAAGGAGGCATGGCAGGTGTGACCACAGTCTCAGAGGCCGGGCTAGGCTCCCCAGGGCCATATTTGTTGATGGCAGTAACTCTAAAGGTATAGTGGACATAAGGCGACAGCTTGAGGGTGGTGGAGGTCTGGTTCCCGGGCACCTTGCCCAGACTGTACCATTTCTCAGGCGCCATCTCCTTGTCTTCAAATTCAATGTCGTACTCTGCCAAGAAATGAACTGGCAATGGAGCAGTCAGCGTGCAGCGAGTTGGGGAGGGGAGAGGGGATGCAAAGTCTGGCTTTCCCAGAGGGAGGGGGAGGGTGCCCCAGGCAACTGAGATTCTCAGGGTCCTGGAAAGAACCTGGAGCCTCCGAACACTGGTGCGTGCGTGCATGCCTCCGTGAGACGGGAAGTCAGGGAGCCACAGCTCTGGGAGGAGGGTGGACCCGCCAGGAGGGAGGGCTAGCAGGGCGCCACGCTGGTGTCCTCTTACTCTCAATGGGGGCATTGTGGTCATCAGCAGGGCTCCAAGACAGGCGCACCTGGCTCTGCTTCAGCAGGTGGCGGTCAGACAGCTCCAGCTGAGGCACGGGTCCGGGGCTCCCTGAGGGTCACAGAGGTGGGTCTTGAGCCCACTCACGAGCCAGCCGCCCCACTGCTCTACTCAAAAGGGCCCTGCCACGCAAGCCGCTGCTCCTGTGTCTCCCACGCCTCCGGGCTACGAGCCCAATACTCTCTCGGGACTCACCCACCACCAGCAGCTCCGCCCTGCTCTCCATCGCGTCCAGCCTGGTGCTGGCCACGCAGCTGTAGTTGCCCTGGTCGCTGTAATCCAGGGTGTGGATGATCAGGCGCTCATCCTCGATGAAGTACCTGGCGGGGGGAGGGGGCACGCTGTCCTTCTGCCCCCGGCACTCTGCTCCTCCCTTCTCCCTCTCCTGCCAGAACCTCCCCCTGTGGGGTCTGGACAGTCTGCTTTTCCCTCAGGTTGGGCTGGGCCCGCACTTGTCACTGTCCCCAAGCTCCTGGAGGTCGAGACCGTCCCTGCGCCAGGTGAGGCTGCGCTGCAACGAGGGGTCGAAGGAGGCATGGCACGTGAATACCACTCGCGAGCCCTTCTTCTCGATGGCACTGCGCGGCCCCTGCGTGATCTGAGTGGCATCTGAGGGCAATGGTGAGAGGGAAGGTCATTCCGGGCTCCTCCAGACGGAGACCCTGCTCCTCCCTCCCGGAGGGGGTGCTGATCACAGCAGCCGCAGTGGGGAGTGGCATCGGACCTTTGACCTGCAGGTTCGCCACAATTGTCACGTTGTTTTGGTTATTGGCAGCCTGGCAGAAGTAGTGCCCGGTGTCATTGGCCTGGAGGTCTCGGATGCCCAGGGTCCCGTTGGTGTAGGGGAAGAAGCGCTCATCCTGTAGTACCGTCTTCCCTTCCCTGTCCAGCCTGGGGCAGGCAAGGCAGGCCGCGCTCAGGCCCGGCGGGCCGGGCCCCATGGCCCTCCCTGGTTCCCCGGGCCAGAAGATGGCTTCCAGGTGCCCCCATCAGAGTCACCACCATCCAGAGGCACTCACCACTGGATGCTGGGCACAGGGGCTCCAAAGGCCTTGCACAGAAGGTAGGCCGTACTGCCCTGGACCGCCATGTACGTCTCGTTGTCTGGAGTCAGGATCTTGGCCGGCAGCTCTGAGGGAGGAGGGGTCGTGGGAGACAGGGCCAGGCTCAGCGCCAGGCGAGCACCGCGCGCCTCCGCGGGCCGCCACGGGGCTCAGCGCGGCAGCCTCCCCCAGGAGGGCCTGCCGCCTTGGAAAGCTGCCAGGGACTTGGGCAGGCGTTCTCAGGCCCCCGCGAGCCCCAGCCCTCTTGCTTCCCTGCACCCAGTTGTGCCCCTGTCAGGCTGAGCCTCTCTGGGCCTTAGGATGGGCTGTGCCCTCTGCCTCAGAGGTGCCTCCCATCCCAGTCTCCCACATCCTACCAATTATTTGAGGCCCCCCAACAGTCTGCCCTCTTCCTGAAAGCCTTCCAGGCCTCGCCCCTGTCTTCCCCGAGGCTCTAGGAAAGCAGCCGCCAGGCTGGCCTCAGGCACGTCCTGGCCAGAGGGAGCCTCTGCTCAGCGATGGCTCTCTGAGGAAACACCAACAGGCCCCTGCCTCGCCACGCTCCCGGCCCCACGGGTGGGGATGGGCAGGAGACGAGGGGAAGGCTCCAGACAGGAGAAGGGCGGTCACGGCGGACAGAGCAGCGGCTGGCTGAGCCGGTCTGGCGGCCTTGGCAGGATGGGATGCAGGAACAGGCTAGGGACGATGAGGCGAGGGGGCGGCGTGGTCAGGCCCGTCTGGCCGGCACTCACCCACAACATAGATGTAGGCATTGGCCAGCAGGAGCCCGTGCCGGTTGCGGGCCTCGCACTGGGTCACCATTGTGTCGCTGGGCTGCACGTTGATCAGAGTCAGGACTCCGCGGTGGATCCGGTACTTCTGGCCCTGGCCCAATGCTGTGCGGGCAGTGGGTGGGCCGTGGACCCAGGGCAGAGCCGTGAGCCACGCCGAGGGCCCTCCTCCTCGTCCCCCCAGCCCTGAGGTTCCCCACACTCACTCCCTGCCCCGGCTCAGGGCCTGCCTCACCCTCCACAGGCATCCCGTTGATTCTCCAGGTGACCTCTGGTTGGGGCCTGCCCTGCACCTGGCAGTTCAGGCGGGCAGTCTCCCCTGGCGCATACAGACGGCTCTGAGGCTTGTGCACCCAGTACGGGGCAGCTGCGAGGAACGAGGGAACCATTCTGAGCTCACAGCCTGCAACCAGCTCCCGGACCACCCCTGTGCCGGTGGCCACGGCATTCCGGGGGGCCTGAGCGGGCGTGCCGGCGGAGGCCCATACCCTCCACGGTGATGTAGTAGGCGTGGCGGTCACTGCCCAGCGAGTTCTCGGCCAGGCAGCGGTACTCGCCGTCGTCCTCCTCGCTCACGTTCAGCAGCTGCAGGGTCTTGTTGTGGTTCTGGTAGGTGACTCGGTCCTCCGGCATGGCGCCGCCTGGGCGCAGCCACTTGATGGTGGGTGTGGGGCTGCCGGGGCCACGGGGCAGAGAGGCCAAGGCAGAGAGCAGCAAGGTGAGAGGACCCGGCGCTCAGCCGCGCCCTGAGGCGGAGGCTCCACCCCGCCCTGCCCCACCCCTTCCCAGGGGCCCCGCACTCACAAGCCCTCAGCGATGCACTCCAAGACAAGTGGCTGCCCCTGCAAGGCCACCAGGTGGCTGCTGGAGTTGGTGGGGAAGAGCAGGCGTGGTTTTCTGTCCATCATGCTGTTGGCTGTGAGGAGACAGAGCGGGCAGCAGGGCTCACTCTTCCTTCCACCCAAGAAGCTCCCAGGGTGGGTGACTCTGGGTCCTCCAGGGAGCCCCAGGGCCCCAGTTGCATCTTCTGTGAAAGAGAGCGCCCCATCTCCGCCCTCACCACCCAGGAAGGCGTGTGGGCCAAGCTGTCTTCGAAGAAGACCGGGTGGCCCGCCCGATGGGGTGGGCCGTGCCTGAAGGTGAGAGAAGGGCAGGGGTGTGTATCGGAGCCTTCGGCACTCACTGGCTTTGACCCGGAGGTCAATGGGCTCCTTCTGGATGATGGTTCGGGTGCCAGGGAAGTGGGCGTGGCAGATGTAGTCTGAGTGGTTGTCTGAGGTGAGCACGTTGGCAAAGTAGAGGTTGCCGTTCTGGCCCATGGTCACCCGCTCATCCTGTTTGATGTGCAAGATCTCTGCGGAAGGGAGACACGGGGGCAGAGGTCGGGAGTCCTCTCCAGGAGCCCTCGCCCGCCCCCCTGCCCCAGACAGCAGCCCCTCGTGGGCACCCACTGCTGTTCATCCAGTAGATCCGGAGCGGCTCTGCGCTGGGGGGCGGGTGGCAAGGGAGAATCACCGACTCCCCTTCCTCCACCTCGACAGGTCTCACTGTCTCCTTTGGCCACTTGGGGGTACCTGGAAGGGACAGAGCGCCTGGCCTTGTGGACCTCAAGTCTCTTCCTGGTCAAGGCAGGGCAGGGGAAAGGAGGGACACCTGTGGGAGCAGGTGGGGGGGCCAGGATATGAGGAAGTTCATGTAAAGGGAGGCAGAAACACTGGGCCCTTTCTGAGCTCAAGGCAGAGACTGGCGCTCCATGCAGAAGCGAGGCTGCAGGGGAGGCCAGACGGCTGTGAAGGGTTAACTCGACAATGCTCAGCTCCCACCAGGAGGACAGGGTGAGGGCGGGTGGGGGAGGCTGAGGTGCCCTGGTGGGGGAGGGGAGCTGTGGAAGGATGCTGGAGTCACAGACCCTTCCATCATCCTGACACAGAAACCATGGCAACGGTTCCCAAGGTAACTAGAGGGGCAGAGAGGAGAGGAGTGCACGCTCGGGAGGCAGAAAGCTCAGGGAGGATGGAATGCCGAAGGAAAGCCCCAGGGAAAGGGCGACACAGATCAAGACAGAGCCGGAGAGCAGGAAGAAGGGAGCCAGAGAGGCCAGGTGAGAGGCGACAGAGCGACCGGGGAGGCGGAAGCAGGCGACCGGAGAGCGGTGGAGAGGAGACGGCGACTCAGGGACGGACAGGGGCGGAAGCCAAAGCCCAGGCAGCCGCTCCCACGGGCTCAGGCCTCCCGCGCTCGGTCAGCAAGTCCCCCAGGAGCATCCCGCGGGCCAGGCCCCAGGCCATGAGGGGCCAAGCGCAGACGGAGAGGGAAGGGGAGATGGAACTGACCAGAAGGAGCACAGAAAGAACAGGCTGGACTCCCACACGAGCTCTGCAGATCTGCCTGGGGACCCACTCATGTGCCCTGGACCCTCCCCAGTCCCTGCAGCGCCACGCACCCTCGGCCATGAGCTGGATCTCGTGGGACATGGCGGTGCCCAGGCTGTTGCCGGCAAAGCAGCGATAGGTGCCCTGGAAGCTCTGGGCGAAGTTGCTGCTGTTGCCGGTGATGCTGAAGGAGCCGGAGCGCGGCGCCTGGGTCACGGTCACACCCAGCTCCTCCCTGGGCTTGAAGACGACGCCATCCCGAGTCCAGCGAAACCTGCGGGCAGAAGGCGGCTCAGAGGCCTGCGGCTGGGAACCCGGGCCAGGGGCTGGGCCAGGGCGAGGACCAAGGGCCACGAGGGAGACCTGGGGTGTCTGTGCTGAGAAGGTGGGAGGCCCCGGGAGACACGAGGGCTGGCGGCACCGTCAGAGGTCAACTCCAGGGCTTAGAGGGTGAAGGGCGCTCACCACACTTCGGGTTTGCCGCTGGCCTCACACCTGAGGCTGATGTCATCGGTGGGGAAGACGACCACACGCCGCGGAGACTGTTCCGTGATGACGGGGGGCTCCATCACTGGGCAGGAGGGGACAGAGGTGGTGAGGACGGTGCCTTATGGTGACGGAGGCAGGGCCTGGAGCCCTACAGGCCTCACGACCACGGGGTTTGGGCAAGAGGAACAAGTTCGGCCAAAAGTAGCTGGACAAATGTGGAAGGACCCAGACAGAGAGAAGACAGCACCAAGTTACAAAGAAAGCAACTAAAAGAGAGAATAAGCCAACCCAAAGACGAAGAGTAGGAAAGAAAGAAAAGAGAGGCAAGGGAAGTCAAAGACGCAGAAACCAAGCGGGGCAAATCCCTCACAGGGAGAGAAGTGACCAGAGGGCAGGGCGGGGCGCCAGGGAGAGATGGCGAGCAGGGGCGGAGACCCAGCTGAGATGGAACACCGGTGCCCTCCAGGGCGCTCCAGGCCAGAGGCGGAGGCGGCGCAGCCTCTGGGCTCCAGCAGAGGACCCAAGACCCGCCAAAGACCGCGCCCACACAAGGCTGCCGCCCCCGCTTTCCCACTCTCCTTGGCCTGCCGGGAAACAGCCCCACCCTCCCCCTAACTTACCGTGGTGTCCTTCATCTGAGAAATCCACGCAGCAAGGGAGAGAGGGAGAAAAACGCTGACAAGCCGCCCCAGCAGGGAGCTCAATGGCATGGGAAGCAAGAGCCCACAGACACCCCTGGGGAGAGGAGGCCGGGAGAGGAGGTGTGACATGGGGACACGCGCCAGCTCACAGCTGTGGCAGGGCAAGACCCAGAAAGACAGGACACAGCCCAGACCGCCCGTCCCGGGCTGGCGGGGCGATGCCCAGGGGGAGCAGGCGTCAGCTCCGGCAGGCGGGAGAAATCCGTGACTTTAACAAAGACTGCGCTCTGGGGAGCCCCTTGCATCCTGCGGGCGGGTGCTGCAGAGCGGAGCCCCTACCCCGCCCAGGAGGCCTCAGAAGGCAGCAGCCAGGGCACCTCCCGTGCTCCAGTCCAGTCCCTCCTAATCCAATTAGCACAGCTCAGTGTTTTCTACCGAGGCCCAGTCTTCAGAGCCCAGCTTTTCCCACAGGCCCCGCGGAGACTGTTCCGTGATGACGGGGGGCTCCATCACTGGGCAGGAGGGGACAGAGGTGGTGAGGACGGTGCCTTATGGTGACGGAGGCAGGGCCTGGAGCCCTACAGGCCTCACGACCACGGGGTTTGGGCAAGAGGAACAAGTTCGGCCAAAAGTAGCTGGACAAATGTGGAAGGACCCAGACAGAGAGAAGACAGCACCAAGTTACAAAGAAAGCAACTAAAAGAGAGAATAAGCCAACCCAAAGACGAAGAGTAGGAAAGAAAGAAAAGAGAGGCAAGGGAAGTCAAAGACGCAGAAACCAAGCGGGGCAAATCCCTCACAGGGAGAGAAGTGACCAGAGGGCAGGGCGGGGCGCCAGGGAGAGATGGCGAGCAGGGGCGGAGACCCAGCTGAGATGGAACACCGGTGCCCTCCAGGGCGCTCCAGGCCAGAGGCGGAGGCGGCGCAGCCTCTGGGCTCCAGCAGAGGACCCAAGACCCGCCAAAGACCGCGCCCACACAAGGCTGCCGCCCCCGCTTTCCCACTCTCCTTGGCCTGCCGGGAAACAGCCCCACCCTCCCCCTAACTTACCGTGGTGTCCTTCATCTGAGAAATCCACGCAGCAAGGGAGAGAGGGAGAAAAACGCTGACAAGCCGCCCCAGCAGGGAGCTCAATGGCATGGGAAGCAAGAGCCCACAGACACCCCTGGGGAGAGGAGGCCGGGAGAGGAGGTGTGACATGGGGACACGCGCCAGCTCACAGCTGTGGCAGGGCAAGACCCAGAAAGACAGGACACAGCCCAGACCGCCCGTCCCGGGCTGGCGGGGCGATGCCCAGGGGGAGCAGGCGTCAGCTCCGGCAGGCGGGAGAAATCCGTGACTTTAACAAAGACTGCGCTCTGGGGAGCCCCTTGCATCCTGCGGGCGGGTGCTGCAGAGCGGAGCCCCTACCCCGCCCAGGAGGCCTCAGAAGGCAGCAGCCAGGGCACCCTCCCGTGCTCCAGTCCAGTCCCTCCTAATCCAATTAGCACAGCTCAGTGTTTTCAATTACCGAGGCCCAGTCTTCAGAGCCCAGCTGCCCCCTCCCCTCCAAAGCCTCCCACAGGCCCTGCTGACTCTGAGCTTCCCCTGCCTGCAGGGCTGGCGCCAGCCCTCATCTTCTCCCGTTCCTTCGTCTCGGCCTGCCACCAAGCTCCCTGGAGATGAGGCCAGAGCTACTGCCCCCAGTGCCGCTGGACTCAGCACAGCACTGGCCGGGGTGGCTGTGAGGAGGGAAGAGATGGGAGGAAAGGGTGAGGAGCAGTGGGCTGCCTCGGAAAGCTTTGTTTCTGCAGAAGACCTCAGTGCCACGGCCCCCGGGAGAAAAGAGGGGCTCCCTGGGGACACTGCAGAGAGAGGTCTGTGCTGGGGAGGGGCCACTGAAGGCAGCCCAAGAGCCAGGCCAGCGAAAGGCACGACAGGATGAGGAAAGTGGGAGGGGAGACAAAGGGGGCCGGAGTGGCGGGAGAGGGAGAGAGCTGGAGGCCCGGCACCCGGCTGCTTGCTATCTTGTATCAGGGTCAGTAACCAGTGCCGGCCAGTGCCCAGGGCGCCCTTAGGCTTGTCATGGTCTTTGTCCTACTTCTCTTCCCTCCACCTTGTCCCTTCGCCAACAGGCATAGCAGGGCAAGGCCTGAAAGCTACTGAGAGGAGACGAAGGGCAGGAGGAGGAGGACGTGGGGAATGTGCAGAAGTGTGGGTCTGGCTGCATGTGGGGATGGCCCACGCGATGCTGCAGCGACGTGCTGAGCATCTGCCCATGTGTCTTACATTTAGCGCACAACTCTGCATTGCACACCCACTTCTGCATTTGTATCTAAACCTCTCGTTCGTGCACGTGTGCCTCCTGTGTGTCCTCTTGGCACAGAGGACTGTGTGTCTGTGTGTCTGTGCCTGGCACGTCTGGCCGCGTGCATGTGCAGCAGGGGAAGTGGTCTGGGCACGACTGCATGGACCTCTGTGCGTGCATCGAGGAAGACATCTCGGCCTCTCTTCCGTCTGCCCCTCTCCAGCTCCTCCCAACCCACTGCCTCGTGCCCGTCCTGCTCACCCTCTCAGTCCCTGCCCCATTCCTGGCTTGGACAGTCTCCGTCAGCTCGTTTCTCAGCGATGCTGGCCTCCAATAGGTCCAGGCTCAGCGACAAAGATGGAAGAGTGAGGGGGAATGGAGTGGAGCTACTGAGGAGCAGGTTCAAGATCCAGAGGCTACTCTGTGAGCTCTCCTCACGCCAAAGCCGCTTACAGCAGGGCGATTATGTCTCCTGCCACACTCAGACAGGCCCTCACCTGCATGCATGGCCCACGACTACAACCCAATGTTAACAGTCAAAAGCCTACAGACCTTTGCAAATGTGACCAATAAGTAGCAGTTACAGTGATTCAAAACAGATAGGACATCAGAATCACACTCGGGAGTATCCATACTCGTCAACCACACCACACATCCAGACAAATAGCCAGTCTGTGAAACTCATCAGCAAACACAAGTCCTCCTGTTCAGTCACAAGCCTCTACCCACACTCCCACACACTTACCCGTGAGCCCCTGAAAAGGTAATACTCCAGCAGTCCCAGCCCAACCCCCCCAAGTAAGCACACAGCAAATTGTAAGGACCCAGAAGGCTGCTGGACCTCTGCAAGGGGCCTTCTCCCGTCTCAGTTCACAGACAGGGCTACCAAGGGCGCAAGATAGGCTCACCCAAGGCAGAAGCCAGAGTGGGACTTGATCTAGCTAGCTGAGGACTGGAGACACCTCCTTTCTCCTGCCGGCCCCATCCTTGGCGTAAGGGTGGGGCGGGCCAAAGGAAAGCTCTGAGGCTGGAGGAGGCAGGTCGAAGCGGCAGGCCTGCTGTCCGTGGTGCTGAAACATCACCGGCCCTCCGGTCCTTGTCCGTGGTACTGAGACACCCCGAGCCTTCCACCTTGTCCTTTCCAGAGGTATCCAAGTCCTGGATACCTCTTGCCTCCTCCAACCCCGGGAAAGGAAGGGCCAGGGTTTGGAACCCAGAGAAGGCGAGGAGGCTGAAGATAAAGAGAAGCCCAGCGCGGCAGTGAAGGGAAGCACCAGTGTTCCCTGCGGTTACTCACATTCCTCGGGGATCTGGATGAGCAGGCAAGGGCTGCACAGGAGGAGAGGCCACAAGTACCGCAGCGCCACGGCCATCTTCCCGGCGGCGCCGGCGGCTCGGCGCGGCAAAGCCGGCCGGGCTCGGCTCAAGCTCCAGCCGGAGGGATGGGGGCTGGTGGGCGGCTTAGGGAGGGAGCCGAGGGTGGGGGCACTGCGAGAGGGGAGGAGGGAAGGGAAAGGTAAGGGAGGAGAGAGAATGGACGGATGTTAGCGACTAACATCTGGGCGAGCCTGGGCTCCTGGCCCCGCCCCAGCCCCGCCCCCGGCTGTCTGGCTCCTCCGCCCCTCCCTCCCCCACATCTTGGAGAAGGAAACCTGGAAGCAGAGGCTGGCCCTTGTTTGCCTTTCATTCCCTTCTGACTGTCTGAGCTTCCTCCACCAGCTGCCTCTCCAGCATCACCAACCTGTTGCCCTGATCCGCTCCCTCGGGCATGCCACAGGCTGCCCTGTGCCTGTCATCCCCGGGTGTGACTCAACAGCCCAGGAAGCAGGTGCTTGCGGGCATGAGTGTGGATGTGGGCCTCCGTGGTGCCCAATACGCGTGCCACTATCTCTGTGTCTGAACTGGGCATGCCCTTGTGAGTGGGTGTGCGCAGAAGGGTGTGTGCGTACTTGTGCATGTGCATCCATGGGGGTGAATCCTGTCTGCTGTCTCTGTGCACACACAAACACGCATGCACACACGTATGGAGAAGAACTTTTGTCACAGCCTCACTGCTGCGGCTTCAGAACCAGTTGAACCCTGGGTGCTGCTCAGGCTGCAGAAGCTGTTGGGCAGGGGGACCCGGGCAGCAGGAACAGGGAAGGAAGGGAAGGGGCCCCAAGAGGCTGCATTCCATGGAACAGGTTGACGAAAAATACAAAGATGGGAAAGGAACCTGCCTACAAGAAGTCGCAGGAGGCAGGCAAGGAGGAAAGCACCTCTCTGCTGTCCCTCAGACTCTGGGGTGGGGGCAACAGAGGCAACTGTGGCCTCCTGTGTTTCAGAAGCTCCAAGCCAGGGTCAGCACAGGGCTCAAGGAAAGCTCCTGAACAGAATTTCTTACACCTAGAGTCTCTGGCAGACCCACCTTCTGGAATTTTTTCAGAGTCTTCAGGGCTCACATGATACATGGGCCCACCCCAGGCCCAAGTGTGCTGGCGATATCCACATGCCACCCGCATGCAGGACGCCGCAGTGACTGAGGGCCCAGTGGAGGGAGCGTCTCTGCCAAAGACTAGAAGACAAGACCCTCTCAAGAAGATAGTGTTCACCCCAAACAAGAAGAGGTGTGAGCAAGAGACAGTATGGAAGTGCCGGAAGGGCAGAGCAGCTTGCTGGGCGACGGAGAGCTTGGAGGCTGGCGCCCGAGTGTGGATGTGCTCACCAGGTCCATCCCAGCATCCTCCCTGATCAAAACGGGGACCAAACTTCATCCAGAATCCTGAAGTGTTTTGTGCAGAGGCCTGGAATGCCATGCCAAGACATCCAGACTCTGGCAGGAAGCCACCAAAAGCCACATAGTGCTTTTGTGTAAGGTGACCCAAGAAGAGTGGTGAATTCAGTAGACTGCCCGGGCACCCGGCAGTGGCGCACAGCCCTCAGCTTAGCGCTCTCAGACTCCCAGACCAAAAGCCGGAGTGGGAGGGAGGAGACACCAGAGTGGGTCCACGTGGATGGGCTGATGGCCAAGAGAACGAGTAGGAGGGTAAGAAGCAGCAAAGGTGCGGCCCCTTCCCAATGTGCAGGGGCCAAGCTGGGTCCTCAAAAGGAGGCGCAACAGCAGACCTGTTTTGCAAGGCAAGCAGGGTGAGCTTCATGCAGAAGCAGTAGGGGACTCAGATCAGAGGGCAGGCGATCAAACTGCAGCCCTGGGAGCTCTGAGTGCTCTGGTCTTAGCAGGCGTAGGGGAGGGAAACAAGCAAGACTCTCCAAGGCTGCCCTTCTTGCCTGTGAGGCTGGAGGATTCCCTTTGCTGGAAGGAAGATGGCTGTTGGGCCCCAGAGTGCAGTCTGGCACGTGTACCCCAGTGCACATGCAGGGGGCACGTGACAGCCCCAAGCCCCGGGCTCCACTCGCCCAGCACCCTCTAGTCTCACATCCGACCTCTCTCAGGCTCTCGGTATTGGCCACCCAGCTCACCGCCTTCCCAGGCACTCAGAGACAGGCGGGAGCCAGAAGGTTGAGAGGCCCCTGGCAGCTGGGAGGGGCTCTGCCTCCTGCCCTCCCATGGCGGCCGCAGGGCTCCGATCTCTCACCATCACTCAGGCGACCCCAGAGCAAGCAGCTCAGGTTGTCAGCGCAGCAGACCCCCACCCCCCGTCAGCACCTCCGGGGGAGTGCTCCTCAAGCCGGTGTACAGATGGAGCCAAGGCCATGTCTGCAGAGGAGCGGGCTGGGGAAAACTGAAGGGTGACAGACAGGGTGAGAAAGAGGCAGGAGGGGGGAGAGACAGAAGCAAGGCCAGGGGGAGGGAGGGCAGGAACGGGGGGACAAAGACACAGATGCTGGACCACCACAGTAACCAAGGTGGAGAAATCCAGAAACAGAGACCCAGCAGGGGGGAAAGGCAGAGGAGAGGGGAAAGGAGTACAAAGGATAAGACAACGGCATGAGCACAGAGGAGAAACGCCGCTGGAAGAGCAAGCTGAGTCGGGGCGGGGCCGGGGGGGGAGGTGAGTGACCGCCCAGGCGCAAGCCCAGTGGCACCTCTTCAGCATCCTTGTCCATGGGGGGTGCTCCAGGCAAGGAAGAGTGAAGGACAGGAGATGGACCTGAGTCAGAAGAGGCTTCCTGGGCTTGGAGGTCAGGCTAGACTGACAGGTAGGCTGGACAGACAAACAGGAGACAGAGACGGCGAGCCAAGGCCACAGACAGACAAAGCAACACCCGCAGACACAGTGCGGCGGGCCCCGGCCACCTGCAGCCACACAGCAAGGGGGACAGTGACAGCTGAGGCGCAGCCTGCGGGCAGACCCGGAGGAAGCAGGTGGGGACTCCCAGGGAGGAGGGAGGAGCACTCAGAGGACTTCACTGACTCCTCCAAGATTTCTGCTGGCATGGAGCAGGCAGCTGCCAGGCAGAGGGGTGCCCGTGTGTCCATGGGCCAGCACACAGTGAGCGCCCAGGCGCTGGGGGGGGGGGGGGGAGCCAGCCCCTCTAGCCACATCCGACCCTCTCTCAGGCTCCTCGGTATTGGCTCTCGGTATTGGCCACCCAGCTCACCGCCTTCCCAGGCACTCAGAGACAGGCGGGAGCCAGAAGGTTGAGAGGCCCCTGGCAGCTGGGAGGGGCTCTGCCTCCTGCCCTCCCATGGCGGCCGCAGGGCTCCGATCTCTCACCATCACTCAGGCGACCCCAGAGCAAGCAGCTCAGGTTGTCAGCGCAGCAGACCCCCACCCCCCGTCAGCACCTCCGGGGGAGTGCTCCTCAAGCCGGTGTACAGATGGAGCCAAGGCCATGTCTGCAGAGGAGCGGGCTGGGGAAAACTGAAGGGTGACAGACAGGGTGAGAAAGAGGCAGGAGGGGGGAGAGACAGAAGCAAGGCCAGGGGGAGGGAGGGCAGGAACGGGGGGACAAAGACACAGATGCTGGACCACCACAGTAACCAAGGTGGAGAAATCCAGAAACAGAGACCCAGCAGGGGGGAAAGGCAGAGGAGAGGGGAAAGGAGTACAAAGGATAAGACAACGGCATGAGCACAGAGGAGAAACGCCGCTGGAAGAGCAAGCTGAGTCGGGGCGGGGCCGGGGGGGGAGGTGAGTGACCGCCCAGGCGCAAGCCCAGTGGCACCTCTTCAGCATCCTTGTCCATGGGGGGTGCTCCAGGCAAGGAAGAGTGAAGGACAGGAGATGGACCTGAGTCAGAAGAGGCTTCCTGGGCTTGGAGGTCAGGCTAGACTGACAGGTAGGCTGGACAGACAAACAGGAGACAGAGACGGCGAGCCAAGGCCACAGACAGACAAAGCAACACCCGCAGACACAGTGCGGCGGGCCCCGGCCACCTGCAGCCACACAGCAAGGGGGACAGTGACAGCTGAGGCGCAGCCTGCGGGCAGACCCGGAGGAAGCAGGTGGGGACTCCCCCAGGGGAGGAGGGAGGAGCACTCAGAGGACTTCACTGACTCCCTCCAAGATTTCTGCTGGCATGGAGCAGGCAGCTGCCAGGCAGAGGGGGTGCCCGTGTGTCCATGGGCCAGCACAACAGTGAGCGCCCAGGCGCTGGGGGAGGAGAGACCGAGGCAGGCTGAGTGCCCATCCTCCCTGAGGCCTGAAGCAAACTCACAGGCAGGGAGGCAGAAAGGGCGTGGCGGGCCACGGGGACCAGCTCAGGGAGACCCCGGAGGAGACAGCCCTGCTGCGCCCTGGACCCTGAGGCCAGACCTCTCTGCTGGCCTCTAAATGGGGGCGGGGACACCCTTGGGAGGTCCTGAAGCCAGGCTGAGGCGTGGGATGGTCGCTTTCCTCCCTTGCCACACACCCACTCACCCTGGGCACCGCCAAAGGCGCCCTCTGCACGCTTCCTGCACACAGGCCCCCTCTCGGCCCCTCCCATCCGACAGAAATGCCCCTGCCACAGGCAGGTCTGTTCTGAGTGGGGTAGATACCTGAGCTAATCAGAGTGTGAGCGCCAGGGCCATGCTCTTGTAGGCTTGAGGGGCCACTTGGGGGCACCTGTGCCTGGGCTGCCTCCTCAGCAGGGCTGGTGGGGACCTTCCAGCCTGTCGGTGTGTGTAGGAGGGTATGGGTGTCACCTCTAGCCCAGGCACTGTGTTTCTTTAAGGCTCCTCCTTGCCCTCCCCACCAGGCTGTGGCTGGCGGGTTTCCATGGAGATGGAGCCAGCTCCCTCCACTGGCAGAAATGGGGGAAGAGAGGGGAAGGCTTGCCGCAGCCTAATGGGTAATTTAGATAGTACAGAGAAGAGGCTGCTGGGTGGGAGCCCCACAGGTACCCGGGGCCCCTGGACATCCTAGAGGAGGCTGCTTGGTCCTCGGGGCTCCCAGACTTGCCTCGCCCTCAGGGAGAGCACGCCCTCAGCCCCTTCAAGGCTGCCGTCTCCAAGACAACGCTGGCTCACCTGTACTGGACCATTCTCCTCACAGGATGAGGAAGGGGCGGGACACAGGTTAACCCTTTGTGGGAGAGTGGGGAGAACAGACTCTCTCCACTGAGAAAGGAAAGGGGGATCTCCCCATTGGCAGCCGGACATCCCCCCTCCCTATTTTATTGAGGGACTCGTGGACAGCACTTACCACACGCGGGGATGCTTCTAAATACCCCTGGCAAAGCAGCACCATCACTATCCCTATTCTATAACTGAGGAAAATGAGGTTCAGAGAACCAGAGTAGCGTGCCCAAGGTCACGGAGAGGGCACTGATGCTCACCAGCTATGGGGCTCTAGACGGGGTGGGGCCCCCAAAGCCGCTGAACACTACGCTGGGGTCAGCCTGCCTCTCGGCGTCTCAGGCATCCTAGTGTGCGTGCCCGCTTGTGCTCAGAGAGGGTCGGGGCACAAGGATGGGCCCCACGCTGGCCCGCCCGCTGGGGAGGGGCCTATTTGCTAGGCAGATGGCAGGCAAATGCAGGGAACCAGGAGGGAAATCTTGGGAGGAGGCCACGCGGAAGTAGAATGCGATCCACACCCCTCCTCAGCACAGAGCAGAACCGCCCCACCCCTCAGCCCGCCCCAGGACAGCCGCACGTCTGCTCCCCGCCCTGGCTACGCAGTCTTGGAGGGCTCTGACCTCTTTCTCAAAGCCAAAGACTCCAGGGCCCTCTCACAAAGAGCACTTGGCTACCTAGCGGGCCTCTCTCTCCAGACAGAGCCTAGGGGCAGCATGGACTGCCTTCCTGTGCAGAAGGGAAAACTGAGGTCCAGGGAAAAAGGGGCCAAGACTCTGGTTAGAACGCAAGCAATACAGCCAAGTTTCCTTGGCACAGGTGGGAAAAGCGATGCCCGCAGCCTAAAAACGGTGCCCCCTCACTCTCTTTAAGTCCTCCCTCTGGCTGAGAAATGAACCTGGCACCCGAGGGGGCTTCAGGGACCGGGCAAGAGGGCACCCCACAGATCCACTCCTATGGGCCAGCAGGGCCTGCCCCAGCACCCCAGAGGAGAGAAGGCAGCAGAAGAGGCAGGTCCTGTGGGGGGAGGAAGGGTGCCCAGCAGAGAGGCAGGAGGGGCCCACCAGGGCCACCCCAAGAGGCTCAGCCCCGCTGGCCCTGGGACACCTGGCCCAAGTGAGGAGGGGCAGGGGCGCCTGAAAACAGCTCAGACACTGCCAGGCCCCTCTGGCAGCCGGACATCCCCTCCCTATTTTATTGGGCTGGACAGCACTTACCACGCGGATGCTTCTAAATACCCTGGCAAAGCAGCACCATCACTATCCCTATTCTATAACTTAGGAAAATGAGGTTCAGAGAACCAGAGTAGCGTGCCCAAGGTCACGGAGAGGGCACTGATGCTCACCAGCTATGGGGCTCTAGACGGGGTGGGGCCCCCAAAGCCGCTGAACACTACGCTGGGGTCAGCCTGCCTCTCGGCGTCTCAGGCATCCTAGTGTGCGTGCCCGCTTGTGCTCAGAGAGGGTCGGGGCACAAGGATGGGCCCCACGCTGGCCCGCCCGCTGGGGAGGGGCCTATTTGCTAGGCAGATGGCAGGCAAATGCAGGGAACCAGGAGGGAAATCTTGGGAGGAGGCCACGCGGAAGTAGAATGCGATCCACACCCCTCCTCAGCACAGAGCAGAACCGCCCCACCCCTCAGCCCGCCCCAGGACAGCCGCACGTCTGCTCCCCGCCCTGGCTACGCAGTCTTGGAGGGCTCTGACCTCTTTCTCAAAGCCAAAGACTCCAGGGCCCTCTCACAAAGAGCACTTGGCTACCTAGCGGGCCTCTCTCTCCAGACAGAGCCTAGGGGCAGCATGGACTGCCTTCCTGTGCAGAAGGGAAAACTGAGGTCCAGGGAAACAGGGGCCAAGACTCTGGTTAGAACGCAAGCAATACAGCCAAGTTTCCTTGGCACAGGTGGGAAAAGCGATGCCCGCAGCCTAAAAACGGTGCCCCCTCACTCTCTTTAAGTCCTCCCTCTGGCTGAGAAATGAACCTGGCACCCGAGGGGGCTTCAGGGACCGGGCAAGAGGGCACCCCACAGATCCACTCCTATGGGCCAGCAGGGCCTGCCCCAGCACCCCAGAGGAGAGAAGGCAGCAGAAGAGGCAGGTCCTGTGGGGGGAGGAAGGGTGCCCAGCAGAGAGGCAGGAGGGGCCCACCAGGGCCACCCCAAGAGGCTCAGCCCCGCTGGCCCTGGGACACCTGGCCCAAGTGAGGAGGGGCAGGGGCGCCTGAAAACAGCTCAGACACTGCCAGGCCCCTCTGGCTGCCTCGGCCTCCCTGTTCCAAAGGGTTAAAGGGCAGCAGGGCACGGGGCGCCTGGAGACAGACAATGGAGCCTCTGTCACTCCCTGGGCCTCGGCATTCCTGAGACATGACCACAGGCGGCTAAGGGAGGGGTCAGAGGGTGCCCCCCAGTAGGCAGCCCCCACATCATGCAGGGAAATACAGTGGCCTCCTCCGAAGCCACCACCATCAGCCCCGCCCCTTCCGAGCACAGGGTCCGTGCGGGCACAGGAGGATCTGGGTGTACTCTTTGTCACAAACATGCACACACACACGATTGCACACATGCAATGAGATATAGGACCACGGGAAGCCACACACCCACCCACACACACACACCCAGAGCCGCTCGTGCAAACCTCCAAACCAGCAGCCTGCTCCCAATCTGCCCGTCCCTGGACACTTCAGAGGGAAGTGTGGTTCTGGGGGCCGCACCACGTCAGCCTGGCAGGAAGCCAGCCTGGCTCAGAAGGGCCCTCTGAGGGCCTCCCAACCCAAGGCCGTTCCAGTTGGCCCCACCAGGGTTAGGGCCAAAGACTGGGTGGCCGGATGGTGGCGAGTCCTCCTCCCACAGCTCTGTGACCTGGGGAGAACAAGGAGGGCAGCTGGGGTGCCAGCCAAGGCCTCTGATGGGGGCACTGGACAAAGAAAAGCTTCTGGAAAGACCAGCAGTCCACCCAGACCCTCCCCCTCCCGCTGGCTCCTCCCTCCCTCGGCCCAGGCTCCAGGAAGCCACAAAGACCCTGTTGCTGTCTGGGGAGAAGGTGGGCTGGCCTTTGCCAACCACCCCCAGCCCTCCGCTGGGGGCCACCAGGCGCCCCCGTCCCTCCCGCAGGTCAGACAAGGCCCCCACGGGAGCTCTGGGCCCATCTGAAGGCCTCGAGTCCAGTGGACGTGTCCTGTGAGGTGGGCACGCCCGTGCCAAGGTTGAGAGCCCAGTGGAAGAGGGGCAGGGAGAGGTGCCGAGAGAGAAGACAGACAAAAGGGGAAACGGGGAGACAGGGAGGGGAAGGAGGAGGCAGTGGTGTGCCCCCACAGGGAAACTCCAGCAGAGCCGGAGGAAGCGGGCGGGCGGGGCAGATGAAGCAGCAGCTGAGAGCAAGGGGTCCCGAACGGACGGGCCACATCCGAGCTCGCAGGAGCGAGAAGGACCTCGCCCCACCAGGGACCTCAACCCAGCCTGCCCAGTCAGGGGAGGAGGGGCAGGGCGAAGGCAGCAGCCCACCTGGGACCGCAGAGGGGGGTTCAGAACCTCTGCCTCCCTCCGTCTGCATGACGATGGGGGACGGGGTGGCACAGTCCCCAGAACGGTGGGCGGGGATGCCCACCTTGTCAGACTTCTGCCCTGGGCCACTTTACTCCATTCTCCCCCAGAACGGCCCCTCCTCAACGCACGGAACCCCCAGGAAGTTGCCCCCTCGACTCCTGTTTCAACCCAAGAAGGGGCTGGAGAAACCTTCCATCGCGCCCCTGATCTGGAGGCAGGCCCGGCGCAGCGAGGCCGCTTGCCCCACCGGCAGGAAGAGCGCCCAGGAGACGCTCTGTCCATTCAGAGTGGCACAAGGGACCATTTGCCTTGAAAGGGACCTTGGAGATGAACCAGTCCATGCCCCACGTGCTAGCCAAGAAGGCTGAGATTCAAAGAGGGGAAAGGGACGAGGGTCCCACGTCCCCGGGCTGCAGAATGGCGGGTGTGATGCGCAGGCTGCCTCCTCCGCCCTCCCAGCTGGCCTCGCCCAAGTGCGCGCCCGGGAAGCGGCTGACGGGGCACAGCCTGGGCAGGTCTCCCCACTGGAACAGGCCTCGGACAAGGCTCTTCCTCAATCCTTGCCTCCCCTTACCCTGCGGAGAGTCACAAAGGAAAACACAAAACCAACCCACAGCCCCTGAAGACAAAGAAGGTGTTGGTCCAGTTTGTCACTGGCGTTTCCAGGGGCAGCCCCGAGCACGGCCCAGGCAGGCACCTAGCAGTGAGCCTGCCCAGCGCATGACTGCCAGCCCCCGTGGGCCACTGAGCTCCTAGGCTGGGAGGCGCTCACTACTGCCAAGGGCTCCTGGTTTTGCAGGGGGTTGGGTGCTGGGTATCAGGGGAGGAGCCTCTTGGGAGTGGGTTGTAGCAAAGCAGGGAGACTGAGGCTGGGGGCGCTGAGCAGGATTCTCTCTCCGTGATCAGATCATCAAAGATCCCTAATGTCTTTTGTTCTTTTTTGGTATATTTCAAGCATACCGCAATAAGATGTATTACTTTAGGGATCACACACAGACATACAGAAGCAAGAAGAGAAAGAGACTAGGACGCAGCAAAAGAGCTGTGGTGGGAGGTCGCAGCCTCAGTGCTGACAAGAACTTGCTATGTGGCCACAGATGAGCCAAGAGCCTCCCTGTGAGAGCTAGGCAGCCCATGGGCACACCTGTGGGTGCTGTGTGATTGGCCAGGCCGGGCTGAGTCCCATCGCCTGCATCAAGGCGTTGATCAGAGGCGAGAGGCCCCCCTGCACCAGCTACCCCACAGGGGACAAGAAAGATGGGGCTCAGGGGCAATTCCTGGCAAGAAAGGATGACTGGCTTCTTCACCTCAGGGCCACGTGAGTCAGCAGAGATGGCACAGGGCAGCCCGGAAGCCCCTGCCCTCTGGGTGGAGTTAACTGGAAGTAGGGCACCTACTGGGAAGGGGGTGTCAGGCTCCCCACTTCTCGGGGGTCAGATGGCCCTGGGTCTGCCTTCCAGGGACACGCAGCGTGGACTGGGGCGGGGGGCGGGGGGAGGTGGACAGGAGGTTGTCTTAGGGGCTCTTGCAACCCCTGCCCACCAAGAGTCTCCCCAAATTTCCCCTAGGAAGAGGGGGAAGAGGAATCGCAGTTCCTTCCCATAACCAGACAGCGATAAGGAAGCCGGCCATGGGCGAAAGCCCTGCAGTGGGTAGGGCAGAGTCCCAACCAGTGCGGTCCTCCCTCCCTCCCCCTACCTGATGGGCCACATTCTCCATCCTTGTGCGCAGCTGCACCCTGCTGGGTGCCCGGGCCAACCTCACTCAGTGTGCCCTGCAGATTCTGCAGCTCCAGACGCACCCCGCCTTCAGGGCAGGAGGCTCCGGTCCGGCATGGGCTGGGAGGGGAAGCCTGGGGAGGCCAGGCTGGGGTTCCGAGGAGAACAAAGCCCCCTTTCCTACCTGGGGGCGGAGGGGCCGGCGGCGCCCAGCCCCGTCTCTCCCTTGCCCCCCACTGCAGGGCAGCCGAGTCTAACCTTCCCCCGTCACGCTGGCAGCTGACTTCAATCAAACAGGACCCGGACTGGGGAAGGGGGCAGCCACGCCCAGGGCCACACCCCACGGGGGCTGATGGGTGGGGCACGGCGGGGGCCCCCGGGTCCAGTCGCACTCGCCTCCTCAGCCACGCGTACACCCGGAGACGTGCCCACGCCGGCCCCCGTCAGCCCGCCCCGACGCTGCCCGATCCCCCCGAGGGTCCCTCCCTGGGTCGGCCGGTTGGGGCGCCGCCCAGGCACTCGTCACCTGTCGGACTCCGGCTCCCGGGCTCCTGCCCTGCCCCGCTGCTCTCCGCGGGGCCGGAGCCCGAGTGCCTGGTCTGGGTGGGGCTCTGGCCGCTCCGCCGGTGGTCGAGGGCTGGTTCGGGTGGGGCTCCCCGCTCTCGCCCCCCGGGCAGGCCTGGGGCGGAGGCTCGGGGCACTGCAGGCCCGGCCCGGGCGCGAGGGCTGACCTGCCCGCCTTACCTGCGCTGCAGCCGCCGTTCGGGCCGCCCGCCCAGCCTCCGCGCACGCCGGCCTCGGACCTGCCGCCCGAGCGCGACTGCGAAGCTGCGGCTGCGGCGGCGGCGGCGGCGGGGCGGGGCGGGCGGGCGTGCGCACAGGGAGGGGGAGGGGAGGGCTGGGGCGTGGGGGAGGGGGGAGTGAGATCACCTCCCCGGCCGCCCGCCCCGCCCCGTCGCGCCCCTCGTCCGGGCAGAGCCAGGCTGCCGAGGCCGGCGCGGGCTGGGAACCCCTGTGACCCTCTCCGGGAGCTTAGTGGGACCCCCGCCGCCAGGTCCCACCGGACCCGCGCCCGTAGATCTCGAGTCCCTGGGATGGCGTGCCCCGCAGCCAGGCAGCCGCGCCGCCACGGAGGCTCCGGGCTGGGGTCTCAAGGCCGGGGTGCTCCCGGGGCGCGGTGCTGGGCAGTGGAGAAACAGATGCCCCCACACTCTCCCCGACCCTCGAGGGCGCCTCCCCCCGCCCCGGCAGGATTCCCGCGTTCGTGGGCTCTTGCTGGAAGCACCCTTCCTCCCATCCTAAGCGTTCAGTCCTGGAGGGGGCGCGGGCCTTGATCTCAGCCCGCCAGGGCGGCACAGCGGGCCGAGCTGAGCAGCCCAGAGCCCGGAAGCGGGAGTGGGGGGCTGGGAGGCGGAGGAGGCTGCTGAGAGGGCGCCCCTCGAGCTGCCATCACCCAAGCCCTGAGCCTCCACCCGCTCTCTGTCAGTTTTCCTGGAATCTGATTTCTTTGTCCCGGGAATTGGCCTCAGCCCGACCTCTCCAGGGGCCCAGCCCTCCCCTGTACTGGAAGGGCTGGGGAGCATCTCCTCCCCAGCAGCCCCCGCCAAGCTCGCAGCCGTGACCTCTGAGGCCAAGCAGAGGGCAGAGCTATTCCGGAGCGAGCCGAGTCCAGCCTCAGGGCAAGGAAGGCCTGGGGCCCAGATGGCAGATTGCGGCCCTGGTGGCCGCGGCATTTTTATGGGCATGCCTGTTGCCCAGTGAAGCATGCCCGGGCCCTCAGCTCAGCCTCCCCAGACCCTCTCAGCCATGCAGGGCTCCAGACTGGAGGGAGCCTAGAACCCCCATCCCACGCCACCATCTCCCTGGCGCTGCAGTTTCTCCTGGAAGGGGAGGCTTGGAGTGGTCCCTCCCACTTGCCCTCAGGGAAGGCCTGAATGCAAGATTTCTAGGTCTTTTCAGAAGGAGTGTGGACAGGACCAGGCTCTTGAGTGAAGGGAGGGAGGGTCTGGAGCAGGGAAAACCGAGGGAGCCGGGGGTTGGGATGCGCCCAGGGTGGCCAGTGGCCCACCCTTTGGTTCCAACAGACCCAGGGCAGGAGTGCCGGCTGGGCCCTTGTGCCACCAGCCCAGCCCCTTCAGGAGCAGTGAGGAGGCTGGGGCTGGGGGGGCAGCAGGCTGGTAGGCTGCGTGTGAGCTGGGCGTGGAGGAAGCTGGGCAGAGGGCGGGCCTGGGTGGCCAAGAGGGGGTATTTTCCATGAGGCACTGAGTTGCGGTTCACTTCCTGCCTGCTTTGATCTGACCCCTGATATAGGCCTGCTTCTCTGCCTCCACTCTCCACCCTCCCCACCTAAATTCCCACCCTCTTCTGCTAGCTCTAGCTTCCACAAAGCCTTTAAGGAACATAGGGTTCCATGCTGGTCCTTGAGATGAGAATGACCAGAGAGAAGTAAGAAGTGGATAGAGCCATTTGCGTGCCCCTGCTAAGTGCAGAGTGATGGGCTCAGTCCCATGTGTCATGCAATGTTCATTACTGTTACTCCACTAAATCCCATGTGCTGACTCCCGCTCGAGCCTGCCACTGTTCTCAGCACTTGTCACGCACCAGCACCACGAGCCATATCAAAGAGCTCAAGGAATGTGTCCAGGAAGCAAGGCTGGGAAGAGTGTCTTTGTCTCTAGCTTATTGTGTCTGCAGGTCACCCTCCTTTCCAAGTGAGGAGCCCAAGTGGCCAAGGGCTAGTCACACAGCCAAGGGTGCATTTGTCCACCTGCTCCTGAGCCCATTTCACAGATGAGGGGACTGAGGTTGACACTGCTCAAGTGACTTACCCCAAATCACCCAGAAGGCAAATGGCAGACCTGGGATTTGAACTTGCTTCTACATGAGGGCCGTACGTGGAAACAGAGGAACAGGAGAGAACCGTGGGCGGGGCGAATCCGAGAGGAAGCAGGAGAAGTTGACCTCAAACAAGAGGGAAGCCATTCCGCCACTGCCACATCCTTGCTGGGAGGTTGGGGGCACTAGACAGATGGCTAGTGCCTAGCCACATCCCCTCCTTTGATGGCAAGTGCTCCTCTGTTTCGAGGGTTTAGTTTGATACAGTCTAACAAGACTTGTCTTCAAAAAAAAACATCAGCTCTACTGAAGTGTGACTACCAGACAGTGGAATTCGCCCTTTTGAGGTGACAGTGAGCGAGTTTTGGTAAATGTTGTGTAAGCGCCCCTAACATCAAGACTGAAAACATCTCCATCACCTCCCCAGACTCGCTCCCTTTGCAGTTAGCATCGCCTTCAGCCCAGCTCCCGAGCCCTGGCGCCCCTGCTCTGCTCAGTGGCTACGTGACAGAAGTGGAAATGCCCACACTCACGCAGAGCCCTGTGAGTTCCTGTGTCCCAAAGCTGGAGGCAGCCCAGACGCCCTTCAGCGGGGGCTCAGCTCAACCGACACTGTATCCTAGCACTGCCACGCTACTCGGCAACCCAAACAAACTGCTGACACACAGACACCAGCATGGAGAAATCTCCCAAACTACCCTGAGCCAAAGAAGTCAGACAGAAGGGTGCACACTGGGTGATCCTATCTGTAACATATTCCAGCAAAGACAGAGAGCAAAACAGGGGGCTAGATCATTAATAAGACTTGCTGTGTAGCACAGAGAACTCTACCCAATACTCTGCAATGGCCTATATGAAAAATGATTTTAAAAAACAGTGGAGGGCTTCCCTGGTGGTCCAGTGCAAGGGGCGCCGGTTCGATCCCTGGCCTGGGAAGATCCCACGTGCCGCGGAGCGGCTGGACCGATGTGTCCAATGACCGAGCCAGAGCTCTGGAGCGCATGCGCCCAGAGCCGGTGCTCTGCGAGGACAGAGGCCACCGCGATGGGAGGCCCACAGGAGCCAAAGAACAAAGGTGGATGAAAATAGAGAAATGAAAGACCAATAGAAGTGGCCCGCCCGCCCCCCTCCCTCCCGACCCGCCCTCCCCCAAAAAACAAACAAAAAACCCCAGTGGATATATGTACACACACACACACACAGCTGTTGTTTTTTAGTCACTAAAGCTAAAAACTCTTGTCAACTCCATGGACTGTGGCCTGCCAGGCTCACATGCCCGTGGAATTTCCCAGGCAAGCACACTGGAATGGGTTGCCATTTCCTTCTCTGGGGGATCTTCCCAGCCCAGCGATCAAAGCCACCGCTCTGGCTGCATTGGCAGGCAGATTCTTTACCACCGAGCCACCAGGGAAGGCCCAAATCAACTATATTCCAATATAAATTACTTAAAAAAAAAAAAGAAAAGGAGGCGGGACTCAAAGCTGAGTGCCAGTGACTGTCCCAGCCGTTGCCTCAGCTCTGGGCCATCTTTTATTTATTATTTATTTTTTAAATGTATTTCTTTGGCTGCTCTGGGTCTCAGTTACAGCATGTGGGACCTTCTTAGCTGTGGCATGTGGATCTAGCTCCCTGACCAGGGATCAAACCTGCGCCCCTTGCTTTAGGAGCTCAGAGTCTTAGCCACTGGACCACAGGGAAAGTCCTCCGGCCACCTTTTATTTATTTTTTGTGGGGCCATCTTTTAGATGGACTGAATTTGCTCTCGTTTTTCATTCCTCCCATTATTTGTTTAGAAGCACTGTATGAGCTTTTTGGTAGTTACTCTTTCAAGATGCCTCCTTAACAAAGTCTAAAACTGATGTGGTGACTTGAGCCTATGGCCACAAGGTCCCTGAGGCTGTTCTCTTCAAGAGGTGGCTCATCTTGAGTGTGGGCCGGACCTGACAACTCGTTTCTAATGAACAGAGTGAAGCAAACTGGCAGCAGGTCATCAAACGCTTCTTCCTCCTCGCTCTCTTCCAGGGTGGCTCTGTCTGGAAGTCAGACGCCATGTTGTTTGAGGCTCTTCTCATCGGGCCTGGCCGCCCTCTGCTCCCTCTCGTTCTGTCATTCTGCCAGCTTTCCCTTTACCCGTGCAAGAGCCTAACCTCTCAGCTCCTTTACCTTATCTCTAGAGACCTTCTTGGCCTCACCTCATCATCATCCCCACAGACTTGCTCTGAGATGTTAGGTTCCAAATGGACAGAAGAGCCTGGCAGGCTACAGTCCAAAGGGTCACAAAAAGTCGGACACGATGGCAACAACTTAGCATGCGTGCCCAGTAAGTTCCAAATGCCACCTCTCTGGGCACAACCTTCAATTTTGGTCTCTAGCTCGCTCCCTCCTCCCACCCCTGCATCTGAGGTGAGCTCCAGGCTTCCTAGTCCCTTGGTCCCTGCACCCAGTCTATCAGATCCCGCCTGGCTTTTCCCACTTCCATATCCCGCCTCAGCTCGATGATGTCTCTGCAGTATGCTCAAGTTTCTGCAGTAAGGGAGAGTTCCTGTAAGAATGAGCAGGCCATTGCATTAGTCAGGGTTCTGAGAAACAAAACCGATAGAATGTGTGTGAGTGTGTGTGTGTGTGAGTGTGTGTGTGTAAAGAGATTTATTGTAAGGAATTGGTTCATAGAACTATGGAGCCTGAGAAGTTCCAGAATCTACAGTTGGCAAGCTGGACACCCGACTGTAAATTTCAGCCCAGCGCAAGAAAACAGCAGTGTCCCAGCTCCCACAGTGAGGCGGGAGAACCCCCCTCGCTCAGCCTCTGTGTTCTCTCCACATCTTCAGCTGATCCGGTGAGAGCACCCACATCGTGGAGGGCAGTCTACCTCCCTCGGTCCACTCGCCCAGATACGAATCTCGAATCTCGTGCACGAACACTCTCACCAACACATCCCAAATAATCTTTGAGCAGATTTCTGGGCATCCTGTGGCCCAGGCAAGTTTACACATAAAATTAACATGACAAGGGGGACCTCATACATAGGGGAGTCTGGTCAGATTTCTAAGCAGCTCTGTGGACCAGGTTTTCTGGTCTACCCACCCAGCCTCCGACCCCTGAGCTGCTGCTGCGGTCACTCAGCGCCTGCTGCGCCTCCCACCCGCAACAGCCTCTCCATCATCGTAGTTGCTGCCCCCCCCCCCCAGCTTGTACTCCTTCATGACAGTTGCACATGACCTCCCCCTGTCTTTTGGCTTCTAATCTTCTTGCAGTTCAAGTACCTACAAGAAAGAAGCTTACTGGCCCAAATACTCAGTATCCTTATTTGGGAAGAGCCTTCATGCCACGTAACCCAATAGGCTACTGAGCAGTCTCTATAGATTGATTGTTCTTGACCAGTGCTTGCTCCTGGTTCAAGAAGCTAAGGTTCAAGTTGGGACAGGCTATGTGACACATAGTCTGGCCATCTGCTATGGGCTGAATTTTGTGTCCTCTCCACCCCACCATTGATATGGTGAAGCCCCAGCCTCCCATGTGACTGTACTTGGCCATGGGGCCTCTAAGAAAATAATTAAGGTTGAATGAGGTCATAGGGGTGGGGCCCTGATCTGATAGGATTAGTGTCCTTATAAGAAGAGACACCAGACCCCACAGTCACCTGCCCTCTCTTTCTCTGCTATGTGAAGACTCAGTGAAAAGACAACCGGCTACAAGCCAGGAAGAGACCTGGAGGGGCTCCCACAGCAGGAAGTGATGTCTTTGGAGGCATCTTGCTTGACCTGCCTCTTCTAACCACACCTGATCCCCTCTTCTCTTGTTCTTCCCTTAAGGGGAATGGCCTGTTTGACTTTGCTCCCCCCACAGGCTGCTGAGAGCGCTGCCGGAGGAAACCAAGTCAGTGTGTGGCCAGGGATCACTAGGGACTCATGGGCTCCAAACTAGCTGCCCTGGGGCACCACAGCCCTGCACACGCACCCCCTGCCCCGCCAGCCTCCCTCTGCTTCCATCCAGAGGCTCTTTCAGACTGTTTCCACACACAGTCGACTTGGGAACAAAGGAAGCAGATGAAACACGTGCATTTACTTTCTCTCCCCACCCCGCCAAAGCCCACCACAGTGACAGTAAATGACTTTCTGAGAGTGAAAATTCCCAAGGACAAAAATAATAGGAGATGAGATAACAGCAGGAAGATGATCACAGCAGACCAGTGGCCATGCAGCAGATCTGAGAGAGCCGAGGTGGCGCAGACACCTAAGTATCCGCTGAATTCATGAGGCAGAGCTCATGCAAGGCTCAGAGCTCAGGGGAAATGGAGGAGGGGGTGAAATTGTGGAAGAGGTGGTTAGACGGTGTCATCCAGTCCAGCAGAGAAAGAGCTTCACCCTTTGGGGGTGAGGAGACCACGAGTGTCTCTATTGGGTGAGGCTGGGAGCAGCCGAGGGGTTACCGTGCTGGAAACAAGGAGACTCACTGTCTATTTGCTCACTGAACATGGGGTCATCTGAGCCTTCTCACTGACTCAGTTCCTCAAGGGCTGACAGCCAGCCCCAGCCATCGGACTGAAGGTCTTTCTCTGAACTATTCAATCATTCCAAAAGGAAGGGACCTCAGCGGGGAACATTGGAATTCCCCTTGAAAACAGCCCAGGTACTCCAGCCCACCAGGAAGCCCATAGCGAGGCTACCCTTTCCAATAAGCTCCTAGTATCCCATCCTTAAGTATGTGACAACAACCAAACCTCACTAGACGTCTGAGGATGCCTCCAACATGAAGCATAAAAGATAAAGATCAAAACAAAGAGGAAAACAATTGATGGGACACAGGATTATAAGGGGTAAACAATATTCTCGTAAAAACTCCTTAACTGAAGTGGCATGAAAACCTGTACTGTCATATGTGAAGAAAACAGCTATAGTCATTGCTCTGTGAGAAAAGGGGATCCTGCAGGGGTGCTGTGTGACGGTCTGGAGGGGTGGGATGGGGGGATATACATACAACTAATCTGAGATCATACATATCTGTAAACAACAAAACTCTGTAAAAGTTAAAAGTAAAATAAAAGTTAAAAAAAGAAAAACTTCTTAACTTCCTCAGGGAGATACTAAGATGAGTATCCTTGACAGAAGAACAGGTGCCATAAAAAGGAACATTCAGAGAACAAAAGAGAATTTTCTGTAGGAGCAGAAACTCAGGTCAATACAGGGCTATTTTGCTGCTGCCTGGGATACAGACAGCCTCCCTGCAGACTCACATAGGGTTTTTCTTTGGAGTTTATCAGGCATCTGAAATCACAACTACAACAAAAGTGGGCCAAAATCTGAAAAATGACAAGTCCTTCCCAGGGAAAAGACCCATTGCTGCCTTTAGCTTCCACAGCAGCAGCAGGAGGAGGAAGCTGCCAGAGAAGACAACAGAGGAACTTCTGGTCAATTTTTTAAATACGATGTGACAGTTTGAATCCCTGGGGACCTTAGCCATAGAGTCTGCATTCACCCACCAACTCTTTCCATGGGTGTTCACCAAGCAAATTCGCAGGTAAGGCAGCTGGGATGAGAAAAGCCACACTCCAGACCCTCCAGTGGCAGTTGGTGGCTGGGGAGGGGCAGAAGAGCCAAGAGAGATCCTCTCCGGGTCGAAGGGACAAGGATGCAGACGTCTTAAGGCAGGGTAAGGAGGACTGAGAGAAACCCGTCAGGCTGCAGCAGAAGGTTGCTGGGGCAGAAGGCCGGAAGCACATGTTCATGGATTTACTGGATTCGCAGATCACAAGTCCTGCTAGAGAGAAGGTCTGATTTTCTATTTGCTTTTCGACTTCGCCCTGCGGCACGTAAGATCCCTAGTTCCCCAACCAGGGATGGATCCTGCACCCGCTGCAGTGGAAGCATGGAGTCTTAACCACTGGACCACCAGGGCAGTCCTTCCGTGAAATCTTTGAAGGGTGTGGGGATCTGGATCTAGCTAAAGCAAGAATATCACAGATGCAGCTCAACTACAGAGCAAACTGACTCAAAGCCACCTGCCAACACAAACACACACACACACACAGTCTAACAGAAGAAGCATGTCTTTTAGGAGGGCACAAATGTGTGTGTGTGTGTTTTTAATCAAGAAGGCTATTTTTATTATCTAATATGTAAATTACTTCAGAGGGAAGCAGTTCCAGACTGAGTTCGGCAGTTCAAAGAGGTCCTCGAGGCCTCAGCGCTTTGCCATCCCCCGTGTGTCAGCTGTGCATTCCTCTTGGAGTAGAAAGATGGCAGGAAGTGCTCCAAGAACTGCATCCACCGTCTGGAGCCACTGAGGCCCAGGTTCTTCATGTCTCTTTGCAGAGAAGAATTCAGCGAGAGACAAAGTGATAGGTAAGAAATAGATTTATTCACATTCAGAGAAAGCACACTCCACAGACAGAGTGTGGGCCATCGCAGAGCGAATCCAGCAGCCCATAGGTGTGTTTTTGTTTTGTTTTTCAACTTCAGTATAATTGCTTTACAATGTGTCAGTTTCTGCTGTGCAACCAAGTAAATCGCCTATTATATAAGCACAAATCCGCTCCCTCTGTGGCCTCCCTCTCCGCACCTCCGCCCCACAGAGCTGAACACCGCACTGCACAGAGGCTTCCCGACGGCTGTCCATTTGTGCACGGAGTGCGTATCTGTCAGACCTGGTCTCCCAGTTCATCCCACCCTCCCTTTCTCTGCCGCATCCAGCTGTCTGTTCTCTCCCCCTGTGAGTCTACTCCCGGCCTACAGATTGGTTCACCAGTATCATATTTCTAGATTCCATATGTATGGGATAGTGTATGATATTTGTTCTTCTCTTTCTAACTTACCTTACTCTATGACAGATTTTAGGTCCATCCACATCTCTACAAATGACCCAACTTTGTTCCTTTTTATGGCTAATATTCCACTGTATATGTGTACTACATCTTCTTTATCCACTCATCTCTCAATAACATTTAGACTGTTTCTATGGCCTGCCAGGCGCCTCTGCGCAGGGAATTCTCCAGGCAAGAAAACCAGAGCCGGCAGCTACTCCTACCTTGTCCAGGGGATCTTCCTGACCTACGGGTGGAACCTGAGAGTCCGCATGGGAGGCAGGTTCTTTATCTTCTGAGTCACCAGGGAAGCCCTTCCGTGTGCTGGCTATTGTAAATCGTCCTGCAGTGAACACTGGGGGTGCATGTGTATTTTTGAATTATGGTTGGGTTTCTCAGGGTATAAGGCATGAATGGTATTTATTATATACCCTACAATGTCTGGCATTCAATTTAAGAAAAGGTACATGTGGGGGTTTCCCTGGTGGTCCAATGGGTAAAGATTCCACCTTGCAGTGCAAGGGGCGCCGATTTGATCCCTGGCCTGGGAAGATCCCACGTACCACGGAGCAGCTGGACTGATGTGTCCAACTACCGAGCCAGAGGTCTGGAGTGCATGTGCCCAGAACCGGTGCTCTGCAACAACAGAGGCCACGGCGATGGGAGGCCCACACGGGCCAAAGAACAAAGATGGATGAAAAATAAATAAATGAAAGACCAACAACAAAAAAGTGGCCAAAAAAAAAAAGTACATGTGGAAAAGCAAGGAAATACGATCAATCATGGAAAGAAAAGAATCAATGAAACCAGACTCATAGATGGCCCAGAGGTCAGAATTATCAGACAGAGACTTTAAAATAATAATGTATTATCATTATTCCAACATTCCCTAGTCACTTCATAGTCAAACTGCTAAAACACAATTTTTTTTAAACTTTGAAAACAGTCAGCGAAAACAACAAAAAAAAGACATGCTACATCTAGTGGAATAATAAGAGCGACAGCAGACTCCTAATCTACAAACAATAGAGACCAGAAAGTAATGAAACACCTTCAAACGATGGGAAATTGTTAAGTCTGGAATTCTATATTCAGTGAAAGTATCCTACAAACATTAAGACAAAATAAACTTGCATCCCCAGATGGGAGAAAGGAATGAAAAATACCAGAAAGAGTTAAAATATGACTACGGTATACAGTAAAAATAATAACAATGGAATGTAGAGTTATCCTTTTGTATATTGTTTGTGAAAATAATTATAAGACAATCAGAACACAAAAGTTGGGACTGCAACAATTGGATACGGTTATAACATTCTTCCATTGTTTATAAAGTAGCAGGATAGGTTTTAAAGGTAAAATACGCTAAGCCAAAGAAACAAATGGTAGTCTCTAGAACAGCAATTTTTTAAATAACACCAAAGATTTAGAACTACAAAGTCAACAAAGAAAATGAAATGCTGGCAAAGTCCAATTTGTCCCCTCCCTCCAGAAAAAGGGGGCAGAGAAGGAGAAAAAGAAGAAAAATGGATGGAACAAATAGAAATCAAACACTGAGATGATACAATTAGATCTAAAGATACCAATTATTTTAGTATCAATGGACCAAATGGAAACTAGTTCATTCCATTTGAAAACAGGAATAGAATAAAACTCTATTCCTGTTACTGTTACTGCATAACAAATCACTCCAAAATTTAGTGTTTTAAAATGGTTACAATCATTTTCTTATTGCTCACGGTTTCTGTGAGTCAAGTATAGGGGAAGGCATTCCTCAAAAAGCTAACTTAGATTGACTGTACTATCCAGTGATTCCACAAAATTTTTTTTTTAAAAAAGGGATCTGAGGGGCTTTCCTCGTGGCCCAGTGGGTGGAGAGTCTGCCTTGCAGGGCAGGGGGCGCCAGTTTGATCCCTGGCCCGGGAGGATCCCGCACGCAGTGCTCTGCGAGGAGAGGGGTGTTGCGGCGGGGAGCCCACACAGGCCAGAGAGTAAGGATAGATGAAAATGAATAAATTAAAAAAAAACAGTGAAAGGGGCCAAAATTTAAAAATCTATATAAAAAATAATTTTTTAAAGGGATTTGAGAAGGGCTTAACTGGGCAGTCCTGTCAGAAGGTGTTTCATGCTGTTGTCAGACAGGGGCTGGAACGGTGGCAGCTTAGAGCCAGTCAGGCATCTGTCTCTCTTCCTCTCCTCTCAGAGCCTTTTCATGTGGTCTCTCCATAGCGGCTAGTTTGGGCCACTTCACAGCATGGCACCCTCAGCACTGTTGGACTGCTCATGTGGTAACTAAAGGCCTGAAGAGTGAATCTCCTCGTTAAGAAGGCAGGAGCTGCATTGCCTTTCCTGATCTAACCGCAGAAATCAAGAGGCATCACTTTTATCATATCCTCTTGATTACAAGTAAGTCACAAGCCTGCCCAGATCATGGGGGAGGGTTAAATCCCACCTCTTGACGGGAGAATGGCAAGGTTCCAGAAGAGCATGTGGGATGGGAAATGTTGTTGCGGCTACCTTTGAAAAACACAATCTGCCTCACAAACCAGTTAAAAGGCAAAGACCATCAGGCTAGATAAAAATTGCTATATGTTATTTACAAGCACAAAGACAGAGAAGCTGAAAGTAAAAGGACAGAAAAAATACGCCATGGACACACTGAACATAAAAAAGCTGGTATAGCTACATTAATTTCAGATAAAGTAAAACTCAAGACAAAGAATATTACCTGAGGTAAAGAGGAATATTTCATAATCGAGAAAGGGCAAATCATCAAGAAGCCATAGTCATTTTAAACATGCAAGCACCTAATAACAGAGCTCCCACGTACTTAAAAAAAAAAAAAAATTAAAAGCACCAAGCCGATGTGGAAACAGATAAGCCTATAAACATAATTGCAGGCGTTCCTATTCCTTTTTCAGTAATTGGCAAAATAAACAGAAAAAAAAAATCATTAAGATATAGGAGATTTGAAGAACACTATCAGCCCAAGTGACCTAACTGATATTTACAGAGAACTACACCCAATAACAGGAAAATGCACTTTCTTCTTGAGTACAGATGCAAGACTCACCAACACAAACACCATGCTGCGCAACAGAGCAAGTCTCAGCAACCCACAAAGGCAGGAGTCACGCCCAGCAGGATTTCCGATCACTGTGTAGTTGAATTAGGACATTTCTATCTTTCTGTCTGGAAATGAAAAAATACATGCTTCATGGATCAAAGGAGAAATCACAAGTTAAATTTTAAAATATTTTTAATTGAATAAAACTAAAGACATGACATATCACTCAACTAAAGTGATTAGAGGGAAATGTACATTAACTACTTATATTAGAAAAGGAGAAAGGTCCCAAATCAATTTTTTTTTTTTTTTTTGCAGTTTGTTATTTCTCTTATATTCATTGGAAGGACTGAGGTTGAAGCTGAAACTCCAATACTTTGACCACCTGATGCGAAGATACGACTTACTGGAAAAGAGCCTGGTGCTGGGGAAAATAGTAGGCAGAAGGAGAGGGGGACGACGGAGGATGAGATGGTGGATGGCGTCACTGACTCAGTGGACAGACGTGAATTTGAGCCGGCTGCGGGAGAGGCTGAAGGCCAGGGAAGTCTGGCGAGCTGTCATCCACGGGGCTAGAAAGAGTCAGACACGACTGAGCAACTGAACTGAACTGAATCTCTCCCACGACTTTTTTTTTCTGTACAGGAATTTCAAAAAATTGTTAAAGATTTGAATTTAAGTGAAATAACACAGAGAGACAAATACCACATGATCTCACTTGTGCGTAGAATCCAAAATAGTGGAACACGTGGTAGCAGGGAATGGTGATTACTACAGGCCGCAGGGTAGTTGAGCTGGGAAGACATTGGTCGCAGGGACATATTTTCAGATGTAACTCTGCTCAGAGAGTAGCTCTCAAGAATGCTCACCACCGGGCTTCCCTTGTGGCTCAGTGGATAAGAACCCGTCTGCCAATGCAGGAGACACAGGTTTGATCCCTGATCCGGGAAGATCCCACATACCGCAGAGCAGCTAAACCCACACATCAACGAAGACCAATCACAGCAGAAAATAAATAAAGAAAAGTTAAAAAAAAAAACAAACAAAGAATGCTCACCACCAGCAAATTTTTTTTAAATTTAAGAAGACAATTGAGGGGGTGATGACTATGTATATCAAAATATCATGCTGTAGGGCTTCCCCTGGTGGTCCAGTGGGTAAGGACACCGCCTTTCAGTGCAAGGGGCGCCGGTTCGAGCCCTGGCCTGGGAAGATATGTGCCAGGGTGCATGTGCCGCGGAGCGGCTGGACTGATGTGTCCCATTAAAAACTGGATCTCTGGGGCACATGCACCCAGAGCCGGCGCTCTGCAATGACGGAGGCCACTGCGATGGGAGGCCCACAAGAGCCAAAGAACAAAGGTGGATGAAAATAGAGAAATGAAAGACCAATAGAAGTGGCCCGCCCACTCCCCTCCCTCTCCAACCCAACCCCCGCCCAAAAATAAATAAATAAATAAATCTTTAAAAAATATATATATATATATCATGCTGTATACCCTAAATGTATACAATTTCAATTTCTGATTTAAAAAACCTGTAATTTATTTGTATTTTCTTTAATCAGTTCAGTTCAGTTACTCAGTTGTGTCTGACTCGCTGCAGCCCCATGGCCTGCAGCCCGCCAGGCTTCCCTGTCCTTCACCATCTCCCAGAGTTTGCTCAAACTCATGTCCATGGAGTTGGCAATGCCATCCAACCATCTCATCCTCTGTCGTCCCCCTCTCCTTCTGCCTACTATTTTTCCCAGCACCAGGCTCTTTTCCAATAAGTCGGCTCTTTGCATCAGGCGGCCATTGAAACTTCAGCTTCATTCCTTCCAATGAATATTCAGGGCTGATTTCCTTTAAGATGGACTGGTTTGATCTCCTTGTTGTCATATTCCAGTCCTTGCTCCATCTGGAATTTCTTTTGGTATAAAGCATGAGGTAGTGATCCAGTTTTATTTTTTCCAGATTGATTTCTAGTTTTCCCAATTGTTTCATTGAATAATTCATCTTTTCCCAACTGATTTATAATACTCTCGTTATAATGTATATATGAATTATATATAATATTTCACATAGATGTATTGCTAGGTTTTCAATTTTGTTTCATTGATCTATGTGCGTACTATTAAAAAACAAGATTCAAGCAACTGAATTTGAAGATCTAATTGGTTTTATTAAGCAATTCATGAATTGGGCAGCATTCCATCTAGTGACAAGAATAAATTAAATAAAAATTAGGTAGAAGGGAGAAAATAACAATCAGAAATCAATAAAATAAAAAACACAAAAATAATATAATAAATACATGACACCGAAAGTTGGTTTTTGTAAAGATTAATGAAATTGATAAACCTCCAGCCAGTCTGATCAGGAAAAATACAGACAAGATACAAATTATCAATATCAAAAGTGAAGGAGGGGGCTTCCCTGGTGGCTCAGTGGTAAAGAATCTGCCTGCCAATGCAGGGGACACGGGTTCGATCCCTGATCCAGGAAGATCCCACATACCGCATAGCAACTAAGCCCGTGAGCCATAACTACTGAGGCTGCACTCTAGAGCGAGGAAACTGTAACGACTGAGTCCATATGCCACAACCACTGAAACCTGCATGCCCTAGAACCCATGCTCTGCAACAAGAGAAGCTACCCTCTCACTGCAACTAGAAGAAAACCTGCGCAGCAATGAAGACCCATCCCAGTCATAAATAAATAAATAAATAAATAAATAAAACTACTTAAAAAAAATGAAGGACGGGCCATCAATGCAGATCTTAATAAATATTAAAAGGATGTTAAGGCCACTGGATTTGCTCTGCCATGGCCCACACTCTGTCTGTGGAGTGCGTTTTCTCTGAATCTGAATAAATCCATTTCTAACCTATCACTTTGCCTCTTGCTGAATTCTTCTCTGCAAAGAGACATAAAGAACCTGAATCTCAGTGGGTCCAGACATTGGCATGCAGGATCTTAGTTCCCTGACCAGGGACTGAACCTGTGCCCTCTGCATTGGAAGCAGAGAGTCTTAACCACTGGTGCACCAGGGAAGCCCCAGTTGTGCATTTTAATTGCTGGAGTGACAGAATTGAATCAAGGTGAATTGCAGGAAACCTATGCGTGTTAAGTCGCTTCAGTCATGCTGGACTCGGCAACCCCATGGACTGTAGCTCGCCAGGCTCCCCTGTCGATGATTTCCCAGGCAAGAAATACTGGAGTGGGTTGCCATTCCCTTCTCCAAGGGATCTTCCCAAGGCAGGGACTGAACCCACTCCTCTGCTGTCTCCCGCATTGGCAAGTGGGCTCTTTATCACTAGCGCCACCCGGACAGCCCCCAGCTGAAGTCAAAGTGCTCTGTGCTCTCTCTCTCTCTCTCACACACACACACACACACACACACACACGTCGGAAGCATCCAGTTAATATCAGATCTTCTAGCCCACAAACATGGTGTAAGTTAACATTTATTTTAAGTCTTCTATATCTTGTCTCAGACATGGTTTTATAGTTTTCAATGTAGAGGTTTTATAAGTATTTTACTAGATTTATTCTTGATTATTTTATGCTATTTTAAATGGTATGTGGCTCACGTGTTCAGTTGTGTCTGACTCTTTGTGACCCTATGGACTGTAGCCCTCTAGAATCCTTTATCCATGGAATTTTCTAGGCAAGAATACAGGAGTGGGTTGCCATTTCCTACTCCAAGGCATCTTCCTGACCCAGAGATTGAACCTGCGTCTTTTGCATCTCCTCCGTTGGAGGTGGATTCTTTACCACTGAGTCACCTGATTTTAAATGGCACGGTTGCTCAAGTTTCATTTTCTAGTTGTTTTTTGCTAGAATGTACAAATACAACTTATTTTTCTACACTGATCTTGTATCCTACAAACACTGTATACTCAGCTATTAACCCCAGTTGTCTTTGTAGAGTCCTTAGGGTTTTCTACATCAATCATTTGCAAATAAAAGGCTCTATTTATTTTCAAAAAAAAAAAAAAAAGGATGTTAAGGGAAGTTGTAAAAAACGCATGGTAAAAAAAAAACCCAAAAAACATATGGCAATACGTTAGATGTAATGGATGAATTCTGTGAAAGATAAAAATGATCAAAATTCATCTAGGAAGAAATAAATAACCCGGATAACTCTATAATCATTAAAGGAGTTGAGCTTGTAGCTAAAAACATTCTCACAAAGCAAACTCCAAGCTTGTATGGCTTCCCTGGCAAATTCTACCAAACGTTACGGAAGAAAAAATACCAATTCAACCAAAACTTTTCTAGAAAATAGAAAACGAGGGAACATTTTCTAATTCATTTTACAAGGTAAGCATTATCTTTATGCAGAAACTGAAGACATTGCATGAAGAGCAAACTACAGACCAGTATTGCTTATGAACACACATGATGTAAAAATACCAAAATTTTAGCAAATCAGGGAATTCCCTGGTGGTCCAGTGGTTAGGACTCCATGTTCTCACTGTCAAGGTCTGGGTTCAGTCCCTGGTCAGGGAACTAAGATCCACAAGCTGTGCAGTGCAGGCAAATTTTTAAAAAACTTAGCAAATCATATCCAGCAATACGTAAAAAGATAGCACATCATGACCAAATAAGATTCCAGTTTGCTTTGACAGTTGAAAATCAGTCAAAGGAACCATATTAACAAGGCAATAACAACGAAAAAGAAAAATCACACAATCGTCTCAACAGATGCAGGAAAGCATTTGATAAAATTCAGCACCCACTCATGATAGAAGGTCTGGGTAAGCCAGGCACTGAGGAGAGCTGCCTCAGCCTGGTAAAGAGTGTCCACTGGAAAGGCACAGTTACTGTCATGTATAATAGCGACAGACTGACTGCTTTTCCCTGACGATCAGGAACAAGGCAAGGCTGGCTGCTTTCCTCACTTTCACTCATCGTTGCCCTGGAGGTCCTAGCGAGTGCAGTAAGGCAGAGAAAGAAATAAAAGGGATATTGATTAGAAAAAAGTAAGAATGTCTTGATTCAGAGATAGGATGATTGCTTATGCAAGAGAAAATGCCAAGAAATCTGCCAAGACCAGTAGCACCAATAAGTGTTTAGCGAAGTTTCAAGATAGACAGTCAATATGCAAAAAGCAGTGGGATTTCTATAAGCAAGAATCAGAAACTGACATTTAAAGTACCATTTACAATAACATCAAAAATATGAATACTTTAGGGATTACTTAATGTATGTGTAAAACTTGTATACCAGAAACGACAAAATATTGCTGAGAGAAATTGAAGAAACTTAAATAAATGGAAAGAAATACCACATTCTTGGGTTGAAAGACACGTTATTGTTACAATGCCAATTCTCCCCAGATTTCTCTACAGATTCAATGTAAAAGCAATTAAAATCCTGGCAGGCTTTTTTTTTTTTTGGTAGAAACAGACAAGCTGATTTAAAAATTTATATGGAAATGAAAATTATCTAGACTAGCCAAAATGATTTTGAGAAAGAACAGATTTGAAAGATTTATGCTATCTGATTTCAAGTCTTGCTAGAGGGAATTTCCTGGTCCAGTGGTTAGCACTCTGAGCCTTCACTGCAAAGGGCACAGAGTCAATCCCTGGTTGGGGAACTACGGTCCCACAAGCCGAGTGGTGTGGTGCAAAAAAAAAAAAAAAAAAAATTACTACAACTCTAGAGTCATCAAGGTAAGGTACCCTTGGGTTTCCCTAACTGACTCAGAGGTAGAATCTGGCTGCCAATTCCGGCGACCAGATCCCTGGTCCAGGAGGATCCCACATGCTGCGGAACAACTAAACACTTGCACCACAACTACGGAGCCTGTGTGCAGCAGCTACTGAAGCCTGCGCACCCTAGAGCCCATGCTTCCCAACAAGAGAAACCACTGCAGTACAGAGTGCACTGCCACTCGAGAGTAGCCCCCCTCTCCACAACTAGAGAAAAGCCCAAGCAGCAACACAAACCCAGCAGAACCGAAAGTAAATAAATAAATATTTAAATCAAAAAGCAATCAGGGGCTTCCCCTGGTGGTCCAGTGGGTAAGGTAAGGACACCGCCTTGCAGTGCAAGGGGCGCCGGTTGGCCTGGGAAGATCCCACGTGCCGTGGAGCGGCTGGACCGATGTGTCCCATTACCAAGCCGGAGCTCTGGAGCGCATGCGCCCAGAGCCGGCGCTCTGCGATGACGGATGCCACCGCGATGGGAGGCCCGCAGGAGCCAAAGAACAAAGACAGATGAAAACAGAGAAATGAAAGACCAATAGAAGTGGCCCGCCCACCCCCTCCCTCCCCAACCCGACCCCCCGCCCAAAATAATAAATAAATAAATAAATCTTAAAAAAAAAAAAAAGGCAGCAATCAGTCGGGGCTTCCCTGGTAGCTCAGTGGTAAAGAGCCTGCCTGCCAATGCAGGAGACACATGTTCCATCCCCGATCCAGGAAGATTCCACATGTTGAGGAGCAGCTAAGCCCGTGACCCACAACTATGGAGCTCATGGGCCCCAGCTACTGGAGCCCATGTGCCCTAGAGCCCGAGTTCCACCACAAGAGAAGTCACCGCAATAAGAAGCCTGCTCACCTCAACTAGAGAGGAGCCCCACACCCTGCAACTAGAGAAGAGCCTGTGGCAGCAGTAAAAACCCAGAATAGCCAAAAATAAATACATAAATGGAATTGTTTAAAAAAAAGAGGAAGCAATCAATCATTAAAAAAAAAAAAAAAGACAGTGTAGCCTTGGGATAAGGTATCAGGATAGACAGAGAGATCAAAGGAACAGAAATGAGAGTTCTGAAAAAATAGACCCACACACATATGATCAATTTTCAGGAAAGGTACAAGGTAATCCAAGGCGAAAAAGGACAGTCTTCTGAACCAATGGTTCTAGAACAATTTGTAGCCACACAGAAAAGAGGGAACCCAGACTTTTACCTCATACTATGCACAAGATTCAACTCAAAATGAGTCACAGACCTAAATGAAAGAACTAGAAATATAACCCTTCCAGAAGGAATTATAGGAGAATATGTTTGTGGCAGTGTATTATGCAAAGGCTTTTTAGATAGGACACAAAAAAACACGAACTCTGATAGAAAAAAATAAAATTAGGCTTTGTCAAAATTTAAAACATTCGCCACAGGGTGGGAGAAAATACTTGCAAAACTTTCAGTTGGAGGACTTGTATCCAAAATACACTCAAAATGGAAAAAAAAGACTTTTGAGAAAACTTTTAAAAAGGACGAAAGACTGGACTAGATACTTCACCAAATATAGACAACTGGAAAGTAAGTATATGAAAAGATCCTCACCATCATCAGTCAAAAGAAAATGCAAAATGAAATCTGAAAAAAGCACCACTTAAATGGTTAAAAATGAAAGAGGCTAAAGGAAAATGACAGACTTGATCACAGCAAGTGCTGGTGAGGATGCGGAGCAAATGGAACTGTGCTGGTGGGAATGCGGACCGCTCCTCATCAACTGAACCCTATCGTAGAAGCTGTCTGTCCCAGGGCGCAAACTACCGCATCACTGAGCTCATTTCACATGCTAGCTCAAAACCCTCCAAGATAGGTTTCAATAGCAGGATCGAGAACTTCCAGATATACAGGCTGAGTTTACAAAAGCAGAGGAACCAGAAGTCAAATTGCCAACATCCATTGGATCATAGGAAAATCAAGAGAATTCCAGAAAAACATCTACGTCTGCTTTATTGACTATGCTAAAGCCTTTGACTGTGGATCACAACAAACTGTGGGAAATTCTTAAAGAGAATAAAGGGAATACCAGACCACCTCACCTGCCTCCTGAGAAACCTGTGTGCAGGTCAAGAAGCAACAGTTAGAACCGGACATGGAACAATGGACTGGTTCCAAATTGCAAAAGGAGCACATCCAGGCTTACACCCTGCTTATTTAACTTCCATACAGAGTACATCATGCAAAATGCCGGGCTGGATGAAGCACAAGTTGGAATCAAGATTGCTGGGAGGGGCTTCTCTGGTGGTCCAGTGGCTAAGACTCCAAGCTCCCAGTGCAGGGGGCCTGGGTTCGATCCCTGGTCAGGGAGCTAGATCCCACATACTGCAACTATGACCCAGAACAGCCAAATAAATAAATATTTAAAAAAAAAAAAAAAAAAAAGATTGCTGGGAGAGGGACTTCCCTGGTAGCTCAGGGGTAAAGAGTTCGCCTGCCAATACAGGAGACACAGGTTCAATCCCTCATCCAGGAAGATCCCACATGCCGCGGAGTAACAAAGCTCGTGAGCCACAACTGTAGAGCCTGTGCTCTAGAGCCTCAGAGCCACAACTACGGAGCCCATGTGCCCTAGAGCCCGAGTTCCACAGCGAGAGAAGGCACCGCAACAAGCCTGCTCACCTCAACTAGAGAGGAGCCCCCACTCCCTGCAGCTAGAGAAGAGCTTGTGGCAGCAGGGAAAACCCAGAATAGTCAAAAATAGATAAATAAATAAAAATAATTGTTTTTTTTAAAAAAAAAGATTGCTGGGAGAAATATCAGTAACCTCAGGTATGCAGATGACACCACCTTTATGGACGAAAGTGAACAGGAACTAAAGGGCCTCTTGGTGAATGTGAAAGAGGAGAGTGAAAAAACTGGCCTAAAACTCAACATTTCAAAAATGAAGGTCATGGCATCTGGTCCCATCACTTCATGACAAACAATGGAAAACAGTGACAGACTTTATTTTCTTGGGCTCCAAAATTACAATGGACGGTGACTGCAGCCATGAAATGGAAAGACGCTTGCTCCTTGGAAGAAAAGCTACGACAGACTAGACAGTATGTTCGAAAGCAGAGCCGTCACTTCGCCGGCACAAGCCTGTGTTTAGATCCAGTGCACCTGTGATCCCTTGGCGCGCAGCCTCTGAGGCAGTGCTCTCCCACCTCCTCGGCCTGCTGCCGGGCCTTGCTTCTTCCCTGTCACATCGTCTCACTCGCTGAGCGCTCACTCATCCCTCCCACCGCCAGGGAGGAGCCATGGTCTGTGAGGCTCACCGCTCACCCCGGGGCGGAGGGGGCAGGTGCACAGTTAGGGCACCTCTCTCCATTTTTGGTGTCAACAAAGAAAGTCACTTCCATTCCCACACATCGAAAAGTGCTGGATTCAGTCACTTGAGTTGTCAGGAATCTTTTGACGATGCCACTCCCTGGTTTTGGTTGCCAAAGTTCCCATAGGTCCTGGCTCCTCCCTTATCTCTTGGGAGCGGTCCCTCAGAGCTCTCTGAGAGACTGTCCCCCCAGCATGCAGTCGTCAAAAAGTCCGCAGAATAAAACAGAATTCACTTTTCAGGTATGCCTTTTTTCCGGTCAAGTCCAGTCCTCCCAGCCTTTGCTCCTGTTCTTCCTTCCCTGGGGCACACGTCTCCGCTCTCGACTTCAGGACGCTCTGCTCTCCGGTTTTCTCCTGGGTGGCTCCTCTGTCTCTTTCACCCCTAAAATAGACTTTAAGGGTCTTCTCCCTTCTTCAAAGGCCTTTGCACTCCATTCCTGCTGGACTCCAAAAGCACTGTGGATGGAGACTGCAGCCATAAAAGTAAAGGCGCTTCCTCCTTGAAGGAAGAGTTTTCTTGCGAGGGGCAAAAAAGATTGCTGGGAGAAATATCAGTAACCTCAGGTATGCAGATGACACCACCTTTATGGACGAAAGTGAACAGGAACTAAAGGGCCTCTTGGTGAATGTGAAAGAGGAGAGTGAAAAAACTGGCCTAAAACTCAACATTTCAAAAATGAAGGTCATGGCATCTGGTCCCATCACTTCATGACAAACAATGGAAAACAGTGACAGACTTTATTTTCTTGGGCTCCAAAATTACAATGGACGGTGACTGCAGCCATGAAATGGAAAGACGCTTGCTCCTTGGAAGAAAAGCTACGACAGACTAGACAGTATGTTCGAAAGCAGAGCCGTCACTTCGCCGGCACAAGCCTGTGTTTAGATCCAGTGCACCTGTGATCCCTTGGCGCGCAGCCTCTGAGGCAGTGCTCTCCCACCTCCTCGGCCTGCTGCCGGGCCTTGCTTCTTCCCTGTCACATCGTCTCACTCGCTGAGCGCTCACTCATCCCTCCCACCGCCAGGGAGGAGCCATGGTCTGTGAGGCTCACCGCTCACCCCGGGGCGGAGGGGGCAGGTGCACAGTTAGGGCACCTCTCTCCATTTTTGGTGTCAACAAAGAAAGTCACTTCCATTCCCACACATCGAAAAGTGCTGGATTCAGTCACTTGAGTTGTCAGGAATCTTTTGACGATGCCACTCCCTGGTTTTGGTTGCCAAAGTTCCCATAGGTCCTGGCTCCTCCCTTATCTCTTGGGAGCGGTCCCTCAGAGCTCTCTGAGAGACTGTCCCCCCAGCATGCAGTCGTCAAAAAGTCCGCAGAATAAAACAGAATTCACTTTTCAGGTATGCCTTTTTTCCGGTCAAGTCCAGTCCTCCCAGCCTTTGCTCCTGTTCTTCCTTCCCTGGGGCACACGTCTCCGCTCTCGACTTCAGGACGCTCTGCTCTCCGGTTTTCTCCTGGGTGGCTCCTCTGTCTCTTTCACCCCTAAAATAGACTTTAAGGGTCTTCTCCCTTCTTCAAAGGCCTTTGCACTCCATTCCTGCTGGACTCCAAAAGCACTGTGGATGGAGACTGCAGCCATAAAAGTAAAAGGCGCTTCCTCCTTGAAGGAAGAGTTTTCTTGCGAGGGGGGCAACGTCTCCTGGCTGCTCCGGGCTCTAAGGCTGAAGCCGGCGTGACCTGTGCGCCCTTCATGGCCCTGAGCCTCCGTTGCCACCTCGGCCAGGTGCCCTCTGTACACACGTCCTTTCTCTGCTAACCCCTGACCCTCCTCCTCTCCAAATCAGAGACAAGAGGTAAAAATACAAAAGAGAAAACGTGCATAAGCGTAGCTCACTGATGAGTTAGTTGTTTCTTCTTCTTTTTTCATGACTTTGCGTGTCCTCCTTGCGCAGGGGCCATGCTAATCTTCTCTGTATCGTTCCAATTTTAGTATATGTGCTGCCCAAGCGAACACAGTTGTTTCTTTTTTTTTTAATTTTTGGCCTCTTTTATTGGTTCTTTCTCTATTTTCATCCGTCTTTATTCCTTGGCCTGTGTGGTCCTCCCATTGCAGTGGCCCCTCTCGGTGCAGAGCACTGGCCCTCGGCGCATGCGCTTCAGAGTGCTGGTGCACAATTGGACACAACGGTCCAGCCATTGGGTGGCCCGTGGGATCTTCCCGGGCCACAAATCAAACCGGTGCCCCTTGCACTGCAAGGCAGACTCTTTACCCACTGGACCACCAGGGAAGCTGCAGTTGTTTCTGTTTTAAACTTACTTTGGATCCAGTCAACTGTGCATTGTCAAGAAAGCCCTTGCTGTGGAAAGGACTAAAATCGACAAACCAAGCCTGCGACTGGACAAGCTCTCAGATCACAGGGTCCTCAGAGGGGACCCGGGGCCAGAGCGGGGCCCCTGGCTGCTCCAGGCTTAGAAGGGCTGAGCTGGTAGGAGGCGGTCACAGGAGCTGGGGGTGGGCCAGAGCCTGGACCGAGGCAAGGCCGCCGCCCTGCTGGGTTCCTGCGCCGTGCGTTGTGGCCGTCTGGACCCTTCGCAAGGCGCAGCTGTACATAACCGTGTCTGCGCTGAGATTCTGGGGGCAGCGGCAGCGGCAGCGGCAGCGGCGCAGGGGCTGGCAGGGGCCCGGTGCTGGAGGCGACTGTGCAAATGCAGTCCATGCGCAAATGCAGTCCATGCCAGAAGTAACTTATTTTGTACCCGTGTCCATGTAAAAAGAAGAATCAGCAGTATCCTCTGGTTTTATGTTTTATCCAGCTTGTTTTACTTTGATTAGTGAATTAAGTTATTGTTAATTATGTACAACATCTATATATTGTCTGTAAAAAAGTATGATATCTTCCTATTCCTTCAAAGTTAATCCTGCTAAGAATAATAAAAGACATTTTACGAATGCCAAAATAAATAAAAAAATAAAAGACGCTTGCTCGTTGGAAGAAAAGCTATGACAAGCCTAGACAGCATATTCAAAAGCAGAGACATCACTTTGCCAACAAAGGTCCATATAGTCAAAGCTATGGTTTTCCCAGCAGTCGTGTATGGATGAGAGAGCTGGACCACAGAGAAGGCTGGGCGCCGAAGAGCTGGTGCCTTGGAACTGTGGTGCTGGAGAAGACTCTGGAGAGGCCCTTGGGCTTCAAGGAGATCAAACCAGTCAGCCCTAAAGGAAATCAACCCTGACTATTCATTGGAAGGCCCCACTGGTACCCCCCATGCGCTTCAGAGTGCTGGTGCACAATTGGACACAACGGTCCAGCCATTGGGTGGCCGTGGGATCTTCCCGGCCACAAATCAAACCGGTGCCCCTTGCACTGCAAGGCAGACTCTTTACCCACTGGACCACCAGGGAAGCTGCAGTTGTTTCTGTTTTAAACTTACTTTGGATCCAGTCAACTGTGCATTGTCAAGAAAGCCCTTGCTGTGGAAAGGACTAAAATCGACAAACCAAGCCTGCGACTGGACAAGCTCTCAGATCACAGGGTCCTCAGAGGGGACCCGGGGCCAGAGCGGGGCCCCTGGCTGCTCCAGGCTTAGAAGGGCTGAGCTGGTAGGAGGCGGTCACAGGAGCTGGGGGTGGGCCAGAGCCTGGACCGAGGCAAGGCCGCCGCCCTGCTGGGTTCCTGCGCCGTGCGTTGTGGCCGTCTGGACCCTTCGCAAGGCGCAGCTGTACATAACCGTGTCTGCGCTGAGATTCTGGGGGCAGCGGCAGCGGCAGCGCAGCGCGCAGGGGCTGGCAGGGGCCCGGTGCTGGAGGCGACTGTGCAAATGCAGTCCATGCGCAAATGCAGTCCATGCCAGAAGTAACTTATTTTGTACCCGTGTCCATGTAAAAAGAAGAATCAGCAGTATCCTCTGGTTTTATGTTTTATCCAGCTTGTTTTACTTTGATTAGTGAATTAAGTTATTGTTAATTATGTACAACATCTATATATTGTCTGTAAAAAAGTATGATATCTTCCTATTCCTTCAAAGTTAATCCTGCTAAGAATAATAAAAGACATTTTACGAATGCCAAAATAAATAAAAAAATAAAAGACGCTTGCTCGTTGGAAGAAAAGCTATGACAAGCCTAGACAGCATATTCAAAAGCAGAGACATCACTTTGCCAACAAAGGTCCATATAGTCAAAGCTATGGTTTTCCCAGCAGTCGTGTATGGATGAGAGAGCTGGACCACAGAGAAGGCTGGGCGCCGAAGAGCTGGTGCCTTGGAACTGTGGTGCTGGAGAAGACTCTGGAGAGGCCCTTGGGCTTCAAGGAGATCAAACCAGTCAGCCCTAAAGGAAATCAACCCTGACTATTCATTGGAAGGACGGATGCTGAAGCTGAAGCTCCAATACTTTGGCCACCAGATGCGAAGAGACAACTCGGAAAAGACCCTGATGCTGGGGAAGACTGAGGACGGGAGGAGAAGGGGGCAGCAGAGGCTGAGATGGGTAGATGGCATCACTGACTCAATGGAGAGGACTTAGAGCAACTCAGGGAGATAATGAAGGACAGGGAAGCCTGGCGCGCTGCATCCATGGGGTCACAAAAAGTCAGACACGACTTAGACACTGAACAGCAACAACCTGCTGCTGGCCCGCAGGCCGCTCTGCGCAAGCCCTCACTCCAGTGAGGCTCTGGGTCCTGCCCCCACCCGCTGCGTTCCCGCACGTCTGTGGGCCAGGGCCACTGCGCCTGCTGGACAAATGGTCCTGGTTCCTGAGAGCCAGTGACAGAGCAAGATGAGGCCATCTGGGTCCTGCTGCTCCAACCCCCACCCCCACCCCTGCTCTGGCACTGGGCACCTGGGGGATGGCCTCCTTCTGCCTTCTGCTCAGACGCTGGGCTGGGGGAGCTCAGGGCCCACTCCTTGGCCACCTACAGAACCCTAGAGGGAAATGGTCCTTGGCATGGCAGAGAGGCTGTGCTGGGGAAGGGGCTGGCGGGGCGGAGAGGGCACCTGCTCAGTGCTGCCCCAGGCCTGAGGCCACCCGAGGCTACTCGGCAGCTCCCTCGGAGAGGTCTTTGGCCAGGCTGTCATGTGCACCAGGGGTCCCTAAACCCCAGGGAGGGGGACTCTCAGGTGGGGAGCGGGGAAGCTGGACTCTCTCTTCAGGCACAGCCGCTGGTCTAGGGGACTCTCTCTCCTTCACAAAGGTCCCCAGCACTTGTCTCCCATTACACCCACAGATCCCTTCCCTTGCTTCTTGGGACCCAGAGAAAGCCACAGGGAGGGGCCTTCTCCACCAGACTATTCCCTGGCGTTGACAGCAGGAAACAAGGAGCCCTGGGAGCAGAGATGGCCCCGGCCCTGCACCAGCTCTCCCCCGGGATCCAGCCCTGTGCAGCCTCTTTCGGGTCTGGGCAGAGAACCCTGTAAAGAGGCGATGAGGCTGGGACCGCTTCCAGTGCAGCCCAAGACGCGCTCAAGAAGGCGCCTCGGCACCTGCCAGCTCCGTCACTGAGCTCACAAGCTGAGCTCATTGCAGCTCACTTTTCAGTCACTGGATGCCCATTGTATAGGGGGGAAGTTGAGTCACAGAGGGCTGGTCACAGCCTTTGAGAGTCAAACAGTGGGGGAGTGGCAAAGCAGGGACATGAGCTCCTCTGCAGGTGCCTCAAGTCCCCAAGCTGATGAGGGAGGGCACCAGCGAGGCTGGGAGAGTCTCGGGACTGGGGCCTGTGAGGCACATGGGGGCGCAAGGAAAGAAAGGCACAGCGGACGGACATCGGTGCTGGGGTTCAGCGGCCCCAGGCTCCCCTGCCCGATACGCTCTCCTACTGTTTGCTCAAACTGGGGTGCGGTGTGACTTCTTCCCAGTGGCTCAGAGTTTTCCTTTGAAAACTCTGCTCTACAGTCCTGCCTGGGAACTCCCACTTTCTACGCTTTGTGTTGATCTAGATGGCAGCTGAGAAGTTGCTTCTACGCTCCTGGGTTAATAACTAGATACAGGTAGAAAGTGAGGACGCTCCTGTTCTTAGGGGCTGTGGCTGATGTGTTCAGAGGTAGGGTGTTGGTATTCCACAGCTCATTTCCCAACAGGAAAAACATGACAATCTCTATGTGTCCTGTGGTGGTGTGGGCTGCAGAGCACGTGTACAAGCAGTGTGTGTGTGTGTGTGTGTGTGTGCGCAGCATGCTGTGTGAACACTGAACCTGGCGTGAGTGGGCGTGCTGTGTACGGGTGTGCGCCGGGCGGGCTGGGTGACATCCGTCCTGACTCTGGCCGGGAAGAGGAGGCCGGTCTGGGCTGTACTCGCGCCTGCTCCGGGTGAGGCTGGTTTGGTCTCTAGCCTCGCGGGTCGACAGAGAAGACAGAGACACAGGAAGAAACGGTCAGTCTCAGCCCAGAGCCAGGCTCTGCACGGCCTGCGGGCCGTGGTCTTGGGCTCGGCTGGGCCAGCCTGGACTGAGGGTAGCCAGGGCCTGTGGCCTGTGATGGGGGAAAGATGGGCTGGGGCAGGGAGGAGGTCCTGGAGCCTGAAGCGGGGAGAGGAGGGAGGGAGCGGCCATGGGAGCGGGGAGAGAGGGAGGCGGCTGGGGCAGCCCCGCCTCCTGGGACAGGTGGCTGCAGGAAAGGGGGCAGGAAAAGGGTGGGTGGGTGTCCCTGGCTTGAGCCCGCTCCACTCCATCCCCTCCTGTCCCTCATCTCCGGGAGGCCTAACTGAGGAGGGGAGGGGCCTTCCTTCGTCCGCTGGGGCGAAGCCCTCCCTCTGCCTCGTGGGGACCTCAGAAGCTTTGCCCAAACCTGGACAGGACCCAGCAGGAGCCTGGCCTGGGGCAGGGGAGTCAAGGTTTGCCACGACAGCGGCATGGTGCTGCCAGTCCCACCCACTTCCGGCAGGAGCTTTCCTGCGTGTAAGATAGACACAGCGAGTTCAGGGTCACTCAGAGCTCCACAGCCCCAACGCTGTAATAAGGGGCCCCGCGGAAGTAGGGGCAGGTGGGGGCACTGGGGTGACTGCTGGAGCAAGCTAAGCTCAGTGGGGCTCGGGTCCCTCTCAGGGGAAGCCAGGAGCCCTGGGGACAGACTTGGGGTGGCTAGGGCCAGGAAGGGGCGCAGAGGAGGCCAGAGGTGGAGGCTCAAGGAGGAGGGGAGGAAGGCGCCTTCTGAGCAGGGCACTCCCAGAGGCCTGGCTGGGGCGGGGCAGGCGAGGGAAAGCCGATCTGAGCTCCGGGCCACCTTTGCGCCTGCTGCCGCCCAGCTGCCCAGGAGCCCAGCCAGGTAAGAGGGACAGAGCAGCCTTCCCACCCTGTCCCCAACCCTCCAATGGCCGCCTCTCTTGGCCTCTGTCAGGGCAGGGGGGCTCCATACGTCTGCCTCTCTTCTCATGGACTGCCTAGGTGGGTCTGAGTCTGGGTTCGTCCATCTGTCTGACTGTCCCTCTCTCCATCTTCCCCTGGCCAGGCCTGGGCTCCAAGGTCCACGTCTGTCCCAGTGGCCAGACCTCCTCAACATCGATTAGGCTAAGCCGTAGCCCAGAGGCTGATCACAGGAATGAACACACACAGAGACCCCCCACCCCACCCCCACCCCGGCGACGCTTTAAGGACCCCTGTCCAGAGACTCTGGGCAGCACGGCTGGCCCCTCAGGGGGGAGGCCGAGCTCACTACCCCGTCTCCTCCAGGTGCTCAGGACTCCTGCCCCCAGGATGCTCGTGGCGCCCACCACCTCAGGTAAGGTGCCGGCCACTGGGCTCCCGCTCATGCCCCCTCCCCCCTGGAAAGAGTCGGGCAGGGTGGGATGAAGCCAAGAAGCCCCTGTTCCCCAGGCTACTGGTGCGGGGAGCGGAGAGCCTTGCCCTATTATTCACCGGGGGCTGGGGCTGCTGGGAGGCAGAAGGCCCAGGTGGACGGCTGCCCAGGCACCAGCTCTGCCTGAGCGGCTTGGGTCAGGTGCCCCTGCTGGGTGCACGTCGTAACTTGAGCCTCTCCCCCTGCCCCTGCCCAGCTGTGCCCCGGCCCCTCTCTCAACCTGCCCCACTAGGTAACGGCAGCGGAGGGGAGCTGCTGGATGCCCGGGACCCGCTGCTAGCCCAGGCGGAGCTGGCCCTGCTCTCCACAGTTTTCCCCCAGAACGGCGGGGGGAGTGCTGGGCCGACTCGGGTCCCTCTCAGGGGAAGCCAGGAGCCCTGGGGACAGACTTGGGGTGGCTAGGGCCAGGAAGGGGCGCAGAGGAGGCCAGAGGTGGAGGCTCAAGGAGGAGGGGAGGAAGGCGCCTTCTGAGCAGGGCACTCCCAGAGGCCTGGCTGGGGCGGGGCAGGCGAGGGAAAGCCGATCTGAGCTCCGGGCCACCTTTGCGCCTGCTGCCGCCCAGCTGCCCAGGAGCCCAGCCAGGTAAGAGGGACAGAGCAGCCTTCCCACCCTGTCCCCAACCCTCCAATGGCCGCCTCTTGGCCTCTGTCAGGGCAGGGGGGCTCCATACGTCTGCCTCTCTTCTCATGGACTGCCTAGGTGGGTCTGAGTCTGGGTTCGTCCACCTGTCTGACTGTCCCTCTCTCCATCTTCCCCTGGCCAGGCCTGGGCTCCAAGGTCCACGCCTGTCCCAGTGGCCAGACCTCCTCAACATCGATTAGGCTAAGCCGTAGCCCAGAGGCTGATCACAGGAATGAACACACACAGAGACCCCCCACCCCACCCCACCCCGGCGACGCTTTAAGGACCCCTGTCCAGAGACTCTGGGCAGCACGGCTGGCCCCTCAGGGGGGAGGCCGAGCTCACTACCCCGTCTCCTCCAGGTGCTCAGGACTCCTGCCCCCAGGATGCTCGTGGCGCCCACCACCTCAGGTAAGGTGCCGGCCACTGGGCTCCCGCTCATGCCCCCTCCCCCCTGGAAAGAGTCGGGCAGGGTGGGATGAAGCCAAGAAGCCCCTGTTCCCCAGGCTACTGGTGCGGGGAGCGGAGAGCCTTGCCCTATTATTCACCGGGGGCTGGGGCTGCTGGGAGGCAGAAGGCCCAGGTGGACGGCTGCCCAGGCACCAGCTCTGCCTGAGCGGCTTGGGTCAGGTGCCCCTGCTGGGTGCACGTCGTAACTTGAGCCTCTCCCCCTGCCCCTGCCCAGCTGTGCCCCGGCCCCTCTCTCAACCTGCCCCACTAGGTAACGGCAGCGGAGGGGAGCTGCTGGATGCCCGGGACCCGCTGCTAGCCCAGGCGGAGCTGGCCCTGCTCTCCACAGTCTTTGTTGCCGTGGCCCTGAGCAACGGCTTGGTGCTGGGGGCCCTAGTGCGACGGGGCCGGAGGGGCCACTGGGCGCCCATGCATGTCTTCATCGGCCACTTGTGCCTGGCTGACCTGGCCGTGGCGCTGTTCCAAGTGCTGCCCCAGCTGGCCTGGGATGCCACCGACCGCTTCCATGGACCTGATGCCCTGTGCCGGGCTGTCAAGTACCTGCAGATGGTGGGCATGTACGCCTCCTCCTACATGATCCTGGCCATGACGCTGGACCGCCACCGCGCCATCTGCCACCCCATGCTGGCATACCGCCACGGAGGTGGAGCTCACTGGAACCGGCCGGTGCTGGTGGCCTGGGCCTTCTCACTTCTTCTCAGCCTGCCCCAGCTTTTCATCTTTGCCCAGCGTGATGTGGATGGCAGTGGGGTCCTTGACTGCTGGGCCCGCTTTGCCGAACCCTGGGGCCTCCGCGCCTATGTCACCTGGATCGCCCTGATGGTGTTTGTGGCACCTGCCCTGGGCATCGCCGCCTGCCAGGTGCTCATCTTCCGGGAGATGCACACCAGCCTGGTGCCAGGGCCAGCAGAGAGGGCTGGCAGGCTCCGTGGAGGGTGCCGGACGGGCGGTCCCGGAGAGGGAGCCCGTGTGTCGGCAGCCATGGCCAAGACCGTGAGGATGACGCTGGTGATCGTGGTAGTGTACGTGCTGTGCTGGGCGCCCTTCTTCCTCGTGCAGCTGTGGGCAGCGTGGGACCCGGAGGCACCGCGGGAAGGTGCGTGGCCGTGGCTAGGGCTGTGGGGGCCACGCGGGCTTGGCTGCACCTGTGCCTTTGCCCCTCCTCCCCCACCTCGGCTGCCACGGGCCCCGAGCACCAGCCCAGATCCCTCCACCGCGCAGGGCCCCCCTTCGTGCTGCTCATGCTGCTGGCCAGCCTCAACAGCTGCACCAACCCCTGGATCTACGCCTCCTTCAGCAGCAGCCTCTCCTCTGAGCTGCGAAGCCTGCTCTGCGGCACCCCCCCCCCGCTGGGGACCCCTGCTAGCCCAGGCGGAGCTGGCCCTGCTCTCCACAGTCTTTGTTGCCGTGGCCCTGAGCAACGGCTTGGTGCTGGGGGCCCTAGTGCGACGGGGCCGGAGGGGCCACTGGGCGCCCATGCATGTCTTCATCGGCCACTTGTGCCTGGCTGACCTGGCCGTGGCGCTGTTCCAAGTGCTGCCCCAGCTGGCCTGGGATGCCACCGACCGCTTCCATGGACCTGATGCCCTGTGCCGGGCTGTCAAGTACCTGCAGATGGTGGGCATGTACGCCTCCTCCTACATGATCCTGGCCATGACGCTGGACCGCCACCGCGCCATCTGCCACCCCATGCTGGCATACCGCCACGGAGGTGGAGCTCACTGGAACCGGCCGGTGCTGGTGGCCTGGGCCTTCTCACTTCTTCTCAGCCTGCCCCAGCTTTTCATCTTTGCCCAGCGTGATGTGGATGGCAGTGGGGTCCTTGACTGCTGGGCCCGCTTTGCCGAACCCTGGGGCCTCCGCGCCTATGTCACCTGGATCGCCCTGATGGTGTTTGTGGCACCTGCCCTGGGCATCGCCGCCTGCCAGGTGCTCATCTTCCGGGAGATGCACACCAGCCTGGTGCCAGGGCCAGCAGAGAGGGCTGGCAGGCTCCGTGGAGGGTGCCGGACGGGCGGTCCCGGAGAGGGAGCCCGTGTGTCGGCAGCCATGGCCAAGACCGTGAGGATGACGCTGGTGATCGTGGTAGTGTACGTGCTGTGCTGGGCGCCCTTCTTCCTCGTGCAGCTGTGGGCAGCGTGGGACCCGGAGGCACCGCGGGAAGGTGCGTGGCCGTGGCTAGGGCTGTGGGGGCCACGCGGGCTTGGCTGCACCTGTGCCTTTGCCCCTCCTCCCCCACCTCGGCTGCCACGGGCCCCGAGCACCAGCCCAGATCCCTCCACCGCGCAGGGCCCCCCTTCGTGCTGCTCATGCTGCTGGCCAGCCTCAACAGCTGCACCAACCCCTGGATCTACGCCTCCTTCAGCAGCAGCCTCTCCTCTGAGCTGCGAAGCCTGCTCTGCGGCACCTGGAGACGCGGCCTGCGCGGCCTGCGGCCCCGGGAGGAGCCCTGCGCCGCAGCCAGCTCCTTCCTGGCCGAGGACCCCTCCTCCTGAGGAACAGGGGCGCTCTCCTTCCGGGGACTCCACGGAGCAGCTCGGATGAGCTTCTGGAAACCGGCTGAGTGATGGCCCGCCGGGCTGCCCGCTCCTTGGCGCGGGTGTGGGGAGGGGCTGTGTCAGTGGGTTGGGGGGGTCTGGGTGTGACAAATGGCCTTCGCCCCAGCCAGTGCCGGCATCTGTGGAGGGCCCGGGAGCCCGGGAGGCGGAAAAGGGGGCTGGGTCAGGGGCCTGCCTTTCCCTCCTCTCGGGTCCCCTTGGCCCTCCCTCCTGATCGCTCCCTCGTAAAAGCTCCGGCTCATTTCCACCTGGCGAGTGTCTTTGGATCCGGGTAACAGTGGGTGTGGCGACAGTGCAGAACCTACCACAGGCAACTGGGCTTCAGAGGTGCAGGTCCCCAAGAGGCCCCCTGTAGAAGCTGAGCACCCCTGGCCTTGAGTGCTGGGGTGCTGGGAGGCTGGGCCTGTACCCCCCTGCCCAGTCCCTCCCCCTCAGACAGAGAACTGCCACGCATCAGCGAGTCAACGCACAGGATTTTATGAATGGCTGCCAATGCCCACCAACCCCCACCAGACTGCCGTCCTCAGCCTGAGCAAAGGCACCTGCCACCTGCTGGCTGTCAGGTCAGGGCCCTCCCAGCCACGCTCCAGAGGGGCCGCCCCAGCCTCCCTCCTCGGCTGCCTCCCAGAGGGGCTACGCCAGGCCGGGGCCGGGGTGAGCTCGGCAGCCGCTGCCTCCTCTCTGCAGAGGCTCGTGAGTAGGTATGCTAGACAAGGCCAGGGAGAAGCAAAGGCTCTAGGGCGCCCGGCCAGTCTTGCCCTGGGGTGGCGCGGGGCCTGCAGAGGAAGAGGCGGCCCCTCAGTGCGGCTTGAAGGCTGAGTCCAAGCCCTGGGGATGGGACAGCGAGGGTGAGGCAGGGGCGCCAGGGCTGCGGGAGAAGCCTTTGTTCTTGCCAAAGCGGCCACCGCCTGGAGGCTTTGGGCTGCGGGGCCCAGGGCTAGGGGAGTGGCTGGAGCCTGGTCCAAGGCCCTGACGGAGGGCAGTCTTTCCCAAGAGCTCCTTAAACACAGAGTCCATGTTCTGTGCCACGGCCTGGTGGAGAGGAGAGAAAGGCACGGCCTTGGTGCAACCAGGCCCCACCTGCCCAGCCGTCCCCTGCCCCCAGGTCAGTGTTTCCAACAGGCCCAGGAGTGACGGCCTCCTATCCTCTGCTGCCCATTGCCCGAGCCTCTCCCTGAATTCCTCCACCCCCTGAAACAGTCTTCAGCTACCGCCTGTCCCCAGGCCCGTCCTCTCTGTGAGCCCGCAGCTGTCACCCCTCCCTTTCCCACTCCTGAGACTTCTGGCATGGTCGTCACCACCTCCTTTGGGGACTGCAGTGCTCAGTTCAGCCCTGAGATGGAAGCCTCCTGGCGGGGCCCCGGGCACGCGTCCTCTCCCCGCTCTCCCTGGCTGAGATCACAGCCACCACCCCCTGGCTTTGGGGGCCACCGGCGTGCCTGACTTCCCAGGGCAGGGCTCCCCCGCAGCCCGCCTGGCCCTGCTTACCGCCTTCCTCCCCTGGGGCCCTGAGGCTGCCCGTGCCCCACCCCTGGCCCCGCTCCTCCAGCCGCCGCACCCATGTGGCCCCCCTCGCCCCTCTGTCCCCCGCACCCGGGCACCCCGGCCCGGCCACACCCGGGACATGGCGGGCTCTCTCACTCTGTCCTCAGGCTCACTGTCCCCAGGGCTTCCGGCTCAGCCCACTGGTACCCACTGGGAGCCCACAGTGGGCTGTGCTGGGGCCAGCGGACGCAGCAGGGAGCGGGGTCTCCCCAGGTTGCACCCCTCACCAGGGCTGCATCTGGCACCTGCTCTCTCCCCTCCCTGGCTCCCCAGTCAGCCACCTCCCGCCGTCTCTCTCCCATCTGCCCCTTTCATCCTCTCCAACTCACAAAGCACCTGCCACGTCACCACCTGTCCCTTAGCCTGGCTCTAGATGCCATCTTTGAAGCCTGTCCCATTTGCCGCTTCCCACCTAGGAACCAAACATGAAGTCCCAACGGGGGACCCTCGGGTATCCCCCTAGCTTGCCCCCGGCGTTCACACCCCTTGCTGGCTGGCCCCCCTCTAGGCTGGGCTCAGCCGGTTTGTCAGACTTGGGCCCGGGCCGGGAAGAGCGCTCCATCAGGGGACGCAGAGATCCACCCGAGACACGTGTGCCTTGCCACACGGCCGGCCCCTGCACCCACCTTATCCACCTCCAGGTGTCGTTCTGGGGACGCTGGGACCAAGCAGGGCCGTCTGTGTCCAGAGGGGCCTCCAAGTATGCCAAAAGGGGGCTCGGGTAGGACGCACGGCTCTGGCCTGCAGGGCACAGACAGCGAGCCTGGAGGGGGCCCGGGGGCGTCCCTGCACACCCCGGCAACGGCTTCTCCCAGCCCTGAGTGCAAGGGAAGGGAACAGCGGGGCTGGTCCCTGTGCACATAGCTGAAGTCTGACTCCACCCGCCTTCAGCCCAGGGTGGGTGAACTGGACCCCAGAAAGGGTCTTCCCCCTGCTCACTTCTGGAGAAGCTCCACCGCTGGGAGGCCCTCTGGGCTGCTCACTAGCTCCCCGGCAGCGGGCTTCTCCGCCCTTGGGACAGAAAGACAAGACAGTGAAAGCGCTCGTTCTGGGCTTGGGGTCTGCAGGTCAGAGGGCACAGGGCTGGCCAGCAGTGGTCAGAAAGGCACGTCCTGGACCATGCTGGGCCCGAGGCACCTGGGACTCGGGGTGGGAGAAGGGCTGGAAGCCTAGAGGAAAGGAGAGCCTCCTCACTCACCCCGCTGGAAAAGTGATGTACTTGTGGGGGATGAGCCCCCGGGCCCCCGCGAGCTCGCCCCGCCACCAGTCGCCGGAGGCCCGCTCATGCAGTCGCAACACGTCCCCGCGCTGGAAGGTCAGCTCCTGAGCCGTACGGCCTGTGTAGGCAAAGCAAGCTACGGCCTCGACAACCCCCTCCAGGTCTGGGGAGGAGACGAGATCCAAGTGAGGGGGGAGTGGACGCCCTGGGCGGGAGCAGGGTGGGGCCCCGCCCCTGCCCTCACCGTCCTCCTGGGCTAAGGTCCCAGCGTCCAGCTCTGCCTCGTTCTCCCCCGCCGGGCCCTCCAGCTGGGCGTCCCTGCAGTCCAGAGCAGAGGAAGGCGGGTGAGCAGACACGGAGCCTCCCTCTGCCAGCCTCTCTCCCGGCAGCGCCAAGAGCCTACCCCAAGCAGCTGGCAGAAGGCGGCGCCATGCACTTCTCATAGACGGGGCCAGGCAGCTGGGCCAGGGTCGGGAAGACGCGCGCGGGCTGCACGATGAGGGTCTGTACCAGCTGGTTCACGCGCCCCTGCAAGGCCACCGGGTCCTGCCCCGCAGGCACGGGCAGCAGCGTTGGCCCGAAGCACACAGCCAGGTTGTAGGGGTCCATCATGTTCTCATCGCTGTACTGGGCCAGGCTGGGGGGACATGCAGGTCACAGGCTCGGGGTTCTCGGCGTGGAGTCCCCGCACCCTCACCTGCAGCTGGCCGGGGCCACCCCTGCACCACCCTCGCACCCGTCCCCCACCCAAGAAGCACTCACTGGTTGAGGAAGGTGAAGAGGTAGCGCAGGACCACCAGCACCGGTCCGGGCAGCCGGGCCAGGAGGCCGCACACAAGTTCCACCCGCTCAGCCGTAGCCTCGAGCTCTGCAGCCAAGGCCATCGCCCCAGAGAGAAGCCATGAGCCAAGCCGAGGCGGCCACCAGGGAGGCCCCCCCGGGCCTGCCTCGGGCCCCGGCCTCACCAGCAGAAGCCAGCAGCTCTCCAAACAGGTCTGGGGGGAAGATCGGGGGCTGCAGGCTCCGGAAGTAGAGCTTCAGCACGCTCGCCACCGAGTCCAGGTCATGGGCAGTGCAGCCCTCCACCAGCGGGTCCTCTCCTAGAGGAGACACCATTGGGGGGAGGGACAAGAAGGCCAATGACACCAGCTCTACCAGCGCCCCACCCCACCCCACCTCGCTGGTCCCCACCTCTCTCAAAAGCATCGCGGATCTCTGACACCCGCGGCTGAGCGCCCGACACCCGGAAGATGCCCTCGTGCTGCAGACCTGTGGGAGAACGGAAAGCTGGCGGGGCCGCAGCCTCCTCCCCACGCCCAGCTCTCCAGGCTCGCGGGCCGGCCCAAGGGCGGGAGGGCCCGGGCCTTGCTCACCGTTGAGGTTGATGCAGCGGACACAGCTCTCCACCACCAGGGGCACGGGCTGGCCCGAGCTCTGCAGACAAGGACAAAGAGTGTTCCCTCCACTGCGGCGCGGCACTCGCTCACTTTCATTTTCAACTGATGTGTGATGCCGTCGGCCACAGGCCGGTGAGATGCACGCCCGGGTGTCTGACACCCGTGGTGTTGACTGCTGGCGAGGGGAATGTCACCCAACTGTGTATGCTGACCTCGAGTCAAGCATATCGTGAAACTCGGATTTGTCCACTTAAATAATCTATTTATGCTTATGAACAGTGACACACAGAACCATATCACTACAGATAATAGTGCTGTTTCTTCTTTTCTTGTCCTTCTTGCTTCCCTTACTTCCCTCCCTAGCTAGCACCCCAGAAGCGGGGGGTGTGCCGGCGCCCTTGCTCGTGTTAACGCCTCACCCCGTCACTAGCTTGGGACGAGCCCGGGCCCCAGGGAGAGACCACGGGCGGAGGCAGAGCGGGAGCGGGGGGCGGGGCGGGCCCCGCACGCGGCTGAAGGGTAAGGCAAGTACCTGGATAAACTTCTCCATGTCTCCCCCAAAGAGTTTCTGGTTATACTGGGAGCTGGGGCGGGGACCCGGGTCTTCTGGAGTTTCCTCTGAGTGTACTGGGTCCTGTCATGGGGAACAGGAGCCGCCTCTGAGGGGAGCGGGCATGCAAACTAGGTTGCCCAGACCCCCAGCCCAGCCAACTGGATGCTGGAGCTCACATCCAGAACCCACTGGGCAAACGTGGGAAACTGAGGCCACCAAGGAATGAGCAAAGAGAGGGAAGGTAGGGACCCCACAGCTCCTTGGGATAAACTGGTCCCTCACGAAGTACTCACCAAGTCACCTCCCGCTCCGCCTTGTCACCTGGGGGAGAAAGGGCGGCTGTGCCTCTGGGCCAGCAGGTTCCTCGGCACATGGCAAAGGAACAGGGCGGCCTGCGGGTGAGGGGGCCCAGGACGAAGGGCAGCTAGGGGCGGGGGGGCCAGCCTCCTCCACGCCCAGCTCTCCAGGCTCGCGGGCCGGCCCAAGGGCGGGAGGGCCCGGGCCTTGCTCACCGTTGAGGTTGATGCAGCGGACACAGCTCTCCACCACCAGGGGCACGGGCTGGCCCGAGCTCTGCAGACAAGGACAAAGAGTGTTCCCTCCACTGCGGCGCGGCACTCGCTCACTTTCATTTTCAACTGATGTGTGATGCCGTCGGCCACAGGCCGGTGAGATGCACTCCCGGGTGTCTGACACCCGTGGTGTTGACTGCTGGCGAGGGGAATGTCACCCAACTGTGTATGCTGACCTCGAGTCAAGCATATCGTGAAACTCGGATTTGTCCACTTAAATAATCTATTTATGCTTATGAACAGTGACACACAGAACCATATCACTACAGATAATAGTGCTGTTTCTTCTTTTCTTGTCCTTCTTGCTTCCCTTACTTCCCTCCCTAGCTAGCACCCCAGAAGCGGGGGGTGTGCCGGCGCCCTTGCTCGTGTTAACGCCTCACCCCGTCACTAGCTTGGGACGAGCCCGGGCCCCAGGGAGAGACCACGGGCGGAGGCAGAGCGGGAGCGGGGGGCGGGGCGGGCCCCGCACGCGGCTGAAGGGTAAGGCAAGTACCTGGATAAACTTCTCCATGTCTCCCCCAAAGAGTTTCTGGTTATACTGGGAGCTGGGGCGGGGGACGCGGCTCTTCTGGAGTTTTCTCTGTGTGTACTGGGTCCTGTCATGGGGAACAGGAGCCGCCTCTGAGGGGAGCGGGCATGCAAACTAGGTTGCCCAGACCCCCAGCCCAGCCAACTGGATGCTGGAGCTCACATCCAGAACCCACTGGGCAAACGTGGGAAACTGAGGCCACCAAGGAATGAGCAAAGAGAGGGAAGGTAGGGACCCCACAGCTCCTTGGGATAAACTGGTCCCTCACGAAGTACTCACCAAGTCACCTCCCGCTCCGCCTTGTCACCTGGGGGAGAAAGGGCGGCTGTGCCTCTGGGCCAGCAGGTTCCTCGGCACATGGCAAAGGAACAGGGCGGCCTGCGGGTGAGGGGGCCCAGGACGAAGGGCAGCTAGGGGCCGGGACCTCGCTGGCGTCCTTCCTATGGGCCAAGCAGCCACTCGGGCTGGGCGGAGGCCCCAGGAGGAGAGCCACGCCATGGCAGGGCCACTCCAGGCCCTGAGGGCAGCGAGGCAGGGGCCCAGGGGTCAGAAGCGGGCCCACCTCGCTGAATGGCGTCCTGCAGCTTCTCGTGCTTGGCCTGCAGCTTGGCGAGGATGCTCCGTCCACTCAGGTACTCCTGGAGTTTCTGCCAAGCCCCAGGAAGAGCCTGAGGCGTTAGTCCTGGCTCTGGCCCTCCCTGGCCCCTCAGCCTCCCAGTCCGCAGCGCCCCACCGTGAGGTAGAAGGTCTCCGTCTCCTGCTGCTGGCCCCGCCTCCGGCCCGCCTGCCGCGCGCCCGGGTCTGAGCTGGTGGACTTGAGGGACTCAGTGGAGGGGCTGGTCTGGAAGCAGTCGAGCACGTCCCCGTCCTCCGATGCCACCCCTTCCAGCAGTGCCTGCAGGGTGGCCTTCAGTGTCTTGTTCACCTGGGGAGGGGACGGCACCAGGGCAGAAAGAAGTGGGGATACGCGAAGGCCAGGGAGGCCGAGGCAGAAGGCAGGGGGAGGGGAGGCCTCGGCCACCCGGCTCCGCGTGCCCACCGCACCTCCTCGGTCTCAATGGTCTGGCGGTCCAGGCGGCTCTGGATATTCTGGGCTCTGGGCAGAATCTCATCCTGCAGCTCCATCTCAACCCGGATCTCAGCCACCTGCAGAGGGCAGCGTCCAGGGAGGGTGAGGGCAGCGCCCCAGATACCGGGTGGGTCCGGGCAGCAGGCACCGAGGTCTCTGAGGCCAATGCTCGCGGTCTCGGCGGTCGCTGCACAAGATCGCCAGCCTCGACGCCAGGCACAGCCAGATCTGAAGCATGGCAAGGCCGCCTCCCGGGAGGAAGGCGCACCCTCAGAGCACCGAGACTCAGGCACCATGCCCGCGGCAGCGCTGCCCGTAATAACTCAGAGGTGGAAGCCACCCAAGAGGCCAGCAGCCGGCCAGTGGATAAGCAAAGCGTGGTCTCTCCATACAATGGGATGTTATTCAGCCTTAAAAAGGAAGGAGATTCTCGCACTTGCTTTAACATGAGTGAACCCGGAGGACATTATTCTTGGTGAAATAAGCCTTTGGTCACAAAAGGATAGATACCATATGATTCCAGGGGTATGAGGTGCCTAGACTCCTCAGATCCCTAGAGACAGAGAGCAGGAGGGGGTGGGCGCGGGCCGGGGCGGGAGGGGGGTCGGGTCTACTGGGGACAGAGCTTCTCCCGGGAAGATGGACAGTTCCCGGACGGACGGTGGGGGTGGCCGCCCACCAGCGTGAATGCGCTTACTGCCGCCGAACCGGACACCTAAAAGTGGTCAAGACGCTAAATCTCATGTATGTTTTACCACTTATTAAGTTTCTGTTCAGGAAACACTGACATTAGAAGACCCGCCCCCTCAAGCCCATATAACAAGCAGATCACTAGAAGTTGATTCTCCGGAAAGGATAAAGCTGAGGAATTCTGGACTCAGGGAGACTAGTCAAGCTGAGAAAGGGGACGAAAGAGCAGAGGGAGAGCACAGTAGCCGCCGCCATCTGGGGCCTGCCAGACACAAGTAATGTCACAGAGCATCAACATCACACAAAGCCACTCTGTGGTCGTGACGGCTGAAGATAAAAACAAGATCACCTCGTCAGCATGGCTGAGCACCGACCAAAACAAGAACTTTGTCCAAGCCACAAAAATGACCAAACCTCCTGCTGTCCCAGCTAGTATGCCAGGCATTTCCCTTTTACCTACCTCCACCGCATCTTCTTGGTAAGATTTATTAAAGCACAGAATCAGAGTTACCCCTGCATCCTGACAGCATTCAAGCCAGAGCCGAGCCCCTGCCCAAGGCCCCTAGCCCTCATTTGAGTCCACAAAGCCCTTTCTAGCACCCTCTTACCAAGACACTCCCAGGTCCCCATGGCGTGGGTGAACATCACAGCAAGAATCTGAGTCTCCACCCAGCCCCCTGTGGGGAAACCCACTGCTGACAAGCTCTTCTCACACACATCAAACACCCAATGCATCTCTCAGTGCCTCCTCAGAAGTGGAAACCAAGCCAAGCACTGGCAACAATCTGACGAAGAGCTCTAAAATGGAAGACACAGGGACTTCCCTGTGGTTCAGGGACTGAGCCTTCACCTCCTATTCAGGGGATGCAGGTTCGATCCCTGGTCAGGAGGCTAAGATCCCACATGCCTCAAGGCCAAAAAACAAATACAAAACAGAAGCAATACTGTACCATATTCAATAAAGACTTTTGAAATGGTCTACACACACACGCACACAAACTTAAACAATAAAGTGGAAGACACAGATCAAAGCAAGAAAACAGAAAAAATGTAGGGGACATGGGTGAAAGTCAAGAAAAACAACAAACATTTCAGAAAAGTTTGAGAATATACTGAAACATATCCATGAAATAAGAACAAGGGGCTATTTTAAATAAGAATGTGGAAAACAAACCAAAACTCTTAAAAACAAAAAAAATTATGAAAGTAAATTTTTAAGAAAAATTAAGCAAGGGGTGGGAAGAGATAAGTCAAAAAGCTCCCTAAGAGAATAGAATTAAAAGATACAGTGATGAGACTTCCCTGAAGGTTCAGAGGTTAAAAATCTGCTTTCCAATGCAAAGGATTTGGGTTCCGTCCCTGGTCTGGGAACTAATATCCCACACGCACGGTACCCACTGCAACCATGGAGTCCTCACGCTCTGGAGCCCATATGCCACAAGTAGGCAAGGCTCTTCTGTGCCGCAACTCAAGACCCAATGCTGCCAAACAAATAAATTTTAAAGATATATACTTAAAATAAATATTATTAATAAAAATCAAAGGGGGGGTCCAAGCCACAAAATGACCAAACCTCCTGCTGTCCCAGCTAGTATGCCAGGCTTTCCTTTACCTACCTCCACCGCATCTTCTTGGTAAGATTTATTAAAGCACAGAATCAGAGTTACCCCTGCATCCTGACAGCATTCAAGCCAGAGCCGAGCCCCTGCCCAAGGCCCCTAGCCCTCATTTGAGTCCACAAAGCCCTTTCTAGCACCCTCTTACCAAGACACTCCCAGGTCCCCATGGCGTGGGTGAACATCACAGCAAGAATCTGAGTCTCCACCCAGCCCCCTGTGGGGAAACCCACTGCTGACAAGCTCTTCTCACACACATCAAACACCCAATGCATCTCTCAGTGCCTCCTCAGAAGTGGAAACCAAGCCAAGCACTGGCAACAATCTGACGAAGAGCTCTAAAATGGAAGACACAGGGACTTCCCTGTGGTTCAGGGACTGAGCCTTCACCTCCTATTCAGGGGATGCAGGTTCGATCCCTGGTCAGGAGGCTAAGATCCCACATGCCTCAAGGCCAAAAAACAAATACAAAACAGAAGCAATACTGTACCATATTCAATAAAGACTTTTGAAATGGTCTACACACACACGCACACAAACTTAAACAATAAAGTGGAAGACACAGATCAAAGCAAGAAAACAGAAAAAATGTAGGGGACATGGGTGAAAGTCAAGAAAAACAACAAACATTTCAGAAAAGTTTGAGAATATACTGAAACATATCCATGAAATAAGAACAAGGGGCTATTTTAAATAAGAATGTGGAAAACAAACCAAAACTCTTAAAAACAAAAAAAATTATGAAAGTAAATTTTTAAGAAAAATTAAGCAAGGGGTGGGAAGAGATAAGTCAAAAAGCTCCCTAAGAGAATAGAATTAAAAGATACAGTGATGAGACTTCCCTGAAGGTTCAGAGGTTAAAAATCTGCTTTCCAATGCAAAGGATTTGGGTTCCGTCCCTGGTCTGGGAACTAATATCCCACACGCACGGTACCCACTGCAACCATGGAGTCCTCACGCTCTGGAGCCCATATGCCACAAGTAGGCAAGGCTCTTCTGTGCCGCAACTCAAGACCCAATGCTGCCAAACAAATAAATTTTAAAGATATATACTTAAAATAAATATTATTAATAAAAATAAAAGGTAGGGCTTCCCTGGTGGTCCAGTGGGTAAGGACACCACCTTGCAGTGCAAGGGGCACTGGTTCCATCCCTAGCCTGGGAAGATCCCACGTGCCGCAGAGCACTGATGCATCCAACTACCGAGCCAGAGCTCTGGAGCACATGCACCCAGAGCCGGAGCTCTGTAGCGAGAGAGGCCACAGCAATGGGAGGCCCACACAGGCCAAAGAACAAAGACTGGAAATAAGTGAAAGACCAGTAGAAGCAGCTCCCCCCCACCAAAAAAAGATTAAAATAAATAAATAAATAAAAGGTATAGTGACGAGAAATAGGAAAGACAAATGACAATGAAATTAGACAATCAACCCATAAGTTTCAACACCCAATTACAAGAATTCTTGAAGGAAAGAACAAAGAAAATTAAGGGATGGAAATTACCAAAGTAATAACATGAGCTCAAAACCTTGAGACGTAAGTTTCCATAATGACAAGACCCACTGATGGCCCAGCACCATGAAGGCATAAAGATCCCCAAGGCAAATCATCATAAAATTGTACAGGAGGGAAAGAGACTAGCCTAAAAGCTTCAAGGAGAAAAATTACAGGCCACATACAACAGTGCAGAAATCAGAATGGCATTGAACTTCTCACCTGCAACACTATGGAAAGCTTGGAGAGATACATTTAACATTCCAAAAAGAAGATAATATTCAACTTTGAATTCTATACCCAGGTAAATGATCAATCAATTTCAAGGATAGAATACAGGCATTTTTTTTTGAAACATGCAAAGTCAGGAAAGTATGGGGTAAAATGTCCACGCAGACAAGGGTAGTAAACCAAGAAAGACGAAGACGCAGGCTCTGGGATGCTCAGGACGACGGGGAAAGGAAGGTCCTGGCTTTTGCAGGCTTACAAGTCAATCAAGGCCTACAAGCTGGGACTTTCACGGCTCCAGAGCAGGGCTCTGAAGAGAAGAGACTGCCTGGTGCGGTGGAAAAAAGATGGAGAGGACTAGTGCCAGCTGGACCCTAATCGTCCATGCAGGGAGACAGTAGGGCCTCTGGAAAGCTGAAAAGCACTAGGAGCCGTGTTACATAGAACAAGAAGACTGGGAAATGGCCGCATCTGGAGGGTGAAGAATCAGGAACAGAAAGAGTGAGTCAGAAAAGGGATGTGTGCCACTGAACTCCTTGAGTAACATTTGAGTTTTTCAGATATGACTTTGGTCAAAATACAAATTAAAAAAAAAAAAAAAAAAAAGCCCCTCAGTGTAACCCTGGTCCATGCACAATGCTCATGAGGATAAACTGGTAAAAGAAAGAATAGCTTAAAGATGCATAAACAGGTGGCCTAGTGAGGAGTTCCGTGGCGGTCCAGTGCTTAGGGCTCTGCACTTCCACTGCAGGGGGCATGGGTTCAATCCCTGCTCATGGAAGTATGACTCCACATGCCACAGGTGTGGCCAACAAAAGAAGAGGCCTAGTTACATGTTACCTGTTCGCATGGTTTCTTTTCCTCCCAAGTTTGCATTCTGAAATGTCTAAAGTACACAGAACCATCAAAAGGACAGTACACGGGCAGCTATAGGCCATCTACTGGCCTCAAGGCCATTGCCGTCCTGGCTGCGCTCGCCCTCGTGGGGGCTGTGTGTTCACTGGCTGAACTGCTGAGCTGAGGCGCGGGGGTCTGCTGGCGTCAGTGCAAGCGCAGAAACTTCAGAAGCCCGTTTGCCTCGAGGCCGCTGAAGGAGGGTCTGAGAATTGAGCTGCATTCAAGAGCTGTGCTGTTCTCAGCAAAGGGAACAAAATCCATTCCACTCACCTACCTCCCCAGTGAAGATCAGAAAGCACAGGTCATTTGTCGGAACACGTGGGCAGAGCCTCACCTCATCCCCTTCGTGGGGCTGGTAGTCGAAACGCAGTGGGGGGCAGAAGGCAGCCGCGTGCACCTCCAGCACCTTGGCCTTGTCCCCTGCAGGATCTAGGGCCTCCACTGCCTCCTCCAGGCTGCCCAGGCCCTGCCTCTGGGAGGTTTGGGTGCGACTCTCTGCAGCCGTGTAGCTCCGGAGCACCTGCCCCAGGGCCAGGTGGAATCCTGTGTCACAGCACTAGGGGACAAGCAAGGACACAGCTCAGGAGGGCTTTGGCACACAGGAGCCCGGCCCCACTGGCCCCGCCTGCCCCCACCCTCCGGGACTCACGTCCATAAGGTCCAGGACATCATGCAGATAGTAGTTGCTGACAGCAGCATTGACACTGGCCAGGCTGAGCAGGTACTCGTTTCGAGCCTTTGTGCACTTGAGTTTGTGCTCCAAGAACTTGGCATGGCGCTGCTCAGGACCACACGAGCCCCTGGGTCACCCACGTGGTCAACTGCCCCAGCCCTGCCTCCCACGAAACCCCCACTCCCACCCTCAACACACGCTCGCTCCCCTCCCTTCCCCACTCGAGCACAGCTACGCTGCCGTCCCACCAGGCCCCTCAAACACCTTGGCCCAGAAGCCAAGATGTCCTTCGTCCCTAACCTCTGCCAGCCTCAACTTCCCCATCATTTCTTTAGGGACCACCTTGAATACTTCCTCCAGACTGATCACTCAGTCACCTATCTGTGTCCCTTCGCTCCTCTGAGATCCCCCAGGACTGTGTGAGGCGAGGACAGGTGAGAGGAAGGGCCCCCAGGCCTGGCAGTCCTGGATCTCTCTTCGGCCGGCTGGGCTTGTGGGGAGAGGAGCACTCGGCTGTCCCAGGCCCAGAGACCTTTCTCCTGTTCTTTCTACCAACCGAGCCTGGGGAGCCCCCGGGCCAGCCTTGCCTTCCTGCTGCGCACACCAGCTCCCTGCAGGGCCCAGGACTCAAAAGGACAAAGGCCAGGAGCCAGAGCCTTTGGACAGAGACGGGTGCCCCCCAGCCCACCTTCTCCACCAGCCGCCCTCCCTTCTTGAGGGAGCCCTTGCGGAGGGGCCCTGCCTCGGTGCCCGTGGTGGTGGTGGCGGCGGCAGCACTTCGGCCTGCCCGCTTCTCCTCTTGCCGCTCAGCTTCCCGGAGCTTGGCCTCGGCGTTTATGCTCTCCACGTGGTACACCTGATACGTCTTCTTGGCCTGTAGGGAGGCCCAAAGCCAGGCAGTGCTGCTCACAGCCGTGGCCACGGTCAGCCCTCCATCTCCTCCTCCCAGCCCGTCCTGGACTCAGACTTGAGCACGGTGCCCAACCACTCAGTGCCCAGGACAGGGAGAGAGGGCCCTGCTTGTGATCTCCGAAAGCCAGGTCTCTCGTGGGCACCTGATCCTGCTCGAGCCTGGCCCGGGGAGACGTGCCTCTCTCTGATCGGGGCAGGCCCTGCGCACGCTCATACTCTCACCGTCTGAAGTTCTGACACCACCTCCAGCAGCTCCTCCTGCAGCTGTTGCTCCAGATCCTTACTCTGGGGATGAGGGGGATTGAGCACCAACCTGCCCCAGTGCAACACCCACCTCCGTCCTGACACCCCTCAGCTCAGCACTCCAGGGTCCCACCGGCTGCTCGAGTCCCCCTCCCCCACCTCCTGGGCGCACCCATCCCTGGCACTTCTGGGTCGAGCACCCACGGGCTGCCGTCACTGGATCCTGAAGTCACCCAGCCTCCCATGCCCAGGTCAGGGCCCTTGCCTTCTTGACTATGCGCCCAACATCCTCTGCAATGTGGCTCAGGCGCTGGGCCAGGGGCCCACCCAGCACCTCGCTGAGGGCCGTGCTCTCCCGGCTCTGCTGCCTCGTCTGCTGCAACAACACGGCCCAGCAGTGCAAGGGCGACAGGAGGGACGGCTCCTTCCTGGGGAAGATGGGAGCTCAGACTCACCGGCAGCAGGCCTTGGGCCCCCACCTCCGGCATGCCACCTGCCCATCCCCAGGACCCACCGGAAGCTCTGATGCTCCCGACTGCTGCCCCCCAGGCGGCCCCCGCGGCCAGAGAAGCGCTCCACCAGCTTGTCTAGACCCCGCGAGTACTCCAGCTCCACCTCCGCACGGCGCCGCATGAACTCGGCCAGCTCCTGCAGCAGCTCCCGCCGCAGCTCCCCCTGAAGCTCCAGGCAGCGCAGCTGCTCGCCCAGCTGCCAGCGCATCTCTGCAGGGTGGGGTCGCAGCTCAGGCCTGGGCTGTGGCCCCCTGGGTGGGGGAGGGCCAGAGCCCCCGCGGAGGGACGCTGGCCCCAGGGGAGCAGGTGAGTTCCAGGCTCAGCAGTCAGTCTGGGCTCAGGGCGGGGTTAGAGAAAGGGACCTCTGGGCCGAAGCTAACGGGAACCAGTCAGGTGGGCCAGTGGCTGAGGAATGGAAACGTCGTTCCTGGTAGAGCAGAACCCTGCAAGGCCCAGGGCTGAGAGGGAGTGTGGGCAGATCAGGTTGGGAACACACAGCCGTCTCAGCCCCATCTTGCCCGTTGCCACCAGGCACCAGTCACTTGGGTCTTCCCATGATTCCCCTTGCCCTGCCACCTCCTGACTCCAGTCCTCTGGGGATGAGGGGATTGAGCACCAACCTGCCCCAGTGCAACACCCACCTCCTCCTGACACCCCTCAGCTCAGCACTCCAGGGTCCCACCGGCTGCTCGAGTCCCCCTCCCCCACCTCCTGGGCGCACCCATCCCTGGCACTTCTGGGTCGAGCACCCACGGGCTGCCGTCACTGGATCCTGAAGTCACCCAGCCTCCCATGCCCAGGTCAGGGCCCTTGCCTTCTTGACTATGCGCCCAACATCCTCTGCAATGTGGCTCAGGCGCTGGGCCAGGGGCCCACCCAGCACCTCGCTGAGGGCCGTGCTCTCCCGGCTCTGCTGCCTCGTCTGCTGCAACAACACGGCCCAGCAGTGCAAGGGCGACAGGAGGGACGGCTCCTTCCTGGGGAAGATGGGAGCTCAGACTCACCGGCAGCAGGCCTTGGGCCCCCACCTCCGGCATGCCACCTGCCCATCCCCAGGACCCACCGGAAGCTCTGATGCTCCCGACTGCTGCCCCCCAGGCGGCCCCCGCGGCCAGAGAAGCGCTCCACCAGCTTGTCTAGACCCCGCGAGTACTCCAGCTCCACCTCCGCACGGCGCCGCATGAACTCGGCCAGCTCCTGCAGCAGCTCCCGCCGCAGCTCCCCCTGAAGCTCCAGGCAGCGCAGCTGCTCGCCCAGCTGCCAGCGCATCTCTGCAGGGTGGGGTCGCAGCTCAGGCCTGGGCTGTGGCCCCCTGGGTGGGGGAGGGCCAGAGCCCCCGCGGAGGGACGCTGGCCCCAGGGGAGCAGGTGAGTTCCAGGCTCAGCAGTCAGTCTGGGCTCAGGGCGGGGTTAGAGAAAGGGACCTCTGGGCCGAAGCTAACGGGAACCAGTCAGGTGGGCCAGTGGCTGAGGAATGGAAACGTCGTTCCTGGTAGAGCAGAACCCTGCAAGGCCCAGGGCTGAGAGGGAGTGTGGGCAGATCAGGTTGGGAACACACAGCCGTCTCAGCCCCATCTTGCCCGTTGCCACCAGGCACCAGTCACTTGGGTCTTCCCATGACGCCCTGGTTCCCGGAAAGCCCCGAGTTACTGCCCCTGCCACCTCCTGACCCTTGGGTGCCCAGCATCCCAGGCAGGCAGCTTCTGCTACAAACACAAGAGTCACATGGGGCTGCACAGGGGCAAGGTGGCCATGGCACTCTGCCAAACCTGCCCTGAATTTGCGGCCTCAGTGGCTGGAAACCCTGCCCTTAGCCCCAAGGATAAAGGGCGGCCCTACCACAAGGGCCAGGCCAGCTGGTGGGGACTGACCAACGGCACGACTGAGGCAACTGGTCTGTTTTCTGTTCCCATTACCAGCTCCCAATTCCACCTCTAAGGAACCCCCAATACCACCTCCCAGCAGAGAGAGCCACACCCAGGGTCCCCACACTGCTGGCTTGTGACACCTTATCGCTGGCTCGATTTGGCAATGTTGCTTTCCCCACATAGACCCAAAGCAAAGAACTAAGCAAAGAACTGCCTGAATGATGAGCTTAAGCATTGGCAAGCCCTGGGCATCCCAGGGCCACAAGCACTGGATCTCGGCTTCTGGCAAGCGGGTCATCCATTGCTGTCCAAATTCCAGGGCAGAGGGACATTCATTGATTTCCTCATTCCGCAGAATGTTGGTTATACACCCACTCGGTCTAGTGCCACCCTCCTGGAGCTGAGCTGGGAACAGGGGGCGAGGAGACGACAGACAGGGGGACAGGCATGTGCTAGAATGCCTCAGGACAAGTGGCGCTGAGAGGACAACGCGGAGTGGAAGGTGGGGGCAGGGAGGGGTTCTTTTACAGGAAGGTGATCAGGAACAAGCGACTCTGGAATGGAGAGCTGAAAGAAGCGACAGAGGGGCCGTGGAGACACCCGGGGGAAGAGCGTGGGCAGACAGCACTACAAAGGCCGCTGGAGGCGGCTGGCTGGAGAGAGCACGCTGAGGGAGAGGGCAGGGGCAGCGGGTGAGCCATGGAGTCCAGCTCTGCTCCCAGGGCCCCGTTGCGCTCCTGTGAGGAGCCTGGACAGAGGTCAGGCGCCCAGGCCAGGCGGCCACTCCTGGACCAGGTCAGGCAAAAGACAGTCGGAGGCTTGGAGCAGGAGCCAGCCTGGAGGAGGCAGGGAGTGGCAGGACCCAGGGTGGCTGTGGGCAAGGACTCTGCTGGGAGTAGTTCAGTGCTTGCACATTTGGACTTCTGTCCTGCCAGGACCGTCCCAACGGGGCCTGTGGGGCTGCAGCAGCCTCCGTGGGTCCTGGCTGCCCGGGACCCTGGTTCCTCCACTGATTTCCCATTGGAAAATGTCCCTGGCCTATTCTCAGTCCCTGGGCCCCTCTCCCTGACACCACGCACCCCAGAGGTGGCCCATCCACCCCCCTCCACGGCTGGGACTAGCTCAGGGACAAGCTTAGGGGTGACCAACCCCACACGTTCACTGCAGAGGCTGAACGGGGAGCACTCTCTCCACCGAGGGGTCAAGCAGGGTAAATGGAAGCCTGGGTGGGCAGGACTGCTTCCTGATGGTGAAACCAACTCAGTCTCCTTACGCTGTCCAAGGCCTGGCCCAAGCTCCACGGGCCGGCTGGAGCGGGCTCTGTGTCACTTGTGACCATGAGAGTCTTCGCTGAGTAAGGATAACCTTTTTTTTGTATAAAAGCAATTTTCACTTTACTCCAAGAAACATCTGACATCCCAGCTCACCACACTGTCTGCTGGCATCTACCCGGCCCTCCTGGGGGCCTACCACCACGGAGCAGTGCTCGAGGGGCCAGCCCACCAAACTGTTGTGTTTGTTCTTCAATGCAACCAAGCCCTGGGCTGGGATCCAGAGCTGGTGTCAAGCCAACGTGTAGCAGCGGGGTCTGAGCACCTACCTAACCCTGCAGGCTCCAGGCCGCGTCAGCACGCAGCTCTCGGATCTCAGGTGGGCACACTCATCAGGGACTCTCCCCGACCTCCACCAGGTCTGGCCCTCTCCCATCCCCTTTCTTGACATCTGCACTTTCCCTTTACCGTGGCTTTCATCATAATCGAAATTCATTGCGCGATAAGCTGTTTACTCTGCAGCTCCTCTGCTAACCCTGAGAGCTGGAGGAGAGCGGGGGCGCCTCCTCCAGTGGGCAGCTCTGTATTTTCAGGTCCTGGCACAGAACAGATGTGTACAAAAGGAAGGAGGGAATCCACGTCTGCTTGAACTGCGGAACCGGGACTGGGCCCCAACAACACTTCCTGTGAGCGCGGCACTCGGTCTCACTTCTGCTGACAAGCAAGGCAGTAAAGATGGCCTCCCCAAACCACGACTATGCTGACCTTTCAGAATTTCGGATGTCAAGATACTGATCCTGTTTTTGTCGCATAGTTAGGAAGTTTATTTTGGTGGAGGCTGGAGGGTGGAGGAGATGGGGAAGAGAAGCTAAAATCGTTAGACACCCAGAGCAAGGAAGGAACATCTTAAGGACAGCCCTGCTCGAAAGCCCGATCTTTTCTGTGGGAATGGACTTATTTGCTGACTGAAGAGTTTCCAAAGTCTTTCAGCCTCATGATGTTGGGGGAACGATGCAGCGAGGCCCGGAGAGCTGGCTCGTCCTGCACAATAGCGTCCACGTCTGGGCAGTAGGCCACTTTCCCAGACGGGAAGGACTCACGCACACTTGGGTGCAAATTGGTCGTATTGCACAGTTACGTTAGAATCTCTATTTTGGATTGGAAGGACATTCAAGCTCCACTTCCTTGCACCTCCTGGAGCCTATGGTGCCGTGTGACCACGAGCAAGTCAGTGCTCTTGTCGGAGCTTCGGTTTCCTTCGTCAGTAACACTGAGTGACTGGGAGATGGGGTCAGGCCTCTGAAGACACCGGAAAACGGCTGGTGCCTGGACGCTGCTTTCTCCCCATTGCAAGAATCACCACACCCCAAATAAGATCTGCACAAGCTGTCGACTATGAGTTTGCAAAGCAAATTTGCATGAGATTTACACAGAGTGCTTATCAGACCCAAAGAGGTCCACTCTGGTGGAGGGCCGGAGCACTCTCAGGCAAGACTCGCTGTGCCATCTGGACCCAGAGACAGTGGCCTTCAGCGCAGAGCCACCTACGTCCCCAAAGGAGGGCAGCAGGACCGGCGCGGCCTTAGGGTAAAGCTGCCACGAATCCACCTCCCGAAGAACCCAGACCGCCCCCAGCCCCCTTCAGCAAGGTCGATGTGTTCCACTTCTCTGTGGCCAGAATGGCACTTTTTGAGGGGCGCCCGGTGCCCCCTTCCCTCCTAGGGCTCTTTAGGTGAGGTGCGGGAAGAATCTAGGAGGGCAGAGCTACCAGGGCAGGAAGGGAGGGCGAGGAGGAAGGAAGGGAGAACAGCCGCGGCTGAGGTCAAAGGGGTGTGGAGAGGCGCGCAGGGGGCTGGGGTGCCTTCCCTCAGCTCCGGAGGTCGCTGGGGGAGGGCAGCGAGCCCTGGGCCAGCGGCCCCGGCTCCCCCGCGACCTTTGGGGTCTCTGTAGTGAACCGGGCCAGGCGCGCCCAGCGCCCTCTCACCTTTGACTTGCGCCTCATAGTCGGCCTGCGGCCCTCGCTCCCGGCGCAGCTTCCCGTGCGTGGCCATGGCCGCCGGGCGGCCGCGCCGTCGAGCCCCGCTGCTCCCACGCGGCCGCGAGCGGGCCAGGCGCTGGGACCCGCGGCCCGGCAGCCAGCCCCGGGGCCGGCCCCGCCCCGCCCCGCCCCGCCCCGCCCCGCCCCCGACGCGGCTCCTGGGGCGGGGCACGCCCCCGGGCAGCCTTGTGCCCAAGGTTCGGCCGCCAAGCACTCAGGGTCAGTGTGAGAACCCCGAGGTTCCCGACGAGCTGGAACCTTCTGGCCACCACGCTCGCAAACCTCTAGAAGACTTTCTGGTCACCGCTGCCAGCCTGCACCCATCGTGCTCTTGTCGGAGCTTCGGTTTCCTTCGCAGTAACACTGAGTGACTGGGAGATGGGGTCAGGCCTCTGAAGACACCGGAAAACGGCTGGTGCCTGGACGCTGCTTTCTCCCATTGCAAGAATCACCACACCCCAAATAAGATCTGCACAAGCTGTCGACTATGAGTTTGCAAAGCAAATTTGCATGAGATTTACACAGAGTGCTTATCAGACCCAAAGAGGTCCACTCTGGTGGAGGGCCGGAGCACTCTCAGGCAAGACTCGCTGTGCCATCTGGACCCAGAGACAGTGGCCTTCAGCGCAGAGCCACCTACGTCCCCAAAGGAGGGCAGCAGGACCGGCGCGGCCTTAGGGTAAAGCTGCCACGAATCCACCTCCCGAAGAACCCAGACCGCCCCCAGCCCCCTTCAGCAAGGTCGATGTGTTCCACTTCTCTGTGGCCAGAATGGCACTTTTTGAGGGGCGCCCGGTGCCCCCTTCCCTCCTAGGGCTCTTTAGGTGAGGTGCGGGAAGAATCTAGGAGGGCAGAGCTACCAGGGCAGGAAGGGAGGGCGAGGAGGAAGGAAGGGAGAACAGCCGCGGCTGAGGTCAAAGGGGTGTGGAGAGGCGCGCAGGGGGCTGGGGTGCCTTCCCTCAGCTCCGGAGGTCGCTGGGGGAGGGCAGCGAGCCCTAGGCCAGGGGCCCCCGGCTCCCCGCGACCTTTGGGGTCTCTGTAGTGAACCGGGCCAGGCGCGCCCAGCGCCTCTCACCTTGACTTGCCCCTCATAGTCGGCCTGCGGCCCTCGCTCCCGGCGCAGCTTCCCGTGCGTGGCCATGGCCGCCGGGCGGCCGCGCCGTCGAGCCCCGCTGCTCCCACGCGGCCGCGAGCGGGCCAGGCGCTGGGACCCGCGGCCCGGCAGCCAGCCCCGGGGCCGGCCCCGCCCGCCCGCCCTGCCCCGCCCCGCCCCGCCCCCGACGCGGCTCCTGGGGCGGGGCACGCCCCCGGGCAGCCTTGTGCCCAAGGTTCGGCCGCCAAGCACTCAGGGTCAGTGTGAGAACCCCGAGGTTCCCGACGAGCTGGAACCTTCTGGCCACCACGCTCGCAAACCTCTAGAAGACTTTCTGGTCACCGCTGCCAGCCTGCACCCATCACATCATGGCCATTGGCCCTCAAAGCCAGTGCGCAGTGACACCATAGCTGCCCCAGACTCCCGGCTCCCCTGGGTCTTGTGCCTTCCCCAGACCCCCAGGACATCAGATGGGGTCCACCCTCCCCAAACACTAGGAGCCTGGAGAGCCAGGTGGGAAGGAAGGCCAGTACCAGAGAACAGAACCTGCCTTTGTTCCCTTCGGCCGGAGGAGTGGGGGTGGGGCAGAAGCGCAAGGCTGGGTTAAGGTTCCCCTTCTGCTCAGCCCCATAGGGAGGAGCAAGACTTGTTTCCCCATAGGTGGTGACCACTTCCTGCTGCCGGAAGACACTCTTCTGTCTCCTTTCCCCTGCAGCTAACACCTGCTCTAAGGCCTGGGGGGCTGGGGCGGGGCAGCCCTCTTCCTGCTCCTCTTAACAGGACCGTACTGAGCCTGGGCGGGGGTCTTGGGGCTTTTCTTATCCAGGGGTGCTGGAGTTTCCCTTCCCTCCCCTCTACCAAGTCAACATCAGAGGGCAAGTTTGTCTCCAGTGTACTGAGAAGGCAGGATAGTCAGCAGGTGACAAGCGGGACTACACAGCTGTCTTCACTCGGGTGGGAAGGGCCCCGGGGCATAGACGGTGAGGCGGGTAAAGGCACTCAGGCTTCAGTCTAGTCCCCAGGGAAGGTGAGCCTGTAGGCACCAGTGCAAGGGGTCCAGGCATGTGCTTGCATGGATGTCAAAGTCAGGCTCTCTGCAACTGTGGGCACATGTGACCCTGAGCTCCAGCTCTGGGAGGGAGGGCACCCTGCACAGGTACTTCCTGGCCTTCAACTGTGAGCCATCTCGCTCAGAAGGGGAAAGCATACCTCCTCAGCTCCCTGCCCCTCCCCGACACCCAGTATCTAGCCCGTTCTCTAGGGTGTCACGTGTTCACCGGGGACTGGAGCTTTTTGACCTGGGAGCCGGACAGACCCCAGCAGGAATGCTCTTTGCCAGCGCAACCCAATGCATCTTGCCCCCTACCCTCTACCTGAGCCCTGACTGGGCCCTCAAAGTCCCTTCCTGATTCAGCAGAGCCATACGCAGACCTCAAGCCCGCAGGAAACTGATGCCGAACTGGCCTTCTGTCCCTTTGCTTTATCAGGCTGGAAATATTCACTTGCCGTCCCATTCAGCCACTGGTGCAAAACCTTGAGGAACTGATGCCGGCTTCTTGGACGCTTATTTGGCATTTAAGGCCACATTGTCTGCTCCATCCTCAGTTCTATTGTTCTCCTTCAAAGGATCTAAATTGTGCAGAAGGGCAGGACCAGATCTGAGGGAGCTTGCTAAACAGGTTGACAAGTGAACACGTGGTCCAGGCGGGTGACTGCAGGGCTGAAGGGGCCCTTAAGGTTCCCTTCTGCTCACCCCTAGCAGTTTCTACCCCGTGCCAAGACACTCTTCTGTCTCCTTTCCTGCAGCTAACACCTGCTCTAAGGCCTGGGGCTGGGGCGGGGCAGCCCTCTTCCTGCTCCTCTTAACAGGACCGTACTGAGCCTGGGCGGGGGTCTTGGGGCTTTTCTTATCCAGGGGTGCTGGAGTTTCCCTTCCCTCCCCTCTACCAAGTCAACATCAGAGGGCAAGTTTGTCTCCAGTGTACTGAGAAGGCAGGATAGTCAGCAGGTGACAAGCGGGACTACACAGCTGTCTTCACTCGGGTGGGAAGGGCCCCGGGGCATAGACGGTGAGGCGGGTAAAGGCACTCAGGCTTCAGTCTAGTCCCCAGGGAAGGTGAGCCTGTAGGCACCAGTGCAAGGGGTCCAGGCATGTGCTTGCATGGATGTCAAAGTCAGGCTCTCTGCAACTGTGGGCACATGTGACCCTGAGCTCCAGCTCTGGGAGGGAGGGCACCCTGCACAGGTACTTCCTGGCCTTCAACTGTGAGCCATCTCGCTCAGAAGGGGAAAGCATACCTCCTCAGCTCCCTGCCCCTCCCCGACACCCAGTATCTAGCCCGTTCTCTAGGGTGTCACGTGTTCACCGGGGACTGGAGCTTTTTGACCTGGGAGCCGGACAGACCCCAGCAGGAATGCTCTTTGCCAGCGCAACCCAATGCATCTTGCCCCCTACCCTCTACCTGAGCCCTGACTGGGCCCTCAAAGTCCCTTCCTGATTCAGCAGAGCCATACGCAGACCTCAAGCCCGCAGGAAACTGATGCCGAACTGGCCTTCTGTCCCTTTGCTTTATCAGGCTGGAAATATTCACTTGCCGTCCCATTCAGCCACTGGTGCAAAACCTTGAGGAACTGATGCCGGCTTCTTGGACGCTTATTTGGCATTTAAGGCCACATTGTCTGCTCCATCCTCAGTTCTATTGTTCTCCTTCAAAGGATCTAAATTGTGCAGAAGGGCAGGACCAGATCTGAGGGAGCTTGCTAAACAGGTTGACAAGTGAACACGTGGTCCAGGCGGGTGACTGCAGGGCTGAAGGGGCCAGGTCTGCTATGTGGAGGATGGAGCTGAGGCAGAGGAGATCGACAGGGAGGCTGTCAACAGGTGTCTACGTCAGATAAGAGCATGACCTGGACAATGAGGGTCCCACATGAAGGTGCTGCGTGTGTGTGTGTGTGCTTGCGTCTCAGTCAGGTCCGACTCTTCACGACCCTATGGGCTGTAGCCCACCAGGCTTCCCGTGGGATTTTACAGACAAGAATCCTGGAGTGGGCTGCCAGTTCCTTCTCCAGGGGATCTTCCGACCTAGGGATCGAACCCAGGCCTCCCGCATTGCAGGCAGACTCTTTCCCGTTTGAGCTACCCGGGAAGCCCCGAAAATGCTGTGAGGCCCCTCCTCTTTTCCCGCAAATCAGCTTTCCAGGAGAAGTTTCACAGTGGGGGTTCAGGTTGTGCACCTCTGCGTATTGGTTCATCACTGGCACGACGTCCCCGGAACCCACCGACAGTCACCCGGCTAGAGATGGGCTCCTGCTTTTGCACCCTCAGCCTTCCAGTCTCAGTTTGGCACCTTAGCACCGAAGCGGCCCTTCCAGAGGCGAGTCCCGCAGAGGCGGAGGCAATGCTGGGCCTGAAGGGTCACTGAAGAGGGCTGTGGCTTCCTCGCTCTGCCCTCCGCCCCCGCCCCCACGCCCGCTCGGTGCAGGCAACCCAACCGCCTGGAGGCGGCCGCGCGTCCACGAGCCCGCCTGGGACGCAGGGCATTTGGGGTAGAGGGCGGGTCGGACGAGGGAGGAAGGACAGCACCGCAAGGCGCCGCGGCAGCCGCCGCGGGCTCCCGCCTGCCCGCGTTAGGGCGCGGCCGAGGTAGCGCGCGTGCGCCGCCGCTCTCCCTTCTCTTCTCGCCCGCCCCGCCCCGCCCCGCCCGCCGCGCGGAGCCCGGCCCAGCCGCCGCCAGACCAATCAGAGCCTGGGAACGAAGCCAGGCTTGGTTTGCGAATCGAAAGGGACTGACGCAAGCCGCGGAAGGCGGGGCGAGGCTCCGCCCCCGACGGCGAACCAGAAACTCGAGCCAATCAGAACACAGTGGAGTTTGAACACGTGGTCCAGGCGGGTGACTGCAGGGCTGAAGGGGCCAGGTCTGCTATGTGGAGGATGGAGCTGAGGCAGAGGAGATCGACAGGGAGGCTGTCAACAGGTGTCTACGTCAGATAAGAGCATGACCTGGACAATGAGGGTCCCACATGAAGGTGCTGCGTGTGTGTGTGTGTGCTTGCGTCTCAGTCAGGTCCGACTCTTCACGACCCTATGGGCTGTAGCCCACCAGGCTTCCCGTGGGATTTTACAGACAAGAATCCTGGAGTGGGCTGCCAGTTCCTTCTCCAGGGGATCTTCCGACCTAGGGATCGAACCCAGGCCTCCCGCATTGCAGGCAGACTCTTTCCCGTTTGAGCTACCCGGGAAGCCCCGAAAATGCTGTGAGGCCCCTCCTCTTTTCCCGCAAATCAGCTTTCCAGGAGAAGTTTCACAGTGGGGGTTCAGGTTGTGCACCTCTGCGTATTGGTTCATCACTGGCACGACGTCCCCGGAACCCACCGACAGTCACCCGGCTAGAGATGGGCTCCTGCTTTTGCACCCTCAGCCTTCCAGTCTCAGTTTGGCACCTTAGCACCGAAGCGGCCCTTCCAGAGGCGAGTCCCGCAGAGGCGGAGGCAATGCTGGGCCTGAAGGGTCACTGAAGAGGGCTGTGGCTTCCTCGCTCTGCCCTCCGCCCCCGCCCCCACGCCCGCTCGGTGCAGGCAACCCAACCGCCTGGAGGCGGCCGCGCGTCCACGAGCCCGCCTGGGACGCAGGGCATTTGGGGTAGAGGGCGGGTCGGACGAGGGAGGAAGGACAGCACCGCAAGGCGCCGCGGCAGCCGCCGCGGGCTCCCGCCTGCCCGCGTTAGGGCGCGGCCGAGGTAGCGCGCGTGCGCCGCCGCTCTCCCTTCTCTTCTCGCCCCGCCCCGCCCCGCCCCGCCCGCCGCGCGGAGCCCGGCCCAGCCGCCGCCAGACCAATCAGAGCCTGGGAACGAAGCCAGGCTTGGTTTGCGAATCGAAAGGGACTGACGCAAGCCGCGGAAGGCGGGGCGAGGCTCCGCCCCCGACGGCGAACCAGAAACTCGAGCCAATCAGAACACAGCCTCCTCCCCACTTGCCAGCCCGCGAGCTACCGGCTGTGTACAGGCAGACGCAGGCGCATTTTCCATATCCCGAGCCGCCTAAAGGGCTCAGCTTACAAGGCAGTCTGTTGATCACGTGGCAGGCGCCAGCCAGAGAGAGAATCGAGCTCCAACCCCTGGTAGCAAATTATTCAGCATAGCAGGAGAGCAGTGTGCCATCTGCGGCAGCAGGGGCATAAGACGTAACGGCAGCTACGAAGTGTTGAGCTCCGCTGGGAGGGAGGTGGGCGGCCCAAGCAGCCCGCCCAAGGAGGAGGAGCAACAAACATGGCGCTGCGCCAGAGGGAACGGCAGGGATGAAAGGTACTGGAGCAGATTTTCGGGTTTGAGCTGAAGCTATAAAAAACAGGGCTTATATTCTGCGTGAAATGACATTAAGCATTTGTCAAAACCCACGGGGTGTACCACAACACAGAAGGAAATGTAAACTATGGACTGTAGTTACTGATGTATCAATGTTGGCTTAAATGTAACAATATGAACTGTTACTAATAGTGGTAAATGGTGGGGAGGGGAGTATCCACGGAAACTGTACTATCTGCTCACTGCTATAAACCTAAAACCATTAGGAAGGAGATTCAAGGGGTATCACGGTGATCAACTGCACAGGATTGCTTCTTTTGATTTGCAGGGGAGGGAGGAATCAAGGACAGTTGCCAGGGCTTGAGGGACTGGGTAGATGGTTGGGTCATTATCAATAGGACATTAGTAGATAATCTCAATGAGCATCTAGCTGGACTGCCACATCTGGCGCCTGTCAGTGCAGCAGCAGAGCAAGGCTCAGAAGGCCTCGGAAGTCCAGGGTCTCCTTCACCTCCAAAGCCCTGACAAAGCTCTTTGCTTCTCCAAGGGCTTGGCAGTACACACTGCCAAAAGCCTGTGAGATCCACATCACAGAAGAGCCCAGAGATGGGGACCCCCCCCACCCCGCCCCACCGCCCAGTGTGCACACTTGCACATATAAACTCAAGGGTGAAGTTTATTGTGAAATTTCTTGGAGTGAGGACGGCGAGGCTCCGCCCCGACGGCGAACCAGAAACTCGAGCCAATCAGAACACAGCCTCCTCCCACTTGCCAGCCCGCGAGCTACCGGCTGTGTACAGGCAGACGCAGGCGCATTTTCCATATCCCGAGCCGCCTAAAGGGCTCAGCTTACAAGGCAGTCTGTTGATCACGTGGCAGGCGCCAGCCAGAGAGAGAATCGAGCTCCAACCCCTGGTAGCAAATTATTCAGCATAGCAGGAGAGCAGTGTGCCATCTGCGGCAGCAGGGGCATAAGACGTAACGGCAGCTACGAAGTGTTGAGCTCCGCTGGGAGGGAGGTGGGCGGCCCAAGCAGCCCGCCCAAGGAGGAGGAGCAACAAACATGGCGCTGCGCCAGAGGGAACGGCAGGGATGAAAGGTACTGGAGCAGATTTTCGGGTTTGAGCTGAAGCTATAAAAAACAGGGCTTATATTCTGCGTGAAATGACATTAAGCATTTGTCAAAACCCACGGGGTGTACCACAACACAGAAGGAAATGTAAACTATGGACTGTAGTTACTGATGTATCAATGTTGGCTTAAATGTAACAATATGAACTGTTACTAATAGTGGTAAATGGTGGGGAGGGGAGTATCCACGGAAACTGTACTATCTGCTCACTGCTATAAACCTAAAACCATTAGGAAGGAGATTCAAGGGGTATCACGGTGATCAACTGCACAGGATTGCTTCTTTTGATTTGCAGGGGAGGGAGGAATCAAGGACAGTTGCCAGGGCTTGAGGGACTGGGTAGATGGTTGGGTCATTATCAATAGGACATTAGTAGATAATCTCAATGAGCATCTAGCTGGACTGCCACATCTGGCGCCTGTCAGTGCAGCAGCAGAGCAAGGCTCAGAAGGCCTCGGGAACTCCAGGGTCTCCTTCCCCTCCAAAGCCCTGACAAAGCTCTTTGCTTCTACAAGGGCTTGGCAGTACACACTGCCAAAAGCCTGTGAGGTCCACATCACAGAAGAGCCCAGAGATGGGGACCCCCCCCACCCCGCCCCACCGCCCAGTGTGCACACTTGCACATATAAACTCCAAGGGTGAAGTTTATTGTGAAATTTCTTGGAGTGAGGACGGGATGGGCAGGCCAGCACAGGGAGCGGAGCATGTGCGGGCTCTAGGAGGCGGAGTCAGAGGCCTCTGAGCTGTCCTTGACATCCGTGCTCTCTGTGGTCTCACTGACCTCGCTAAGGTCCTTGCTGTCGCCGCCGCTATCCTCTGCGGCCAGGCCCTTTTCCTCACGACAGGCCTCCGCGGAGCTCGGAAGCAAGTTGCCCTTGCCTTCCACCTTGTTCTCGATGGAGCCCAGCACCACGTGCCTGCCCTTCTCCTTCAGCTCCAGGTGCCGCCTCAGCTGCCGCCAGGAGCCCGGGGAGCGGTGGGAGAAAGGAGGCAGAGCCTAAGTCTCTAGACCATGAAGCCCCTCTCACCGCCCATGCCTTATCCCCGGCTGAGGGGGCAGGGCAGCAAACACAGCACTGACCTCAGAGACCCGGGGTAGTCCTGGCACTGCCCGCTCTGGGCCCGTTTCCTCTGAATGGCCCTGGCCCCCAAGAGCCTTGGGCAGAACCTTAACTATCCCTTCAGCCCAGTTTTGTCTGACCCCTGAGCCTCGGAACCAGCCCCACTTCGCAGCATGCCCAGGGCCCCCCCCACTCTCCTCTCACAGGAGCCTCTGAGCAGGACAGGCTTCTTCCTCAGAGAGTGGAGTCTTGGGCAGATAGCCCTCTTTAAAGCCCTGCCAAGGTCTGGCTTAACCTGCCAGCTACGGAAGCTGAGATGAAGGGGGCCAGGATTCCTCCAACTATCTCAGGCTCCCCCTGCTTGGGGACTCACCTCATCGGCCATCTGGGTGAGGTCCCGCTTCATCGCATATGCGTCTTCCCCATCGGCATAGTATTTGGGCTCCACTTCGCTGATCCTGGGGGCCGGGAAGGGGAGAGGAAGAGAAACCAAGTTGGGGGCAATTCTCAACCTTCTGTTATCATCTGCCCGTGGGGCAGGGTGTCTCCAGGGACCTTCTGGAGACATTCCCAACACGGCCTTCCCTCTGCTTTCTCCAACAGTAAGCAGTACTCCCTCCCACCCTTGACATCCTGCCACCACCCCTCATCTCTAACCGGCTACCATGGATCCACGTCTTGTCGTTTCCTGTGAACTGCTGCCCTAAATTTGGCAGTCCCCACCTCCCTGCCCTGCTCCCTGTCCCTTCCTGGGCACGCATGGCCAGCTGGCTCCTACGCCTTGCAGCTGGAACCAGGGAGGGGTGCTGTGGCCTCTGTTCTTGCTGGTCAGTACCACGCATGTGGCCCCCGGCCTGAGCAGCTCGAGAGCCGCGCCTGCACTGGGGGCTGTGGGCACAGATCCGGGCGCCCTGCCACTGAAGAGGGAGCTGCTCTGGGTGGCCCTGCCAGCCTTAAGACCCTGGCATCGTCAGCCAGCAGAGGAACTGCATCCAGGGCAGAGATCCACAAGTGCCCAACCTGCAGGCCACTTCCCCTCCCTTCCCTTCAGCAAGAAACACTAAACATGTCCTCTAGAGCCACAACATGCTTCAGTGCTTGATGCTGGTGGGGGTCAGGTGGGGAGGGCAGCACGGTGAAGAGGTTCACAAGCAAAGACAAGGGCTCAGCCGAGGAGCAAGAATTTCACCAAGAGCAGAGCGCACAGGCTGCTCCCTCTCTCCAGCTGCCCCCGCCCTCCTGCCCAGGAGGTAGCTCAGCACCTCGAAGCCACCTGGGCAAGCCAGACCTGGGGACCGTCCCATTCCCATTAGAAAAATCGAGATCTACTTACTGAAAGTTGAGGGTGTTGGAATAAAGGTGCAGAGCTGCCCGGTTACTGTAGGGGAACAAGGTCCTGCTGAGCTACACAGACTAGGCCAGGCACGGACAGCACCTTCTCCCAGTCCCCTCCCCACCAACCCCACTTCCCAGTGCTCTCCAAAAGCCAAGGCAGCCTAGGGCCCACATCAAGACAACAGCCCTCACCCCCCAACTTCCCCTGCCCTGGACCCCAGCTTCCACCTCTTCCTGACATGCAGGGAGACGTATTTGGCATTGAAGTTCTCGATCATGGCTCGGGAGGCCTGGTCCATCAGCTTTTGAGCCAGGCCTAGGCGCCGGTGGGAACGCTTCACAGCCTGGTGGGAGAAAAGTGGGAGCTCAGGGCCAGCTCCAACGAATGTCCACCTCCACCCCTACCAGAGCCTGGGGGCCAACGCACCAGTGAGGTGATATGTCCATGGGGTACGTCGTCTGGGTCTTCTTCCCTAGAGCGAGAAAGAGAGGCTAGAAACGAACCCCACGGTGGCAGACCAGTGCAGTGTCAGTGGAACGCTGTTCAGTGTAAAAAGAAGGGAGCCATCAAGCCAGAAAAAGCCATGGAGGAAACTTCAATGCGCATGAGTGAAAGGCAATCTGAAATGGTTACCCAGTGTATGAGTCTAATCGTATGACTCTGGAGACCGTAAAGAGACCAGTGGTGCCCAGGCGTGTAAGGGGCTGAGACTATGGTAGTAAACACATGCTGTACACTTGTCCGTAGAAGGCGGAACTCCTACAGTGAAACTGACTTTAACTATGAACTGCCATTAACAGTGTAGCAGTATCGGTTTACTATTGTAAAAGATGGATCAGGAGATGTTACTGAGAGAAAACCAGGAAAGACAGAGAAGGGATTATATGAGCGCTCTCTGTACCTGGCACTTAAATTTTCTGTAAGGTAATACTAAATTAAAAGAATAATTAATTTATTTAAAAAAAAAAAAAAAGCCCAACCCAGGCGGCATCCATGAGACACTACGGTGTCAGGGCCCCTCTCCCTCCCACCCTTGGGGCAGCACCAGGTTTGATTCTGTCCTCAGTGACTCACATTTTGGCCAGGACGTACCCCACGATCTTCCCATTTTCATCCTCAGCGATGTAGGAGAGCTGGATGACAGAGAGAAAAGAGAAGGCAGAAAAACAAGTTCCTGTCAAAGAGCTGGAGAAGCCCTTAGCAGCCGCCTGGCTCCACCACCTGTCTCTTGCTGTGCGCACGATAGACAGAAGCCATCGAGTTCAGTGACAGCTCCTGACTTCCAGGCCAAGCGACTTGGTTTTCCCACACCACACTGTGCCCCCTGTCCTTAACCCAGAAGAGACAGACAGACAGGTGGGAATCCTGCCCCTACCTTGGCCCTGTTCTTCGCCCCTCTTCAGGCACCTCCTTTCCATCCCTGGCCACCCCAGCGGAAGAAAACGCTCAGGACCTTTTTCACCCACGTGCCCCCGGACTCTTCATGGTCTCAGCCGCTCCTCCTAAGCCAACCCAGGATGAAATTTCCTCGGCCTCGACTACCCCATCGTCAAATTCTACAGCTGCCCACCTGGGGCCAGGAAAGGCCATGGTAGAAATAGTATTTCATCTGGTAGTTCTCAGGCAGGCACAGGAGGTTGCAGTGCTGCATGTTCATCAGGTCCTCTGGCTGCGGGGGCAGAGGGCAGTGGAATGCGGTCAGGGCAGGGGCTGCAGTGACTAAGCAGGCCTCGGTCGTGTGAGAACCCTGCTCGCTGTCTACTCACCGACCCCTACCCCCGACAGCGCTGGGTGGGCGCTGGGACGATCTGCATCTGCGCAGGACTGGCCCACAGCCGCCGTGCAAAAGCTGACTGTGCCAGGAATGAACGTAAGCTCCAGGAAGCTCCCAAACACCATCCCACGGAGTCCCGACATCCCGGAAAGCAGGGGTTCACAGTCCTGGCCTCGCACCCCTGGCCTCATCTTCAAGTAGGTTCAACCCCACGAGGAACAGTGGCCCTCACGTTTTCGTGCCAGGCGGCCGCGGGCGCGGCAGGACGGCTGACCCGGAGCTCTGCCGGGCCCCTCGGGAGCATGCGCACGCGGAGGGGTCCCACGCGGCGCGGACAGCCTCCAAAAAAAAGCCAAGGCGGCACCTCTACGCGGGCCTCTTGGGGCAGCACCAGGTTTGATTCTGTCCTCAGTGACTCACATTTTGGCCAGGACGCCCACGATCTTCCCATTTTCATCCTCAGCGATGTAGGAGAGCTGGATGACAGAGAGAAAAGAGAAGGCAGAAAAACAAGTTCCTGTCAAAGAGCTGGAGAAGCCCTTAGCAGCCGCCTGGCTCCACCACCTGTCTCTTGCTGTGCGCACGATAGACAGAAGCCATCGAGTTCAGTGACAGCTCCTGACTTCCAGGCCAAGCGACTTGGTTTTCCCACACCACACTGTGCCCCCTGTCCTTAACCCAGAAGAGACAGACAGACAGGTGGGAATCCTGCCCCTACCTTGGCCCTGTTCTTCGCCCCTCTTCAGGCACCTCCTTTCCATCCCTGGCCACCCCAGCGGAAGAAAACGCTCAGGACCTTTTTCACCCACGTGCCCCCGGACTCTTCATGGTCTCAGCCGCTCCTCCTAAGCCAACCCAGGATGAAATTTCCTCGGCCTCGACTACCCCATCGTCAAATTCTACAGCTGCCCACCTGGGGCCAGGAAAGGCCATGGTAGAAATAGTATTTCATCTGGTAGTTCTCAGGCAGGCACAGGAGGTTGCAGTGCTGCATGTTCATCAGGTCCTCTGGCTGCGGGGGCAGAGGGCAGTGGAATGCGGTCAGGGCAGGGGCTGCAGTGACTAAGCAGGCCTCGGTCGTGTGAGAACCCTGCTCGCTGTCTACTCACCGACCCCTACCCCCGACAGCGCTGGGTGGGCGCTGGGACGATCTGCATCTGCGCAGGACTGGCCCACAGCCGCCGTGCAAAAGCTGACTGTGCCAGGAATGAACGTAAGCTCCAGGAAGCTCCCAAACACCATCCCACGGAGTCCCGACATCCCGGAAAGCAGGGGTTCACAGTCCTGGCCTCGCACCCCTGGCCTCATCTTCAAGTAGGTTCAACCCCACGAGGAACAGTGGCCCTCACGTTTTCGTGCCAGGCGGCCGCGGGCGCGGCAGGACGGCTGACCCGGAGCTCTGCCGGGCCCCTCGGGAGCATGCGCACGCGGCCATCGGGCCCCGCTCCCACGCGGCGCGGACAGCCTCCGGCCCGGGCCCCTCACCCTCGCATTGCGGATGTTCATAACGGCGGCGGGGCTCGCAGCTCCCAGCGGATCGTGAACGCGCAGTCAGCTGCCGCCGCGCTCCAAAGCAACACCGGGGCTGCCGGGCCACAGCTGGGGCTGGAGCTAGGTCCGGGATCACGGGGGCGGCGGAAGGGGCGGTGCGCACCGGGCCTAGCCACCGGCCGGAAGTGCGCGCCGCCGGACCCACCCTCCCGAAAGCTCGGCCAATGCGAAGGGAGGGCCAAGGGAGGGGTGGGGCCTCTACACGGGGCAGGCCAATGGCCGGGTGGGCCCCGGCTCGGGGCGGGGCTGTTGGCAGGGTGGGAGGTCCCAGCGCGCAGGGTGGGTCACTGACCGGGCGAGCAGGTGCCCTCCAGCGGATGGCGGCGGTCGCTCCCCCTCCCGGCACCCCACAGAAGCTCACACACACAAATAGCGGAGCAAGGCTTGGTTTTATTCTGCGCCTCGGCGCGCGGGATCAGCGGGCGGAGACTGGGCGCTGAGAGCCGAGGCCGGAGCGAGGCGGCTCAGCAGGTCGCTAAGCATCTCCTCGCACATGGCGAGGCACCGCGGCACGTGGAAACAGCCTGCGGGAGAGGCGGGAGGGCGGGCTGGGAGGGCCGTGGACCGCCGAGTGCCCCGAGCCCCTGAAGCCCCGCCCTGTCCCCACTCACCTTTGAAAGGACCCCCCTTGATAGTGAGGGCGACCTTCCCCTCTCGGCACAGGTAGCCAAACCATTCCCCGTACTCTGGATCGAGAAACTGCAATAACAGGGAGGCAGTGACAGGCGGCGCAGGAAGGAGCCGCCCAGATGCCACACGCCTGGGGAATAAGCGTTCACGGGTCCCGCTAAAGCGCTACCCCAGGATCAGAGCTCGGACAGACCCCAGATACCACAACTACAGAATCAGTGCTTAGACCCCGCGTCCTGGACAGATAGGAAAACAAGGGACTTTCTCTTTTCCTTTTTCTACAGCGGGAGTGAGTACTGGATAGCCGACTTTGGAAAGAGGCTGCAGACTGTGAGATGAAACCTTGCAAGACAGAATGAAACTGGGTATGACAGAAAAGTTCCATATCTTGATTATGTTGGTAGTTACAAATATATACGGGGCTTCTCTGGTGGCTTAGTGGTAAAGGACCTGCCTGCCAATGCAGGAGACACAGGCTCAGTCCCTCATCTGGAAAGATGCTCTGGAGTAGGAAATGGCAACCCACTCCGGTATTCTTGCCTGGGAAATCCCATGAACATAGGAGCCTGGTGGGCTGCAGTTCATGGTGTTGCAAAGAGGTGGACACAATTTAGTACTAGACACATTGCCACATGTCTGTGAACTGAATACTTAAAAATGTATACTTCTTAAAATAATTTTATGGGCTTCCCTGGTAGCTCAGTGGTGAAGAGTTCGCCTGCCAGTGCAGGAGACACGGGTTCAATCTCTGATTCAGGAAGATCTCAAGTGCTGCAGAGCAGCTAAGCCCAAGAGCCACAACTGTGGAGCCTGTGCTCTAGCGCCTCAGAGCCACAGCTCTGGAGCCCATGGGCCACAACTGTCGAAACCCTTGAGCCCTAGAGCCCAAGTTCCACCACAAGAGAAGTCACTGCCACAAGAAGCCTGCTCACCTCCACCAGAGAGTAGCCCCCACTCCCTGCAACTAGAGAAGAACCTGCCAGCAGCAATGAAGACCCAGAATATCCAAAAAAATAAAAATAAAAAAATAAAAAAATAATTTTATTCCCTTTGAGTTCCTGTTCTCTGCTTTAGAGGCCTGTCTTCCAGTTGATGAGACTACTGATATCTAGCACGGAGGTCGGACTCCTGCCTTGCTTCTCACAGGTCCCAAACACATCCCCCTCTCCCTCGGAGCCACCTGAACGCTGCCCCTGCCCAGCAGCTGTTGACCCATTCTGAATTCCTTTCTTCTCTCTTGCCCACAGTTCCTTCCAGATGTTACGGGCTAGACCCCAGAGCCCTGGCCCAGACCCTTCTCAGGGTCCTGAGTGGAATCCTTTCTCAGAAGGACCACGGGATAATAAATCAATGACACTGAAGTCCACTATCAAAATGTCTTTTTACATGGGGACCTGCGAGAAGGTGTATTCTTTTTCGTAGGGGGTAAAACTAGTTGTATATCTATTCATTCTGTCTTTCTGGTGACATTGCTCACATCCTTACTTATTATTCAGCTACCTAATCTGACACAGAAAGATAACAATGGATTGAACTGTTTTCCTGTCCTGCCTTTCCATGGATGTCTGCATTTTCAGTATTCTGTTGTGATGATTAGTGCATAACATGACCTGTTTATAAGGTTTCTGATCAATGCCATCTCCCTTTCTTGAACATGTATTCCTTAAATTTCACTTTATGCAGTTAAGATGGATGGCCTAAATACTTAGTACTAGACACATTGCCACATGTCTGTGAACTGAATACTTAAAATGTATACTTCTTAAAATAATTTTATGGGCTTCCCTGGTAGCTCAGTGGTGAAGAGTTAAGCCTGCCAGTGCAGGAGACACGGGTTCAATCTCTGATTCAGGAAGATCTCAAGTGCTGCAGAGCAGCTAAGCCCAAGAGCCACAACTGTGGAGCCTGTGCTCTAGCGCCTCAGAGCCACAGCTCTGGAGCCCATGGGCCACAACTGTCGAAACCCTTGAGCCCTAGAGCCCAAGTTCCACCACAAGAGAAGTCACTGCCACAAGAAGCCTGCTCACCTCCACCAGAGAGTAGCCCCCACTCCCTGCAACTAGAGAAGAACCTGCCAGCAGCAATGAAGACCCAGAATATCCAAAAAAATAAAAATAAAAAAATAAAAAAATAATTTTATTCCCTTTGAGTTCCTGTTCTCTGCTTTAGAGGCCTGTCTTCCAGTTGATGAGACTACTGATATCTAGCACGGAGGTCGGACTCCTGCCTTGCTTCTCACAGGTCCCAAACACATCCCCCTCTCCCTCGGAGCCACCTGAACGCTGCCCCTGCCCAGCAGCTGTTGACCCATTCTGAATTCCTTTCTTCTCTCTTGCCCACAGTTCCTTCCAGATGTTACGGGATAGACCCCAGAGCCCTGGCCCAGACCCTTCTCAGGGTCCTGAGTGGAATCCTTTCTCAGAAGGACCACGGGATAATAAATCAATGACACTGAAGTCCACTATCAAAATGTCTTTTTACATGGGGACCTGCGAGAAGGTGTATTCTTTTTCGTAGGGGGTAAAACTAGTTGTATATCTATTCATTCTGTCTTTCTGGTGACATTGCTCACATCCTTACTTATTATTCAGCTACCTAATCTGACACAGAAAGATAACAATGGATTGAACTGTTTTCCTGTCCTGCCTTTCCATGGATGTCTGCATTTTCAGTATTCTGTTGTGATGATTAGTGCATAACATGACCTGTTTATAAGGTTTCTGATCAATGCCATCTCCCTTTCTTGAACATGTATTCCTTAAATTTCACTTTATGCAGTTAAGATGGATGGCCTCAAACATGTTCTTTTGCATGCATTCAATATTAACATATATTGCATGGGGTCTTGTGGCTCTCGTGTTTGGAAGCACTGCGCATGTGCGCGATACTTAGAGACGCCTCTCGAACCACAACGAAACATGAACACATTTAGGATTTCTACTGGTGACAAAGTCGGACACTGCTAATACCACTGTGGTTTACTGCTTCGTTCATGATGGCAAATGCTGGATCTCAGTTAGAATAAAGATAGAATTTTCTCCCAGGTTTCAAAACCTACAGACCACCAAGTAAGACATCCCCCGTTGTAATCCCTCCCATGCTGGTGTTTGCTAGTGGAATGAAGTGTGGCCTTCGAAACATGTCAGGAATTGTCCCTCTTTCAGGCTCAGCACGCAAGGTGCCTCATGGCGGCAGCTAGCACAGCTCCTCACTCCACTCGCTGCACTTGGGCCTCTGGGGGCTGGGGGTCCCTGGCTTCCCTCCTACCTCGCAGCTGGTTCTTGTCTCCTTTGCTGGGCCCTCCTCCTCCCTCTTCTCCTTCCCTTGTCCTCAGAGCTTACCTTGGCTCGTATCTACCGTCGATATCCTTACAGCCTCCAGACCCTCGCGGCCAGCCCAGACCTCTCCCACCGAGCAGACTCTGAGCCCTCCACCCACTGCACCTCCCACCCCTGGCTAGGCCCCCACTCACTGGTCAGGACGACAGAAGCAGCCCTGTCTCCGTGCCTTGGCCCAGTCCCTATGGTCTCCCCTCCCATGGCCCTGGACCCGTGAAGCGGAGGCAGGACAACCCCTCCGTGCAGGTGCCCCTGCCAGCTCTTTCCCTTCCCAGCAGTCTCCCAGCCCCTGAGCTTGCTGCATGTCCCAGAGCTCTCATCACATCTGTGTCTGCTTGTTTATTTGTTTATAGTCAGTCCCACCACCACCAGCCAACTGGGAGCTCTCCGCTAACTTCAGACCTACTGAGGGTCTGGTGAGGGGGAAGCAAGGGACGTGGAGTGAGACCCGCCATCCCCGCTGAGATCAGGAAGCAGCGCTTACCTGGCGGAAGGTATATTCAGCCACCTGGCAGAAGATGCGCAGCAAGGTGGGGTCCCCACTCTCACGGTAGCCCATGAGGAAGGCGATCATGGCTTCACTGTGCGGCCACCAGAGCTTCATGGCCCACTCGAGCTGAGCAGAGGGGAGGCAGGCGTCTGAAAGCCCAGGCCTGCCCCCACCGCCCCTCTCGGCAGGCAGGTCACTCCCCACCGTTCAGGCCCTGGCCAGCACTCCTTCTGGCCCAAGCCCGTGGAGCTTAGTCGGCGGACAGAGGTCTGTGGAGGCCTTGACTGTCCGTCCGATGAGGACGGGTTTCCTGAGCGGGAGGCCACGATGGGGCAGGCTCCCCTTGAGCCCTGGCATCCAAAGCCTGGCTGTCTTGCCGATCTGTCTGGAGCCCCCTGGACAGTCAGCTCCTGCCGGTGGCCGACTCGGCCGCCCCCTGTGGAGCTCCACGGGCTCGAGGCATACTCACAACAGACGCGAGGAAGCAAACCTGCGCCTACTGCTCACGCCTTAGAATCACCCAGAGAGCCTCTGAAGATGAAGGGACATATGTCTCTGCATGGGCACTGTCTCTGTGTGTGCGTTACCTTGAGGACCACCGGGGTCCCCCTGGGTCCCCCTGCATGAAACGGGTGACGACAGCACCCATCTCCCTGGGCAGCGAGCCTTCAACTTGACAGGCTAGTATGTGGCCCTGGGCACATCCCACCTGGGTTGGGCAGAGGCCATCGGCATCCTGGAAGTAGAAGAGGCCTCCGTGGTCAGGGTCCCATCCAGCGTGGAAAGGCAACAATAGGAACTTGTCGATCACATGGGCTTGAAGTTTGGAGTCACCTCTTCGCATGGCGTGACGCAGCAGGAACCAGCCAGCCTCCAGCGCGTGGCCTGGTGAGGGCTCAGGGTCATGCCGGCAGCGCGTCCTGCCCCAGCCAGGAGGGCTCCAGCCCGTGCCAACCGCCAACCTCCTTCCTCTCGTCCCAGCAGTGGGGGCTGCTGCCCTCCGGGCCTGTCCCGGAGTCGCTCTGCGGCTGCGGACCTTCCGGCACGGGCGGCCCCTCCCCACACCTCTGCCCATCCTTGGTGCCCAGAGGGTGGAGGGAGGCAGGCAGTCTCCACGTCTGAAGGCCGCCCTGCCCCTCACCTGGGTTCTGGTGTCTCCCCAAGCAGCCAGAAAGTTCCTCGCCATCCTCCGACACATTCTCCAGCACAGCCTGCCCGCCTCTCTGCAGAGAGGAGTGGACGGTGGCTGGGCCCTCAGACCTGCCTTCCTGCCTCCCACCCCGACCCCGGCTTCGCCCTCCGACCAGAAGGACACCCCGTCCCGCCCTCCTGATCTGCAGGCTTGGGGAGCCTGGCTCCGGTCAGGGGCTGGGTGTGGGGGTGATTCTGAGCAGGAGCCAATTCACTCCCAAGGCTCTGGGCTGTTCTCAGCCTTGCTTTGGGCCTGGGCCCTGGCTGCAGGCAGGGTGGAACTGAAGAGGGACTGAGACCGGGCTGCCTGGGCTGTCCAGAGGCCTGGGACGAACCTGGGTCTGACCAGGTTTCGTGGGGTCTGGGCCCCAGCCGGCTCCCCAGGGCCCTCCCCCTCCCTTTCCGAGGCTGCACCCTGCTGGGTCTCCCCATTGCCCTGTCTCTCTGTCTGTAAAAGAGGCCCCGGCTGGGGGGGGGGGGGGCGTGGCCCAGGGCGGGGGGTGGGGGTTGCCGAGGCCCCGCTCCCCGGACCTGCACCTATGTGTCAGCCTCCCGCCCCCACCTGCACGTGCCGCAGAATCCTCCGAGCGCACCAGTCCTCCAGCTCCGCGTAGCTGGCCGCCAGCTCCTCGTCCGCCTCCCCGAGCTGCTCCACCAGGCTCAGCAGCATCATGGGCACCGCCATGGGCTCCGAGGCTGGTGCCCCGGGGAGCTGGGGCCGGCCCAGCCCCGAGGGGTCCTCCCGCACCCAGTGCACAATCTGCTCCATCATCTCCACTGCTTCGCTCTAGGGTGTGGGGTGAGGGGCGGCCCAGGCTGAGGGTGCATCCCATCCAGTTAGGTAGGTCCCCCGAGGTCCTGCCAAGTCCCCAGGGCTGAGCTCCTAGGACACCCCTGCCAAGGCCTGGCCCTGGGCTGGGTGCTAGGGCTCCCAGCCTGGGGATGCAGACCACTTCCACTCAGTGAGGTCAGCGTTGAAAGCAAGAGGGGACCTGGGGAGGAGGGAGCAGTACCCTCCCAGCCAGGGCAAGGCACCAATTGGTCCCTCTGAACAGGACCCAGAGCCTGGGAGGGGCGTGGTAGACCCCCTAGGTCCCCCGGCCTCTTGCTTGTACAAAAGCTCTAGCCTCCTAGGCGTTCCCCGACTTCCAAGGAGCAAATTTAATCAGAGAAGTCACAAAATGCAGAAACAAAGGAAAACAGGCAAGCAAGAGAAAACAATAATAGTTTAGACATAAAGTCAAGGACCTTTAGTTCTTCCTCGAGGGCCACAGACAAAACCCCGGGTCAGGTCCTTGAGCTACGCTGCAGAAACTAAAACACCCACCAGGTGGAAGAAGTGAACTGCATGGTGCCCACCGGCATGTAGACCCCCCCAGACCATCGGGACCAGAAGGTAGATAATGTTGACTCCCTTCTGAAATACCATCGGGTCACGTCACCACCAGCCAATCAAAAGACCGTCCAGAAGCCGATCGGGCCTTTACTTTCCCGCTAAAACCCTTCTCTGTGAGCCCGCAGGGTCTTCTGAGCAGGCCCTGCCCCGTCATAAACGCTGCACTTTCTTTACCAGCACCTGGTGTCAGTGCATTGATTTTACTGCACATCGGCAAGCAGATTCAAGTCTGGCTTGGTAACACCCCTGTGCCCAGGGCCCCTGTGGAGGTGTTGAGGGAGGGCCCGAGGGCGGGGAACACACAGTGACAGTACAGCAGTAACAGAGGGTGTTACCTCCTGTCCCAGGCTGTGCACACCCCGAGAAAGGGCCGACACGGGCGCGGGCGGGAGCCTAAATCCAGCGGCCCCCAAGACCCAGGGAGGGCTGGCAGCCCGAGCAACAGTGAGGGCACGGAGACACTGAGTGCCGCTGTGCCCCACGCACCTGGTACCGCATGTCCCCTGTCACCCTCCACAGCTCATTCATGGCCATGGTGTAGAAACACTCGCTGAAGATGGTCCGCTGCACCTTGATTGGGCGGCCGTCCCTCGTCAGCACAAAGGCACACTTCTTGGCAGGAGGTGCCACTCGGGCATAACGTAGCAAAAATTCGCCACCTGGTGGTCAGGAAGGGGCAGTGCTAGAATCCCGGCGAGAAGGTCCCCGCTTGCCCCTTCCTCCCTATCTGTGAGTATCCTGCGCCCTCACTGCTTCCGGATCCCTCTAGGAATTAGGCAACTAGGCGCACACGCTGCTGCGGAGACACCTGGAGTGGCCTCCGGGGAGATGGGGCCAGGAGGGGGCACCTGCTTTAGCTGCATTCAGAAGCTCAGGGAGGCGGAAGCGCTCAAGCTTGCGGTACAAGCGACAATACATCCACACCTGTGGGGAGCGGAGGGAACATGGCTTAAGTGGAGAGCGGCAGTCCTCAGGACCGGGCAGGAAGGGTGTTGCGCCCACCCTGATCCTTGTCGTGTGTGCGAACTGAGGCAGGACAGAGCAAGCCGACTCCAGCCCAGGCTGGGCCCGCCTCGTACCTACCTGCCTCCCCTGCAGCCAGACGTACTTGAGGTCGTCATAGACCCGCCCGTCGCGGCCAAGGCATGTGAAGAAGCCCCTGTGGGACACGCAGCATTAGCCACGTTTGCAGAGAGGAGCCCAGCAGACCGGAATCAGCTGAGTGAGGTGGGGGCTTCAGAGAGGCAAAGGCTCTGCCCAGGCCCAGAAGGGCGAGGCGCACCCGTGCTCCGGGTCGTGGGAGTACTCCATCCAGAAAGCCATCACGCGGTCCAGCTCGTGCCCCACGCGCTCCTTCCAGGCCTGCAAGGTCTCTCGTTCCTTCTCCATGTCCTGTGGAAACAGATTTGGAGGCACAGCTCCCCCACAGACCGCCCCTCTTCTCAAGTCCCGTCCCCTCGCTGGCCTCCTTGGCGCCCCAAGCCACCTCAGGTTTGAGTGAAGCCTAGAGCTGCCTGACTCACGTTCCCTGGAGCCCCAGGCCTCAGGACCCGCCGCTCGCCAGGTCTGCCCTCCTGACCAAGATCGGCCGCAGGACTGCCCCCCGCCGTCCTGGAGACCCTCCCCGCGCCCCCTGCCCCCAGGCCCACAGCACTGGCCTGCCACACTTGGAGACCCCTGCTCACCCCTCCCTCTCCTCCAGGAAGCCAGACGGAGCTCACTGCAGTCGCGTGACTGTCACTCAGCTGACCCAGCCTAGCGCCACCCACCACTCCCTGCCCGGTTCCGCCCCGCCGGCCCCAGGGCAGAGCCCGCAGCGAGGCGGGGCTCGGCGCTCGAGACCCCGCCCCGCCCTCCAGCGGCGCCCCGCGGAGGCAGGTGCCCGGAGCCCCTCTGCTGGGCACCCTCCGTTCAAGATCCTCCTGTTGGGAAGTGCCGGGCGAGCTGGCAGGACCGTCTGGGGTGGAGGTCGGAGGGGGAAGAGGGGACTCAGGGCTCTTTGGCCCTCCAGCTGCCTCTGCTTGCCTGAGGGGCCTCCAGGGCGCGGGCAGGGCAGGGCGTGGGCCTGGGTGCGCAAGGGAGGGGACAGCGGGAAATGGCTGAACTCGGAAGCCCCTCTGACCTGTGGTTCCACAGGGTGGGCACATCCTCTCTGCTGAGTCAGCCCCTGACCCCTTCACCCCAGAGATGCAGCTCTCTGGTCAGGCTGGAGCCAAGCAGGTAAGAGCCCAAGTTCTCCAGGAGTGATTTTCATGACTGTCCCATTAGGTCGGGTGCCTGAGGGAGGCTGGCCCAACTGCCTCCACATGTTCACTCAATGGAAGAATTGTGTGGACGGGCTGTTCCTAGAACCCTAGGCTCCCACTGGGGCTTGGGGAAGCTTGGGCTTCAGGGTCAGTCGCCCCGTCTTCCCGAAGTGTAACTGGGCCTCTGCTCATCCGCGCAGCCAGCCCAGGGCCAGGGGCCTGGCACTCGCAGCTCTCACGGGCATGCGCCGCTCCCAACGAGACAACTGGGGCGCGGGGGCGGGGCGGCGGGTAAGCACGGAAGCCTGGTATCGGTTGCCCACCTGCAGATGCCCGACATTACTTATGGCGTGTTCCTTCCACCCAGCCTTCCAGTAACTGCCCCTCATGTTTAGCGAGGATGAAACTTTCTATGGGGCGGGTTCTGAGGTTCTGAGGAGCCTGCCGCGGGTCTGGTAAAGGGCTGCGCAGGTCCCGGCTCTCCACTCTCTCTGACCCCAGTTGGCTTCATCCTCTCCACCCCGGACGTTCACCGCTCCTCTTGCTGTAACCTGAAGCAGATGTGCTCCCCACTGTCCTCGCCCCGCCACCCCCGCTCTGAGGAGACAGGAGGCACACAGGCTGTTGAGTCAGGTGGCATGGTGAGAGACCGATGGGACCCTGTGCTCACGAGGCCCAAGGATGCCAAGAGAGAGAACCAGGGCAAGGAAGCACACTCTGGGACGCCTCTGGGGTTAGATGCCATAGTGTGCCCATGAGTAGAGAAGGAAGAGATTGGGCCTCTGAACTGGGCAGTGCACTCTCCCCTCTGCCTTGCCTGGCACTGAGGTTCTGCTGAGTGCTGGCCGCCTCACTCTGGGCCCTCTGGGCCTATGGCCCGGTTGGCACTGAGAACTAGTTCCATCTGCCTAAGCCTGCCACCACCACCCCTCCAGCGATGGCACCGCACCCTGACCGTAGGACTGTCACGCTTGACTCCAAAGGTCTGCTGCTCCCTGCTCGAGGACCCTGACCCATGTGCGAAGAGCCAGGCTAGGCGTCACTCTGGCAGCGCCCGATGAGCAACAGGGGCATCCTTGCAAGTGACACAGATCCGTCCTGCAGAGCTGACACACTAAGGGCTCTGTGGGCGACGAGCTCTCCGTCCGATGAGGGCAGCTGTCCCGTCCTCTGGAAAGGAGCGGGGGGACCCGGCCTCCACACAGGGAGGCAGCAGCAGCTGCCCAGGGAGCCCCTTGGCCTGTGTCTTGCCTTCTGGCTGCTATCATGTGATCTCCTGAGAGCAACCTGGTCCTAGACCAGCTCACTGCCGAGGCCACGGCCCGCAGGAGAACTTTTGAGATGTGGAAGACACACAGTGAGACAGCAGGTCGTTATTTCAAAAAAAGTCTTTTAATTGTTCAAAATAGCACAAAACGACATCGCACTATGGTAATATTGAGTCACAGGGGTTACTCTACAATAGATGAATGGGCGTACTGTTTCCAGAAACGAGAGATCAAAGGGCGCTTGGAAATAGGGATGGGGAAAACAATGGGACCAGGCGGTGGGCTCCAAGGTGACTAAACGTGACGCTTTCCACAGCGAAATATACTATAATACAACAAACCAGAGGCCCCGGAGGGTGTGGGCCAGGGGCAGGGGTCTGCAGAAACTGGGGTCTCCGCAGCCACGGCTGCATCTCCAGGGCAGAGAAAGGGGCTTTGAAGACATTGGCTGCTCTTTTCAAACCCTTCTGTGTGACCTGCGTTCAAGTCTCGCTCCTTGCCTAAAGCTTGGGCATGGGGCAGAAAGCTGATAGTAGCCACTCCAAGCAGAGCCTGAAGCCCCCCCAAATCTGGCCCTAGGAGGATGGGCCCAGCTTGGGGCCTGCACTACAAATCCAGACTTGGTGGCACCACACGCTTTGCCCTCCCAGGTGGCCTTGGAGGCCGAGTTCCCCTCCCTCGCGCGGCAGCTTTGCTTACGGGCGGCGGCGGCCGTGGTGTCGGATGCTCTAAGCGGCCAGGCCGAGGGAGTGCGCCTGGACTCGTGGAGAGTCTCTGAATCCAGAATTGGGCATCAGGCTGCGGGCCCCGCCTGTCTGCCATCCTCCTCAGAAATCTGACTGCTTCCAAGCCCTTCTCAAGCTTAAGCCTCTAGGTGTGGAGCAACGGCCCGCGGGGAGTGAGGTTTCACAGCTCACTCTCCTTTACCCAGAGGCCTGGGGCCGGGCCGGGCGAGGGGCAGAGGGCAGGGGCCAGACAGAGGAAACTGGGCTGGGCAGCACACACCAGGTCCATGGCGAGACAAGAGTTCATGCCCCTCCTGATCTGGCTGCCCCCAGGTTTTCCTCCAAAAAGATCCCTGCCAAGGCGAAAAGTTAAAAAAAAAAACAAAAAAACACACACACTCTGTACACAGCTAACAACAACAACAACAACAAAAAAGAAAAAGGGACAAAACCCCACACACTAAGCCTAAAATTACAATAAAAATGTTAACTTCATCAACTTCAACTTAAAAAAATACAACAAATGCAGCAGTTGGTGATGTGCCCCTAGCCCGATCCCAGACAGGCCACAGCCCGGCTCAGTGGGGGCTCTTCTGCGCCCCAGACGGGAGTCGGGCGGTTTTCACAGAACACTGCTCAGGCCACCACGGGGTCCTTTTCCACCCCTTTCTTTTTTTCCTCTCTTAATGGGTAAGACGAGGGAAGGGAGGAAGAGGTGGGAGTGCAAAGGCCTCTGAGAAATGTGTCAGCTTCCCATGGGACTGCCAGGTAGGGCAGGGGTGGATAAGCCGAAAGGGCAGCCGGGCGTCAGGTGGCAGGAAATGCTAAGGTAACAAAAGAAAACAGAACCAGACAGATCCCCAGTTCAGGGTGCGCCCCCAAAGAGGTGGGGGGAGGGGCCAGGGGCATTTTCACAATCATCCTCCACTCCTCATGCCTTGGTTGTTCTCTGGAGCCAAAGGCAACAGCAAGAGATGTGCAGACTTCTGAGGAGGCATGCTGAGCTTCTGCCCCTCCCTCAAAGGCCCCAGCAGCAGGAGCTGAGCCCAGTGGTAGGCGCTGGCTGGCTGGGGAGCGGAAGGGGGTCCCATTCCCTTACTTGCTCTTCCACATCTGTCTTCCGGTTCCTCCCCACAGCAATGGTAAAATGTGCTTTCTCGAGATTTTTTGTGTTTTTTCCAAAATTATTTTAAAAACAGAGAGGAAAAAAGGGAGAGAGGATGGCAGCCGGTGGCTTGTGAGGGTGAAGTGAGTGCCAGGTGGGTGGGGCGGGCAGGCCCTGGCAGGTGGCGGTCCTGAAGCAGAGGGGGTTCTGGAGAAGAAGCCAGGCGCAAGGCAGCTGCCTCTCACTGACCGTCTGCCTTCGATTTCTTTGGAGCGGATTTCCTTGGAGGAGAAGGCAGAAAGAAAGTGTGGGCGCGCGTCAGGACCTAGGTCACCAGCCCCCTCTGTTTAAAGAGAAGCAGGCCCTATGGTCCCCACCACTCCTTCGTCTTGGGATCTGCCTACCCCCAGCCCAGAAAGTTCTTTAAAGGCACTGTCTGCTTACATTTCTGGAGAGGACATGGGCCGCTTGCTGGCCGGCTTGGAGCCAGAGCTGTCTTTACTGGTTTCTGAAAGGGAAGAGGGAGGCAAGGGTGGGCAGCTCAGCAAGCAGATGGAACTGAGAGCCAGCACACGGGGCCAATGTCTGCAGCCCCAACACCTTCCAGCACAACAGGTCCGAGGCCGCTGAAAAGGCCTGGCCTAAGCTTCCCTGGTGGCCCAGTGGGTAAGGACACCGCCTTGCAGTGCAAGGGGTGTCGGTTCGATCCCTGGCCTGGGAAGATCCCACGTGCCGCGGAGCGGCTGGACCGTTGTGTCCAACTACCGAGCCGGAGCTCTGGAGCGTGTGTGCCCAGAGCCAGTGCTCTGCAGCGAGAGAGGCCACTGCGACAGGAGGCCCACACAGGCCAAAAGAACAAAGAAAACGAATAAATGAAAGACCAGTAGAAGTGGCCAGAAAAACAAAAGGCCTGGCCGCCCACGTGCCAAGCCCCAGGTCCATTCTGGACTCAGGTTAGAGCCCTTCCAGTTCTCCCTGGCCCCGTAAACTGACAGCAACCTGAGGCCTTGGCACCCAAGTGGCCCTTCCCACGCCCGCCCACCTCCGAGCTGCTTGCAAGGGCGCTCCCCCACCCCAGCGCTGGCCCAAGGAGCCCGACCACCACCACCTACCTTGCAACCACCTGACTTGGGTGGCCGGGCCGTAGCCCTTCTCGTTGCGGGCGGCGATGCGGAAGATAATGGCAGGCTTGGTGGTGTAGTCAATGTGGGCGTTGGAGAGGCTGGAGGACTGCACGAGGCAGGAGGGGCTGGGCCCGCAGTACACCCGCATGAAGGCCAGCTGGGCCGGGCTGGAGCTCTTGGCCTCGCTGCCGGCCTGCGAGCTCTGGATGGCCAGGTACACCGAGTACTCGATGATCTTGCCGGAGGTCACAGAGGGCGGCTCCCAGGTGAGGTGAGCACCGTCTGGGCTCTGGAACCGAGCACACAGAGGCCGAGTGGGCCATCTTCAGCCTTTGTGACTTACTCCCACCCTGCCCGTCTGAAAACACAGAGCTGAGACCAATTTGAAGCTTCTAAAACTTCGACTGCTCCTTCTTCACCCATTCTCCTAACGCAACAAACTTACTCCACTGCAAAGTTCAAGGAGTTCCAGAGAGACTGCTTCGTCTGCCCCACTGGGGAAGGACCCTGACACCGCGTCAAAATAAAACAAATGGGGGCTTCAAACACGGCCTTCCCACACCCGCTCTGCCACCTGACAGGGCTAACGGGCTGTCATTTAGGCTCTTGCTGCCTCCGTCTCATCAGAAAAATGGAGGGAACCACAAGCCCAGACCTCGTCAGGGGGTTTAGGCACTAGAGGATGAAAGAGCACGTTGAGCACGGCTCGTCCTGTGTCCGAGATAGAGAGCAGGCCAGGGCATGGGCAGCCAGGATCAGAAGCTTCACCCTAGACCCACCTCACCTTGCCCACATGTTGGGGGCCCCTCCCAAATCACCAGCAAAGAAAGCCCCACATGCATGGACTCAGCCAAAGACAGAGGCTGATCTCACAGCAAGACTCACTTTACTGATTTTAATGGCACACGGGGCCCCTGGGAAGCCAGGCAGACACGTCTTGAAGGCTGAGATCTCACTGAAGGGCCCCCGGCCGCAGGCATTGATCCCAGCAACACGGAACTTATAGGCAGTGCCTGGCTGCAGCTCCTGCTTCTTTAGCTGGTTGTAATCGGGCAAAATGCCAGAGTCATCCTACGGGAAGAGGCCAGGCAGTCAGGGAAGATGAGAGCGTGACACGCGCCCACCACTGAGAGAGCTGCTGCAGCCAGTGGAGTACTTTTCCACCCTGGGGATGCGGGGGTGAGGATAGGCAAAGGCAGCAGGGAGACGGGGTAAGGAGGGGCCAGCCCTAAGACGGAGAGCACTCCTGGGGAGGTTCCCCAAGTTCCCACACCCCCAAGGGTGCTGGCTCCCAGGGACACTTACATCGGACGGGACAGCATCATCAGGTGGCAGGAAATAGTGTGTCACCATCACATTGGTACCCTTAATGACCCCCACGTCAAACCACTGGTTTTCCTTCTTCACAGGAGCTCTGCTGGGCGGGGCTGGTAGGTCTGGCTTCTGGTATCATAGAGGGCGAACCGATCAGGCCCTCCCTGCTCAGAACCGAGACGCAGCACCCCACTCCCCACACCCTGTCACTCTAGACTCACCACGCCCAGAGACTCTATGCCATTGGCCACTTCCGTCAGCGTAGCTGCGGCCTGCAGCTTTGCGGGACTGGTCATCACAACTGGCTGGGGGGCCACAAACGTGTTGGATGGAGCCAGGCCTAGGGAAAAAGGAAACCATCAGCAGGAAAGGCCCTGGAAACAGGGCTTCTGCCGAAAGCCCCTCCTTTGGGCTACACAGCACAGCTCCTCTCTACACAGAGGGGCCCTCACAAGACTTCCTTCCCCCATTAGCTGAGCTCCCATGGGAGAGTGGAGCTGTAAGAAACCGCCCCGTGGCCGGGCCGGGTCCCACTCACTCTCGGTGGCGGTGGATGGCAGCAGGGCCACGGTGCTGGGCACGGCCCCAGCCAGCTCGCTGAGGCAGTTGCTCTCAATGGTGGGGTCGTTGAGGCTGTCGGCAGGGGCCAGGGCTTCCGTAGGGAGGTGGTGCTGCTGCTGCTGGGCCTGCGCCTCCTGGAGCTGCTGCTGCTGGACCAGGGCGGCCAGCTCCTGCTGCGTCAGCACGATGGGGATGGTGGTGGCCTGGCCTTCCTGCCCCTCCGCGGACAGGTGGCTCAGCTCTGCCTGCGTCACAGCCGCTGCTGGGTCAGACGTGTCCATGGGCTCCCCGGTGCCTGCTCCAGGTAGACAAGGCGACTGCTCAGGAGGACCGCCAGGCGGGAGAGCCCGGGCCCAGCGTCCTACGGTCACCCCCCTCCCGGGGCTACGGGCTGCGCCAGTGGACGCCGGCCCTCAGGGCCTGGCCCACCTCCACCCTGCCCTCCCAAGACCCCGCCTCCTTCCTGCACGCCAGACTCAGCCCCCTTCTTCGCCCGCCGCCTGGGGCCGGGGCCGGCCAGCCAGGGAGGCCCGCAGGGAAGCGCACAGAAGCAGGGCTCGTCACCCCTGAGCAGTCTGTCTTTCCCTTAGGGCCCCACCTGGCCTGGAGCAGAGCGAGCCTGCTGAAGCACCGAGCCCAGCCCCCGCACCTACCCATGACCGCCTGCTGCGCGGCCTGCAGCACGGCCTGGATGGCGAGGGCCTGGGCCTCCTCCGTGGCCGCGGCCTGTGCGGCCGCTTCCGCGGCAGCAGTCACCGCCAGCTCCTCGGGGGTGAGCCCCGTGACCATGAGGGTGGCGGCGCCCGCCTGGGCCTCAGCCATCAGCTCCTGGGGAAGTGACAACTGGTCTACTTCAGACTGTGTGGGCGGGGGTGGCTGGACCACCACAGTAGCCACCACGGCTGAGCTGGCAGGCTCCTGGCCTGAAGAGGGGTCCCCTGTACTGCTCAGATCCACGGCGGCCTGGAGCTCAGGGGTCTGGGAGGCTGACAGGACCTCGGCGGACTCCCCAATCAGGGGTGCGGAGGCAGGCTGCAGAAGCTGTCGTGGCGGAAGCTGCTGGCGAGGCCCTGGCGGGGCCTGGAGCTCCTCTGGGGGCTGCAGGATGTCAACAGCAGAGAAGGGCATGTCAGAAGTTTCTGTGTTGGCTATGGTCATTGTAATCGTGGCCGGGATGGGGACTTCGGTGCTCAGAGCCCCTGGGGTAGTCTCAGTCACTGATGAGATCTTCTAGAAAGGGAGAGAAGCCCCCGTCAGAGGGGAAGAGAGGGAGACCGAAACTAGACAGACTTTCATCTTTCCCTGCGGGCCGGCATCTGTGTTCTCGACGGGCCACCACAAGCCTGTCTGACGGACAGGGGCAGTGGGTCACTAAGCAGCAGGAGGCAAGAGAAACAGAGACCCGTTTTTAAGTAGATCCTCAGAAAGACCTCTTGGTCTCTCAAATGAGGCCCTCAGACTCCTGTTGCGCCGCAGGAGCCAGCGACAGAAATAAAAGCACCCACAAGACAGCCACCAAGGCCGAGGGCCTCCCGTCCCCTGCCCTGTCAGGCACGAAACTGTCCTTTTATGGTCGGGAAAAGCAGCCAGGAGTGGCGCGTGCCTGGAGCGAGGGCGACACCTGGCGTCCAATTCAGGAACAGCACGGGCCCACGGTACGGCGGGCGGCACGGAGGCACAGGGGCCTCCCGGGGCTCTTACCGGAACCGAAGGGCCTGGGACCGGTGTAGACTGTGTCACGGTGGTCACAGCCCGTGTGAGCGTGGAGGACACTGTCGTCGCAATAGGACCAGAACTGGCGATATTCACACTGTCACCCTGGGTGCTCTCTACCTCTCCCTGGTCGCTGACAGGCGGTGGTGGGTCTGTGGGGAGCAAGCAGAGGGCAGAGTGACGGGCCTTCTTCCAGCAGGGTTTCCACCCAGCTCTGCCCCCAGCGCACACGCTCGACTGGAGACCCTGCCCGTCCTAGGACACTGGGCTCCACAGGACCAAGCTGCGGGTCTCCCAGCCAGACCTGGGCCCAGGAAACCACGGGTGCCAGGCTGGCTGCCTCCACCTACCTTGGTTGGAGCTCATGTTGGAGGTGACAGTGGTGGCCGTGTGCGTTGTGCCCGTCTCGTGCGTCTCGCAGGGTGGGTTGGAGCACACCCTTTGTGTGGGGAAAGGCGTGAGCAACGAAGCACTGGCCTGGGGGGCGGCTGGGGGCGGAGCTGCCACCTCTAAGCCAGACTCCAGGGTCCTGTGGGAGGCGGCGGCGTCAGGGAGCAGCGCGCCCATGTTGACTGACATGGTGGTGCCCGTGGAAGCGGTCTGGTGCGTCTCACACGGGCGGCCAGCTGTGGGCTGCTGCCCGCCCTCTGGCTGGCCGGCACCCCCGCCAGACGTGGCGGTGGTGGGCGTGTGGGTGGTGCCCGTCTCGTGGGTCTCACACGGCGGGTTGGAGCAGACCTGGGTCACGGCGGCGGTGGGGCACAGCAGCGCCTCTAAGGCCGCAGCAGTCACAGTGGTGCTGGGTGTGCTTTCATACACCAGCGCAGGGGTCCCCAGCACCTCGCTGGGCTCCCTGGCACCCATGGCGGAGCGGGCCACGGTGGGGGTGTTGGTTGTGTGGGTGTGATGCACCTCCAGCGGGCGCCCCATGGCCACCAGTGGGCCTAGGCCAGCGAGGGGACCTTCCTCGCTGCTGGGCCTGACGTGGGTGCTCACGGGGCCCAGCTGCACGAGCGCGGCACCATGGCCCCCAGCCTCCAGGGCCAGGCTGGGTCTGAGGAGGGCGCTGGCCGAGCACGGGGCGCCGGTGGCCATCACAGTCATGGTGGTGCTGGTCACGCTGGTCTGGCGCGTCTGGCAAGAGGGCTTGACAGAGCCCTGGGCGCCCTCTGGCGCCCCGGGTGCCACACTAACCCGGACGACGGCGGGAACGGTGCTGGCTGCACAGCCGGGCCGGACGTCTCGCCGTTGCCCCGCCCCAATGCCGGACATGGCAGTGGTGGCCGTGTTGGTGGTGCCCGTCTCGTGGGTCTCGCATGGCGGGTTGGAGCAGACACGAACGATGCTGCCATTCTGCTGACCCACTGTGGAGGTCACGAGAGAAGCAGCCGCCTCTGGTCTGTCGCAGATGAACTGCACTTGGGCGGGCTGGTGGTGCCCCCCCAGATTAGCCACGATGGTAGTCGTGGCCGTGTTGGTGGTGCCCGTCTCGTGGGTCTCGCACGGCGGGTTGGAGCAGACCAGTGTCACGGTGCCGGGCTGGACATCACCCTGGCCCGAATCAGCGATGGTGACCGTGGCTGTGGGCTGCTCTGTCGTAGGTGAGGCCAGAATGGACACGGGGAGGTCATGCACGGGCTGCGCCTCCACCCCGCTGGGAGCCGTGATCAGAGTCACCTGGGTAGGCTGGGAGACAGGCTGGGGGAGGCCACACGCAAAGTCAGTGCTGTTGCCCATCCTCACGAGCCTGCGCCCCTCACACTCCTGCAGCATCTCCTGGGACCTGCCTGGGACTCCCAACCCACCCTGGCAAGTCTAGGACCTGCTTCCCTTCTGACCCCAAGACACCGACTGACTCAGGGACCAGGGAAAAGCAACTGAGAAAGAGCAGGGCGCAGGGCCGGGGCCAGCTCTCAGTCAGGGAAGGAACCTGGCTGACCCCGTGCTGCGCCAAGGCTGGCCACAGACGCTTCACCGCTTCACCAGGAGTTCAACTCAGTGTGTGAGGAGGAGAATACTGTATGCACCTGAAGATGAACGCCTGGGTCCCCTACAGCATCACAAAGAACCTAGTACTCAAACCAGAAACGGCTGAAACAAACCATCTCAACCCAACAGGCTAGCCGGCAGTGACTTAGGAACCCTGAGCGCGCGACTGCAGGGAACCGTCTCGCAGGTGCCATACGCAGGAGGGAAGCAAAGGCCCCGGCTGCGCTAGACGGCAGAAGGGAGCCCGGAAGGACGGCTCCAATGTGGAGACTGGAACCCTCAGGCTGAGCTCTCCCGGGGGCCCTACCTGCATGGTGATGGTGGGGGTGGTGAGCCCACCGGCCGCCGCCAGCGTAGTCTGAGCCGCCGACACCGTGATGGCAGTGGGATTGATCACCTGGCTTGAGAGGGTGGCGATGGTGCCCAAAGTGGTGATGGGCGTAGCCAGGGAGGCGCTGGTGCTATGGCCCCCAGCTCCCGCGAGGCTGGTGGAGACGGTGCCTGTCACTGTGCCCAGGGTCGTGACGCCTGAAGGCAGGGAGGGAGGCAGGGGCAGATGTGGGAGGAAGCCGGCTGCTAGCGCGGTTTCCTCTGCGGGCGGCTGGGGCTGGGCCCCATCCGACTCCCTCCACCCCAAGGCCTCCGTACCTGTGGTGCCCTTCACGACCAATGTGGTGACGGCCGGCTTGACAGCAGAGACGGTAACGGGGGTGACCAGGCGGACGCCCCCCATGGGCACAGTACGGAGGATAGTACCTGGCTGTCCGGGGGCGCCCTTGAGCACCACCTGGAACACCAGAGCAGAGAGCCTCCGTGTCACTGGCAGGTGGCCAGACCCTGCGCTGCCCCTCCCAGGCCCTGCCGCCGTGCTGGACTGGAGCGCGCCAGGCACGCCTCACCTGGGTCACTCCTTGCTGCCCGTGGCCCGTGGCGATTTTGGGAACAGCAGTGATGATTTTGGCAGGGGCTCCAGTTCCAGAAGTCATCACCTTGGTGGTGATAATGGTGATGGGGGACTTGATGCCAGGACTGCTAGTCACGCCTGGAGGAGAGGGAGGCCGACTGGCTTCAGGCTGGGCCACGGAAGATGGAGCTGGCCCCCCACCCAGACCCACTTCTCTCGGGCCCCCTTTTTTTGTTTTTTAAATATTTTTATTTATTTATTTGATTGCACCAGGTCTTAGCTGCAGCACGTGGGATCTAGTTCCCTGACCAGGGTTTGAACCCCAGACCTCAGCACTGGGAGCACAGAGTCTTAGCCACTGGACCACCAGAGAAGCGCCCCTCTCAGGCCCTCTTGAAACACTTACTCCTGCTGCCCCTCGATTCAAACAGAAGTACCAACTGCAGCCATACCCCTGCTACCTCCTGACCCACCTTCAACCAAGAGGCAAGGGGAGGGTGGAACAGAGGGGAAAATCAGAATGGCAACACGTTGCAGCCTGCCTTTCCCCGCGACCTGCTCTCGCACCAGTACCTCGGGGGAGGCCCCTACCCGTGGCGCCCGCCTGTGTGATGATGGCCGACATGGGGATGGTCTTGATGATCGTGGTCGTGCCGGGCTTGGTGGTGCTGGGGGACACGCTGCTGATGCCCAGGATGGTAGGCTTAGTGCCCGCCCCGGTGGCCTGTGTGGTTGTGATGATGGTGGTGGGCTTGCCATCTGCTGACGTCACCAGCTTCAGGATGGTCCCGGCTGGCAGGGGCCCTTTGGTCTGTAAGGGGAAAACATGCACGTGGGGGTGGGGGCGGGTGGTGCGAGGTGAACAGCAACACTGCCCGGATGGAAAATGTTGGGTTTTTTTTTTGTTAAGTTTTAACTGAAATACAGTTTATCTACCGCGCTGTGTTAGTCTTAGACGTATAGCAGAGTCAGGCAGTCATACACATATATACCTATCGTTGTGTAAACACCGAGTCTGCTATGGCCAGCATCCACTGGCAGGCCGAGCAGGTCAGAATGTTCTAAGACTAAGAGCGACAGAACCAAGCGGCAAGACCTTCTGAGCCCCTTGTGCCCCTGGGACCTTATCTAGGCAGGGACTGAGTTCTACTCCAGGCCCAGTGCCCACTCTTCGCGGTGCCCCAATCTGGGGCCCACAAGCTCACCTGGATGATCTGAGTCACTGGGCCTGTAGACGCCTGGCCTGTGACTGCAGAAGTCTGAACTGGTTTGGTCTGGACCACGGACATCACTTTGCCCAGATTGGAAATCTTTCAACGAAAAGACAGCACAAAGAGTGACCCAGAGATCACTCAAGGGTGTGGCCTGGTCTGGGCAGGTCGCTCCTGGCGGTGGTCACTCACCAGAGCACTGCCTCCTGGGACGGAGATGGGGCTCTTCACCAGGGTGATGGTCTTGGTGACCCCACCCACCACTGTGGTCACCACCTGTGCTTGCTGGGCCACTGTCACAGTCCCCGACTTGTGCACTGTGATGATGGGGCGGGTAGACGTGTTGGCAGCAGAGGAGACAGACGTCCCCACCTGGGCAGCTGCAGTCTTCAGCATGCGAGTGGCCGGGTTGCTCACCTGGAGGGCGCAGAGAGGCGGCGCGTTTGGGGCAGCGAGCACACCAGACTCTGCCCGGAACTTGTTGGGGGAGGGAGGAGCTCCAGCTAGCCCTGCCCCCCGCGGATGTGCCTATGTTCCCCAACTCAGTCTTGTTTACCTTTCCTTTAGCAAAGCCAGGGAGGACGCTGGGCCCCAGGTCTGGCCTAAGGCTACCACACCCCTGTGGTTTCTCCAGCCTATTTCAGACCCCGACAAGCACCAATCACGGCCCTACAGCCTCTACAGTTGCCCAAAGTCCTCCGGAAGGAGTGACCACTGCCCGATCACAATCCCCAGAAGCCCCCAGCTCCAAAGCTGCTGCCTCAGAACCGGGCTGGAGAGACGCGCACCATGACTGGCGAGGAGGCCACCTTCACAGCGGCTGGGAGAGTGGTGGCGCCGGGTGTCACAGCCACGGTTTTGACGATGGTGGTGCCAGCTGGGACACTCAGCACCGTGGGTGCTGAGGAAGGAGGGATCTTCTGGGTGGCAGCCGCCGCAGCGGCCAACGCGGCCATGCCACTCATCTGTGGATTGCTGCCAATGACCTGCACGGGACACAAGGAGCGTGAGCCTGTGGGGTGTACCAGGCCTGAGGCCACCCCAATCCCGGCTCCAAAGTCTTCAGCAGAGCCCACCCGGCTTCCTCTGAAGCAGCACCTCTCAGCTTTCAGGACTGCCAGGCCCATCGGCGCACCACTGACGACCAGTTAAGTCCCACCTTGCCCTGCCCGGCTCCTTACCGTCCCCTGGGCACTCTGTGTAGGCACAACCATTCGTACGCCTGCAGGTAGGGAGGTCACGGTGACGGGGGCTTTCCCAGCCTGGCTGGCAGGTCGCATGGTGACCAGTGGGGTTCCCGTGGTAGCCTGAGGACCAGTCACTTTCAGAACAGCAGGGACACCTGGTCAGAGAAGGGGTAGATGTGAGCGACTTCTGTGACCTGCTCGTGCTCCACTTTTGCACTTCCAAACCCGCGTGGCAGCCTCCATGGCCAGGACTGGGCTCCCCAGCAGCACTCAGCCACAAGCCCGCACTAGGGGCTGCCAGGCGCGCTGTCCGGTGGCGCTCACTCAGACACGCCACGTCCCGGTGCGCCAGTTCCTGCCTTAAAGCGCCCAGCTCACCTTGAGTCCTGGCTGCGGCGGGCACGGAGATCGAGCTGCCAGGCACCGTTGGCAAGACCTGGATGGTGGTGGTGGCTGGTGGCGTGGCCGCAGCCTGGGGCAGGAGCGTGATGCCTACTTGGGTCAGCGGCTGCACAGCAGGTGCGGCTGCTGCCGGGGCAGGGCTCTTGGGAGGGTTGGCAGGCACAGACGGGACCGGATTGGGCGTGGGGGAGGTGGCAGTAGCAGCCGTGGCAGGAATGTCGTATCTCTGGACCTGCAGAAGGTAACTGTCGGCTGTCGCCACGGCCCCCCAGCTCACCTCCAGGGAGTTGGTGTTCGCTCGCACCAGCTGTACTCGGGCTGGAGGCGGTGGCTTTTCTGTAAGAGAGCATCGCTGGTGAGCAGGGGAGACAGAGCCTTCAGGGGCAGGCACAGCAGCTCTCCCCCAGTCGGCCTTACCTGTCTCTAGGTACCAGAGGTCCTTGCAGCAGACCTGGTTGTTCCAGGCCTTTCGGTAGCCGTCACGCCCACTCCAAATGTAAAGGCGGGTGTTGATGGCTACGGCGCAGTGGCCGGCGCGGGCCCGGGGGATGTTGTCTTCCAGCGTATCCATCAGGACGGCCTCCCAGGCCATGGTGTCTGCGGAGGGCGGGACGGGAAGGTCAGCAAGCGGCAGAGGAACTGACGTCCCCCAGGGGTTCTCTGGCCTTCTCTTGTCAGGGATGGGGAATTAAAACCAGGAAGTCACCCCAGACTACCAAATTAAGACAAAAACCAAAAGAAGAAAACGTAACTCCGTAGGGCAAAAAGACCATAAAAAATTACAGCCCGTGAACTACAAACGGGGAAAACTATGTGAAATACAGAGCCAAAAGTTCCCCTGCTGACACACGGAGCAACACAAAAGCCTCCAGAAAGAGATGGGCAGCTACAGAGAAAGTGACAGGAAGATCTGAGAAGAAAATACATACATACCCTCACTCAAGATAAGGGAAAGACAAATTTAACCCAGAAGTTGCCTGGTGTTTGATGCTCCTGGTGCTGGAGCCAGGGCCGAGGGCGAGCCAGGGGAGGAGCCAGGGCTGGCTCGCGGGAAGTCAAGCACCGACTGGGCTTGGTGGAGAGCAAGTGACTTGCCGGCCTGGAGCATCTGCATGTCTGCCAACACCCTGTGACAGCAAAGCTGCCTCGAGGCTTTCCCCTCAGAATTCACCGGCACGTGGTGAGAACGGCGCGAGGATACCCACGGAGCTGCGTCGGTGCCACTTTTGACACCACGAGAGCAAGTCAAAAGAGTGAGGCCACTTGCCCTGCGGGGTGAAGGGATGGTCTCCAGGACAGAGTAAAACGCAAGGGCTAGGCGCTGCACTGCATACAGCAGGCCGCTGTCCTGTTTACTCCGTTTTAGAGGAACCTAGAGGCAATGCTTACACATGTAGCAAAGTCCCTGCAGGGTGGATGAGAAATCACCCACGGGAGACGAGACAAGAGGCACCGCGTGGCTGTAACGGGTAGGAAGAGCCTATTCAAAACACGTCAAGGAGTGGCCCTCAGAGCGCGCGGACCACTGGCTACTCCTTGCAGACTCTAGAGGCACGGCCTAGAAGCAGCTCGGCTCCCTGCGCCCCACACAGCTCAGCCCTCTGTAGGCCGCTCCGAGCCCGAGGAGGCCATACCCAGGTTGAGACAAGCCAGGGTGTTGGTACACTTCCACTCCTTCTCGTGTGTGGCCACTTTGACGTCATCCATGACGAGAGGCACCCAGCCACCAAACACGTACATTCTGGGACGAAGGAGGGAAGAGTAGGAGAGGATTGTAGAGGAGGCGCCAAGCTAGAGGCCACCTCTTCCATCCAGAAAGTTCTGAACACACTTGGTCCTCTAGTTCTCCCCAGGATGCACGGAGCCCTGGACACACCCTCTCTGAACTGGTGGCTCAGCCCTCATAAGAGCTGTGTCACCTCCAGCACACGGAGACTCGGCTCCGCTCGCCAAAAGCTCCACTCAGTCCCCGCCGTCCTTAGAGTTACTCTGGGACCTTGGCACTGACAAAGACACTCAGCTGCTGGTGGAGAGGATCTATGACAGCCTGTGTCCCGCTACTCTTTCCCTGGTTCCCCATGGCCGTAAGGCAAAGACAGGACTGCCGAATGCCAGTCCAGCCAGAGAGGCCTCCTCGGGCCTTAGGGACTGCTGGAACGAAACTGCGAGCCCATGAGGGTGGGAGCGGGACAGGCTACAGAGAGAAAAGCTGTGGCTGGCTACTCACTTGTTTCCTATGGTCGTGGCCGAGTGGAGACTTCGGGGAAGAGGTGCTACCCCGCTGAGGCTGGGCTTATTCCACGTCAGAGTCTCTGTGGAGAGAGACGGAGAGGGGCGGTTACCCACACCAGAGCAGACGTGTGCCCTCTGACCCAGAGAGCACGTCTCAGACATGGGGAAGTCTCTGGAAGGCAGGTGTCAACACAGCACAAGAATTTCATGCCTGGTTCCAGACGGCCCATGGGAGGCCCCCGATCACCAGGCTGGCGCATTTCCCAAGCTGTGTTTCTTGTCCTCTTCAAATGTTTCCCGAGCACCCACTACAAGCCAGCACTAGGCGTGGGGCTGGGGCTCAAGCGGCCAGCACCCCTCCAGACACACGGCCAGCACCCCCCACTCCTCAAGAGGCACTCGCCCACTGCCAGCTCCGCCATTCACAGACCCAGGGCTGCTAGGAGTTCTGCCCCCGACACGTTTTGTCTAGTACGCCAGTGCTACCCTACGGGATCACCTAGCCCTCTGGAGGTATGCGGCCAGCCACCTTCTCCCCTCAGCTTTCTTCAGATCAGAAGTATGAGCTCCTTTCAGCCACTCCTGATTCCTTGCCTGCAGACCGCCCAAAGAGCCCCTGAGGGTCTCACGGCATCTGGGCAATCCCTCCAACTGTGAGATACCAGAGGGCCCTGCTGCTGGCACTCCCTGACCACTGATGAGTTGACAGGGATTCGTGCTATCTCATCCACATGTCATTCTAGAAAGGCTATTCCCTCGCCCCTCGCTCTACCAGCCACATCCACGTCATACCAATATCCAGGGTCCAGAGGTCCCCCAGCCTGCAGCCACTCATCCCTCCATATATCACCAGCTTGGACTTCTTGTTGTCTCTCTCGGTGTAGACCACTGCAGTGTGAGACTCTCGGGGTGGAGGCAGGACACCGTACGTGATGGGAATGTCCCAGGCTACCACTCCGGAGCCTGGCCGCAGTTCCAGGATGTATAAGTCATTCAGGTACCTGCAGAAGAGAGGTCAAGGTTATCTCAGGCCACCCACTTTGACAGGGCAATAGCAGACTCCCGGGGAGACGAAGGGCTGGCTAAGGCTACCGCACTCAAGCTCCTCCGCCCGGCCCTCGCCCCTAAGGCGGCCCGGCCAGAAGCCCCGCAGAGGCGGCGAGTGCGCGGGGCCGCGGGGTGGAGTGTGCTCCGACGCCCGGCCCGCGACGCTGGGCACGATGTGGGGGCTGGCTTTCTGGGTTAAAAGGGAGCTCTGGCTCGGGACTACCTGCCAACTCTCTCAAGGCCCTTGGAAAACACCAGCTCGAAGCCTGCAGGCACTGAGAAGGCAAGCGCGAGCTCTAAGCTGGCTCTGAGGAGCAGGAACCGGGCCAGGGCAAGGCGGGTTTCCACGTCCTGGCCCGACCCTCCTCCAGCAGACCCTCCGGGGGTAGAAACCTCAACCCAAGAAAGTTCTCAGAGGACATCTAGTGCCCCCCTCCTGTTTCACAGAAGAAACGTCGACTGCTGGGTGGACGAGCACCCCAGCCTTCACGGGATTCCACACGAGCAGGACAGAGCCTCACCTCGGAATGTTGTTCTTGGGGTCTTGCTGTCATTGGCCAGACCCCCAAACAGGTAACACTTGTTGCCCACAAGGGAGAAATCAGCTTTCTTCAGATCAGAAGTATGAGCTCCTTTCAGCCACTCCTGATTCCTTGCCTGCAGACCGCCCAAAGAGCCCCTGAGGGTCTCACGGCATCTGGGCAATCCCTCCAACTGTGAGATACCAGAGGGCCCTGCTGCTGGCACTCCCTGACCACTGATGAGTTGACAGGGATTCGTGCTATCTCATCCACATGTCATTCTAGAAAGGCTATTCCCTCGCCCCTCGCTCTACCAGCCACATCCACGTCATACCAATATCCAGGGTCCAGAGGTCCCCCAGCCTGCAGCCACTCATCCCTCCATATATCACCAGCTTGGACTTCTTGTTGTCTCTCTCGGTGTAGACCACTGCAGTGTGAGACTCTCGGGGTGGAGGCAGGACACCGTACGTGATGGGAATGTCCCAGGCTACCACTCCGGAGCCTGGCCGCAGTTCCAGGATGTATAAGTCATTCAGGTACCTGCAGAAGAGAGGTCAAGGTTATCTCAGGCCACCCACTTTGACAGGGCAATAGCAGACTCCCGGGGAGACGAAGGGCTGGCTAAGGCTACCGCACTCAAGCTCCTCCGCCCGGCCCTCGCCCCTAAGGCGGCCCGGCCAGAAGCCCCGCAGAGGCGGCGAGTGCGCGGGGCCGCGGGGTGGAGTGTGCTCCGACGCCCGGCCCGCGACGCTGGGCACGATGTGGGGGCTGGCTTTCTGGGTTAAAAGGGAGCTCTGGCTCGGGACTACCTGCCAACTCTCTCAAGGCCCTTGGAAAACACCAGCTCGAAGCCTGCAGGCACTGAGAAGGCAAGCGCGAGCTCTAAGCTGGCTCTGAGGAGCAGGAACCGGGCCAGGGCAAGGCGGGTTTCCACGTCCTGGCCCGACCCTCCTCCAGCAGACCCTCCGGGGGTAGAAACCTCAACCCAAGAAAGTTCTCAGAGGACATCTAGTGCCCCCCTCCTGTTTCACAGAAGAAACGTCGACTGCTGGGTGGACGAGCACCCCAGCCTTCACGGGATTCCACACGAGCAGGACAGAGCCTCACCTCGGAATGTTGTTCTTGGGGTCTTCGCTGTCATTGGCCAGACCCCCAAACAGGTAACACTTGTTGCCCACAAGGGAGAAACTGTGCCCGAGCCGAGGACACGGAGGGGGCCCATTTTTGGGCGTCTTTGCTTTGAGTCTCTTCCACTCCCACCGGCTTGCCTGCAAAATCAAGACTCAGTGAGTAACTCAGTGATGAGCTGGGGCATCCGTCACTCAGGCTGCAGCTGGTAGGGGTGACGAAAGAACCCGACGGGAGCAAGAATGTCTTGGGTGGCATGGGCACGCTCCCTGACAGCCAGGACGCTACCTGGAGCTCGTGAGGTCGTTGCTGTACTTCCCATACTCCACCATCCCGCCCGAACACAAGCAGGCGAGTCCCATCGCACACGAGCCGTGGGCCGCGCAGCCAGGGGGGATGTCCCCCCTCACGGCCGGGATGAACCACTGGTTGGTCGCTGGGGAACAAAAGTCAGCAGAAGTCAGAACACCTCGTGAGGCACCCAAAGCAAAACCTCCACCCTTCCGTCTTCCTCCCCAAATCCACCGGCCTGCCAACTACAGTTTAAGAAAGGAGGAGCTTAGACAGCGGCTCTTTTCCCAAGGATGTGGGCCTTTTCTTCCTAGCATCCCCCTGAGCCATCTTCCAAGGCATCTGGCCTCAGAGGCCACCCGGCATCACCTATGATCACCCTGCTTCTCATCACGGTCATATTAATAAGAAGTCACTGACCAGAGAATTCATCAGCTTCTGGGAACATGGCCACCTCCCACCACTCTTTGGGGATTTGGAAAGAAACATCTAAGACCCAAGATAGGCCACCGCTGCACCATCTGAGAAGGCAAGCGTGCTCTAAGCTGGCTCTGAGGAGCAGGAACCGGGCCAGGGCAAGGCGGGTTTCCACGTCCTGGCCCGACCCTCCTCCAGCAGACCCTCCGGGGGTAGAAACCTCAACCCAAGAAAGTTCTCAGAGGACATCTAGTGCCCCCCTCCTGTTTCACAGAAGAAACGTCGACTGCTGGGTGGACGAGCACCCCAGCCTTCACGGGATTCCACACGAGCAGGACAGAGCCTCACCTCGGAATGTTGTTCTTGGGGTCTTCGCTGTCATTGGCCAGACCCCCAAACAGGTAACACTTGTTGCCCACAAGGGAGAAACTGTGCCCGAGCCGAGGACACGGAGGGGGCCCATTTTTGGGCGTCTTTGCTTTGAGTCTCTTCCACTCCCACCGGCTTGCCTGCAAAATCAAGACTCAGTGAGTAACTCAGTGATGAGCTGGGGCATCCGTCACTCAGGCTGCAGCTGGTAGGGGTGACGAAAGAACCCGACGGGAGCAAGAATGTCTTGGGTGGCATGGGCACGCTCCCCTGACAGCCAGGACGCTACCTGGAGCTCGTAGAGGTCGTTGCTGTACTTCCCATACTCCACCATCCCGCCGAACACAAGCAGGCGAGTCCCATCGCACACGAAGCCGTAGGCCGCGCAGCCAGGGGGGATGTCCCCCCTCACGGCCGGGATGAACCACTGGTTGGTCGCTGGGGAACAAAAGTCAGCAGAAGTCAGAACACCTCGTGAGGCACCCAAAGCAAAACCTCCACCCTTCCGTCTTCCTCCCCAAATCCACCGGCCTGCCAACTACAGTTTAAGAAAGGAGGAGCTTAGACAGCGGCTCTTTTCCCAAGGATGTGGGCCTTTTCTTCCTAGCATCCCCCTGAGCCATCTTCCAAGGCATCTGGCCTCAGAGGCCACCCGGCATCACCTATGATCACCCTGCTTCTCATCACGGTCATATTAATAAGAAGTCACTGACCAGAGAATTCATCAGCTTCTGGGAACATGGCCACCTCCCACCACTCTTTGGGGATTTGGAAAGAAACATCTAAGACCCAAGATACCCTCGCAAGGGCCCACCGCTGCACATCTAAGTGGCTGAAAGCTAACGGTGCAGGCTGGGGCAGTGGCCCAAATAAAGGCTGACGAGAGCCGGCGGGGCACGGTGGCTCTCTGCTGCTGGTTCCCAGGTGACAGTCCAGAGCACCTCCTCCCGAACGCGGGCAGAAGCCGCGGCAGGCAGCCTGCAGGCTCCCGCGGCAGCCTCCCGCTCCCGGAAGCTGCCTGAAGTCCATCACCTCTGGTCAGGGCGGAACTCTCAACCTGTCCTCGCTCCGCCTGGTACCTCCACCCCTCTCCAACAACCCACCCCCTCGCCTGCCATGCCAGGGCTTCCTGGAAGAGTCACGGGGCAAATGCTGCCCTCTCTTGCGGGCCCCGTCTGTCCCGTGTTATTTGAAACACACACTGCACTCTCACCCAAACCCGGCAGCCAGTCGCAAATCTGACTCTACACCCCTCAATCACTTTCAGTCAAACTCGGCTGAGCAAACTGGGACCCAAGGGCCAGTGGGCAGGGAAGGCACCTGGGCGCCAACGGAAGAGCCCCTCCCAGGGCGTGCCGGGTGCCGGGACGGCGCTGCGCATTCTATCCCTGCCCCCCCACACTGGGGAACCCGACGCCCACGAGGTCACCCTCAAGGGCCACGTGCAGCTGGGCGGAGAGCCCTGCCTCCCCCACCCCGAAGCACACTGCACCTCCTGGCATAAAGGCGCCCTGGCTGGTCGCTTCCAAGTGGACACATCCACGCGGGAGGGGCTGGGCCGGGCGTCCCTGGCCTCCGGGCCGTCTGGCGCTCCCCTGCATCCCCGCGGCCTGCTCTGTGCACCCAGGGCCCAGACCCCGAGGTCCACCTTACCCTCCCTCAAGGTGCAAAGACAAACTAAGAAGAGCACCAGCTTTCCAGGATGGAGCCCTGGGCCCTGCACAAACTCGGGGAGAGCGCCCCACACGGCTCCGAGGAGCCACCTCCAGGTTCCCAGGACAAAAGCCAACACAGACCTCTGCGCCTTCCTCCGTGGACACAGGAACAGAGGCCAAGACGGGAAGTAACTTACCCGAGGTCACAGGGCCAAGCAGACACACAAGACAAGAACCCTGTCACCGAGTTGCAGTGACCGCTAGGTACGCGCCTGAGGGCTGGGAAGAGGCTGCGTGGGAAAGAGCCGGGGCCCGCAGCTGTCGGGTCACCTGCCCGCCCTGACTCAGGGGCTGGGCTAGAGGAACCCGGAATGTCCCAAGAGCTCACTCTGCGGCACCCAGGAGAGGTTGAGCTCGTTCTAGAACACTCTGGGGGCCTCCGTACACCCGTGCAGGAACCGTTTGCCAGGCAGCGCAGTTTCCGGTCCAAAGCGGAACCTGCTGCTCTTCGTGTCGCCCACAGCCCTGGCTCTGCCCTGAGATGGCAGCTGTTCCCTAATCGTATCATTCCTCGTTCATCTAGCGGGGCAGGTGGCGCATGACCCCTCCGGGTCCCTCCTTCTCCCTAGGCTCTGGCCTGTCGCCACTCTTGGCTGGGAGAGGGGACCAAGGAAGAGAGGACTGTACCCAGGGGGAGCTGGCCAAGCTGCCGCCGCCACTTCCTGCACGGCTGAGGCACCTGCTAGGAGGCTAAAGCCGCAGGCGGGCGGGCAGGGGCGCGGGGGTGAGTCTCAGAACAGGTGACACGGGAACAAGGCCTTGAAGGCTGAACAGGACCTCCCGACAAATGAAACCAGCGAGGCCGAGCAGGAAGCTGACTGCAAGAACACGAAGGCCCTGAATCAAGGGGGAACAGGTTGAGATAAGCTGAACTTAGTAACGAATTAGCTCCAGGGAAAGAAAGAGCAACCGGGAGGGGTCTCCCAGCTGGCGGCCGCGCGCCTGCTAACTGAAGGCCTGGCCTCCCGCCCGACTCCGCTCGCTGCCAGCCAGCAGGGTGACCCTGGACCTGTCACTTCCCCTCGGAGACCCCAATGTCCTCCGTGGACACAGGAACAGAGGCCGTGTGCAAAAACAAGGAAGTTCCACTAAATGTTTTTCAAGCCTCCTTCCAGCGGTACCAGTGGAGGACTCTGGAGAACCCCGAGGCAGACCAGCCTCGGCCACCGCGTTCATAGCCAGCACCCGCCTCCCACGCTGGGTAGCACCCACCGCGTCAGACTCAGGTCCTCTGGATAATCCACTTTGGTGTTAAAAAAGTTCCCCGAGGTCAGGGACAGTCGCTATCCTAAGATCTCCCAAAGGCCAGCGAAGTGTTCCACAGCCACCAGAGAGGAGCGCCACCACTTCCTCATGCACACCTGCCACCCCCAGCCCCGTCCCCCAGACACCTGAGCTGACCGAAAAGCGGGCACCTGCCCCCTGGAGTCTTTTGTCCTAGCAACAGGCAACTCTCTCCAAAGGAGGGCTCTCTCTGAGCACTCATCAGCAGGAGGAGAAGTGCTAGACAACATGCTCTGACCTCATTTAAAACACAACCAAGGTAAGCGGGAGACCGGCTGTCAAGGCAGCAGCTAAGAATGCCCGAAGACGGATGCCGAGTGTCTGTGGCTCAGCTGACGAGAGAGAGGCAACACCAAGCCCGACTGAGAACAGCAGAAGCTTGAGGCGCCATCAAGAACGAACGCGCGGTGAGACCCAGGGAGCCGGGCCCAGCGGCAGTCCAGCTGAGAAGGCGCCGAGGGAGGCCTCGGGGCCCTTTTCAAACTGGAGGAACCCGGGGCTGCGGCCCCCAGGGAGGGCTGGCTCCCCTCCCCTCCGCTCCACATCCTCACAGGGGGAAACGAATGGAGGCCAAAGTGGTCAGTTCCGCTGAATAAACTAACAAATACACAGAGGCCTGGGAAGCTGTGGACTTTGGAGCTGACGGTAATTAGGCCCCTGCCCTACTTTCCAAAATTGTGTCTCCTGGCCAAGGAACCCGCTCGAGGCCTTCCAGGAACGCAGGTGTCCAAGGAGTTCGGGAGGCTCTGCCCAAGGCAACAGCCTCTCTCAGCGCAGCCCAGCCCCTCAGCCTTCCCTCACTGGGCAGATCGCTGCGGCCGCAGCTGCCTGAGCCGCACGGGCCAGCGGCCCAGCCTCGCGGCGGGCAACAGGTGCACAGACCCAGAATGCGAAGGGTCACTGGCAACCCGGCGGCCTCGACAAGTCAACTTTTTAGGGGCAACCACCTACAAGACGCAAGGAAAACGGAACTCTGCGCCTTGGGGCAGGCAGGGGTGGTGAGCACCCGGCCAAGCGAGAGCCCAACTCCAATCCGCAGCACATCAACCCACCCGGCAGCTCAGAGCAACCCGAGGGCTGGGAAGGGGCGCCCAGACCCGAGGACCCTGGCCCGCCGGAACCCTGGGGCGGGATGGCTGGGGGCCACAGGGGCCTGGCGGATGAGACGGCACCGGGGAAAGCGGCGGAAGGCAGCCCCTCGCCGCGGCTGGCCCGAACGCCACTCCGCAAAGCGGGGGCCTGCCGGGGCACCCGGTCCGAGCCGGGCGGGGGCTCTCAGCGGCGCCCCTCGCGAGGGGGCCGAGGCCGCCAGCTGCGCGCGCCGGGCCCGGGAGCCGCGGGGGAGGCGGCGGGGGCGCGCCGGCCTGCTCCCCGGGCGGCCCGGGCCGCTGGGCCCCTCGCCGGGGCGGGGCGGCGCACTCACCGGTGTTGTACACGTGCAGCTCGTCCACGATGCCCTCGTTGCCGCCGCCGAACACCACGATGAGCTCCTTGATGGCCACGGCGCGGTGGCCGTGGCGGGGCCGGGGCACGGGGCCCGACCAGCCCACCACCCGCTTCCAGCGCGGCTGCAGCGGCGCGGCGGGCGCGGCGGCGGGCGGCCCGGCCGAGGCCATGGCGCGGGCGCGGGCGCGGGCGCGCGGCGGCGAGCGGGGCGGGCGCCCCTCCACTCCACGCACACACCCCCTCTCGGCGAAGGCGGCTCGCGCGCAGCGGCGGCGGCTCACACGGCGGCGGCCGGCTCCATGGAGGCCGCCATCTTAGCTCGTCCCCTGCTCTCGGCTCTCGCCCCGCTCCGCGCTCGCGGCGTCTCCGCAGGAGCCTCGAAAGGCGGCCCGGCGCCCAGCCCCGAGAGGCGGCAGGCCCCCGCGTCCCGGCGCCCGGGCTCCCGGCCGCGGAGCGCCGCCTCACGCGCTCGGGCGGGAGGCCCTGGGAGCCGCCATCTTGAGCCGCCTCTCTCTCCTCCCTTCCTCAGTCGCAGCCCTCCCCCGCCGGAAATGGCGGCGCCCGGCCCGGTTCCCACACCCCCCGAGTCCCCTGCACTGACCGGCTTCCGGGGCGGGTGGAAAGAAGCCACGGGCGCCGCGGTTGTCCCAGCCCCGCCGGCGCTCAGACCACAATTGTGGGAGCCGCCATCTTGCGACCGTCCCGCTCCCCCGCCCAGAGCTCAGCGCCGAGGCCGCCGCCGGCGCCGCCCCGACGCCCGTAAGGAACAGAGGCGCGCCGGGCGCCAGGCAGCCGAGCCCGGACTCGCGAAGGCCGCTCAGAGGCGCGCGCCGGGCGGCTCGCGAAGCCCCGAGCGTCTCCCCTGAGTCCGCCTCCGCGGCTCAGGCTGCGCCGGCCGCCCTGGGAGCCGCCATCTTGAAGCCAGCTCCCCCTTCCCCCTATTCTTTTCCTCCTAGCTCAGTCCTTCCACTGCAAACCAAACGCAAGGCAGCGTAGGGTCCCCGCTTTCCTCTCTGTGACTCCCCTCCACAGGAGCCGCCTCGAAAAGGCAGAGTTAGGCCCCCAAGTAGCAACTGTACGGCAGGAGGAGCGGTAACGGCAGGGCGCTCATGCCTCCTCCCTGGGAGCCGCCATCTTGTGTGAAGAAGCAACAACTAAACATGGCGGCGGTCGGGCGAGGGGGCGGAGCCCAGTGACATCACTGTTTTCCCTCCACCCCGCCCGCGCAGGCTTCTCCCGGCCGAGGCCGCTTAAGGGAGCCCCGCGCGGCTTCGCGGCAAGGGACCGGGGCCGCCGCGCGCTCGGCTTGGGGTCAGGCCGCGCTCGGGTCAGGCACAGGCGTGCCCAGCTCTGTTGCTGCAGAAGCGCGCCTCCACGCCTCCGTCCTGGGAGCCGCCATCTTGCCACTTCCCCTCGCCCGGCCGTCCGCGGGCGTCAATACCGACTTTCAGCACAAAACAAAGATGGCGGCTGCGGCATCTGGGGAATGCCCGGATGAGAATGCCTCCGACGCACCGGCCCCGCCCCCCGGGACCTGGCCCCCCCGCCGGGTCGCTGAAGGGACACACGCCAGAGGAACTGCTTTCACTAGCAGCGGGGACAGGGTGCATGTTGTAGAGTGGCTGACAGGAGACACGAGAATCAAGCCGCGGGCCGGGGAGCGGACACTCTCGCCCTCCGCGAAAATCCACCTGCCTCCGGTGAAGCGGCCCGAAGCCCGCCCCGAGGGGAACCGGAGGCGGGGCGAGCGTGGGCGGCAACGCAAACTGGCGCGCGACGCCGGGGGCGGAGACCTCCCGGGCTCCCAGGCCTGCCGCCACGCCCCCGAGCGGGGGCGCCGCCGCGACCCCGCCAGCGCCCGAGGAAATAAGCCGGGCTGCCGCGCGCCGGGCCGACCCCCGCCCCTCCGCCCGCCGGGCGGGCGGCCAGGCTGGTGGCGCCTGAGGCGAGCGGGCGGCCGCGGGAGAGGTGCTCGTCGCTCCGCGTCACCTCGCGTCACCCCGCCCCGCCTGCTTCCCAGAGCCTTGGGCCCCGCCCCGCGCGCAGGCGCACGGCCGCCTTTCGGGTCCGCCCTTTTTTGATTTGAATTTCTCCCAGCAAAGCGAAAGAGGCAAAATACCCGGATGGTCATCGGTGGCCTTTTCGCGCCAATACTGTAAGTTCTCGCAACAGCCTTGAGAGGTGGGTACTCGCATCATCCTGTGGTTCCGAATCTTGCAGGAGGCTGGCGGGTCGCTGCACCGTCAAGCTCACAGCCACACGATGCAGGCTATAGTGCGCTGCTGTCCGGGATCTTGCACTGACAGCAGATCATTTTTCCAGTTTCTCTCACCTTTATTTGATCTTTACATTCATCAGCCTCTAGCCAAAATTTGACCTTTCCCGCAGTTAAAAGTGCAGGTACATCTAAAAACAAAACAAAACAAAAAAGTGTAGGTAGCAAAGCACAGAGCGTTCGCCTGGTGATTATGTCACCAAAGGAAGTGACAGGTCACTTGAGATTGTTGGTAGGTTAGGAGCAACGAGGGGAGGCCTGGCTGGAAGGGGTGCAAGCTGATCTCTAAACTCCATCCCAGATGCACCCAGGAGAGCTCACTGATGTGCTGCGAAAGAAATAGAGACTTTTCGACTCCTGCACATGTGTCCTAGGCACCCAGTGGATAATAAGGACAGGGGCTTTTCCAGGTAACCTTTAGGCCATTAGGAGCCCAGTAAGGGCTAATGAATAATCTACATCTAAATTATAACAGACTGAATTATGGACAGAAACACAGCCTGCTGTTACATAACTTACAATTATCAATCAGCCTTGAGCGCTTGACCCATTTGCATTCCCTTTCATTGACTGGTAGTGGGTATAAGCCCTGCTTTGCACACACCATCACCAAAAGAAGGTGGCAAGAAGTACGAAAGGGGGAAGCCAAGAAAGATCAGGAAGGACTCCTTTGGGGGTCAGCCTGCCCGCATGTCTTAGGAGTGTCTGTCTAGTAAAAGATCTGCTTGCTTGAGCTGAACCGACCTGTTAGCTCGTTGGTTATTCTATACCCTTTGGTCCATTAGTCCACATTTTTGTTGCAGTGAGACAAGAGCCAAGGAAGAGAAATAAGCTGACCTGACAAGATCATATTCTCTGTTTTGGTTTATGCATTTTGAAGCATTTGTTTAAGAAAAGGCCCAAGAGTCCTGTGACACAGCCAAGGGACAAGACCCCTCACCTGTGTTTCTCTGCCACCAGCTGCCCTAAGTGCCCGTGGCCATTCACATCTCTTCTCTGGCCCCAAGTCCTTCCCCTGTGAAATAAGGAAGCTGAGCTGCTGGTTCCCAGTGGCATTGCCCACATGCAGTGACTCTGTCCTCAGAGCGCAAGAATCACTATGTTCGTTCCAAGCTTCTTGGGCATCCCAAGTGGCACAGATTGAGCTCTCCTGCTGCTGGCGTCCCACGGTACAGTCCTCAGACTGGCGTCCCCTTACCTGCAGAAAGGGAACAGCAGTGGTCAGGGTAGTCACAAGTCATAAAAGCAGTTGTCATGAATGATACAGATGAAAGAAGTCATCACCGTGGCAGGTTAGAGTGGCTCCTTCTTAAATGCATGCAGCCTGGGAAAGCAGCAGAGTTTCAGAAACGTGTCTTAACCCCTCAGCCCGGAGGTTTTCACGTTTTGCACGATCTCCCCCAAAAGAAGGGGTGCAAGCTGATCTCTAAACTCCATCCCAGAGGCACCCCGGAGAGCTCACTGATGTGCTGCGACAGAAATAGAGACTTTTCGACTCCTGCACATGTGTCCTAGGCACCCAGTGGATAATAAGGACAGGGGCTTTTCCAGGTCACCGTTAGGCCACTAGGAGCCAAGTAAGGGCTAATGAATAATCTACATCTAAATTATAACAGACTGAATTATGGACAGAAACACAGCCTGCTGTTACATAACTTACAATTATCAATCAGCCTTGAGCGCTTGACCCATTTGCATTCCCTTTCATTGACTGGTAGTGGGTATAAGCCCTGCTTTGCACACACCATCACCAAAAGAAGGTGGCAAGAAGTACGAAAGGGGGAAGCCAAGAAAGATCAGGAAGGACTCCTTTGGGGGTCAGCCTGCCCGCATGTCTTAGGAGTGTCTGTCTAGTAAAAGATCTGCTTGCTTGAGCTGAACCGACCTGTTAGCTCGTTGGTTATTCTATACCCTTTGGTCCATTAGTCCACATTTTTGTTGCAGTGAGACAAGAGCCAAGGAAGAGAAATAAGCTGACCTGACAAGATCATATTCTCTGTTTTGGTTTATGCATTTTGAAGCATTTGTTTAAGAAAAGGCCCAAGAGTCCTGTGACACAGCCAAGGGACAAGACCCCTCACCTGTGTTTCTCTGCCACCAGCTGCCCTAAGTGCCCGTGGCCATTCACATCTCTTCTCTGGCCCCAAGTCCTTCCCCTGTGAAATAAGGAAGCTGAGCTGCTGGTTCCCAGTGGCATTGCCCACATGCAGTGACTCTGTCCTCAGAGCGCAAGAATCACTATGTTCGTTCCAAGCTTCTTGGGCATCCCAAGTGGCACAGATTGAGCTCTCCTGCTGCTGGCGTCCCACGGTACAGTCCTCAGACTGGCGTCCCCTTACCTGCAGAAAGGGAACAGCAGTGGTCAGGGTAGTCACAAGTCATAAAAGCAGTTGTCATGAATGATACAGATGAAAGAAGTCATCACCGTGGCAGGTTAGAGTGGCTCCTTCTTAAATGCATGCAGCCTGGGAAAGCAGCAGAGTTTCAGAAACGTGTCTTAACCCCTCAGCCCGGAGGTTTTCACGTTTTGCACGATCTCCCCCAAAAGAGCCCAGAACCAGACCAGGGGAAGGGGTGATGCTGGTGAGCCCTTCGGCCTTCATGTACCAGGCAGGGAAAGCTGGAAATAGCTTTGAGAATTATGTAACAAGGGTCACAGCAGCTCACGGATACCAAGGACTTAGGCCATAAGATACCTAGTCTGGCCTTCCTGGTGGACTTGGGAAGTTAGTTTGATTACATGTCACTTTCAGCTTACGCAAGAGCTCGAGCAGTCTCTGCCCAGCAGCCAGAGAGGAGTCGCTTTCCACGCCCTTCCTGGACCTCCTTCTCTATTAAGCTGACAGTATCGGTCACTCGTCCCCAGCTCTCCTCCATGCTGGCTGGTAGACAGGAGGGTCAGGCTAGTGCTGGCTGCATGGGGCCCCAGGAGCCCGGCTCTTCACACCAAGGAGTCAGACCTTGGGTGGGATCAGAAGAGACTTGGAGACACCAGGTGAGGCCTCAGCTGCTGTCCCAGCTGGACTCCGGAGCTGAATGGGGAGGGGTAGGGGCTGGAGACGAAGCGATCGCTGAGCTGAGGGCTTAAGCAGGCCAGGCACAGGCGGGAGGGAGGGCAGACTGTGCCTGGGGACTCACAGGACGGCATGAGCACGGTGCTCTGTGTCTGCTCAAGAGGTTGGGCGTGATCATGTGCGAGTGGAGAGCCAGCCGCTGAAGGATGCTCAGCAGGGGCGGGCCTGGAGGGAGACGCCGGGGGCTGCTGTGTGCAGGCCACATTAGCGGCGGCCAGCCTGGCAGTGGGAACGCCGGGACAGGGGCAGCCCCTGGACTTAAAGACGCCTTAACCGAAGGCTGCCGTGGGGAGGTGCCGAGAGAGCCACCCGCTGAGGTGAGAGTCGGGACAAGGCCTTCACTTTCTTTGTGGAAAGGCTACTCCCTCAACCACAGGACCCGGAGGCAGGATAGGAGTGAGACAGGCATCCTGAGGCCCAGCAGGCCCCTTCCTGGATGGTGCAGGTGGGCCCCAGGGTCAATCTGAGAAGTGAAATGGCAAACAGGACAAGGAAAGACCAGAGGTGCTAGTTTTGTGCTGGAGCCGAAATTTGCAGGTCTTTGCTGAGCAGCTGAGGGAGATCCCAGGCTCAGACCCCGCCCCACCCTTTCTGGGCCTCAACTGCAGGAGGGGAGATGGACATGGGACCTCAAAAATAAACAGTGTGGGTGAACAGGCTGCCTTGCAGTGCAGGGGGCACGGGTTCGATCCCTGGCCCGGGAGAATCGCGCATACTGAGGAGCGGCTGGCCTGGTGTGTCCACTTGTGAGGCGGCGCGTACACCCAGAGCCGTTGCTCTGCATTGAGAGCGGCCGCTGCAATGGGAGGCCCACACATGTCAAAAGAAAATTAAATGATGATCGACGAAGAATAAATGATGACTTAGAGGCAAAAAAACACACAAAAACCCCTTAAATAAATAGTGGTCTACGTATCTAAGAACTCATGTAATTCACACAACTCTGCCGAGAGGTGTCCCCCCCATTATACAGGTATGCAAACTGAGGCCAGAAGGGTGAAGGCCCAAAATCACTGGGTTAGTAGGTGAGGGAGCTGGGGTTTGAACACAGACAGTTCCTCTCTCCCCTGTGCCTGCCTGCTGGACTGCCATCTTGGCGTCGAGTCATTTTCAGGGCGTTGAACTTCTTGTTGAAATTAATACATTTCTTGGCAACCAGACGAACTTACACCGCGCTGGTCCTGCAACAGTTGACAGTCCATGAAAAGTCCTGTCTGTTTTAAAACTGTGCTTCTGTGACTTCAGGAAATGGAAGGTTTTCTTGTAAACCAAGGACAGCAGGTGGTTTGGAAGGTGTGGCCCTTTGGGGGCGTGAGCCACTGTGCTACCTGGCCTCCTTGCCTTCCCTCTCCACCCTTCACCTCTGCCACTCCCTTGCCTTAGATTCCAGAACTTGAACCACAGCTAACGGCTTCTAATTTCACTGGATATTTTGTTCAAAGAGCTTTGGCACTGGCCTGGAAACCTCCACATTTATTTATAAGTACCACAGAGGTGGGAAAGCCTATTCTGAGTTTATTGTTATTGTTGTTGTTATTAGTGTTATTTTGAATTATTGTTCTGAGTTTTAAGCACAGACCTAGGAAAGACTTCAGCCTCTCCATGCAGTGGCTCTAAGGGAACGTGGGCAAGGAGCGCGACTCGGATAGGACACAGGGGAAAGGAGAGCAGCGCAGGCGTCAGAGAGAGCGTCAGGGTGAAAACTCTTGGTGGATCCTGAGGCTGAGCATCGGGACGATGGAGGCTCTTTTTTTGGATGGCTTCCTTTCTACCCACTCTCTTTTTGTAACCACAAAGGAAGAAGGCAGACGCGCCTCCGCCGGTGCCCGCCAATCAGCGCCGCCGCGTTCCTCGAGGCTGCCGCTTCCACCGGGGCAAGGGCCCAGCGTCTGCGTCGGAAGTCACGGGGACGTCTTCCTGCTAGCTCAGCTGCGAGGCCAAGGAGTATTTTGCAGAAAAGCTGTTTATCTGAATTCTGAAATATCGGTGGAGGCGGCTGCTCTCTGAAGCTTTCCGTGCCAGGCGACGCCTAGGGTTCCAGATGCAGCCCGAGTCAAGGCAGGCCCTTTTCCACGTGGCCCTGGCCAGCTGCCTCTGCATGGCCGTTGTCCACACTGGTGTCTTCGAAGGGGTCCCTGTCCAAGTGGGCTATGAGCACTATGCCGAGGCGCCGGTTGCCAGCCTCCCTGCTGTCCTGGCCATGCCCTTCAACTCCCTTATTAACCTCGCCTACGTGTGCCTGGGAGTGTACTGGCTGCGGAGCCAGGCCCAGGCGCCGGGGGGCCCCACGGAGACGCGGCGGGCTCGCTACCTGAAAGACGTCTTCGCAGGCATGGCTCTGGTCTATGGCCCAGTGCAGTGGCTACGCGTCAGCACGCAGACACAGCCCGCCGCTGTACTGGACCAGTGGCTCACCTTGCCCATCTTTGCCTGGCCGGTCGCCTGGTGCCTCTGCTTGGACAGGGGCTGGAAGCCCTGGCTCTTCCTGGCTGTCGAGGGCCTCTCCCTGTGCAGTTACAGCCTGGCCCTGCTGCACCCCTGTGGGTTTGCGTTGGCACTGGGCGTGCACATTGCAGCCGCCGGGGTGGGCCAGTTTATTTATAAGTACCACAGAGGTGGGAAAGCCTATTCTGAGTTTATTGTTATTGTTGTTGTTATTAGTGTTATTTTGAATTATTGTTCTGAGTTTTAAGCACAGACCTAGGAAAGACTTCAGCCTCTCCATGCAGTGGCTCTAAGGGAACGTGGGCAAGGAGCGCGACTCGGATAGGACACAGGGGAAAGGAGAGCAGCGCAGGCGTCAGAGAGAGCGTCAGGGTGAAAACTCTTGGTGGATCCTGAGGCTGAGCATCGGGACGATGGAGGCTCTTTTTTTGGATGGCTTCCTTTCTACCCACTCTCTTTTTGTAACCACAAAGGAAGAAGGCAGACGCGCCTCCGCCGGTGCCCGCCAATCAGCGCCGCCGCGTTCCTCGAGGCTGCCGCTTCCACCGGGGCAAGGGCCCAGCGTCTGCGTCGGAAGTCACGGGGACGTCTTCCTGCTAGCTCAGCTGCGAGGCCAAGGAGTATTTTGCAGAAAAGCTGTTTATCTGAATTCTGAAATATCGGTGGAGGCGGCTGCTCTCTGAAGCTTTCCGTGCCAGGCGACGCCTAGGGTTCCAGATGCAGCCCGAGTCAAGGCAGGCCCTTTTCCACGTGGCCCTGGCCAGCTGCCTCTGCATGGCCGTTGTCCACACTGGTGTCTTCGAAGGGGTCCCTGTCCAAGTGGGCTATGAGCACTATGCCGAGGCGCCGGTTGCCAGCCTCCCTGCTGTCCTGGCCATGCCCTTCAACTCCCTTATTAACCTCGCCTACGTGTGCCTGGGAGTGTACTGGCTGCGGAGCCAGGCCCAGGCGCCGGGGGGCCCCACGGAGACGCGGCGGGCTCGCTACCTGAAAGACGTCTTCGCAGGCATGGCTCTGGTCTATGGCCCAGTGCAGTGGCTACGCGTCAGCACGCAGACACAGCCCGCCGCTGTACTGGACCAGTGGCTCACCTTGCCCATCTTTGCCTGGCCGGTCGCCTGGTGCCTCTGCTTGGACAGGGGCTGGAAGCCCTGGCTCTTCCTGGCTGTCGAGGGCCTCTCCCTGTGCAGTTACAGCCTGGCCCTGCTGCACCCCTGTGGGTTTGCGTTGGCACTGGGCGTGCACATTGCAGCCGCCGTGGGCCAGGCCCTGCGCACCCAGGGGCGCCACGGCAACGCTTCCTCCAGAACGCACTTGGCCCTGGGCGTGCTCTCCTGCCTGGGCTTTGTGGTCCTCAAGCTGTGTGACCATGAGCTCGCGCGATGGCGTCTTTTCCGGCAGCTCACAGGCCACTTCTGGTCTAAAGCCTGTGACGTGCTTCAGTTCCACTTCGCCTTCTTGTTCCTGACCAACCTGCACGCTTGCCAAAGGTGCCCTCCTGCGGGGAGGATGCATTGAAGTGTGGGAAGAAGGGGCTTACAACTGCCAGCCTCCGTCCCCGGTGTTCAGTGTCCTTGGTGCAGTGACGTAGGATGATTACATGGAGGATGGTCCCTTCCTTTGAAGTCCTGGGCTTTGATATAACGAATGTGAATATTCAATGTGAAACGTTATGCTTTCTGCAACTCACTTTCAAAGGGTTAAAGCAAATATCTAGGGGCAGGGGGTCTGGAGGTCCATTGTACTAGTCTTGTAATTTTGGTGTGGTTTGAAACTTTTCAAAATAAAATGTTGCGGGGAAACAACCCCAGTAAATCCGTCACGCTCACAGTTGAACAGAGGATGGTTGTCTGCTTTGGAGCGTTGGCTCCAGGCGTGGGGTAGGGCCAGCAGAGCAGCGTGCCGGCGAGAGGCTCCAGGGTTACCATGGAGTGTCCCCAGAGGTGCCTGGCTTCAGGGAGACTGAGTCATATTAAATACACGCCCAGCAGACTGATGGGGAAATCCAAAGGCCAGAGCACTAGTGCCCCGTGACATGTGTGACTGCCAGGCTGAAACAGCAGGTCACATGAAAGCAATGTCCCCTCAGACCCTCCGTGGAACAGGGCGGGTGCAGCCAGATGAAGACACTCCCGGGCTTCCCCTGGTGGTCCAGTGGGTAAGGACACCGCCTTGCAGTGCAAGGGGCGCCAGTTCGAGCCCTGGCCTGGGAGGATCCCACGTGCCACGGAGCGGCTGGACTGATGTGTCCAATCACCCAGCCGGAGCTCTGGAGCGCATGCGCCCACAGCCAGTGCTCTGCGACAACAGAGGCCACGGCGATGGGAGGCCCACACCGGCCAAAGAACAAAGGCGGATGAAAATAGACAAATGAAAGACCAATAGAAGTGGCCCGCCCACTCCCCTCCCTCCCCAACCCAGCCCCCGCCCAAAATAAATAAATAAATAAATCTTTAAAAAAAAAAAAAGACACTCCCACAAGTGTCGCAAGGTGAATTCTCCACACCGTGTCGTTTGGTGGCTCTCCCCTCAGAGCCAGAGGACAGCGTGGCTGTCCTGAGCAGCTCAGGTGACTCAAGTGTCAAGTGTCTGTGACCCATGGGGAAACCAAGGTCCTTATGAACCTTGATCCCCTGACGGCGTCACAGGGTAGGGCCCTGAAATTGGCATCTTTCAACCCCAAAGCCTGCTTCTCATGCAGATGATGTCTGAAGCAGCAGGGGTGACAGCCCTGAGGCCTGGGCGAGGTGCGGATGGCCCTGTGGAGCCCACCCCTCTGTCTGCATTCTTTCTCCCGCTTGTTAACGTGTTCTCGAGACACCTGTGTCATTCCCCTGTCACCTGAGAGGCATCTGGTCTTTAAAGAAAAAGGTGAAGGTGGAGGGGAGAGGATGTCCTGTCTCTGCCAAATGGGCCGCCCCGCGCATCAGTTGAGTGTCCCCTGAGGCCCCTTTCCCTAGAGTCTCAAGGGTTGGCCTGCGGACCGTTGCCATGACTACCAAAGTGCTTTTGACCAGGTGCCTGGTGCTGGATGTTCTGTCCCAGCTGGCCCGTCTCCAGCGGGCGGTGGGCCTCAACGACGTTGTTCCCTGAAGAATCCAGCAGATCGACATCGCCTCTGCCCCTCGCCGCCAGGAGTGGGCCCGAGGCGGCAGTACTTGCTTCAGGAAGCAACGTTGTTCCACTCCAGTCATCTCGAAGGCTCCGCATGTCCTACGAGAGCACAAAGGCCATGCATGGTCAGCTCCTCGAAGAGGCCGGAGGGACGCAGGGAGGGAGACGTGTGGCGTTAGAGACAGATGGGAGCGGGGAGGGCTGGGGGAGGACCCGGGTCTGATGGAGGGGCCCTGACTCCCCCTGCTTTGCTACCTCTGTTGGGGTCGCTGTTTCCTTCCTTGACAGAGGGGATCCCCTGAGAACCAGGCCTTCGACAAGTCTTGTTCATTCCATACTTTTGAGCCACAAATACCCATAACTTATTTTGTTGTTTTTTTATTCTTACCAATTCCTATTTAGTAAATAGCCCTGAAGAGCTTCTGGGTTTTGTTGCACTCCCGTGCCAGCCTGGGTCCCCGCAGGAAACAGGTGGCGCGCTGAAGTCAGGGAGAGCTGCACAGACGCTCTTTGGGGGTGGGGACAGTAAGAGGCACTGCTGGGGGTGTTCTTCACGCTGGGGCCTGGGGGACCCTGGGAAGGGTGGACCGCACCCAAAGGAGAGACTCCTGTGGAAGGGACACTTCAGGTGGGGCAGAAACCTCCCGAAACCCAGGCCTCCCTCAGGTAATGGTTTAGGGCCAGTGCATCTCCAACATTGCATGACACGTGCTTGTACTAAAAAACCCTTCGTTGTTTATCTCAAATTCAGGTTTAACAGGGTGTCCTGACTTTATTTGCCAAATCAGTTGACCTTCCATTCAGCCAATCCAACAAAAGCCAGAGGCCCGGAACCTTCTCTCTCTGGCCCATGCTTTTGATCAGTATTTCTCAAAGCATCGTCAGCGTTAGCAACAAAGCTTCCCGCATCCCCTCCAACCTGGTGAGTCTCAGATGCCTGAGGACAAACGGAGGCTGGCGGCCGGGCCCCTCCCGGCTCTCCTCTTCCTCGGCCTCTTGCCCCAACAGCAGAGAAGCCGTCGTTGCCAGGCAGGCCCTCTCCCCGCGCTCCCTCTAACGGTTCACGGGCTCCGGAGCTGGGCGTGACCTCAGACACCATCTGTGCCAACCCGCGTTTCACAGAAACTGAAACTCTCAGTGTTTGACTTTGATGAAAATTTCAACACTGAGCATCAGAAAGGCCGGCAGCCGGCCTCCAGGCCCAAAGCCTCGCCCGCTGGGATTTCCCACCTCCCTGGGGAGACAGTGGTTGCCACCTGGCCTCTTCCTGGCTTCCCCACCTGTGGCTCCCCTCTGAAAGCGGTGGCGAGGGTTTCACTCTGATCCTGCAGGTGTACAGGCTCACGGTGGGGAAGACGAGCCATTCAAGAGCGCCATCAGGGTTGTCTTTTCCAGTCACGTTGCTGGGCACGGCTGCAGTGGTGTCTGCCCTGGCTCCCCTCACCCTGACCACCCGCATGGGCCCCGTGCCCAGGGGCTCTCCTTCCTCCCAGTCAGGCTCAGAAGATGACTCGAGGGCACCTGGATTGCCTTTCCCACTGACACTGTGTTTCACATTTCTGACCACGGTGAGGAAGGACCCTCAGTGTCCCTGGCCACCAGCAAGGCGTCACAGGCTTTTTCATCTTGTGCCACTCTGATGGGGGCAAAGCAAGATCTTAGTGTGCCTTTAACTTGTGCACTTGTCTATTGAAAGTCATTTGTTCTTCTGTAAGTTGTTTATATCCTTTGCTCATTTTGACTTTTTCTTCCAAAACTTTGCAGGAGCTTCTTTTATTTTATATTAACCATTCATCTGACACCTGACTGATACGTGTTTTCTTATTCTCACTTGTCTTCTGTCTTTGTGGGCATCTTAAAGGAATGTGGTTGAAGGTTCCCCTACTTGTGGATTCCTATATGTCTGTCTTTTTCCTTGTAGCTTTTGGGTTTCTTGTGTACATGTCAGCCATCTTTTTAAAAAAATATTTATATTTATTTATTTAATCTGTTTATTTGACTGCAGTAGGTCTTCGTTGTGGCCTGTGAGATCTTTTGGTTATGGCATATGGGATCTGGTTCCCTGACCCAGGAATGAACCAGGGCCCCCTGCATGGAGAGCTCGGAGTCTTGGCCTCTGGGCCATCAGGGAAGTCCCTATCAGCCATCTTTGTCAAATCTTAGCATGTCCTATAGCTGCTTCAGATATTTTTCATTATAAAAATGTCATTATCGGTCGGGAGGGGTGGGAAGGGGGGAATATACGTATGACTAATCTGGGAACATACATATCTGTAACCAACAAAACTCTGTAAAAGTTAAAAGCAAAATGAAAGTTTTGAAAAAAATTTTAAAAAATGTCATTCTAAAATTAACAGTAATACTTATGAAATAGTTGACATTTACATTCAGAAACAAAACAGCACAGCTGTCACCATTGCTCACAGGACGCTGCCCCGGCTGTGCGTGAGCAGAGCCTTCACGGTCACGGTCCACGGCAGAGAGGAAATGCCCGAACCCAGGAAGCGCTTTTCATCACAGCCTGGAAGAAAAAGGAGATTTGGTTTCTTGGCACTGAAAACTGGCTGCGTCCCACGGGTGAGCATCTCCCTCGCATCTGTGAAGGCCTCCATGAGTAGAAATGGGCCCCGTGCCCAGGCTCTCCTTCCTCCCAGTCAGGCTCAGAAGATGATAGGCACCTGGATTGCCTTTCCCACTGACACTGTGTTTCACATTTCTGACCACGGTGAGGAAGGACCCTCAGTGTCCCTGGCCACCAGCAAGGCGTCACAGGCTTTTTCATCTTGTGCCACTCTGATGGGGGCAAAGCAAGATCTTAGTGTGCCTTTAACTTGTGCACTTGTCTATTGAAAGTCATTTGTTCTTCTGTAAGTTGTTTATATCCTTTGCTCATTTTGACTTTTTCTTCCAAAACTTTGCAGGAGCTTCTTTTATTTTATATTAACCATTCATCTGACACCTGACTGATACGTGTTTTCTTATTCTCACTTGTCTTCTGTCTTTGTGGGCATCTTAAAGGAATGTGGTTGAAGGTTCCCCTACTTGTGGATTCCTATATGTCTGTCTTTTTCCTTGTAGCTTTTGGGTTTCTTGTGTACATGTCAGCCATCTTTTTAAAAAAATATTTATATTTATTTATTTAATCTGTTTATTTGACTGCAGTAGGTCTTCGTTGTGGCCTGTGAGATCTTTTGGTTATGGCATATGGGATCTGGTTCCCTGACCCAGGAATGAACCAGGGCCCCCTGCATGGAGAGCTCGGAGTCTTGGCCTCTGGGCCATCAGGGAAGTCCCTATCAGCCATCTTTGTCAAATCTTAGCATGTCCTATAGCTGCTTCAGATATTTTTCATTATAAAAATGTCATTATCGGTCGGGAGGGGTGGGAAGGGGGGAATATACGTATGACTAATCTGGGAACATACATATCTGTAACCAACAAAACTCTGTAAAAGTTAAAAGCAAAATGAAAGTTTTGAAAAAAATTTTAAAAAATGTCATTCTAAAATTAACAGTAATACTTATGAAATAGTTGACATTTACATTCAGAAACAAAACAGCACAGCTGTCACCATTGCTCACAGGACGCTGCCCCGGCTGTGCGTGAGCAGAGCCTTCACGGTCACGGTCCACGGCAGAGAGGAAATGCCCGAACCCAGGGAAGCGCTTTTCATCACAGCCTGGAAGAAAAAGGAGATTTGGTTTCTTGGCACTGAAAACTGGCTGCGTCCCACGGGTGAGCATCTCCCTCGCATCTGTGAAGGCCTCCATGAGTAGAAATCGTTGGGTAAATATCAATTAGACAATGTCTGTTCCCAAGCGAGCCCCCAAACAGCCATGTAGCTAGGGAGTGCCCCTTCCCCTCTGAGTGGGGCTTAGGTTCCAAACCTCAGGCTTAGGTTTTCAGGTCTCAGCGCCCCTGGAGCCCAGCTGCCCCTCTGCTGAGGGACGCGACCTGTGCTGCGTGACGGGGCCCGGGCCCTGCTCGCCCCACAAGTTCTAACCGCTTTCCTGAGTTTCTAGTCTTTTCTTCTGTTTCTTGCTTCTGACTTGGATCTTTGCCCTCCTTTTCTCTTCAGAACAGCTAACTTCAGGTTTTACTTCTGCCTCTTCTTCCTCAGTCCTGCCTGCCCTCCACCTGGGCCATCTGCCCAGGGTCTGTGCGGCCGCCATCTTGGCCATCTCATGCAGCCTAACCGACCACATCCTGGTCCTGGCCCCACCTTCCTGCCCAGAGGCAAGCACCCAGCCAGAGTCTGGTGTGACCCACTCCCTGGCACATCCTGACACCTTTCCTGGGAGCGGGGGAGACAAGCAACAGCGTGCACTGCCAGTGTCGCTCGCATGCTCTAAACTTCTCTAGCTGTATCCCATCGTCCAGACTCATCTCCCACCAGCTGCGGCACCGGATCTGTGGGCATTTCCCCCCGGGTCTTCTGGGAACCCAGCAGGGGGGCTCCTCCTCTGGCGCTGCCGTCTGGGCCTCCCTGCCTCCGCGTGAGCGTGTCGCTCGGGGATCAGCTGAAGCGCACCTGCACTTCAGCTGAGCCAGAAGCCGCCAAGCCCCTAGCCCCGGCGCTTGCCGAAATGACTGCTTGCCAGTCTCGGACACTCCACGCCTCGCTGGCACCAGCGACTGGGAGAGGAGCTGCTGCTCTGCTGCTGGTGAACTGGAGTCTCATCTCCTTGTTTGCCTTTCCTGGCTGAAAAGTGAGGTTATCCAGAAAAGTCAAACTACAAAAATTACCATGGAATCCAGCAATCCCACTTGAGGGGCATCTCCCCAACAGAGGGGAACGTGGGCCATGAAGAGACACCTGTAGCCCTGTGCTCACAGCAGCGTGACTCACGAGCACCGAAACACGAGAACAGCCCAAGGGGCCATCGCCGTGTGCCTGGATAGAGAGAATGTGGCCCATCCTCCCAGCGGACGGGTCCTCAGCCTCAGAAAGGAACGTCTGGACCTGCAAGGCCTGATGCTCAGCGAGGCCAGCCAGACGCCAGGGCAGACCCAGGGTGACTCCGCGGGGGCGAGGCGCCCAGAGTCCTCAGACCCGAGACCCAGAGGGCAGCTGGGCGCGGGCCGGGGGCGGGGGAGCGGGTCGGGTCTACTGGGGCCAGAGCTTCTCCCGGGAAGATGGACAGTTCTGGGCCCCGGCGGTGGGGGTGGCTGCCCACCCGCGTGAATGCCCTTACTGCCGCCGAACCGGACACCTAAAAGTGGTCAAGACGCTAAATTTGATGTTGTTGTTTAGTTGCTCAGTTGTGTCTGAGTGCTGGCGACACCATGAATTGTAGCCCTCCAGGCTCCTCTGTCCATGGGATTTGCCAGGCAAGAACACGAGTGGGTTACCACGCCCTCCAGGGGATCTTCCCAAACAAGAGATTGAACCTGGTTTTCTGCATTGGCAGGTGGATTCTTTACCACTAAGCCACCAGGGAAGCCCGTATTTCATGTTATCTATATTTAATTGCAGTCTAAAACTCGACACCAGTGCCTGAAGTTCAGTAGCTGGACACCTTGCATCCATTTTGTCGGCCTTCTGCGCCTCCGTTTCACCTCTCATGTGGCATGGGTGGTGGTGAGCCTGGATGAGTTCACTGAGAAAAGCAGATCACGGGCTCCCCTGGAAGTCCAGTGGTTAAGAATCTGTCTTGCAATGCAGGGGACACAGGTTTAGCCCCCAGACAGGGAAGACCCCACATGCCACAGAGCAACGAAGCCCTTGAGCTGCCACAAGAGAAGCCACTGCAATGAGAAGCCTGTGCGGCGCGACTGGAGCGCAGCCCCCGCTCAGCACCACTAGAGACCCAGCACAGCCCAGTATGTAGATAACATCTTAAAAAAATACAAAATTTGGAATCCAGCAATCCCACTTGAGGCATCTCCCCAACAGAGGGAACGTGGGCCATGAAGAGACACCTGTAGCCCTGTGCTCACAGCAGCGTGACTCACGAGCACCGAAACACGAGAACAGCCCAAGGGGCCATCGCCGTGTGCCTGGATAGAGAGAATGTGGCCCATCCTCCCAGCGGACGGGTCCTCAGCCTCAGAAAGGAACGTCTGGACCTGCAAGGCCTGATGCTCAGCGAGGCCAGCCAGACGCCAGGGCAGACCCAGGGTGACTCCGCGGGGGCGAGGCGCCCAGAGTCCTCAGACCCGAGACCCAGAGGGCAGCTGGGCGCGGGCCGGGGGCGGGGGAGCGGGTCGGGTCTACTGGGGCCAGAGCTTCTCCCGGGAAGATGGACAGTTCTGGGCCCCGGCGGTGGGGGTGGCTGCCCACCCGCGTGAATGCCCTTACTGCCGCCGAACCGGACACCTAAAAGTGGTCAAGACGCTAAATTTGATGTTGTTGTTTAGTTGCTCAGTTGTGTCTGAGTGCTGGCGACACCATGAATTGTAGCCCTCCAGGCTCCTCTGTCCATGGGATTTGCCAGGCAAGAACACGAGTGGGTTACCACGCCCTCCAGGGGATCTTCCCAAACAAGAGATTGAACCTGGTTTTCTGCATTGGCAGGTGGATTCTTTACCACTAAGCCACCAGGGAAGCCCGTATTTCATGTTATCTATATTTAATTGCAGTCTAAAACTCGACACCAGTGCCTGAAGTTCAGTAGCTGGACACCTTGCATCCATTTTGTCGGCCTTCTGCGCCTCCGTTTCACCTCTCATGTGGCATGGGTGGTGGTGAGCCTGGATGAGTTCACTGAGAAAAGCAGATCACGGGCTCCCCTGGAAGTCCAGTGGTTAAGAATCTGTCTTGCAATGCAGGGGACACAGGTTTAGCCCCCAGACAGGGAAGACCCCACATGCCACAGAGCAACGAAGCCCTTGAGCTGCCACAAGAGAAGCCACTGCAATGAGAAGCCTGTGCGGCGCGACTGGAGCGCAGCCCCCGCTCAGCACCACTAGAGACCCAGCACAGCCCAGTATGTAGATAACATCTTAAAAAAAAAATAGAAAAGCAGGTCAGGAAAGACCAGCCCAGAGTTGCATCTCTCAGGACGCATCCTAGATGAGGAAACACATTGCTGGGAGTAGATAATGGTTAGTGACGCCTTGTGTCGAGGACAGTTGAGAAGCTGAACGACCTTCAGATCTGAGGAGGTAGGAAGTGGCCGAGGCGGGGCTCACTCTGCTCTCGACTGCTATGTTGTTCCTTGGTACTGGAGCCCTTGCCACCATGGCTTGGGAGCCAAGTTTCACTTTGAAAATACATAAAAATTGACATATGAATCACACACCATAAAATTCATGCTTTTGGGGGGTTGCTTTTAATGAATATTTTTGCCCATGTGGCTTGTGGGATCCTAGTTCTGTGAGCAAGGATGGAACCTGAGCCCTCTCTGTGGGAACTGTGGAGTCGTCACCACTGGCCCACCAGGGAAGTCACCAACCCATGCTTTGAATGCATATGTTTCAGTGTGTTGGGTACAGTCACAGGGCTGTGCTGGGACAGGGACTGACCTTCTGTTGAATTGTTCGAGGCCTAGACTCACCACCCCTGCTGCAATGCCCTGACATCCTCACCACCACTTGGCACTCATTTTTGATTATAGGCGCTCTAGTGGGTGCAGTGTGGGATCTCATTGTGGTCTGAACGTACGTTGTTAATTTCAAAATCCTCTAAAAAGCATTCGGCTCTGTCACGGGACACCTCAGCGTCCCAGAGAGTGCCCTGACCTTGTCAGGCAGCCATTTGGAAAAGTTTTCCATTTGAAACTTTTTGTCCTTGTCATTCAGATGGGTTTTCTTTCCAGATTGTTCTTCATAGTGTACAACCCACACAGGTTGAGGAGTTGAGACTGTGACACCCACAGAGAGCTGAGCCAGCCGGGCTGGGGCTTCTGTGGTGGCCAACACGACAAACCACAGAGGTCACCTCCGAGAGGACTTCAGATCGGAGGACTGTCCAAGATTACAGACATGGCACGATGCTTCCAGACCACAGCTTCCAGGCATATGCTGTCTACTAGATATGCACCCAAAACATATGTCTGTAGAAAGACCTCATGTGAGAGGAGGAGGAAAACAAGACACACTCTGCACCTAAGAACCAAGAGGGAGCCGGTGGAGCTATATTAATATCAAACAAAACTAGAACATTTTAGGAACAGTGTTAAAATAGGTTCAAAATATATATAAAGAAAAAAATGGATAGAATTCCATGGAGAAAGACAAATCTAGCACCACAGAGGGAGGTTTCCATGGGCTTTTCTTGAAGGTATTTAGGTCAAGCGGGCAACAGTTCTGTGAAGATTCAGAAAACATGAATGAGCCTGTGACGAAGGGTCCCCTGATCACATCTGCCTCGCGGAGAGGCTTCCCTCTGTCCGCAGGTGACTCTGAAGACCATGGTAGTGTCCTCACTATAAAAGCAAAAAGCACGCAAGGTGCAAGGTTGGTGTCAGACCACAGTATTGGAGCACAGTGTGATTAAGTTAGAAGTCTGCGCGTGCATGTGCACGCACACACACGTACACACAACTGTCGCACACTGCAAAATTCTAAAAAATCATAACAAAAATTTTAAAACTACATAGAACTACAGGGAATTCCCTGGCGGGGCAGTGGTTTCAGGACTCTGCGCTTCCACTGTGGGGGGCCCGAGTCTGATCCCTGGTCCGGCAACAAAAGTATCACAAGCTGCAGAGCGCAGCCAAAAAGAGAACGTACTAGAGCAAAATACTAAAACTGGTGCATGACAGGGAGAGTGATATTTAGAGTAAAATGTACAACTTCAGGAGCGTACGTGTCTATATTATTTTTATTGAGCCAAAACACATTAAGTATAACCACTTCAACTTTCCATGCACAAGAGAGGTGCTATCCAACCAGCTCCAGCCAAACACGCCACACTGCTTTTGCACGTTCTAGAAGTCCGTAGGAGTGGAAGTTCACAGTGTGTGACATCCATACACATATCAGCATATTCGTTCCTTTTTATCACTGATGGCAATCTATGCTGTGGACCTCCCACAGCTCTGTTGATGGGCATTTAGTTTGTTTCCAGCTGGGGCCTCATGGGAGGACAGCTGCGGTGGACACGCAGGCACAAGTCTTTGGAAGGATGTGTGCATTCATCTCTTTCTGGTAGGCACCTCGAAGGGCTATGGCTTGCGGTGGTGTGGAGGGGCGGGGGTAGGTGAAGTTCAAGTTCGTAAGAAAGTGGATGGCCCGCTTTGCACCACGGCTCGCTCCACTCCCTTGCCGACACTTGGTATGACCAGTCTTTTCAGTGTAGTCATCCTGCTGAGCGTGCACAGCCGTGTCACTGCGGTTTTTGTTTCGCTGCGACTGAGGAGGCTGAGCAGGAGGCGGGGCGGGGCTGTGCGAGCAGCGGGGAGGGCGGGGGTGGGGGAGGCGGCCATGGCCCTGCAGGGAGGGCACCGGGCCCTCAGTCCGCAGCCGCTAGACCTCGACACCCTTCCGCTTCCGCGGTGGCCTCGCCCAGCCTTTCTCCGCGGGCTGGGCCGTGGGCTCGCCGGCTCGGCAGCTGGGAGGCAGGGCGGACATCGCCCACACTGACCCCAGAAGAGGGGAAAATGGGAGAGATGACAAATGAATCCTTTCTGGCTTTTCAGAAACTGGTCGTTCCTCTGTATTGCAGATAGTAAAGACAAGCTTCCAAATGCGTTTAATGAAACGGAAAGAACCTTCTCCCAGAAGGGGAGCCGCACACGGGCAGACTCGCGCGGCTCTCCCTCCTGCTCCATTCCAAGAGTCCAGGCCGGCGCTGTTCCTCCCTGGACACTTCTGCCCTGACTGTCTGAGCTGGTTTCCAGACTTAACAAAGATACCGTCCCCGCACACCACGAAGACAACTGCAGATCCTTTGCACTGAAATACTGATGCACACTTCAAAAATTAAAAACTAGCTAAGACAATCCAAAAGCAGATTAAGAAATGAAGATACCATAACCAGGGGGCTTCTCAGGCGGCTTCAACAGTAAAGAATCTGCCTGCCAGTGCAGGAGATGCAGGTTTGACCCCTGGGTTGGGAAGACCCCCTGGAGAAGGAAATGGCAACCCACTCCAGTAATCTATGCTGTGGACCTCCCACAGCTCTGTTGATGGGCATTTAGTTTGTTTCCAGCTGGGGCCTCATGGGAGGACAGCTGCGGTGGACACGCAGGCACAAGTCTTTGGAAGGATGTGTGCATTCATCTCTTTCTGGTAGGCACCTCGAAGGGCTATGGCTTGCGGTGGTGTGGAGGGGCGGGGGTAGGTGAAGTTCAAGTTCGTAAGAAAGTGGATGGCCCGCTTTGCACCACGGCTCGCTCCACTCCCTTGCCGACACTTGGTATGACCAGTCTTTTCAGTGTAGTCATCCTGCTGAGCGTGCACAGCCGTGTCACTGCGGTTTTTGTTTCGCTGCGACTGAGGAGGCTGAGCAGGAGGCGGGGCGGGGCTGTGCGAGCAGCGGGGAGGGCGGGGGTGGGGGAGGCGGCCATGGCCCTGCAGGGAGGGCACCGGGCCCTCAGTCCGCAGCCGCTAGACCTCGACACCCTTCCGCTTCCGCGGTGGCCTCGCCCAGCCTTTCTCCGCGGGCTGGGCCGTGGGCTCGCCGGCTCGGCAGCTGGGAGGCAGGGCGGACATCGCCCACACTGACCCCAGAAGAGGGGAAAATGGGAGAGATGACAAATGAATCCTTTCTGGCTTTTCAGAAACTGGTCGTTCCTCTGTATTGCAGATAGTAAAGACAAGCTTCCAAATGCGTTTAATGAAACGGAAAGAACCTTCTCCCAGAAGGGGAGCCGCACACGGGCAGACTCGCGCGGCTCTCCCTCCTGCTCCATTCCAAGAGTCCAGGCCGGCGCTGTTCCTCCCTGGACACTTCTGCCCTGACTGTCTGAGCTGGTTTCCAGACTTGACAAAGATACCGTCCCCGCACACCACGAAGACAACTGCAGATCCTTTGCACTGAAATACTGATGCACACTTCAAAAATTAAAAACTAGCTAAGACAATCCAAAAGCAGATTAAGAAATGAAGATACCATAACCAGGGGGCTTCTCAGGCGGCTTCAACAGTAAAGAATCTGCCTGCCAGTGCAGGAGATGCAGGTTTGACCCCTGGGTTGGGAAGACCCCCTGGAGAAGGAAATGGCAACCCACTCCAGTATTCTTGCCTGGAGAATTTGATGGACAGGAGAGCCTGGCGGACTACACTCCATGGGGTCACAAAGAGTCAGACGCGACCGAGCAGTTACATAACTGCAGAATGATGCCGTAACCCAGTGGAGTTCATTCCAAGAGTGCAGAGGTGAGTCAACTACAAATGATGTTACTATAACTAGTAGTAGTAAAGATCCAAGGAGGAAAGCGTCCTATCAGCAGAGCAACCCCACCCAAAAGAATTGCAGGCAGGATTGGGACAGGTATTTGTACACCAGTGTTCACAGATGAACGGACAAAGTGTGGTAGAGACACACAGTGGAGTATTATTCAGCCTTAAAAAGGAAGCAAATTCTGATACATGTTCGCCATGGACAAACCTTGAAGACCTTATGCTGAGTGAAATAACCCTAGACACAATTGGATGAAGAGTGTATGATTCTATTCTACGGGGTCCCTAGAGTAGCCCAGCTCATAGACCCAGAAGGTGGGATGCTGGGCGCCAGGGCCTGGGCCCTGGGAGGGGCTCGTATCTAATGTGGACAGAGTTTTAGTTTGGGGATGGGTGGTGGTGACATGTGAATCTTCCATGTGATCAGGGGAATGATCTGAACCCCAGGGGCCCTGAACTGCAGAGTTGAAAGTGGTCTAAGTGATAAATGTTTAAAAAATTCAGTAGAGGGCTTCCCTTGGTGGTCCAGCGGGTAAGGACACCGCCTTGCAGTGCAAGGGGCGCCGGTTGGAGCCCTGGCCTGGGAAGATCCCACGTGCCGCGGAGCAGCTGGACCTATGTGTCCAATCACCGAGCCGGAGCTCTGGAGCACATGCGCCCAGAGCTGGTGCTCTGCGACAACAGAGGCCACTGCGATGGGAGGCCCACAGGAGCCAAAGAACAAAGACGGATGAAAATGGAGAAATGAAAGACCAATGGAAGTGGCCCGCCCGCTCCCCTCCCTCCCCAACCCGACCCCCGCCCAAAATAAATAAATAAATAAATAAATCTAAAAAAAAACATTTCAGTAGACTTAATAACACAGAGGTTGGAACAGATGCCGTTACAGTTCACTACAGCTGCACAGCTACCCCAACATGGTGACTTAAAACAATGCCAACTGTCCGTTTTAGTGGTGTGGGAAATATCACTCCAGCCACTATTGGAAAGTGAAATCTGTGGTAGACACTAGCTTCAGAAGCTGCTATTTGGATGCACACGCACGCATGCTCAGTCACGTCAGCCATGTCTGGCTCTGTGTGAGCCCTGGACTGTAGCCCACCAGGCTCCTCTGTCCATGGGATTTCCCAGGCAAGAGTAGTAGAGTGCGTTGCCGTTTCCTTCTCCAGAGGATATTCCCCCGCCAAGGATCAAACCCGCATCTCTTTACATCTCCTGCATTGGCAGGTAGGTTCTTTGCCACTGAGCCACCTGGGAAGCCCCATATGATGTATATGCCTCAAGCCAGAAGGCTAAATGAGTTGCTGTCTGGATGCTTCATTGTGGGTGATCATTTTGAAGGGTAATCTAAGCTTTGCGGTTGTTGCTCAGTTGCTCAGTTATGTTGGACTCTTTGCAAACTCGTGGACTAAAGCCCACCAGGCTCCTCTGTCCTCCGCCTCTGCCCAGAAATCCATCCACCTGGGGCTTGCCTTCTTTCTCCCCTCTCCGCTCTGCTGACCCCACAGCTCTTACTGCTGGGGGTCCCTCAACAGGACTTCTTTCTTGGTAGAAGTCAGCGAGACAGCCCACCTGAAACCCACCATCTCCTCGGTTGCAGCCAATTCCAGGGGGAGGCAGCTTCCCCCCACCACGGCAGCTGTTGACTTGCTCAGGTGAGAACTGAAACCACAGTCAGTTCCTGGTGCCTCTGCTATGCCGGGAAAGTCTTGTCTAGGCTGTGGAAGTTTGCAAATAACTTTATTGTTGATTTCAGGAACTTCCTCAAAATCCATTTATCCAAACATGATCTTCTTTAACCAGCCCTTTTTTTTTTTTAAATATTTCTTCTTTATTTATTGGGCTGCACCGGGCAATGGCCTCCAGCTGAGAGCCACAGCCTGGGCTTTGAAGAGGGCTCTTTGTTCTTCCAGTTAACCTTCAAAGCCTTGGCTCAACACGGTCCACCACTCCCGAGCCAGGTTGGCTCCATCCCCATCAGATTCCCCTCATTGAAAGTCCGGCCTTACACCCGATTTGAAAAACCTACTTAAAAACACTTCACGGGCTACCCTGGTGGAACTAAGATCCCACATGTCGCGACTAAGACCCGGTGCAGCTCAATAAATAAAGAAGAAATATTAAACAACAACAACAACAACAACTCACCTTACCCGTGACCTGGCTCTTCCGAGAAGTCTCTTAGTGCAGGCCGCAACCACCTCGGCCTGGCTTGACTGGTGGCCTCACAGAGGAGTGAGTGGGAGCCACCAGGGGCCTACGGGTCTTAACTTGTGAAATGTGACACCAGCATCCACTCTTAGTCCTGTGTTACATCGCACAGGGAACAAACACACCATCCTATCCCCAAGATGAACAATTCTGGGGCTGGGCATTCTTTCCCACAGAGTTACCAACTTGGGAGCAGAGCGGAGTACCTGAGCCTCTGGCTCCAGGACAGACTTGGCCATGGAAGGTCAGGCTGTGACCGACCCTAGGTGGAGCCCCACCCCTAGGCTGTGTCTACCAACCGACCCAATCACACCCTTGGCCTGTCCCCAGATTCCCACCTGGAAATCTGCAGTTTCGGTGGCTCAAGCCTTTCTTCTAGATTCCTTGGTCGAAGTGGTATCCTTCCTCACCCCCTGTGCCCTGGGTCCAGTACACTCAGCTTTGCCTGGTCAGCAGGTTTTCCCTGTGGTCTGTGGGGAGTCGGGGAAAATGTGGGGGGGACCCCCTTGGTCACCTCTACTGGCTGCACACAGGTAGCAAGGGGCCCCCCACACACGCATCCTCAACATAGCTTGTGTAACGTTCCCAAGTTATTTAGGCAAAGATGCAGCGTTGTGTCCAAAGCCAGATGGCCACTCCAGGCAGGGGCAGACATGGCCCCAGCCCCCAGCAGGCCTCAGCCAGGTGGGGTCCCTAAGTCTCACCCCTTCTTACACTCCCTGGGCTCACCCCACTGTGGAGATGCCTCTGTGCAAGGTGAGGACAATTTGCTGAATATGGGCCCTTTGCATATAATTCCATATAATATGTGGTTTTTTGTGGTATTCAGGCGTTCTACTTTTTGAGACGATTTTCTCACAAACCCAGGAGTGGAAGTGCTGGGTCCTGTGATAGTTCTATTTTTACTTTTTTTTGACGTCCCCCTCCCCTAGCCTCTATATGGCCAACCACCATGAGAGGGGCCCATTTTTACTTTTTTAAGGAACCTCCATACTGTTCTCCAGAGTGGCTGCACCAACTCACACATTCCACCAGCGGTGCACGAGGGCTCCCTCTTCTCACAGCTTCGCTAACATTTGTTGTTTGTAGTTTTGTTGATGAAAGCCATTCTGACAGGTGAAGATTTGGTGGCCTCACAGAGATGAGTGGGAGCCACCAGGGGCCTACGGGTCTTAACTTGTGAAATGTGACACCAGCATCCACTCTTAGTCCTGTGTTACATCGCACAGGGAACAAACACACCATCCTATCCCCAAGATGAACAATTCTGGGGCTGGGCATTCTTTCCCACAGAGTTACCAACTTGGGAGCAGAGCGGAGTACCTGAGCCTCTGGCTCCAGGACAGACTTGGCCATGGAAGGTCAGGCTGTGACCGACCCTAGGTGGAGCCCCACCCCTAGGCTGTGTCTACCAACCGACCCAATCACACCCTTGGCCTGTCCCCAGATTCCCACCTGGAAATCTGCAGTTTCGGTGGCTCAAGCCTTTCTTCTAGATTCCTTGGTCGAAGTGGTATCCTTCCTCACCCCCTGTGCCCTGGGTCCAGTACACTCAGCTTTGCCTGGTCAGCAGGTTTTCCCTGTGGTCTGTGGGGAGTCGGGGAAAATGTGGGGGGGACCCCCTTGGTCACCTCTACTGGCTGCACACAGGTAGCAAGGGGCCCCCCACACACGCATCCTCAACATAGCTTGTGTAACGTTCCCAAGTTATTTAGGCAAAGATGCAGCGTTGTGTCCAAAGCCAGATGGCCACTCCAGGCAGGGGCAGACATGGCCCCAGCCCCCAGCAGGCCTCAGCCAGGTGGGGTCCCTAAGTCTCACCCCTTCTTACACTCCCTGGGCTCACCCCACTGTGGAGATGCCTCTGTGCAAGGTGAGGACAATTTGCTGAATATGGGCCCTTTGCATATAATTCCATATAATATGTGGTTTTTTGTGGTATTCAGGCGTTCTACTTTTTGAGACGATTTTCTCACAAACCCAGGAGTGGAAGTGCTGGGTCCTGTGATAGTTCTATTTTTACTTTTTTTTGACGTCCCCCTCCCCTAGCCTCTATATGGCCAACCACCATGAGAGGGGCCCATTTTTACTTTTTTAAGGAACCTCCATACTGTTCTCCAGAGTGGCTGCACCAACTCACACATTCCACCAGCGGTGCACGAGGGCTCCCTCTTCTCCACAGCTTCGCTAACATTTGTTGTTTGTAGTTTTGTTGATGAAAGCCATTCTGACAGGTGAAGATTTGTACAGTTTTGCATGGAAAGTACCAGGAACAGAGTTAAAGACACATCACAGATGAGGACAGAAAACCTGGAACACATATAATCCTGAATATGGAAAGACCGCTCTGTTCCTGATAAGAAAAAGCTGTAACTAGATCACTCACATGGAAAGAAATTCAAAAGGCCAATGAAGAGAAACCAATGAAGAGCATCCAACGTCACTCAGACCGAAAGACACGCAAATAAAAAGCAAGCTATGCCTTTTCACCGGGTAATTTGCAAAGGTGAAACTTCTGACCATATCTGGTTGTTTTGGAGGTCATGTGGGCTTCATCGACGGAAATGAGCTGGTGATCCAGCTCCTGAGGGTCTCGCCTAAAAATACCCTTCCCTCAGTGTGTAAAATACACGTGCAAGGAGGCAGGATTGTAGGTGGTGGCAAAGGCACGAAGAGAACTAGAAACAGCCTGGCTGGCTCCACAGAGAACCGCTTCCATCACTAGACAGCCTATGCCGACGACGGCGTGTGCTCTGCAGTTCCGCCGAGAAACAAAAGGGGGGTCCACCTGCAAGCAGCCTTCGGGCGCCTGACTGGGTGGCGAGGGTGGGCGCTGTGCTGAGGGGGCAGGCGGCAGACTGTGGAGGCTGGCAGGGCTGCTCTCTGCTCTCAGGGAGGAGAGGCAGGAGGGGCACGTCAGAAGGGGTTTGTCTTCCTTCATATACTACAGGCCTGGACTGTTCGCGGTTCTCCATGAGGAGCAGGTATTTTTCAAAGAAAAGGTTTTCCTGTTTGTTTGTTTGAATACACTCTAAAGATGCTCTGGCTAGGAAGAAGACTGACCGCGTGGGGGCCAGGAACGGGACTACTGGTCCCGGGTTGGCCTTTCTCCCAGTCTGCTCACTGGTTGCCTTAGAAACAGGCTCAGAGAGGGGGAGCCAGTTATCTCGGGGAGCCATTAAGGCAGTGACTCAGCAGAAAAGCTAACCCGGGAGGGAGGTCTCCATTCCCTGTGTGTGCCTGCTGACTTTCATTCTCTTCTAGAAAAACAACAGCGAGGGAGGATTACTGATGTCACATTTGCAATCTGGTGAGATGATAAAAAACGAAGGTGTTAGGACACATGGACCCTCTTCTAAATTGTCCCTAGCTGAGTCATGTCTCTGTGTTCTCCTGTCCCTGAGAGACAAAGGATGGGCTGGCAGAGGGCAGGGGTGCTGAATCTGCAGCATCTGTTTAGGCCCGGCACCGCAGGCCCTCCCGCTGAGGGTGTGCAGCAAGCTTCCGTTCGCGACTGGTGGCTCACAGACACGCCGAAAACCCTGCCCAGCGTTAGCAGGGGCACTTAGTGCGGTTCATCCCTTCAAAGAGAGAAAAGCAAAGGTGAAACTTCTGACCATATCTGGTTGTTTTGGAGGTCATGTGGGCTTCATCGAGAAATGAGCTGGTGATCCAGCTCCTGAGGGTCTCGCCTAAAAATACCCTTCCCTCAGTGTGTAAAATACACGTGCAAGGAGGCAGGATTGTAGGTGGTGGCAAAGGCACGAAGAGAACTAGAAACAGCCTGGCTGGCTCCACAGAGAACCGCTTCCATCACTAGACAGCCTATGCCGACGACGGCGTGTGCTCTGCAGTTCCGCCGAGAAACAAAAGGGGGGTCCACCTGCAAGCAGCCTTCGGGCGCCTGACTGGGTGGCGAGGGTGGGCGCTGTGCTGAGGGGGCAGGCGGCAGACTGTGGAGGCTGGCAGGGCTGCTCTCTGCTCTCAGGGAGGAGAGGCAGGAGGGGCACGTCAGAAGGGGTTTGTCTTCCTTCATATACTACAGGCCTGGACTGTTCGCGGTTCTCCATGAGGAGCAGGTATTTTTCAAAGAAAAGGTTTTCCTGTTTGTTTGTTTGAATACACTCTAAAGATGCTCTGGCTAGGAAGAAGACTGACCGCGTGGGGGCCAGGAACGGGACTACTGGTCCCGGGTTGGCCTTTCTCCCAGTCTGCTCACTGGTTGCCTTAGAAACAGGCTCAGAGAGGGGGAGCCAGTTATCTCGGGGAGCCATTAAGGCAGTGACTCAGCAGAAAAGCTAACCCGGGAGGGAGGTCTCCATTCCCTGTGTGTGCCTGCTGACTTTCATTCTCTTCTAGAAAAACAACAGCGAGGGAGGATTACTGATGTCACATTTGCAATCTGGTGAGATGATAAAAAACGAAGGTGTTAGGACACATGGACCCTCTTCTAAATTGTCCCTAGCTGAGTCATGTCTCTGTGTTCTCCTGTCCCTGAGAGACAAAGGATGGGCTGGCAGAGGGCAGGGGTGCTGAATCTGCAGCATCTGTTTAGGCCCGGCACCGCAGGCCCTCCCGCTGAGGGTGTGCAGCAAGCTTCCGTTCGCGACTGGTGGCTCACAGACACGCCGAAAACCCTGCCCAGCGTTAGCAGGGGCACTTAGTGCGGTTCATCCCTTCAAAGAGAGAAAAGCGAAGGGGCATAGACTTCCTTGGACTTGGTTCTGGCTCGCATGGGCACAGACCTGTCTTGGCCGACAGCACAGTGTAATGTCTGAGTTTTGTGAAGAGACCCAAGCGGCAGAGGGGAGGCTGGTGAGCCAGGCAGGGCAGGAGGCAGGCAGCTGCGGCCATCGGGGACAGAGCAGCGGCGGGGCCCAGGGCAGGGCCATGGAGATGACATGAGGCAGGGGGGAGAACTATACGGTGTGGAAGAAGATAAGATGTGTCGGCCAACTGATACTGGGAATATGAGGGAATAGGAGGTGTCAAGAATAACTTCTGGTGACTTCTGATTCTGGTCATGACTGATAGAGGATATCAGACGTCAGTCTCCCTGAAAACAACATGAGAAGTTGGTCAAATGTATATGCTTCAAGAACCATTTTGCAGGCACCAGAGAACAAGCAGCAAGGGCTTGACTTGAGCGGCTACAAAGGAAAGAAGACAGCAGCAGTATTTGAAGAGACAGTGGCCAGGAACTTTCCGAAAGTGACAAAAAGACATCAAATCCCAGGTTCGAGGAGGTTAGAAACATTAAGCAACATGGATACAAAGAATATCCCAGCCAGGCACCTGGCGCCTCACACAGTCAAACTGGTGAAGATCCAAGACAGAGAGGAGCTACTCAAAGCAGCAGCAGCGGAACAAGACCGGGGGCGACCTTGTCAGCAGAAGCAATGACAGGTGACAGGACGGTAGCTTTACAAGTGCCGAAGGAGAACATTTGCCAACCTGGAGTTCTATACCCAGCAGAATAGGCTGTAAAAGGTGAAGGCCGAATAAATGCATCTCAGGCAAAGGTTGGGGAACTGCACCAGCAGCCTCCTTATCCTGTAAGAAATACTGTGGGCAGAATAAATTTCATCAGGAGTCATGTCTCTGTGTTCTCCTGTCCCTGAGAGACAAAGGATGGGCTGGCAGAGGGCAGGGGTGCTGAATCTGCAGCATCTGTTTAGGCCCGGCACCGCAGGCCCTCCCGCTGAGGGTGTGCAGCAAGCTTCCGTTCGCGACTGGTGGCTCACAGACACGCCGAAAACCCTGCCCAGCGTTAGCAGGGGCACTTAGTGCGGTTCATCCCTTCAAAGAGAGAAAAGCGAAGGGGCATAGACTTCCTTGGACTTGGTTCTGGCTCGCATGGGCACAGACCTGTCTTGGCCGACAGCACAGTGTAATGTCTGAGTTTTGTGAAGAGACCCAAGCGGCAGAGGGGAGGCTGGTGAGCCAGGCAGGGCAGGAGGCAGGCAGCTGCGGCCATCGGGGACAGAGCAGCGGCGGGGCCCAGGGCAGGGCCATGGAGATGACATGAGGCAGGGGGGAGAACTATACGGTGTGGAAGAAGATAAGATGTGTCGGCCAACTGATACTGGGAATATGAGGGAATAGGAGGTGTCAAGAATAACTTCTGGTGACTTCTGATTCTGGTCATGACTGATAGAGGATATCAGACGTCAGTCTCCCTGAAAACAACATGAGAAGTTGGTCAAATGTATATGCTTCAAGAACCATTTTGCAGGCACCAGAGAACAAGCAGCAAGGGCTTGACTTGAGCGGCTACAAAGGAAAGAAGACAGCAGCAGTATTTGAAGAGACAGTGGCCAGGAACTTTCCGAAAGTGACAAAAAGACATCAAATCCCAGGTTCGAGGAGGTTAGAAACATTAAGCAACATGGATACAAAGAATATCCCAGCCAGGCACCTGGCGCCTCACACAGTCAAACTGGTGAAGATCCAAGACAGAGAGGAGCTACTCAAAGCAGCAGCAGCGGAACAAGACCGGGGGCGACCTTGTCAGCAGAAGCAATGACAGGTGACAGGACGGTAGCTTTACAAGTGCCGAAGGAGAACATTTGCCAACCTGGAGTTCTATACCCAGCAGAATAGGCTGTAAAAGGTGAAGGCCGAATAAATGCATCTCAGGCAAAGGTTGGGGAACTGCACCAGCAGCCTCCTTATCCTGTAAGAAATACTGTGGGCAGTACTTCAGGCTGAAGGAAAATGTCCCTGCAGATGAAAAGATGTTCAACGCCATTAGCCATTAAGAAAGTAGACACCCAAAGCACAATAAGCTAGCCCTTTACACCTGCTAGCATGGCTCTCATCAAAAGAAGGACAGACAATAACCTGGAGCTCTCACACGTTGCTGGTAGAGCTGTAAAATGGTGCAGCCCTTGTGCAAATAGATCCTCAAAGCGTTGCACATAAATTACCATATCAGTTAGCAATTCCACTCCCAGAGAAATGAAGCAGTGACAAGAAAGCATACACAAGTGTTCATAGCGGCACTGTTCACAGGAGCCCCAGAGTGGAAACACAGTGTGCTTTCTCCATAACCATGGTGCGCTATCCAGCCATCAGAAGGAATGGAGGACTCTCCATACTGTCCTCCATAGCGGCTGTATCCATTTACATTCCCACCAGCCATGCAAGAGTGTTCCCTTTTCTCTGCACCCTCTCCACCATTTATTGTCTGTCAATTTGTGGATGATGGCCATTCTGATGGGGGTGAGGTGATACCATATGACTGATCTGGGAACATACATGTCTGTGAACAACAAAACTCTGTAACAATTTTTGTGTGTGTGTGGCCATGTCTTATGGTCTTTCATTTATTTCCATCTTTGTTCTTTGGCCCGTGTGGGCCTCCCATCGCGGCGGCCTCTGTTACCGCAGAGCACGGGCTCTGGGCGCATGCGCTCCAGAGCTCTGGCTTGATAATTGGACACATCAGTCCAGCCGCTCCGCGGCACGTGGGATCTTCCCAGGCCAGGGATCGAACCGGCGCCCCTTGCACTGCAAGACGGTGTCCTTATCCACTGGACCACCAGGGAAGCCCCTGTAATAATTTTTTTAAAAAAGAAAAGGAATGGAGGATTGACACAGGCTGCAGCATGGATGAGCCTGGAAATCACTCTACTCAGGGAAAGAGGTCAGACACAACAGATCACATTTGTATGATCACATTTATGTGAAATGTCCAGAATAGGTAAAACCATAGAGAGAGCAAGTAAACTGGTAATTGCCTTGGGCTGGGGCTTCCCAGGCAGCGCCTGTGGTAAAGACTCTGCCTGCCTATGCAAGAGACTCTGATTTGATCCCTAGATTGGGAAGATCCCCTGGAGGAAGACACGATACTTGCCTGGAGAATCCCATGGACAGAGGAACCTGGTGGACTACAGCCACGGAACCACAGAGAGTCAGGCATGACGAGTGACTGAGCGCAGCCTTGGGCTGGAAGGGGACAGGCAAGCCCAGGCAGTGACTGTTGATGGACACACCATTCCCTTTTGCAGCTTGGAATAAGTGAACTTTATGATATGTGAATTATACCCAAGGAAAGGTGTCACAACCCCAGCATAATCACCTCAGCCCTCTTGATAAATGCCTGAAGGAGATCCACATGTCCCCCGTGCACAGAGGGCCACCCAGAGCATATTTGTTATTTAAAGTGTTATTAAAAAACAGACCGAAAAAAAAAAAAAACAACCAAAATCAACCCTGACGTCTAGGCCATGGGCCCCATAAAGGGAATTTGGTGCTGTCTGCACGAGTCAAGATCAGAAAACAGCAGAGAGTGGTTCAGACTCTTGACGGCTCCAGCGGTGATGCTATCCTCTCATTATTACTTTTGACCCTGTTTACAGCCAAGAAATGAAGTCATTTGAGAAATAAAGCAACGAAGGGAAGGAGGGATCCAGGGTGGAAGCCCAGAGCTGCCAGAAGGCATGCAGAGCACTAGTAAGGGCATCTATGTGTTAAGCACAGCGTAAGTGAGCCCACGCAGCCACTACTGCTGGGGGAAGCCGACGTGCTGGGGAGGGGCAAGCGCGGGCCGCAGCCCTGATCCTCAGGGGCACCCAAGAAAGATGACACAAATGACACTGAAGGAAGATGAGAAAGGAAAACAGAAGGAGCACAGAGCAGGAGGGAGGAGGGGGTGCCACTGGTCAGTGGGCACAGGGTTTAGGTCGGGGATGATGCGCACGTCTGGGGGTTTCAATAGTGGTGATGCTTACACAACACTGCGAGTCTGCCCAGTGCCACTGAAGCGGACACAAGTGGTTCACATGATGCGTGTTATGTCATGTATATTTAACCACAATAAAAACACACACACAACCATATGGGAAGTTACATTAAGATTTCAATGGATAAACAATGAGTGCCAGGCTGGATGAAATGGGAAAAAGAGCCAACAATATGTTGCTTAAGAGTCCCATTGTATCTTGAAAAAAGCAGCTAAATTGAGGTAGAACTGACATAAAATCAACTGCACCTAATTCAAAGTCTAAACTCTGAAAGATCCGTGAAACTGTCACCTCCAAACGTTTCCTCTCCCCTCTGCTGACCCCTCTCTCTCCCGTCTCCCTCCCCACCCATCCCTCCGAGCCACCCCCCAGCTTTTTGTCAGGAGAGGTAAGTTTGCATTTCCTAGAACTGCGTGCTTTTTTGGTCTTGCTCCTTTCACTGAGTGTAGTTATTCTGACTCCAATAGTCCATTCCTTTTCACTGCTCAGGTTTCTCGTGCGGTGTGAACGCATGGTTGGGCAGCCACCGATGGATGGCTGGGCTGTGTCCACTGGGTGGCTGTCGTGATCGGAGCAGCTGTGGACCCTCGTGCGCCCGTCTTGGTTTGGATGCACAAATTCGGTCCTCAGATAGACGACAGCAGAACCAGAGCGTATAGTAGTATCAGTGGGTGACCCATGTGACATTCCCACCAGCAGTGCAGGAGAGCACTGGGCTCAGAAAACCTGGAAGAGCGATCTGGAAGAAAAAGCAGGTGATCTGGAAGAAGAACAAGCCTGAGCGCTCACTGCTCACAGACACAGAGCCTTGCTAGAAGGAAGGCAGAGACCAGAGCTGGCCAGAAGGCTGATGACAAAGTCCCCACTGTGAGCCACTGGGGAAGTATAGTCTTTTTACTAACTGGTGGGGGCTTCCCTAGTGGCTCAGCTGGGAAGGAGACACAGGTCCAGCCTCTGGGTGGAGAGCATCCCCTGGAGGAGCACGTGGCAGCCGCTCCAGCAGGCTCGCCTGCAGAATCCCACGGACACAGGAGCCTAGCGGGCTGCAGTCCACGGGGTCCCCCAGAGTCGGACACGACTGAGCGACTGAGCACACGTGGGACGGACAGGACGTCCACGTGGGCAGAAACAGGGCCGCTTGATGCCAACCTGACAACAGAAACAAACCCCAATTTGAGCAACAGCATGCACCTCATTATGAAATGTGAAACAATGAAGTGTCTAGAAGTAAAAGAAGACTATCTCCATGACCCTGGGAGAGGCAAAAATCTCTTTGAGCACAAACAGAAGAGATCTTAACAGAAAAGATCTTCTCTTAACCCAAGCAGAAAAAAAAATATCGGGCTTCCCAGGTGGTTCAGTGGGTAAGGACACCGACTTGCAGTGCAAGGGGCGCCGGCTCGATCCCTGGCCTGGGAAGATCCCACGTGCCGCGGAGCGGCTGGACCCATGAGTCCAATTACCGAGCCGGAGCTCTGGAGCGCATGCGCCCAGAGCCGGCGCTCTGCAGCGACAGAGGCCACCGCGATGGGAGGCCCACAGGAGCCAAAGAACAAAGACGGATGAAAATAGAGAAATGAAAGACCAATAAAAGTGGCCCGCCCGCTCCTCTCCCCCCCCAACCCGCCCCCCGCCCAAAATAAATAAATAAATAAATAAATCTTTAAAAAAAAAAAGAAAAAAATATCTGTATTTTGGACTGAAATTAAGAATTGTTGATCAAAAAAGGTATTGAGAGTGGTAAAGCCCAGAGTGGCTGAAGATGCTATGGGACACTTATCATCCAGGAGTAACCCTCTGAACGGACAAAGAATCACTGCACATCCCCACAGACCGTGCCCTTCACAGGCGAGGACCTCCAGGGGTCAAGGACCAAATGCAAACAAATATCGAAACCTTGCTAAGAAGGAAGGCAGAGACCAGAGCTGGCCAGAAGGCTGATGACAAAGTCCCCACTGTGAGCCACTGGGAAGTATAGTCTTTTACTAACTGGTGGGGCTTCCTAGTGGCTCAGCTGGGAAGGAGACACAGGTCCAGCCTCTGGGTGGAGAGCATCCCCTGGAGGAGCACGTGGCAGCCGCTCCAGCAGGCTCGCCTGCAGAATCCCACGGACACAGGAGCCTAGCGGGCTGCAGTCCACGGGGTCCCCCAGAGTCGGACACGACTGAGCGACTGAGCACACGTGGGACGGACAGGACGTCCACGTGGGCAGAAACAGGGCCGCTTGATGCCAACCTGACAACAGAAACAAACCCCAATTTGAGCAACAGCATGCACCTCATTATGAAATGTGAAACAATGAAGTGTCTAGAAGTAAAAGAAGACTATCTCCATGACCCTGGGAGAGGCAAAAATCTCTTTGAGCACAAACAGAAGAGATCTTAACAGAAAAGATCTTCTCTTAACCCAAGCAGAAAAAAAAATATCGGGCTTCCCAGGTGGTTCAGTGGGTAAGGACACCGACTTGCAGTGCAAGGGGCGCCGGCTCGATCCCTGGCCTGGGAAGATCCCACGTGCCGCGGAGCGGCTGGACCCATGAGTCCAATTACCGAGCCGGAGCTCTGGAGCGCATGCGCCCAGAGCCGGCGCTCTGCAGCGACAGAGGCCACCGCGATGGGAGGCCCACAGGAGCCAAAGAACAAAGACGGATGAAAATAGAGAAATGAAAGACCAATAAAAGTGGCCCGCCCGCTCCCCTCCCTGCCCAACCCGCCCCCCGCCCAAAATAAATAAATAAATAAATAAATCTTTAAAAAAAAAAAGAAAAAAATATCTGTATTTTGGACTGAAATTAAGAATTGTTGATCAAAAAAGGTATTGAGAGTGGTAAAGCCCAGAGTGGCTGAAGATGCTATGGGACACTTATCATCCAGGAGTAACCCTCTGAACGGACAAAGAATCACTGCACATCCCCCACAGACCGTGTGCCCTTCACAGGCGAGGACCTCCAGGGGGTCAAGGACCAAATGAACAAATGCTGATCACCCGTCATCAGAGAAATGCCAATCGAAACCACAATGAGAGAGCCCTTTACAGCCCTGTTAGGACTACAGTGAGGATACGTGGAGAACACCAAGCACTGGTGAGGATGTGGAACAACTGGAGTCTCACAAACTGCTGGGGGAGGAGGGAAACTGGCAGAGCCGTGCTGGAAAACATCTGGCAGTTTCCACTACAACTGAGCCCGTGCGTCCCTTGTACATATGCCTGGCTGCTCTGGTACTGTGTCACTTCAGCTGAACTGAAACTCAATTTCCCAGAATTCCCCTCCACGTGTGGTTCTAGGTCAAGGTTGGCCTCAGGAGAATTTGCAGATGGGAGGCATTTTGACGCTATGAAGGCCAGCTGAGGGCCAAGTGCTCTTCTGGTCTGGAATTGAGAACTGTGGGGAGCGCTGCTGCGGGTAGCTGTGCATGTGACTTCGTGCTCTGGGGCACCTGCTTGGCCACAAGCCACTTGCAGCACTAGGACGCCGTGAGTCGGAGGCGAGCTTCACTGGCCTTTGCTCTCTTTCCCAGAAGCCAGGCCTGCTGCCTGAGGCCCCACAGAGGTGGAAGCTAGTCGCACGCACATGGGCAGCTCTACCCTTATCTGTATCCGCTGAGTTCTCTCCCCAGTCAGTAGTGGTTCTTCCTCTCAGACTAAACCTTAATGAACAGAACATCCAAGCGGAATGGGGGGATCCCTCACCAAGACACGCATGGCAGGACGCAGGGCGCCTCTACTGGAAACAACCCAGACGTCCATGCAGGAGAGAAGGGATGAAACGTGAGCGAAGGCCCACCAGCTACTGCTGCTCACCACGGCACGGCTGCTTCCCAGAGGACTGTGCCTGGGGCAAGACGCTCGCCACCAAAGGGCCATGCTACACAGCTTCATGGGACGTTCCAGAACACAGCAGACTCTTCTACATGTCTAAAGCCAGCCTAGTGGTTCTCTTGTGTAAGGAAATGCACTCATGCTGGTTTTCCACCTGTCCGTGAATCCTCTGAACGGACAAAGAATCACTGCACATCCCCCACAGACCGTGTGCCCTTCACAGGCGAGGACCTCCAGGGGGTCAAGGACCAAATGAACAAATGCTGATCACCCGTCATCAGAGAAATGCCAATCGAAACCACAATGAGAGAGCCCTTTACAGCCCTGTTAGGACTACAGTGAGGATACGTGGAGAACACCAAGCACTGGTGAGGATGTGGAACAACTGGAGTCTCACAAACTGCTGGGGGAGGAGGGAAACTGGCAGAGCCGTGCTGGAAAACATCTGGCAGTTTCCACTACAACTGAGCCCGTGCGTCCCTTGTACATATGCCTGGCTGCTCTGGTACTGTGTCACTTCAGCTGAACTGAAACTCAATTTCCCAGAATTCCCCTCCACGTGTGGTTCTAGGTCAAGGTTGGCCTCAGGAGAATTTGCAGATGGGAGGCATTTTGACGCTATGAAGGCCAGCTGAGGGCCAAGTGCTCTTCTGGTCTGGAATTGAGAACTGTGGGGAGCGCTGCTGCGGGTAGCTGTGCATGTGACTTCGTGCTCTGGGGCACCTGCTTGGCCACAAGCCACTTGCAGCACTAGGACGCCGTGAGTCGGAGGCGAGCTTCACTGGCCTTTGCTCTCTTTCCCAGAAGCCAGGCCTGCTGCCTGAGGCCCCACAGAGGTGGAAGCTAGTCGCACGCACATGGGCAGCTCTACCCTTATCTGTATCCGCTGAGTTCTCTCCCCAGTCAGTAGTGGTTCTTCCTCTCAGACTAAACCTTAATGAACAGAACATCCAAGCGGAATGGGGGCATCCCTCACCAAGACACGCATGGCAGGACGCAGGGCGCCTCTACTGGAAACAACCCAGACGTCCATGCAGGAGAGAAGGGATGAAACGTGGAGCGAAGGCCCACCAGCTACTGCTGCTCACCACGGCACGGCTGCTTCCCAGAGGACTGTGCCTGGGGCAAGACGCTCGCCACCAAAGGGCCATGCTACACAGCTTCATGGGACGTTCCAGAACACAGCAGACTCTTCTACATGTCTAAAGCCAGCCTAGTGGTTCTCTTGTGTAAGGAAATGCACTCATGCTGGTTTTCCACCTGTCCGTGAATCCTCTGACAATCCTCCCATCAAAAGCTGGACAGAAGCCAGACCATACAGAGCCACTTGGCCTCCAGCGGGCTGTCTCGAGAGGCTCACTCTTAGAAGCCAGCCTCGATGCCGGGAAGGTGTCCTGGCCCTGGCAGGGTGCTCGGCGAGTCCCGGCATCAACGACCAGACCCCCGCGGAAGCCTCGGGATGGTCCCAGCAACCAGCCTTCCGGGCCCCTCCAGCTGACACTGAGGTGTCCTATCAGAGCCCTGCCCATGTTGCAGGTTTGCCACGTAGTGTCATCGTCTCCGCCCCTTTTGGGACAAGAGACGACTGGTGCTGAGGCCTCCGTGGTGGCGGTCACCTGACGGTCTACAGCTATACAGCATCAAGTTTCCGGCGCCTGCAAGACATCACAGAGGATGTGTCTGGTAGGCACCTGGGTGAAAAGGAGGCCACATCACAGAGGCGGCAGGCGGCGGGCAGTTACGGGGCCGTGGGCCCCCAGAGGCCCAGAAGACGAAGAGGGCTGCGAGACTCCGCAGCAGGACCGCCGCTGGCTCGGACATCTCGGCAGTGGAGCTGCTGCGAAGAAACCGGATTAGAAGGGCTTGAGGAGGAAACGAGAGCAAGGATGTCGGAAGCAGCCACTTGCATTCATACCAGGCAAAGCAGACATCACAAGAAAACACTGCCACGGCTAAGGGGACATGATCATAAAAGGGCCAGTTTATCGAGAACACAACAATCCTAAGTGCGTATGCACCCAATGAGAATGTCAAAACACGGCTACCCTTATCGTACTCCCCAGTCAGTAGTGGTTCTTCCTCTCAGACTAAACCTTAATGAACAGAACATCCAAGCGGAATGGGGGCATCCCTCACCAAGACACGCATGGCAGGACGCAGGGCGCCTCTACTGGAAACAACCCAGACGTCCATGCAGGAGAGAAGGGATGAAACGTGGAGCGAAGGCCCACCAGCTACTGCTGCTCACCACGGCACGGCTGCTTCCCAGAGGACTGTGCCTGGGGCAAGACGCTCGCCACCAAAGGGCCATGCTACACAGCTTCATGGGACGTTCCAGAACACAGCAGACTCTTCTACATGTCTAAAGCCAGCCTAGTGGTTCTCTTGTGTAAGGAAATGCACTCATGCTGGTTTTCCACCTGTCCGTGAATCCTCTGACAATCCTCCCATCAAAAGCTGGACAGAAGCCAGACCATACAGAGCCACTTGGCCTCCAGCGGGCTGTCTCGAGAGGCTCACTCTTAGAAGCCAGCCTCGATGCCGGGAAGGTGTCCTGGCCCTGGCAGGGTGCTCGGCGAGTCCCGGCATCAACGACCAGACCCCCGCGGAAGCCTCGGGATGGTCCCAGCAACCAGCCTTCCGGCCACTCCAGCTGACACTGAGGTGTCCTATCAGAGCCCTGCCCATGTTGCAGGTTTGCCACGTAAGTGTCATCGTCTCCGCCCCTTTTGGGACAAGAGACGACTGGTGCTGAGGCCTCCGTGGTGGCGGTCACCTGACGGTCTACAGCTATACAGCATCAAGTTTCCGGCGCCTGCAAGACATCACAGAGGATGTGTCTGGTAGGCACCTGGGTGAAAAGGAGGCCACATCACAGAGGCGGCAGGCGGCGGGCAGTTACGGGGCCGTGGGCCCCCAGAGGCCCAGAAGACGAAGAGGGCTGCGAGACTCCGCAGCAGGACCGCCGCTGGCTCGGACATCTCGGCAGTGGAGCTGCTGCGAAGAAACCGGATTAGAAGGGCTTGAGGAGGAAACGAGAGCAAGGATGTCGGAAGCAGCCACTTGCATTCATACCAGGCAAAGCAGACATCACAAGAAAACACTGCCACGGCTAAGGGGCATTTCATGATCATAAAAGGGCCAGTTTATCGAGAACACAACAATCCTAAGTGCGTATGCACCCAATGAGAATGTCAAAACACATGTAGCGAAATCTGACAGAACTGAAAGGAGAAAGATGAATCTACAGTTAAACAGAATACTCCACCCAACAGATGAATATACACTTTTTTTCAAATACACATGGAACCTTCACCAAGTTAAGCCATAATGTTCAGTCACGAGGCAAGTCTCAATAATCTTAGAAGAAATGCCACTACACTGAGTAATTTCTCCGACCATAACAGAATTAAAAACCACATAACAAAAAGGCATCTGCAAAATCCTCAAATATTTGGGAATTAAATACACTTCTAAGTAAGACATTGGTGTAATAATCACAGGAAAATTAGAATATGTTGTGAATTCAATGATAATGAAAACAACATATCCAAATGAATAAGATGCAGATAAAGATGTTCTCAAGGGGGATTTATAGCTTTAAATGGTTATATTAGAAAAAGAGACTTTTAAAATCACTGATTTAAGATAATGCTTTAAGAAGCTGGAAAAAGATGAGCAAACTAAACCCTAAATAAGACTTATTACTCCAAAACAAGTAAAAGAAAGGAAATGATAGTGAAAATTAATAAGAGAAAATGGACAATAGAGGGAAATCAGTGAAACCAAACTTGCTTCTCTGAAATGATCAACTGATAAGCCTCTATTTAGGCTGATCAAAAAAAAAAAAAAAAAAAAAGGAAAGACATGGGACTTCCCTGGGCTCCAGTGGCTGGAAGTCCGCCTGCCAGTGCAGGAGACAAGAGTTCAACCCCTAGTCTGGAGAGATCCCACGTGCCTTGGAGCAACTAAGCCCATGGGCCACAGCGACTAAAACCTGTGTGCTCTAGAGCCTGTGCTCTGCAACAAGAGAAGCCACCTCAATGAGAAGCCACCTCAATGAGAAGCCCACGGGCCCCAATGAATAGTAGCCCCTACTCGCCGCAACTAGAGCAAGTCTGTGTGCAGCAAGGAAGATGCAGCACAGCCGAAAATAAAATAGATTTAGAAAAAGGAAAGACACAAATCACCAATATTGGGGATGAAAACAGAGCTACTGCTAAATATCCTACAGACAGAAAAGGGTACGTGGGGATTATTAAGTTTATGCCAACTTAGGTGAAATGGGCAAATTCCTTCAAAGACACAAATTACTAAAACTGACAAACAAAATCTGAAGGGCCTGATACCTAATTCAAGAAACTGGATTTATAATGAAAAATATTGCCACCAACAAAACTCCAAAAAATAAATAAAACAAAAAAAGAAAACTCCAGGTACAGACGGCCTGACTGGTGACCCCTCGAAACATTTAAAGGCGTAGCACTTAAGCATGTATTAGCCCTGTAACAACCCAGCAGGAGAAGCTTATTTTACGAGGCCCCGACCTGATAGAAAAACCAGGTAAAGATATTACAAGACAATATCCCTCACGAACACATGATGCAAAAATTGCCAAATGATATTCGCAAATGGAATTTAGCGATATATAAAAGGATAATACATGACTAAGCTGCTGTTTTTATCTAAGGGATATAAAATTGGTTTAATATTAGAACATAAATTTATGGGGCTTACCACATTGACAAAATACACCTATGACAACAGGTGGCATCATACTTAATGGAGAAAGACAACACTTTGCATCTAATACTAAGAACAAGGCAAGGATGTCCACTTCCAGCACTTCTACTCAGTACTGGACCAGAGGCCCCAGCTAGTGTAGCAAGGTAAGAAAAAGAACAAAGGGGCTTCCCTGGTAGCTCAGTGGTGAAGAGTTCACTGCCAATACAAGAGACATAGGTTCAATCCCTGATTCGGGAAGATTCCACGTACTGCGGAGCAACAAAGCCCGTGAGCCGCAACTATGGAGCCTGGGCTCTAGAGCCTCGGAGCCGCACCTATGGAGCCCATGGGCCACAACTATGGAAGCCCGTGAGCGCTGGAGCCCAAGTTCCACAACGAGAGAGGTCACCGCAACAAGAAGCCTGCTCACCTCCACTAGACAGAAAACCCAAAATAGCCAAAAGTAAATAAATACATATAAATAAAACAAAGGGAATTCCCTGGTGGGCCAGTGTTCAATCCTCGGCTGCAGTCCAGCCAAACAAATGAATTCATTAAAAAAGAAAAAGAAGTAAAAGCATACAGAATGGAAAGGAAGAGGTGAGATCGTCTTTATTTGCAGATGAGATGACTGCGTGCATAAACTATCCCATGGTATTTACGAAAAGACTATTCGAGCTCACGTGTGAATTGAGGCAAGGTCACAGAATGCAAAGCCAATGTACAGAATTCAACTGTGTTTCTATACACTACTAACGATCAATTAGAAAATGAAATAAAGATACCATGTACAACAGCATCAAAATCGTGAAAAAGGGCACACTTAACCGGTGAAGGTCCTGCTGGGTAGTAGTGTTGTGGAGCTGCCACCAGCACAGCGGTTTCATGGGAGGGGCAACAAGCGCCTCAGAGGGTCTGGGGATGGTGCGGGAGCTGGTGTCTGGGTTTGGACAGTTCAGAACCCTAGAAGAAAAGTGCTGGACAAGCTCCAGGCTCTCAGTGCCACAAAGTCTACAAGTGCAGCCGAGATGGAAGGGTAAGCTTTTATTACTCCAGGATCACCCGACCGCGCCAGTGCCCAGCCTCGTGGGGCATGTAGTGTGACTCCGCAGCCTGCGCCACAGCCCGGGGCTGCTCTCAGCAACACTCGGGTACACGAAGCCTGACTTGCTTCTAAAACTCTGAGTCCCATTTTCCTTATTCTTCCTCTCTGCCTTGCTCCCACTTCCTGCCTCCTTGGGGCTTCTTGCTGTTTGGGTAACACAAGCCAAACCTAGGATAGTGACCCCTCTGTCACAGTGTCCGGGCCTCAGGCTGAGCCTCTGGCCTCTGGAGCCCACTGGCTTGGTGCTCATCTGTAGCACCAAAGGGTGGCCTGGCAAGCAGGCAGCCCTGTCAGGCTAGCTTCCAGGTCCCTGGGGAAGCCCGCGGACACTGGCTTGATGGGAGGTGCTGCTCAGAACTCCCACTTCTAGCTCGTGGACTGAAGCACAGCACAGCCCACCTCTCTTACTTTCCCCAGTTACAAGGCTGATAAAAAAATGAAAGTAAAAAAACATATAAATAAAACAAAGGGAATTCCCTGGTGGGCCAGTGTTCAATCCTCGGCTGCAGTCCAGCCAAACAAATGAATTCATTAAAAAAGAAAAAGAAGTAAAAGCATACAGAATGGAAAGGAAGAGGTGAGATCGTCTTTATTTGCAGATGAGATGACTGCGTGCATAAACTATCCCATGGTATTTACGAAAAGACTATTCGAGCTCACGTGTGAATTGAGGCAAGGTCACAGAATGCAAAGCCAATGTACAGAATTCAACTGTGTTTCTATACACTACTAACGATCAATTAGAAAATGAAATAAAGATACCATGTACAACAGCATCAAAATCGTGAAAAAGGGCACACTTAACCGGTGAAGGTCCTGCTGGGTAGTAGTGTTGTGGAGCTGCCACCAGCACAGCGGTTTCATGGGAGGGGCAACAAGCGCCTCAGAGGGTCTGGGGATGGTGCGGGAGCTGGTGTCTGGGTTTGGACAGTTCAGAACCCTAGAAGAAAAGTGCTGGACAAGCTCCAGGCTCTCAGTGCCACAAAGTCTACAAGTGCAGCCGAGATGGAAGGGTAAGCTTTTATTACTCCAGGATCACCCGACCGCGCCAGTGCCCAGCCTCGTGGGGCATGTAGTGTGACTCCGCAGCCTGCGCCACAGCCCGGGGCTGCTCTCAGCAACACTCGGGTACACGAAGCCTGACTTGCTTCTAAAACTCTGAGTCCCATTTTCCTTATTCTTCCTCTCTGCCTTGCTCCCACTTCCTGCCTCCTTGGGGCTTCTTGCTGTTTGGGTAACACAAGCCAAACCTAGGATAGTGACCCCTCTGTCACAGTGTCCGGGCCTCAGGCTGAGCCTCTGGCCTCTGGAGCCCACTGGCTTGGTGCTCATCTGTAGCACCAAAGGGTGGCCTGGCAAGCAGGCAGCCCTGTCAGGCTAGCTTCCAGGTCCCTGGGGAAGCCCGCGGACACTGGCTTGATGGGAGGTGCTGCTCAGAACTCCCACTTCTAGCTCGTGGACTGAAGCACAGCACAGCCACACCTCTCTTACTTTCCCCAGTTACAAGGCTGGGAGGACCTCCACTTCGATGGCTCTGCCATCAGAGCGGCTGCTTTCTCCCAGGGCTTCAGCAAAGCCCCTGAATCAGGGCTACGGGGGCCCTGCCCAGCTGTCGGGGAGCTGGCACTGAGTCCCACCAGACTACTCCCCTCTCCTCCTGGACTTTCCTCTTTGGCAGATGTGGGGCTGAAGGCGCGTCATGGAGACGTCCTACCCTACTGACAGCCGGCAGGGACCAGAATGGGGGACTCTGAGCCTGGTCCGTCCCCACACCCCAAGAGGAGCAGGGCCACCATGTGCCCTCCTACATGAGGATGGAGCCCCCACCCCTACAGCCCACAGGCTGCTGGGGTTCCAGGGCCATGAGAACTTCCGACCATGAGAACTTTGACTTCCGGGTTAGGTATTGGCCCAGGTGGACAGTTCAGCTCTGAAACTCATCACTCTCTTCGGGCCCCTGCCTGTTCCGGTGCTCCAGGCCCGGGTCTGTAGAGTGGGAGGAGATGCCAGGCGGTTAGCCAACAGGGGGCACGCTCGACTGCCTGCAGCCCTAGCTCGAGGGCTGGGCTGGGCTTCCCCCTCGCTCTTGGGGCCCTCTCTGGAGTTAAAGGTTTCTGTTCCTCAGCTGCTCTGCTTTGAATGGAACAGGCCTGCTGAGCTTCCTATGTTCTGGAAGCAAGGGCGGTGTGGGCACCCCTGGGCTAAGCGGAGGTGCGTGTTGTCAGGAGAGGGAGCTGGGACGGGACGGGGGCGGCGCAGGCCGGGCTCCGGGCCCCTTCAAGGGATACCTGGGAGGGAACTGGACGACAGCAGCTGCAGGCTGTCCAGGACCCCATCCTCGTACAAGGCCAACTTCTGCAGCATCTTCTGTCGCGCTGGGTTAATGACAATCTGGGGGCCGTGATGACGTGGAGCTGCCCAGGTGGCCTCTGTCAAGCCCTAGGCTAGCCCTGCCCAGTGTTTTCATCTGTAGCACCAAAGGGTGGCCTGGCAAGCAGGCAGCCCTGTCAGGCTAGCTTCCAGGTCCCTGGGAAGCCCGCGGACACTGGCTTGATGGGAGGTGCTGCTCAGAACTCCCACTTCTAGCTCGTGGACTGAAGCACAGCACAGCCACACCTCTCTTACTTTCCCCAGTTACAAGGCTGGGAGGACCTCCACTTCGATGGCTCTGCCATCAGAGCGGCTGCTTTCTCCCAGGGCTTCAGCAAAGCCCCTGAATCAGGGCTACGGGGGCCCTGCCCAGCTGTCGGGGAGCTGGCACTGAGTCCCACCAGACTACTCCCCTCTCCTCCTGGACTTTCCTCTTTGGCAGATGTGGGGCTGAAGGCGCGTCATGGAGACGTCCTACCCTACTGACAGCCGGCAGGGACCAGAATGGGGGACTCTGAGCCTGGTCCGTCCCCACACCCCAAGAGGAGCAGGGCCACCATGTGCCCTCCTACATGAGGATGGAGCCCCCACCCCTACAGCCCACAGGCTGCTGGGGTTCCAGGGCCATGAGAACTTCCGACCATGAGAACTTTGACTTCCGGGTTAGGTATTGGCCCAGGTGGACAGTTCAGCTCTGAAACTCATCACTCTCTTCGGGCCCCTGCCTGTTCCGGTGCTCCAGGCCCGGGTCTGTAGAGTGGGAGGAGATGCCAGGCGGTTAGCCAACAGGGGGCACGCTCGACTGCCTGCAGCCCTAGCTCGAGGGCTGGGCTGGGCTTCCCCCTCGCTCTTGGGGCCCTCTCTGGAGTTAAAGGTTTCTGTTCCTCAGCTGCTCTGCTTTGAATGGAACAGGCCTGCTGAGCTTCCTATGTTCTGGAAGCAAGGGCGGTGTGGGCACCCCTGGGCTAAGCGGAGGTGCGTGTTGTCAGGAGAGGGAGCTGGGACGGGACGGGGGCGGCGCAGGCCGGGCTCCGGGCCCCTTCAAGGGATACCTGGGAGGGAACTGGACGACAGCAGCTGCAGGCTGTCCAGGACCCCATCCTCGTACAAGGCCAACTTCTGCAGCATCTTCTGTCGCGCTGGGTTAATGACAATCTGCGGGGGCCGTGATGACGTGGAGCTGCCCAGGGGTGGTCCTGGGGTGAAGAGAGGGCCCCTTAGCTGCTGGGAACTTGCTACTGACACTCTGGCCTCATGAGTCTTCCCCACCCCCAGCCTAGCTCCCTGCCCTTCAGGACAGAGGTCCTCAGCGCTCTGAGGGCAGGGCCTGGGGCCCAGTCCTATACTGGGCCTGCCTCGCCCCTGGGTTTTGGGCACTAAGCTGGCTGGCCTCTTCTCACCCAGCTGGGGACATGGCCCAGGGAGACTGGGTGGCATGGGACGGTCCGCTGTGCGCTTTCCCTAGGCGGAGCAAGCGGCCTGCCCGGAGACAGGGGCCCCAGTTCTCTCCTCCCAGAAGGCCGGAGGTGGGGAGGACGGGGCCTGCCACTAAAGGAGGCCTTTGGTTCCTCTTCTGGGTGCGCGACCCCAGGTACCTTCCACAGCTGTGGGCTGGAGCCCTGGGCTGCTCCCCCAGCTCGACTCGCGGGCGGCACCCCCTTGAGTACAGGCAGTTTGCCCAAGGGGTGCTGGCGCCCACCCGCTGGCCCCGGGGCCCGGCGGGCAGCCGGGGCTCAGATGCCAGGAGTGCAGGGCGGCAGACAGGCCAGACATGCTCTCGTCGCTCTCCACTGGCTGGCTGGGGCCTTTCTGCAGCCGCTCTGCCCCCTGGGCCAGGTCTCCCGAGGGTGCCTCCAGGGGCTGCGGGGGGCTGGCCGTGCTCAGGCCGCTGCTGGTGGCAGACACATAGGAGTTTTCCTGCGGGGAAGAGGGGCTGCGGCTGGTGGCCTCTGGCTCCAGGGCTGGCTGCCACAGCCGCCTGCAGCCTCTCAGCACCTGGTACACCTGCAAGGAGGACAGGGCTCTGCTTTGAATGGAACAGGCCTGCTGAGCTTCCTATGTTCTGGAAGCAAGGCGGTGTGGGCACCCCTGGGCTAAGCGGAGGTGCGTGTTGTCAGGAGAGGGAGCTGGGACGGGACGGGGGCGGCGCAGGCCGGGCTCCGGGCCCCTTCAAGGGATACCTGGGAGGGAACTGGACGACAGCAGCTGCAGGCTGTCCAGGACCCCATCCTCGTACAAGGCCAACTTCTGCAGCATCTTCTGTCGCGCTGGGTTAATGACAATCTGCGGGGGCCGTGATGACGTGGAGCTGCCCAGGGGTGGTCCTGGGGTGAAGAGAGGGCCCCTTAGCTGCTGGGAACTTGCTACTGACACTCTGGCCTCATGAGTCTTCCCCACCCCCAGCCTAGCTCCCTGCCCTTCAGGACAGAGGTCCTCAGCGCTCTGAGGGCAGGGCCTGGGGCCCAGTCCTATACTGGGCCTGCCTCGCCCCTGGGTTTTGGGCACTAAGCTGGCTGGCCTCTTCTCACCCAGCTGGGGACATGGCCCAGGGAGACTGGGTGGCATGGGACGGTCCGCTGTGCGCTTTCCCTAGGCGGAGCAAGCGGCCTGCCCGGAGACAGGGGCCCCAGTTCTCTCCTCCCAGAAGGCCGGAGGTGGGGAGGACGGGGCCTGCCACTAAAGGAGGCCTTTGGTTCCTCTTCTGGGTGCGCGACCCCAGGTACCTTCCACAGCTGTGGGCTGGAGCCCTGGGCTGCTCCCCCAGCTCGACTCGCGGGCGGCACCCCCTTGAGTACAGGCAGTTTGCCCAAGGGGTGCTGGCGCCCACCCGCTGGCCCCGGGGCCCGGCGGGCAGCCGGGGCTCAGATGCCAGGAGTGCAGGGCGGCAGACAGGCCAGACATGCTCTCGTCGCTCTCCACTGGCTGGCTGGGGCCTTTCTGCAGCCGCTCTGCCCCCTGGGCCAGGTCTCCCGAGGGTGCCTCCAGGGGCTGCGGGGGGCTGGCCGTGCTCAGGCCGCTGCTGGTGGCAGACACATAGGAGTTTTCCTGCGGGGAAGAGGGGCTGCGGCTGGTGGCCTCTGGCTCCAGGGCTGGCCGTGCCACAGCCGCCTGCAGCCTCTCCAGCACCTGGTACACCTGCAAGGAGGACAGGGGCTCTCAGGGTGAGTGGCCCAGACCTGGCAGAAGGTGACCAAAGCACAGGGCAGCTCCGGGTCATGGACAAAGAAGGGCACCACAGCCACTACAGCTAAGCACTGCGAGCCCCTTCTGTCTGTCTTCTAGAAAGCAAACCTCGTGGTCCTGATGTCCTCAATGGGGCCTCTTTCGTTTCCCAGAGAGAAAGAGGTAGGGGCCAGGGAGGGGACTCAAAAAGGCAGACGCAGTGGCACAGCGCACCCAGAAGGGGGCGCAGTACAGACCAACTGCCTGCCTCTAGGTGCCCGGCAGGGTTCTGTGGAGCTCGGCCACAGCAAGCTGAACCAAAGGGCAGGTGAGGAACAGGAGACGGCTTGACAAAGAGGGCTGGGATGTGCTGTGCCTGCTTACTACAAGGCAGTGCCAGGGATGTGGCGTTTCCAGCAGGCCACTGTCCCCCATGGGCAGCTAGCAGCTCAACCATTCCGTGTACCCCCGCCTCAGAGGACTACCTGGGTCATGGGGGGTCTCCTCTTGGCCCGGCGGTGCAGGCAGCAGCAAGCTAGCTGGCCCAGGGCCAGGCCCAGCTCCGGTGGGCACGGCCCAGGCCTGGGGTCCAGGTGCTTCTTATAGATCTGGGCAGCAACTGGGGCAGCCCAGGCGTCCGGGGCCAGACCTGCGTGGAGTGTGGTCTGGGTGCTTTTCAGGGCCACCCCAGCCTCCTCGGCTTCCTCTTCAACCAGGTCTTTCTGTGGGACATGTAACGTGAGCGTGGCCACCGTGCACCGCAATCCCCAGTCCCTCGTCTCTGTGTGCTCAGTGCTGACCCAGGCCCTAGGGATCCAGCCTCACACTCGACCCCTGGGCCTGCTTTCACAGAGCGGACTTCCTGGGAGGGGAGAGATGTCGACATGCCTCTAAACCAGTGGAAACCACGGCAGGGAGGCCCATGGGGGTTCCAACTCGGACCCAAGCAAGCAACACTTCAGCTCTGATCTAAAGACAGCAACTAGCCAGACACGGAGAAGCCGAGGGGGAGAACCCAATGGACAGGCACCTGAGGGCAGGCACAGGACCAGAGGGGAAGAGACCGGAGGAAACACTGGAGCGGGGTGGGTGGCCTTTCGGGTAGAGGAATAGGCCTCAGGGAGCCGACGACTCTAGAGGACAGAGAGGGCGCTGGGGACTTCAGGGCCAGGCCACGTCCAGGGCCCTGGGTAAAGTGGCTTCTGCCACCTCCTTGCGGTTCTGAAAGCTCACTGGTTGGTGGCACAGGGAGCCCGTGGGCGCAGCGGCCTGAGTGCAGATCTGTGCAGCGCCCGGTCCTGGTACGGACCCACCGGGAACGGACAGATAGAGCCCCGAGCGCAACGTGGAGGCACGGGGCGACGCGCCGGTTTATAAAATGTGAAGCACCCTGCTGACCGAGCGGAGATGAGCTGGCTAGGCCCTGCGCTCTGGGCCCCGGGTCAGTACCCGGAGGAGCAGATGGGAACCAAGAAGGGAGGCCTCAGGCAGCTCAGACCTGCCCCACAAAACCCAGGCAAGGCTTCTGGGGTGGGGTGGGGAAGCAGTTAGATGCTCCTCCACTGCCTCTCCCAGGCCCCTGGGTTCTGTTTTCCCCTGTGGCCGGCGCGCCCCCGCCCCCGGCCCCTGCCCAGGCGGGGTCTGGAGGGGCCCGGAGCCTCTGCGGAGGACAGACAGCCTTCTCTTCGGCCAGGCAGAGGCGGCGGACTGGGGCCCTGCCTACTTTCAAAGACGAGTCAGCAGTAACAGGGCTGGCTCCCATGCGGCACCACATTCCAGATCATTCCACCCTTCCTCTCTCCCTTCCCACCTGCTCCTCCCCTGCCCTGCCTCGGGAGGCTCACCAGGTACTTGGTCTGCGCACCATGCATCCTCACAGCCCTCTGGCCAGTCAAGGTCTCCAGCACCACCTGCAGAGAGAGGCTGGAAGGGGCGGCCGACAGGGCCCACGCGGTGGGTGGACAGGGCAACTGGGCCCACAGAGCCTGGAGGGCGTGGACTGGGGCTGACGGGGGCACGGCCCTCAAGCGGGCTGATGAGAACTGGCTCCCAGTGGCGACAGAGCCGCAGCTCATGGGACTAACACTCTGGCGGGTTGCCACTTGAAGCGAAAGAATTCAAAACTATCAACATGAAATGAAGCGCAGAGCAGAGGAAGGCGTCTGTGCCGGGGAGGCTGGGCCCCTGGAGCTGAAGCTCCACGAGGCTCAATGTGGGACTCCCCAGGGCCTCGTGTCGTGGCCCGGCTGCAGCCCCACCCCCGGGCCAGCAGAGGGCCCAGCGGCTCACCACGCCGAAGCTGAAGGTGTCGGTGTCCACGGCCAGCCTCCCCGTCTTGACGTACTCCTCGGGCAGGTAGGCCAGGGTGCCGCGCACAGTCTGAGTTCGGGCCACGGTGCTGCTCTGGCCAGGGTTGGCCCCTGCGAACCGGCTGAGACGGGCAAGGCCAAAGTCTCCCAGTTTGGGCATCAGTCTCTCATCCAGAAGGACGTTGGAACTTGGGAAGGGAAGGCAGTGGTGTCAGCTCACCCTTGGCCTCGGCCCAGCCTGTGACCCACACGCCCGCACCACCCCTCTCCACCTGCCTGGACCTGAGAAAACCAGACTGGAGCCACCGACTTGGCCCTCGCCCGTGAACCGTGACCACTGCTCCGGAGCAAGCCAGTCCAGCGGGGCTCTGAGCAAGTGGCCCAGGGCACCCCCACACCTTTGAGCCCCTGTTCACCAATGAGGCCTGTCCTCCACTTCCACACCTGTCCCACGCTGGGCACTCAGTGACCTGGACACCCCAGTCCTGGTGTGCCTGACCTCAGCCTGGAGCAGGAGAGGGCAGGCCTACTCTCAGGGCGAGGCCTCCAGGCGCCAGGCGGTGGGCCGTGGCGAGCAGGCACCACGGGCCCCTTCCGGCGGGAGGTCTGGAAGCATCACCCCTTGCTGCAGACTTAGCTCCTGCCACCCTCAGAGGCCCTCGGGGCTGGCGGGGCCCACTCTTCACCTCTTGACATCTCCGTGGATGAGGCTGGGACTATCTTGATGCAAAAACTGAATTGCCCGGGCTGTGCCCAGAAGGATGTCCAGTCGCTGAGGCCAACCCTGCGGGGGCCAGGCCTGGGTCTAGAGCGACAGAAGCAACAAAGGGGCAGAGGGGAGGCTGCTGGGCCACCGCTCCTGATGCCCATCCTTCCCTCCCCCTGTCACCGAGGGCTCTGAACAAACACTTGGCTCTCTGGGCCTTGGTTTCTCCTTCAGTGCTCTCTCCGTGCAGCGCAGGGCCGCTCGCAGGTGGGCAGTCTCGGCTCCTGGGTCTTCAGGACGGCACCCCCCTCCCTCCCCCACGGCACGTGCATCCCCAGCCCTGAAGCGTCAGGTTGGAGCCACACCACATCTGTCCTGGCCTTGGTGAGCCCTGAGGTCTTGTGAGCACCTCCCTCGACGGGGCCAGGCGCTGTCCACTGCACTGTCCCCAACACGCCGGGCAAGGCCAAAGTCTCCCAGTTTGGGCATCAGTCTCTCATCCAGAAGGACGTTGGAACTTGGGAAGGGAAGGCAGTGGTGTCAGCTCACCCTTGGCCTCGGCCCAGCCTGTGACCCACACGCCCGCACCACCCCTCTCCACCTGCCTGGACCTGAGAAAACCAGACTGGAGCCACCGACTTGGCCCTCGCCCGTGAACCGTGACCACTGCTCCGGAGCAAGCCAGTCCAGCGGGGCTCTGAGCAAGTGGCCCAGGGCACCCCCACACCTTTGAGCCCCTGTTCACCAATGAGGCCTGTCCTCCACTTCCACACCTGTCCCACGCTGGGCACTCAGTGACCTGGACACCCCAGTCCTGGTGTGCCTGACCTCAGCCTGGAGCAGGAGAGGGCAGGCCTACTCTCAGGGCGAGGCCTCCAGGCGCCAGGCGGTGGGCCGTGGCGAGCAGGCACCACGGGCCCCTTCCGGCGGGAGGTCTGGAAGCATCACCCCTTGCTGCAGACTTAGCTCCTGCCACCCTCAGAGGCCCTCGGGGCTGGCGGGGCCCACTCTTCACCTCTTGACATCTCCGTGGATGAGGCTGGGACTATCTTGATGCAAAAACTGAATTGCCCGGGCTGTGCCCAGAAGGATGTCCAGTCGCTGAGGCCAAGCGAGCGGGGGCCAGGCCTGGGTCTAGAGCGACAGAAGCAACAAAGGGGCAGAGGGGAGGCTGCTGGGCCACCGCTCCTGATGCCCATCCTTCCCTCCCCCTGTCACCGAGGGCTCTGAACAAACACTTGGCTCTCTGGGCCTTGGTTTCTCCTTCAGTGCTCTCTCCGTGCAGCGCAGGGCCGCTCGCAGGTGGGCAGTCTCGGCTCCTGGGTCTTCAGGACGGCACCCCCCTCCCTCCCCCACGGCACGTGCATCCCCAGCCCTGAAGCGTCAGGTTGGAGCCACACCACATCTGTCCTGGCCTTGGTGAGCCCTGAGGTCTTGTGAGCACCTCCCTCGACGGGGCCAGGCGCTGTCCACTGCACTGTCCCCAACACGCCGGGCCAGGCCAGGCTACCTGCATGTGGAGGCGCTCCTCCAGGGAGCCGTTGGGCAGGAAGCCGTAGACAAGGCAATAGAAGCCACTCTGCGCACAGTAGCCAGCAAAGTCCACGATGTTTGGGTGACGGAACCTGGTTGAAAAAGTGGGGTCTGAGCACTTTGTTCCCTGCACGCGCCATGCCTTCCATCTGGCCGTCACCGCGGGGGGCGGAACGGGGACAGTCCCTACAGCTTCCTCCGCCAGCCTGGGCCTGGTAGGCTTCGGGGGACCAAGGCAGCCAGGTCAGGTGACACACCGCCCTGGAGGGCCCTCCCTCTGCCCCGGGGCTCACCGTGACAGCTGCTCCACTTCAGTCTGGAAGCTCTGCTTCACCGTGGTCCACTCCAGGCCGGCTTCCTACAGCCCCCAGGGGGAACGAGGAACGGGGGGGAGGCGGTGTGAGGCTCTCTCAGCCCAGGCTCCATGGCCACTCCCACTGCCACCTGAGCACGGGGCTGGGGGCCTTGCACTGGGAAATCAGAGGGCTGAAGGAGCCCTACGGGGGAGCGGGGGGAGGACCAGAAAAGCGAGGGTCTGACGACAGCCTCCCAGGGCCTTTGCGGGGATGCTACACACACCTCCTTCAGCCTCTTCACAGCATAGACCGTGTTCCTCATCACCGCCCGGTACACACACCCAAAGCCGCCCTCCCCGATCTTCAGCTCCTCTGAGAAGTCGTGGGTGCCCTGGCAAATCTCATGGAGGGGCCAGCAGAACGAAGAGGGGTGGGCCCCCTGCAGGAGGGGCACGGGGCTCTCTGGGCTCAGCTGTGGGAAGAGAGCCCGTACCAGGTGAGCTCCCGGGTCCTCCCCGCGCCTGGCCCCCCTTGCTGGGCTGGCTGGGGCTCCCCGTGGACCCAAGACTGCTTCTTCACTGCTTGCGGCAAACCTCTGGGCGGGGGCAGGACCACCTACCTTGGCACATGAAGGGGCTGGAGATGGCAGTGCTGGCTGGAGGGCCGCAGGGCTTGGTACAGGGCAGAGCTCAGGGTCAGGAGAGGTCTGGAAGCCTGGCAAGACTTCATAAAGACACCAGTGAGAGGCTGGCAGAGACCTGTGGCAGGATCTACAGCGGCGGCCAGGATCAAGGGAACCCTTTCCTGAAGTTCATCAGACCAACGCCGCCGCGCCGCGCCGCGCCCCGCCTGCCCTCGCGCTGGCCCTCACCTGGCCGCCTTACCTGGGGAGAGGAGGGTGGAGGCTGACGAGTGTGACTTCCGGTGGCTGGGGGCCGCGGCCTCAGAGGGTGCAGAGATGCTGGTGGGTCTCGGGGAGGTGGTGCTGGGGGGCAGAAGGGGGGCGGGAGGGTGCCCTGGGACGCCGAGGAAGGAAAGGACTGTTAGGCCCAGGCCGGAGGGAGGAGCTCCTGGGGGAGGCCTTGGGCGGCCCCTCGCCCGGAGTCCTGGGGGTCCCGGGGCCGCGCGCTCACATGCAGTGATGATGTCCCGCGCACGGAGTAGCTGCAGGTGCGTGAGGATGCGCACGAGGTCGGCCACGCGGGCGTTGCGGTTGATCCAGGGCCACAGGACGCTGGCCGTGCGCTGCCCTGAGCGCTCGCACAGCCGCAGCTCAGTCTGGTCCCGCACGATCAGGGAGGCTGCGGGGCAGGGGGCGTCAGGCCGCGGCGCCCGGGCCCCGCGCGCGCCCCGCCCCGCCCCGCCCCGCCCCGCCGCTGCCGGCCCGCCGCCACCCACCGAACTGGCACCAGTCGGCGGGCTCCAGGGCGTCCATCACTTTGTAGAAGCGGCACATGACCCAGGGCGGCACCTCGTACAAGAAGTGCTGGGCGCCGGGGGCCGCGGGGTCTCTCGGGCCCGGCCCCCCGGCCATAGCCGCCGCCGCCGCCTGGCCGGGGCCTCTCGGGGCCGCGGCGGGCGCGGGCCTCGGCCGGCCGGGTCCGCGAACACTGACTCACTTCCCCTTTAAGCCAGCCTCGTGCGACGCCCGGCGGGGCGGAAGGGGCGGCACCCGGGCCCGCGGCCAGGTCGCCCGCCGCCGCCGTCGCGAGCCCCGGCCACACGGGGGCGCCCCGCGCGGTCACTCCCCGAGGAGGCAACGCCCCTGGGCCCGGCGAGGCGGGCTTCCTGGAGGAGGAGCCATCTGAGTGGGGCTCCGAGGGCTGGAGGAGAGCGATTCTCGGCCCCAGGGAGGATGGGCACAGCGAAGGCATTCCAGAGAGGGCTAGAGATGGGCCTTGTGAGAGCTGCTGGGAGGTTCTCTTAAGAAGCTTTGGTTTCATGTGGACGGCGGTGGACAGTGGTCAAGAGATCCAGACGGGAAGGGTCAGACGTAGGTCACACAAAGGCGCCTGTCTGATTCCCTTCAGCTGGCTGTGAGGCTGGTGCAGAAAGAATGGTCTGGAAGCTCTGAGCATCTCAGCCTGCCTCCTGGGCCCTGGATCCTGTCTTTTTTGCTCCTTCAGGAACCCGCTCCAGCGGTTGCTGGGTCTTTTGCAGCCTCTGCCATCTTCTCTTCCTCGCTGGCTCCTGCCCACTAGCACGTGAAACGTGCTTACAGCTCTTAGACACAGGCCTTCGGCTCGGGCTGCCCTCGTTGCTCTTGTCCCACTTGAGGGTGGCAGGCTCCGGCAGCTCCCACCCTCTTCTCTGAAGCACTCACCAAACACCAAGCTCCATTGCTGGTCTGTCTCTCGTCCTCACTCTACTCTGGAAATCCTCTGTTCACTACCCCGCAGCAGCAGCAGCAACCATTTTCCTGTCAGCTCTCTGAACTTCTCTGCACTCCATCTCTTCGCCACTGCCCTCACTGTAAGCTCTTGCCTAGATGAACCTAGACGATCTGGCTTCCCGGCCTCACCGATGCCCGTGGGGCTTCCTTAGGCACCAATGACTCCGCACCGCTTTCCTATTTAAGGCCTTCCCTCGGTTCCCAAAGCTCTCCGATGGCATCACAGGTCTTTGGCGCGGCTTCCGACGTTGTCCCGACGTGGCCCTCTCCTGCCCACCTCTCTCTGGCTCTTGGCGCTCATCAGTGGCCTTAAGCCATCCAGAACTCCTTGGGGTTCCAGGAATGTGCCAGGGCTCCCTCACCCGCGACTCTGCACCTGTAGCTCGGCAGGTGGAGCTCGAGCAGGTGCTCAGGTGGCAGCTGGTTTGAGAGGCCCACGGCCCCGCAGGCAGCGCGGCCCCCACCCCCGCTACGCCTGGAGGCCCTGGCGTGTCCTTCTTCGGCCTGGGCACTCATCTGCTTCCCCCACCAGTAGGGGGAAGACCCCTTTACACACAAAGCAGCCAGGGTGCCTTTTCTTTTTTTTCCAGCTGGATGCAAGCTTGAAAGGCAGGTCTTTCCTCACCCCCTTGTACTCTTGATCCTGACCCCAGAGGGCTGCCACCCTCCCCGCCCCACAGGCTGTCCATCCAGAGACTGAGAGTTGTTTCCAGAAAACATGCAGGCCCAAGATGCGCCTCCGCTGCAGGCTCTTCCCAGAAGCTGCAGCCACCAGCAGCCATGCCGAGCCCCAGCGGCTTCCCACCACTTGGACAGCTCTTTCCAAGACTACCAAGCCGAGCAGGGAACTATCGGGCAAGCACCCACTAAGGGAACAGGGACTTGGCGCCCCGAACTCCTCTTTGCTGGACTGCAGCTCCCAGGACAGCCCTGGCACCCCAGGGCTGCTCGGTACACGCAGGGTGAATTTTGACCCTTTGTTAAGACTGTTTAAGGCCGGGACGCTCTAGTGCGCCCCTGGCAGCTGTGTTCACATCCACGTGGCCTGTGATGCTGGCCTCTGAGCAGTTCCTGTCACCTCCAGGCCATCAACAACCTGATGGAGCTGGCTGTAGGGGTGGCACAAGGCCTCACCAGAAGCCAGGACGCAGGGGCAGCGCCCCTCTGGGCTGGGAACCAGGTCGGCAGAGGCCTCGGGCGGCTCTCAGGCGAGGGGCAGCGGAGGAGTCGGAGCGGGGGGTCTCCAGCAGCACTTCAGCACAGCCGGGCCACCCAGGGCACTGCCCTGGCCCTCTGGGACCGGGCAGCGGCGCTGCTCCGCGGAAGGCCCTGCCTGCCCGCCCGCCCACAGCTCCTCTCTCGGCCGCCCTGGCCTCTCGGGGCCGCCTCGAAAGCAGCCGGCTTCTGCGTGGTCCTGGACAGCCAGAGTGGATCAGGAAGGGCGCTGTCGTGCTGTCCGATAATGAAAGCCCAGACCTGGAGTCACTTTCACAGAGAGATTTATCGAGAATGCTAACAGCACAGGATACAGTACTTCCCAACAAAAGGTGCGAACGCGTCACTTAGAAAGGCATGCTGAGTATTCTTGGCTTTCACACGTATTAAAAAACTTACAAAAATAAAATAAAACTGCGTGCTGCCCATCTTTTCAAATAGTAAAAGAACCTTATGAAAAAATCACTTGGTTTTACAACAAAAGACACAAACGGACATTTTTATGTAAATTTATAAGGCAAACTCTTTATATAATAAATAGGTTACAGGGATTCAGTGGGGGGTGTTTTGGAAACGTATACAGGTACATTCAGACAGGTTTACTGAAATGGTACAAATTTCCTTAATAAATTGCCTTTTGTTTTTAAATATATCAGTGCTTTCAGTCATTTGGCTATACACAAAGAACCTTTTTTTGAACACTACAAAAAAGCAATCAATATTTTTTTGTTGTTTTTAAAACGACCTACTTATATTTCTAAAGTAATTGTCCCAAAACACAAAAACTGAAGGTGAATGCGACAGAGGGCTTTTGGAGATAGCTCCAGCCAAGTCTGTCCTGGGCGACTCCCCGCACCCCACACACACCTTGCCCACCCGACGGGCTCCTGGGCTGCAGCCAGCTCCCTCCGCACAGGGCGCCCAGGGGCCCTGCGGCTCGGGATGGGGCAGCGAGCCGGCCTGGTTCTTCTCACTCCCAAGCCACGGCCGCCGGCACTGTCCTCTCCCTTCAGAGGAGGGCCCCGGGCGCTCGGGGGCCCAGGGCGCCCCTGCTCCGTCCGTCCTAAACAATGTCTGGGAGGCAACGGCTTCTCTGAGGAGGATCGAGTTTTGCCATGAAACAAGAAGGGGGTTTCTCGCGTCCAAATTTTCCTGGGGATCAGAGGACAGCCAAGGGAGTGCACCCCGCTCCACCATCATCTTCTCATCCGAGAACGTGGGGGATCAAGAGGCTGTGTGAGTGTCGTGTGCTGTGGGGCGAGGTGGGTGTAACGCCCACCCTTGGTCCTGGACAGCCAGGAGTGGATCAGGAAGGGCGCTGTCGTGCTGTCCGATAATGAAAGCCCAGACCTGGAGTCACTTTCACAGAGAGATTTATCGAGAATGCTAACAGCACAGGATACAGTACTTCCCAACAAAAGGTGCGAACGCGTCACTTAGAAAGGCATGCTGAGTATTCTTGGCTTTCACACGTATTAAAAAACTTACAAAAATAAAATAAAACTGCGTGCTGCCCATCTTTTCAAATAGTAAAAGAACCTTATGAAAAAATCACTTGGTTTTACAACAAAAGACACAAACGGACATTTTTATGTAAATTTATAAGGCAAACTCTTTATATAATAAATAGGTTACAGGGATTCAGTGGGGGGTGTTTTGGAAACGTATACAGGTACATTCAGACAGGTTTACTGAAATGGTACAAATTTCCTTAATAAATTGCCTTTTTTTTTTAAATATATCAGTGCTTTCAGTCATTTGGCTATACACAAAGAACCTTTTTTTGAACACTACAAAAAAGCAATCAATATTTTTTTGTTGTTTTTAAAACGACCTACTTATATTTCTAAAGTAATTGTCCCAAAACACAAAAACTGAAGGTGAATGCGACAGAGGGCTTTTGGAGATAGCTCCAGCCAAGTCTGTCCTGGGCGACTCCCCGCACCCCACACACACCTTGCCCACCCGACGGGCTCCTGGGCTGCAGCCAGCTCCCTCCGCACAGGGCGCCCAGGGGCCCTGCGGCTCGGGATGGGGCAGCGAGCCGGCCTGGTTCTTCTCACTCCCAAGCCACGGCCGCCGGCACTGTCCTCTCCCTTCAGAGGAGGGCCCCGGGCGCTCGGGGGCCCAGGGCGCCCCTGCTCCGTCCGTCCTAAACAATGTCTGGGAGGCAACGGCTTCTCTGAGGAGGATCGAGTTTTGCCATGAAACAAGAAGGGGGTTTCTCGCGTCCAAATTTTCCTGGGGATCAGAGGACAGCCAAGGGAGTGCACCCCGCTCCACCATCATCTTCTCATCCGAGAACGTGGGGGATCAAGAGGCTGTGTGAGTGTCGTGTGCTGTGGGGCGAGGTGGGTGTAACGCCCACCCTGCACAGTGATGCCCTGTCGACACACACCCGACCTGTGGCCACCGTGGCCTCCAGGCCCGCCCCCGCCCTCTCCCAGCAAGGCGCGGCCAGCTCTGCTCACGCCCCTCCAGGCTCCCCTTGCTGGAACACCGACCTTGTCTGTCCTTAGAAAATCATAATGAAGCTCCTAATGGGCGGAGGCCACAGAATTCACTGAGGGAACCACGCCTGGCTTGGCGCTGACCTCACACAGGGCCGCGCATCAGCTACTCGGTCCATTGGCTTTAGGCTTCACTTCTTTGGGTGGCTTCTGGCTGATCTGGGCAGGGGGCCTGTCTTTGGATCTCCCCTCCTGGGGAAAAAGGACAGCCCCTCCCATCCTGGTTCCCGTCCCCTCCCTCCGAATTCTTTTGTTGGTAAAGAAAAGGTGTCTAGAAGCATTTGTCTCTGGAACAATTACTTTAAACATGGTTACAATACAGACTTCAGTTCAAACACAGAAGAGATTTACTTAGCAAAACTCCTTTCACCCACCAAAAATTACACAAATATAAGCCTCAACACCACAGTTAAGAGGACCAGTAGAGAGAAGCTCATGTTTAGAACACAAAAGGAGAAATAAAAATCAAACCAAACCCAAACAGAAAAACCCCAGAAGAGACGAGGGGAGGGCGGAGGAGGGGAGCGCACACAGCACACGGTACAGGGTCGGGTCCAGGAGCCCGGCGCGAGGAGGGCTCGGCACACCGAGTAACAGTCTGGTGATATTTGGTCATAGATTCATCAACGACTGACTCCGGAGCGGCTGTTATTGATTGAAGCAGTGACAACTCAAACGGAAAAGGAGGCCTTGGGAGCAAGGGAAGGAGCAGGCTTCGAGGTCTGCAAGCCTTTGCACGCCACCGTCCAGCTCCCCAGATACACTGAACTGGTGGGCCTGCGCTGGGGGGAGCAGGAAACATGTCTGGGAGGCTTCTCTGAGGAGGATCGAGTTTTGCCATGAAACAAGAAGGGGGTTTCTCGCGTCCAAATTTTCCTGGGGATCAGAGGACAGCCAAGGGAGTGCACCCCGCTCCACCATCATCTTCTCATCCGAGAACGTGGGGGATCAAGAGGCTGTGTGAGTGTCGTGTGCTGTGGGGCGAGGTGGGTGTAACGCCCACCCTGCACAGTGATGCCCTGTCGACACACACCCGACCTGTGGCCACCGTGGCCTCCAGGCCCGCCCCCGCCCTCTCCCAGCAAGGCGCGGCCAGCTCTGCTCACGCCCCTCCAGGCTCCCCTTGCTGGAACACCGACCTTGTCTGTCCTTAGAAAATCATAATGAAGCTCCTAATGGGCGGAGGCCACAGAATTCACTGAGGGAACCACGCCTGGCTTGGCGCTGACCTCACACAGGGCCGCGCATCAGCTACTCGGTCCATTGGCTTTAGGCTTCACTTCTTTGGGTGGCTTCTGGCTGATCTGGGCAGGGGGCCTGTCTTTGGATCTCCCCTCCTGGGGAAAAAGGACAGCCCCTCCCATCCTGGTTCCCGTCCCCTCCCTCCGAATTCTTTTGTTGGTAAAGAAAAGGTGTCTAGAAGCATTTGTCTCTGGAACAATTACTTTAAACATGGTTACAATACAGACTTCAGTTCAAACACAGAAGAGATTTACTTAGCAAAACTCCTTTCACCCACCAAAAATTACACAAATATAAGCCTCAACACCACAGTTAAGAGGACCAGTAGAGAGAAGCTCATGTTTAGAACACAAAAGGAGAAATAAAAATCAAACCAAACCCAAACAGAAAAACCCCAGAAGAGACGAGGGGAGGGCGGAGGAGGGGAGCGCACACAGCACACGGTACAGGGTCGGGTCCAGGAGCCCGGCGCGAGGAGGGCTCGGCACACCGAGTAACAGTCTGGTGATATTTGGTCATAGATTCATCAACGACTGACTCCGGAGCGGCTGTTATTGATTGAAGCAGTGACAACTCAAACGGAAAAGGAGGCCTTGGGAGCAAGGGAAGGAGCAGGCTTCGAGGTCTGCAAGCCTTTGCACGCCACCGTCCAGCTCCCCAGATACACTGAACTGGGTGGGCCCTGCTGCGCTGGGCAGGCGGGGCGAGAGGTCACCGGGCGAGGCTAACTCGGCGCCGCTTTCGTATCTCAGGCAGAACTGGGCATGTGCAGACACCCACCTGCGAGAGGCCGGACAGCAGTGGTGGCAGCGGCCTCCTCTGCCCCCAGCCCAGGCTGGGTGGGAGAGGAGGCGACGACCCACCGCTAACACTGAACAAAGGTGGAGGCAAGCCCCCAGGCCCAGGTCCTCCAAGGGGCCCGAGGGGCGCCTGGCCACCCAAAGGGCTTATGAGTGTTTCTTTTGGAGTCAGGCCTCAGAAGTAAGTAATGATGTGGGGAGGGAAGCTTTTGGCCCTGGTGATTATAATGCTCTCTGCTTTGGAAGAACAAGTTTCTGGATTTTTTTTTTTTTTTTGGTGTTTTTAATTACTTAAAAAATGATCAAAAAGAACTTACAGCTAAACTCTCTAGCAGATATTGCTCATTAAGAATTACAAAAGCAAATGCAATTACTCGTAGGATGAGGGAGAAGAGGATGGGACATTTCTGGAGTCTTTGCTACCTCCTGGAGGGGACCCACTGGACCTCATGTATGGTTCTGGGGTCCCTGGTATTCTACCTGGTACGGCTCACACTTTCAGAAACAAGTCACGGCCTCTCGTCTCCCCTCTAGCCCCCAGACTTGGCAGAGTGGGGGCCCTACCAGTGGGGAGGCCTGCTAAGCTGACTCTCTGCACACCGTCACTCTGACCGGGTCACTGGAAGGCACGGGGGGCCCAGGCCACCCCCATGGAGTCCAGCTGCCCCATCCAGAGATCGAAGGGGACCAGGCAATTCCTGTGATACTCTGGGCTTCGCCAGAGCAAGGCGGAACTCTTGCACCCACTGCAACGAGCTGTCTTCCTTCCTGGGGCCTCTGTCACAGGCTCGGGAGAAACAGTCTGAAACCCAGGGACCGCCTGGAGCCTCCTTCGCTCGGCACCGGGAAGCCCTTGAGAGAAGCGAGGAAAGACCACGGATCTGCTTGCACAGAAGTGACCAGCAGACAGATCTGTCTTTTTGTTGTTGTTGCTGTTTTTATTTGTCTGTTTTTTTTTTTTCTCTTTTCTTTTTTTTCTTTTTTTTTGTTTTTAAAACTTTTCCCTTGACCTATGCTATGGTTATCAGAAATACTGTAATTAAGCAACAGGTATAATTTTAACAGGTCTCTGTGTGTGTGTGTGGAGCCACAAGCAAAATGATTTTGTAACTGTGCAATATACAGATATATATATATATAAATTCAACTGCTTTGTGTGTCTAGTTGGTGCATTAAATAAAAGGGACAGAAGAACTAAAAGCAGAACTAAAAAGCAAAACAAAAGGCCAGGATAGAAGCGACCAAGCAGGTCTATGCGTATAGTCTATAAGATACTGGACATAATCAGGGTCACCAGGAAGAACAGCTTTGTCACCTGACACACAAACACTGCCCCTCAAGGCTGAGCGGGACCCGAGGAGGGGACGACAGAGTGGGGAGCCAGCACAGCAAAGGCAAGTTTCCCAAGTGTTTTCAAACTCCAAGGTGGATCCCCTTCCGGGAGGGTCCTCGCCCCTGGCTCCGCTCGGCCCCAGGGCCGCCTCTGTGTGCCGAGGAGAGAGCACGCCCCTCCTCCAGGGCCCAAGGGCGAGCGGAGCCAGGGACTGTCCTTGGGGACAGGCCGAAGGCCGAGGCTTTGGAGGAGACATCACTCTCCTTCCGAACCGCCTCTGCCCTACTTAGAGCTACTTCTTCCTGACACGTCAGCACTTGGGGGAGGCTCTGTGAAGATGACAAAGGAGGAAGGGACAGGTGGAGTCAGGTAGCGAGGAGCTGGAGCATCTTCGCCTTCCTGCTGAGCACTCTTCTTCCCACGCCAGCACCAGGCAGGCCGCCCCGCAGGGGCTGCGACCCGAGAGGGAGGCGAGCTCCCTAGGGACGTGAGGGCCCCTGAGACGCAGACCCAGCAGCTTCAGGCCTGGGTCCCCTTCACCCACGGCGTGGGCCACGCGTCGGGCCAGGCTCCACGTACTGTCAGATCAGCATTCTTTGCAAAAGCTTGGTCTGACTCATTCAGAAATGTGGAAATGTAATTTCCGGCTAAATGTTTCCTAGGTTTTCTTTCTGAATTGTCAAAAAGGGACTTGTGTTTACTTTTTTCCCCTTTAACATGGAATTTTAGACCCTGGGTGAGGCAGTATCTTAGCGAATTGTAAGTTCTACTATGTTTTCTAAAGATTGATAGTTTCAAAAAGAGAAAGCAGCAAGAACCAAGACTCAACAAACCCTCGAGTGGACAGGGTCAGACAGAGCAGTGGGATGGGCCCTTGCAGAGAGCAGCTAGAGCTGGAACGCAACATGGCGAGGCCATCAGGCTTGAGAGCACCGGCTCCACTATGAGCCTGGCAACTTGGCTGTGCCCCCCACTCCCAGCCTGAGGGACTGGCCGGGACTCAGGGGACTGGTAGGCCAATGCCTACAGGCTCTAGAGAGCTCACTTCCCGAGGGCTGGATGGTCTGGGCCACCCACGTGGGAAACTCGTGTCAGGAAGCAATTTTGGGGCAACAACCCCCCCACAGAAGGCTGCACTGAGCTCGAGTTGGTCCCTGTGACCTTCCCTGGCCCTGTCAGCCCAGAGAGACTGACAGGAGTGCTCTGGAAAGGCGGCCCAGAGCGCGGCTGCCAGGCTCCACTTGGGCTTGAGGAAAGCCAGGTGGCTACACCTGGTGGATTCACCCCACACCCTCTGCTCCCTCCTGGGCTCAAGCTGCTTATTCAAAGTCACTTAACATCCAGAGGTCCTATCAGCTAAGCACACTCCTCTCCCACTGGACGTGGCGGTGTGTTTGGAGCTAGGAAGGACTCCCCTTCACGACGGCCATCCCAGCAATCACAGGCTGGGCAGAGGGGCTGGTCTCCAGGCTGGCAGGCCACCACTGAGCAGACTGGTGTCAGCACCGGCAGGGTCTCAGGAGAAGCCGGGTGCTGGCCGTGGCTGGCGCCCCCAGGTCACCACTACTGCTTCTACTTTCCAAGGAACTGCGGAGAGGGGGACATGGTATTTCTGGGGGTCTCCTGTGCAGCAGAAGGGAGCTGTCCTGGAGCCTGCTGTGGCCCAGTGTCCCTGCCTCACTGTGGTGTCACTGGTCAGGACAGCCTACCAAGAGGCAGGGCCGGGCACAGGGAGGGAGCTTGAGGACTACGGAATTCCAGCGAGAGAGGAGGAAGTCAGAAACAACCAGGAGGAGAGCTGGGAGACCAAGTGTGACTGGCCTAGCCCCTTGGGCCTCCGTCCCTAAGAGATACCCCAAGCTTCAGGGTGTTCAAGTACACACTAACTGGACAGTGCGCTCCCCAACTAGGCCAGACACAGCTGGTGAGAAAGGCTTAGGCTTTTCCTCCAGCCTCCTGTCCACCTACCTCCAGCACAGAGGCTGTGCGGGAACTTCAGCTCCCCTGCCCAAGGGAGATTTGCTCCTCATGCCTTTATTTGTGGGAGAGGGAATGTGGAAAAAGGGGGAGGGGCAGAAAACCCTAAGGTGCCTCAGGTGCGGCCCGGGGGCCTGCAGGTAGGGCTGGGCAGAAAGGAAGTGACACTTGAAATTTTGTGTTCTCACCAGCAACCCCCATCAGCCGCAGGATGAACTGCTGTGGGTGAGAGGGGGCATGGCAGGCCCAGGGCCAGATGGTGCCAAGCTGACGGGGAGGCCAGCTTCTGGTACTGGTCCCAGGAGCCACACTTCATGGATTGAAAGGGTGAGTAACGCCTAAAAACCTGTCCAAGCAAAACAGACGGCACTTCCGCGGCAAACGGGCTGGAGAGCGGGCTCGTGTGGCTAGGGGCCCTCTGGGGTGCGGGGGTGCAAGGCCACAGCATGGCCGGGAGCCTTTTGTCCTTGGAGGGAGAGGGACCCTGAAGAACACGTCCCCCCGCCTCCAACCCCAATCCCTTTCCGGGGAGGAGTCAGAAGTGAAGCCCGGAGGGCTGACTGACAGCAGAGTGGGTTTGGTTGCGGGACTTGCTTTTGCAGCATCAAGAAATGGGTACAAAAATGCTAGAAAGGCCAACTACAACTCCACAAACAGAACAGGGCAAACTCTCTTGCTTCTAACCCATTCTGGGAGAGATAGACACAGTTTTGGTTTTTTCTGAAGCTACTGATTGCAACTGTCAACTATGGTCCTGATCACTAAGGACTGGCAAAGAAGTGCTAGATGATTTCTAAGATGTTTTCACTCCTTCATGGTTACACTGCAGTGAGGGAGCGGGGGACAGTAACTGAAATACACGAGACAACACGCACTTGACAGTTCGTGGCAGCAGCTCACATGGGACGTGCTTGTGGGTGTTTCTGGAAGCGCTGTCTCGTTTGCTACTTTGATAAGGTACTTCTCAGTCGGACAGATTTAGATATAAGAGACATCTCTGTAAACACAGAAAAGGATATACCAATATGATGAAGATATGCAGCTAGATAAGGACTTCCTGAAAAGAGGGTGAAAGCAGGGGGTCTCAAATTGAAACTGGTCAATGAACACCCCACAACAAGCCCAAGCCTCTATGCCCCCGCGGCCAGAGTTGTGTGCAAATGTAGAAATGCATGAGGTACCAGCCCACCCAGTCTCCAGCAAGCAGAGGACACATGGGACCCAGAAAAAAAGAACTCACACTGAGCAGAGCAGCGGGGGCACTCGCTCCGCCTGCCGCCCTGCCCGACCCGCCCGCCGACCAGCCCACCCGACGAGCGAGCGAGGTGCTGCAGAAGCTGAGGGCAGGGCGGGCGCACTCAACGCCGCCGGCAGGCCACAGTGGGTCTCCGCGCTGCCCTTGGCTCCGATATCCATATCTGGGTCAGTTTCTCCCCCCACTGCTGTTGAGTGGGAAGGCCGAGAAGGCCTGGGATCCAGGGTCAGACCAGGGAAGGGTTTCTCCTAGGAGAGCAGGATCCTGCCACTCCCTTGCCCTTCAGACAGGTCAAGGTCCTAGGGCTGGGTGGATTCAGCAGAGCCTGGGGCTTCCTCGGGGCTCAGAATGGGTGGGAGGGGGGCTGGGGCTGACGCGGGAAGGCCGAGGGTGGGGTGAGTTCTGAGGGCCCGAGCTGACCAGTGTCGGCTCGGGGTACAGTTGGGCACTGCGGCTGCCTGGAACAGCAGGAATAAATGAGGAGGAGGAAAATCAATGAAAGGATGACATGAAAGAAAGCAGAAACAGAAGGAGAGAAGAGAAACCAATCAGGAAGTCCTTATAAATTGCAGCAAACACTTAGAGTTTCGGAGCTTCGTGGGAACCCTATGTGCTGAGCCCACTTGAAAACAAGCGCAGGTATATACAGATCCAGGTAGTTGTCAATACCGTCACATCTAGTGGCCTGAGGGACAAAGTGTCACCAATTCAAGCCAGTCTGCTCTCAAGCGTTGTTTGTTTTGAAGTGGGAACATGAAGACTCAATAGTGCAAATAGTTCTAAGCTGTCCCTAAAGGAGGCAGAATTCGAAAGTTTTGGAAGAACATTCCCCCTGGCCCCTGCCCCGTCTACTAAGGCTCTAACTATCAGTCACAACTGCTCTGAGCAACTGGGGATGCCTTCCGCCCAGCCTGCTGCGCTCCACGGTCTGGAGCCTGGGCCAGCCTGCCTGGGCCTCGTCCTGTGGCCTCGGTGGCCTCTCTCCAGCGCCACCCACTGGAGGCCAGCCCTGGGCCAACGCTTCCTCTGGCACAGGCCAGTCTACACCCAGCGGCTCAAAGGCTGACTCCCTCCTAGCCAGGCCAGAACCCGGGAGAAGAGGAGCTACTTCCCCGCCCTGGGAAATGTCCTTGTCGATTGTGGATGGGGGCTGGCAGGGGCCCGGTGTGTGCCGCCACATCTGGGCTCACACAGGCTATCCACGGGCCATCTCCACCTTCTCTAAAGGATCCAACTGTCTCTCGTGCCTCCTACCTCCTTGTCCCGGCGTGGGTGGGAGCTGGGGAGGCGGGGAGCTAGAGGCTGGGCAGGGTGGGGGGAGAGGAGCGCTGAGACTGGGGTGCCAACGGCACCAACACCAGGAGTGTCCTCTCAAGTGCTCTCTGTCCCTAACGACCACGTGGGGGTGCTGGGTGGGAGGGAGGTGCAGGCACACCCTAAGAAGCCTGGCAACAGCTTGTCTGGTCAGTAGTATCTGCAGCAAGCCTTGTTGAAGGAGCCTAGTTTAGAAAAGTGCAAAGCTACTTCTGGCCCTGGTTAGGTCTTCAACCTGACTGTGCTTGTCGGTAAGAAAAACAGCCCCAACGCTCCAACTACTCCCACCCTGAAGCCACGAAACTCTAAGTTTACTGAAAGAAAAAAAAATATTTTTTATTTCAGTTAATCGGGAAGCTTTGTCAGAGCCCTACCCATAAGGAGAAGAGACAACAGCTGCCTTTATTCTTGTTGGTTTGCTTTGCAATCCGCTGTGTAAAGTCAGCTCACTCTCTCGGTCACGGGCGTCCGGCTGTCCACAGGCTCCTCTCTGTTCGGCCTTGGCATGGAGGCTGAGACAATGTCTTTGCGCTCTCCCTCCCCTCGGTGTTTGTACTTTTCTGTGGCCGTGGCCGCGGTCGCGAGTGCAGGCTGAGTCTTAGCGGGCTCCTTGGGGCAGCCGTCGCTCTCCAGCGAGCCTGCTCTGGGCATCTTCTCCTCTTTGAAGACGCTGCTGCTCAAGTCCTGGGGCTTGGGGGGGCTGGCAGGGTCCTCGGAGCTCTGGGGCTCGGGTGGGGGCGGGGGCGGGGGCAGGAGCAGTGGTGTGGGTGCCTTTGGGGGCTCCACAGGGTGGTGGTGGTGGTGGTGCTCCTTCTTGGGGGGCGAGGAGGCGCTGCCGCTGCGCCCCTTGGGGCTGCTTTCCTTGCTTTTCCGCCCAGGGCTCTTGCAGGTCTTCAGTCCCTTCCCACTCTTCTCGCCGAGCGTGGACACCAGCAGCGGCTTCACCACCTCCTTCACTTCAATGCTCACCGCCTCCCGGGTCTTACGCTTCTTGATGGGGAGCACGGTCTCCTGCACGGATCGGATGGAGGACTCCTTCACGGCTTTCTTTTTGGCCTCGGCGGCGGCAGCAGCTACTGCGCTGCCTGGCTTCCGGCCCCGTTTCTTGGGAATGGCCTGGGGGTCGGCCTCAGCTTTTCGCTTTCTGCCCGGGCGCTTGATAACCATGACCTGGGTGGATGTGGTGGCCCCACCCCCTTCAGCCTTGCTGCCCGGTGAAGCTTGGAAAGGCATCTTGACGAGCAGCTTCCCAGGACTTTTCTCCAGGACCCTCTTCACCTGCACGCCCTCTGACGCTGTCGCCTTGGGCCTCGCGGTGCCACTCCCTTTGGGGCGTCCCCGACCTCTGCCAGTTCCTGGAGCTTTGGGAGATTTGGGCTTCTTAGGTGGTTTCTGCTCTCGCCGGGAGGGGCTCCCTCTCCCAGTTACCGTGAAGTCAAAATCATTAGGGTCCAGGGAGGTGTCGCTACCCATAAGGAGAAGAGACAAGAGCTGCCTTTATTCTTGTTGGTTTGCTTTGCAATCCGCTGTGTAAAGTCAGCTCACTCTCTCGGTCACGGGCGTCCGGCTGTCCACAGGCTCCTCTCTGTTCGGCCTTGGCATGGAGGCTGAGACAATGTCTTTGCGCTCTCCCTCCCCTCGGTGTTTGTACTTTTCTGTGGCCGTGGCCGCGGTCGCGAGTGCAGGCTGAGTCTTAGCGGGCTCCTTGGGGCAGCCGTCGCTCTCCAGCGAGCCTGCTCTGGGCATCTTCTCCTCTTTGAAGACGCTGCTGCTCAAGTCCTGGGGCTTGGGGGGGCTGGCAGGGTCCTCGGAGCTCTGGGGCTCGGGTGGGGGCGGGGGCGGGGGCAGGAGCAGTGGTGTGGGTGCCTTTGGGGGCTCCACAGGGTGGTGGTGGTGGTGGTGCTCCTTCTTGGGGGGCGAGGAGGCGCTGCCGCTGCGCCCCTTGGGGCTGCTTTCCTTGCTTTTCCGCCCAGGGCTCTTGCAGGTCTTCAGTCCCTTCCCACTCTTCTCGCCGAGCGTGGACACCAGCAGCGGCTTCACCACCTCCTTCACTTCAATGCTCACCGCCTCCCGGGTCTTACGCTTCTTGATGGGGAGCACGGTCTCCTGCACGGATCGGATGGAGGACTCCTTCACGGCTTTCTTTTTGGCCTCGGCGGCGGCAGCAGCTACTGCGCTGCCTGGCTTCCGGCCCCGTTTCTTGGGAATGGCCTGGGGGTCGGCCTCAGCTTTTCGCTTTCTGCCCGGGCGCTTGATAACCATGACCTGGGTGGATGTGGTGGCCCCACCCCCTTCAGCCTTGCTGCCCGGTGAAGCTTGGAAAGGCATCTTGACGAGCAGCTTCCCAGGACTTTTCTCCAGGACCCTCTTCACCTGCACGCCCTCTGACGCTGTCGCCTTGGGCCTCGCGGTGCCACTCCCTTTGGGGCGTCCCCGACCTCTGCCAGTTCCTGGAGCTTTGGGAGATTTGGGCTTCTTAGGTGGTTTCTGCTCTCGCCGGGAGGGGCTCCCTCTCCCAGTTACCGTGAAGTCAAAATCATTAGGGTCCAGGGAGGTGTCGCCTACCTTTTCGAAGTACGCAATCAACTCCACTTTAGAGCGGAAGGCTTTTCCCTGGGGACTGTGGGAACAAATGGAGAGACACAAAGAACGGTCAGAAGCTTCCATGGCACTGTTGGAGAGGAGGTGGCTGTGAAACCTCTGACAGGAGATGTTCTGCCACTGACGGTACAGCTGAACAAGGTCACATTTAAGAAAAGCTGAGATGAGCTACGACTAGGGAGCTGCGGCTCGGCTAGCACAGGAGCGGCTCGGCACTGCCGCTCCCCAGCTGCTGCCGGAGGCCCCCAGGAGCCGTTCGCCCCTGCCCGCCTCAGGCCCCCAAAGGAAGCTGGCTGGCCTGGGGACCCTGTCTGCCCATCAGGCTGAACTCAGGCACGCTGCCTGGCCTCTTCGGGAATCAGCTTCCTCATCCACCAGGAGGAAAATTTTTGCTCACCTTTTTCTGGGTTGCTGGAATTAAATGAGGCTGTCTACAAGTGGCCTTTGAAAAGTGCTAACCTTTTAGGAATCATCTAAGGGGACCAAGTGAAATGTGTATATTCACACCTGTCCTCTGACGATCTGGCTTGGCAGTTACTCTGTTTCACCAGGTAACACCCGACGACCAGCCCACAGCTGGACAAAGGCAAAAGGGGCAGTGGGAAAGGCCCAGGCGGGTCTCTCCCCAGCAGCTGTATCAGAGAGCCCATCTTTCACAGCATGGCTGACAGAACAGGCAGAGCCCTAGGAACTCGTACTTCTCAGGGTTCATGAAACAGTATCACAGAAGGACCATCTCAGAAAGAAGTGGTTCTGGGCTTCCCCTGGTGGTCCAGTGGGTAAGGACACCGCCTTGCAGTGCAAGGGGCGCCGGTTCAAGCCCTGGCCTGGGAAGATCCCACGTGCCGCGGAGCGGCTGGACTGATGTGTCCAATCACCGAGCCGGAGCTCTGGAGCGCATGCGCCCAGAGCCGGCGCTCTGCAACGACAAGACGCCACCGCGATGGGAGGCCCACACGGGCCAAAGAACAAAGACGGATGAAAACAGAGAAATGAAAGACCAATAGAAGTGGCCCACCTGCTCCCCTCCCTCCTCAACCCGACCCCTGCCCAAAATAAATAAATAAATAAATCTTTAAAAAAAAAAAAAAGAAAAGAAAGAAAGAAGAGGTTCTGAGGAAATAAACAACAGAGTGTGCGCGGCAGGCCTCTGCAATCCCAGTGCTTCTGCAGTGGCCTCGCCTCACTATGACCCCGCGCGGGCCCTACTGCCCTTACGCTTCCACACAAGGCCTTGACAGACAGCTCACTCAGGGCAGTGACCTCCAGATGTGGGCATTCCAAGCACACCTACTCGCACCCGCAAGCACTGGTCACTACCAAAGACCCGACCGGAGGTGGGCTGACACACACACTTTTTTTTTTGCTCAATGAGCACCCAGGAGCTACCACACCAAGGGGTCCCCATCAGTTTCTTAGCACTGGTCCCTGACCCCTTGCCCACCAGCCTGCCCTGCTCCGCAGAGACTGGCGTCACCTTACTTACTTGATCAAGTACACATCATACTTCCCAGCGGAGCGGCCAGACTTCCTTTGCTTAAGCTTTCGGGTCCAACCTTCGGGCAGAGTGGGGTCGTCGTACATGGGCCCCCGGTCACGAATGATGGAGCGCCGCTGTTTGGGGGAGGCAGAAGCTTCGGGCACCGCAGGGGCTGAACCTGACCCTTCTGAAGTCTCTGCTTTGCCCGCCTCTGCTGGCTGCAGGGGCTCATGCTCGCCCTCTTTGTCTTCTTTCTTGTCTTTCTTCACCTTTTTAAACTTCAAAGGTTTGTCCTTCAGACCCTGGAGATCCTGTTCTTCTGACTTTTCTTCCCTGAAGTGTTAAACAAGCATGTCAGTATCACAAAGAACAAACTGGTTTGCAGAAAAAGTGAACGCCAGCAGGCCCGGGGTGCCCCATCATGGGCAGGGCCCCAGGAGAGAGGCTGCCCTGCCAGCATCGCCCAGATCAAGATGCCCTTCCGCTTCAGAGACTGCTTCAGAGCCCTGGGGCGGGGCCGGCGAGGGCCCAGGGCGCCCTGGCTGCACTCTGGGCCCCGGAGTCGCACTCCGGGCGCGCCTGCACGGACACCTCTCAGTGGTCCAAGCCAGGGCCTCTGCGTCTGACGGCTGATGAAAGGCTCTTGACTGCTGGAGAGGGACCTACCCACCCAAATGGAGGGGGTCCTCTTCACAAAGGCCTAGTCTGGGTGTTGCTATAGCTTTGTGCTTTGGGTTTTCTCAAACATGTGCTCAATAAAAACAGCACAGTACAGCCTGCCGATGGGAAGCTGCTGTCCCTTGGTAGGTGCTTCAGAGCGCAGCACCGAGGAAAAATCCGTGGAAGTGGAGTCGGCCAAACTGAACTCGAACCCTGACTTTGCAGTTTCCAAAAACAAGTGACTTCAGTATCTTGTGCCTCAGTTTCCTCATCTTGACAATGGGTATCAACACCCTAGACGGAGAAGAGCCCACAAAGGCGCTGTATAAACACTGGTGGGCTGGGTGACCTTTATCACCCGGCTCTCCTGACAACGCAGGGCCCTGCCAACCGAACAGAAGAGCAAGGACAAAGGGACGGCGCAGAAGAACACCCTCCTCACTCCAGGGAGGGCACCTCCCCATTCCTCTACGCTGACGGAACAGCTTCTTCCTGATATCTGGCTCCCACCCGGGAGCGCCCCTCCTTGTGCGCGTGAACAATGGTTACTGTGGGGCCGCGGAGTCCAGCAGCGGAGTCCAGCCACGGCGCTCTCACGGCCAGGCCCAGAGGGCGAGGCCGCCACCTGGGCCCGAGAGGCTCAGAAACAAGAATCGTGTGCTCGGAACCGGCTACATGTGAAGCCCTCAGTTAGAAGCTCATCCTGGAAAAGAGCCAGACTCCTCTGTCTGCCAGATTTCAGTCCTGGAGCCTCTTGGGTCCATCACAGCCCATATAAGCCCACCCCAGGTGACTTCCCCTTCTGTCCACACCGTGGAGAACACCACAAAGGCACCATGGCATGTCCTGGCCACCAGAGTTGAATGACGTGGCAAAGTCACTGAAGGCAAGTTTGTATCAGGAACTCGCAGGTCAGGCCTGGGGAGACAGGGTGCGGAGAGGCGCGTCCCGACCTCCCCCCTCTCCTGGCTCTGCCTCTAGCAGTTCAGCCCTCGAGTGGGAGCCCATGCTTAGCTCCGTGATGGGAGAGGAGAAAGAACCCCGGGCACCCCACTGTCACGAGGGGAGAGGGGCGCGGCCGCAGAGCGGACTTCGGTTACCACGGGGTCCCGGGCGGTCCCAGACCAGAGCAAAACGCGGCCCGGCTGGCCAGGTCTGGCTTCAGCCAGCCTCCTCGGCTCCCCCGACACTGTCACCATGGTGGGCTCCGGCCCGCACCACACCCCCCGGGAACGCCTCTTAGGCTCACACGAGGGCATCAACGCTGTCTGGGGCCAGCCCTTCTAGAAATCTACTCAGAAGACACACCCATGGGAATGCAAGCCAGACGCACAATGCTACTCGCGACAGCCTTCTGCCCACTGGCCCAAGGCCGCAGCAGAGGCAGGCAGACACCACCGCGACCCGCTGGCCTGGTGCCGACAAGCACGTACCATGGGGAGCTGGGTCGCCTGAATCCCAGAGTGGGACCCTCAGGAACCGCTCCGAGGGCATGTGGTCCAGTGGGGGAGAAAAGGAGGTGACTTTAGGAAGCAGGTGGCAGACACGCACAGAACCAGCCGCACACGGGGTAGGCGGGGCGGAGGTGAGGACTGGCGTGGGGCGAGATCTCGCCAGGCGTGCCCGACCAGAATGTCACTTTCTGAATCCCGTGAGCCAGGTTAAGTGCCACGTGTCCCCGGCGGCTCAGGGCATGGCTGACAGAACAGGCAGAGCCCTAGGAACTCGTGCTTCTCAGGGTTCATGAAACAGTATCACAGAAGGCGCTGGGGCGGGAGCGGGCACAGAGGGCCCAGGAAGGCAGAGCGCGACGTCCACAGTAACGGAGCGAGGGGGCTCCCGGCCGACGGCGACCCCGGGAGCAGCCGAGCTCTCCGCCGCGAGGCAGGCAGGTCTGCAGAGACTCGTCTTGCTGAAACTACTGAAACTGCCAGGCTGAACATCTTTCCGACGAGAAGACAAGAAACGACGGAATACACAGGCCGCCGGAGCCGGGAGGCGGGCGGGCGGCCTGTCTCGGGGAGCAGCCCCGCAGGCGCCCCGCAGCCAGCCGGCGGGGACCGAGGACAGAGACAGCGAGCAGCGGCAGCCCCCCGGAGGCTCTGGGGAAGCGCCTCGGAAGAGGGGCGCCCCGCGCACGGGTGGGCCGGGACACTTCGAAATGGGCTGCCGCCTGGGCAGAAAAACGACCGAGGACGGAAGACACGGAACCATCAGGAGCCCCGCGCCAGCTGGCCGGCGCCCCGGCCCGCAGCCAGCAGCCAGCAGGAGCACCGGGCCGCGGCTCGGGCTGCCCGGGAGTTGGCGCTGAAGGAGCCGAGGGCCCCACCGAGCCCGGCGGGCGCTCTGAGCAGAGCCGGCCTCCCGGGCCCTGAAGCGCCACAGAGCAACTCCCCGCCAGCACGTCCCCAAAGGCAGAGAGGCCAGCAACAGGACTGAAACCCGTGCTGCCCGGCGGGAATGTTTTGAAGCTGTTTCCCACAGCCTTTTCACGATAAAAGACAATGCTTTCGCTTTACATGAATATACTAAGAGAAAAGGCTGGAAACCCTGCAGAAGCGCCTTCTTTTAGTGGCTCAAAGAACCGCAATGTTTTTAACAGCATTATACTCTATATGGTGAAGCTACGAGTGTGAATGAAGATCCGTCAACATATTTTTTTTTTACTTTATTTTTTCAACATACTTTCTTGTGTTTCCAAAAAAAGTCACTGCCGAAGGCAGCCTCGCCCCGGACCTGACTTGCACCATCAACGGCGCAACCTATGCGCAAGGAAGAACACAGCTGACGGGGATGCCCGCCGCTGGGGACGCCCACGGAGCCTCCAGTGCCCGGAGGTGGTCTTTCCACCACGATGGTCACTGGGTTTGTGAGCTCCGGTTATCAAATTGCGTAGGTTTTACATAGCCTACCCAAACCCAGTTTCTCCCATAACGACTCTATTTTTCAATGTGTGACGGGTAGAATACAAGATTTTGGGGGGAAATGCACATACCACATTGAAGCAGAAGGGTTTCACAAATCTTAAACACATATACAAAGACTGAGAGAGGGCTCTTGTGTAAAAAATATCATTTGGTAATGCGGCTGGTAAAACAAAACCAGGAGATCAAATTCTTTGATCTAACAAAGGAAGAAGAGTGGCAGGAATCTTGATTTCAGGCCAAATTATTATATCCCAAGGGTTTTGATGCTGAGAACTGACTGTTATTTTCCTCATGGAATGGACCTCCAGAGATGGAGCAGGAGGCAGCCCCGGGAGGCAGCAACGGCACTCTTTTGACCCAAGGCTCCTATGCGGCCGTGAGTGCGATCAGCTGACATCTGGCACATGTAGCTGACCAGACAACTGCAGCTGAGGGGGGACTACTCAATCCCCAAGGCTTTCCAATTCAAGAAAAAAAGAAAGGCCACAAAACCAGGTGAAAGTTGCAGCTAAAAGGTTTTCTGCACCTGAATTGGAATTCAGTCTCCCCTAGAATGAGTTCGAGGAAACTTCCAGAGCCCCAGTGACGACCTGAACTTTCCGAATCTGAGTCAAGCTTGCATCAGGCCAATCTCGGGACAGGAGGGAGGGCCTCAGCATCTTCCAGTTCCTGTCATCCACCCCATGGAGCCACGGAAGGAGCCCAAGTATCACCACAAAGCCACAAACCAGGACAGGGTGGAGGCTGCTTCCCCATGTCAATAGTCTGGGACCAGGAGAGACACAGCCTTCTTGCAGGGACTGCTTCTGTCCTGAAGAGTCACTGGCTCGGTGCCTCCAGTTCTTTCTCCCTCCAGTATGAGCTGCAGAATCTCCGTATCAAGGAGGTTTCTCTGCACGAATCAATAAAGGCAGCAGTGCTTTCAGATGCCAGTTTTGGCCCCTTTGAAGACCTGAGAAAAATCAAACTGGCATGGGAAGAGAATCTCAGTGGTCTCTGGGGAGCAGAAGAGGGGACAGGTTCTGCTCGAAGGTTTCAACAGTGGAACCTGAAGTTTAGTGGTCATATTCTGAATTCAGTGTACTTTTTAATACCCCAGTTTTTAGAAGATGCAAGACACTCTGCTTTGAAAAGTTGAACAAAACACAGTTCCTGCCACCCATACACAGAACCCTCCCCAAGTGAAGGCCATCAGTGCCACACAGCACGTGTCACCACGACACCATGAGTCCACTACGTGTGAAGCAGCACTGTGACTGCAGAGCAGTCAGGCAGCTCCTCCAAAAGCTAAACACGCAGTTCCTGGATGATCCAGAGATTCCACGCCAAGGTATGGACCCTGAAGAGCTGAAAACAGGGGCTCAGAGTCTTCAGATGACCATGTTCCTAACAGCACAAATCACAACAGTCAAAAGGTCCCAAGAAGCAACGCAAGTGTCCATGGACAGATGAATGCAGAAACAAAACGTAGCCCATTCATACGACAGAACGCTGCTTAGCTTTAAAAAGAAGGTAACTTTGCTTAGGATTTGGTGTTCTATCTGCCAAGGGCCCACAAAACCAGGTGAAAGTTGCAGCTAAAAGGTTTTCTGCACCTGAATTGGAATTCAGTCTCCCCTAGAATGAGTTCGAGGAAACTTCCAGAGCCCCAGTGACGACCTGAACTTTCCGAATCTGAGTCAAGCTTGCATCAGGCCAATCTCGGGACAGGAGGGAGGGCCTCAGCATCTTCCAGTTCCTGTCATCCACCCCATGGAGCCACGGAAGGAGCCCAAGTATCACCACAAAGCCACAAACCAGGACAGGGTGGAGGCTGCTTCCCCATGTCAATAGTCTGGGACCAGGAGAGACACAGCCTTCTTGCAGGGACTGCTTCTGTCCTGAAGAGTCACTGGCTCGGTGCCTCCAGTTCTTTCTCCCTCCAGTATGAGCTGCAGAATCTCCGTATCAAGGAGGTTTCTCTGCACGAATCAATAAAGGCAGCAGTGCTTTCAGATGCCAGTTTTGGCCCCTTTGAAGACCTGAGAAAAATCAAACTGGCATGGGAAGAGAATCTCAGTGGTCTCTGGGGAGCAGAAGAGGGGACAGGTTCTGCTCGAAGGTTTCAACAGTGGAACCTGAAGTTTAGTGGTCATATTCTGAATTCAGTGTACTTTTTAATACCCCAGTTTTTAGAAGATGCAAGACACTCTGCTTTGAAAAGTTGAACAAAACACAGTTCCTGCCACCCATACACAGAACCCTCCCCAAGTGAAGGCCATCAGTGCCACACAGCACGTGTCACCACGACACCATGAGTCCACTACGTGTGAAGCAGCACTGTGACTGCAGAGCAGTCAGGCAGCTCCTCCAAAAGCTAAACACGCAGTTCCTGGATGATCCAGAGATTCCACGCCAAGGTATGGACCCTGAAGAGCTGAAAACAGGGGCTCAGAGTCTTCAGATGACCATGTTCCTAACAGCACAAATCACAACAGTCAAAAGGTCCCAAGAAGCAACGCAAGTGTCCATGGACAGATGAATGCAGAAACAAAACGTAGCCCATTCATACGACAGAACGCTGCTTAGCTTTAAAAAGAAGGTAACTTTGCTTAGGATTTGGTGTTCTATCTGCCAAGGGCCCAAGTTCAGAACCTGGTCAGGGAACAAATATCCCACAAGCCCCACAGTGTGGCCAAAAGGAAGGGAAAAAAAAAAGAAAAAGAAGGGAACTCTAACACCTGCTACAGCATGCATGGACCATGAACTGAAAATGTTAATACTAAGTGAAGTAAGCTAGATACAAAAGGACAAGTATTATGTGAATCCACTTATATGAAACATCCAAAAGTAGAAAAATCCAGAGATTTAAAGTAGACTATCCATTGCCAAGGTCAGGGATATTGTGTAACAGGGACTGACTCCTAATGGGTACAGGGATTTGGGGGGAAAAGCGACAGCTGCACATCTGCGGCTGCTCAGGCGCTCCGTCGTGCCGACTCTCAGCAGCGCCACGGACCGCAGCACGCCGGGCTCCTCTGGCCGCCACCGTCTCCTGGAGGCTGCCCAAACTCATGGCCAGAGTCGGTGATGCTATCTCACCATCTCATCCTCTGCTGCCCCCTTCTCCTTTTGCCTTCAAGTTTTCCCAACCCCTGATAAAGTAAGAGACACACAGGGAGGAGCGTGAAGGGCGGAACCCACTAAACGAAGGAAAGGGATGTAACATCAAACGCAGCTGAGGAAAGGACCCGGGAGAACAAAGCAGCGGCAGGATGGAGCTCCTGCGCCAGCCCTTGGAAGTCATGCCAGGGAGCCCACAATCCCCCAAGACCTCTCGTTCACTAAGCCAGAAAGAAGTCACTGGTGAGGAGTCTGCAACTTCTTAAAATTCATTTTTAATTGGAATATAACTGCTTTACAATGTGCTGGTTTCTGCAGGACACCATGTGAATCACATGGACACACAGGCCCACCCCTCCCTCCGGAGCCTCCCTCCCGCCCCAGCCCAGGCCGGTCCCCGGCCCTCCCTGCGCCGCACAGCAGCTGCCCGGGGCCGCCACCCAGCGCTGCTGCCAGGAGGCACAGTACCCAACGAGCCAAACTAGCGCTGCGGGAGGTGACCATGCTTGGGGACACAGAGCTCAGGAAACCAGCAGGAACCTGGGGTACCCCCTTCCCACATCCCTTATAGGAATGACACACATGTCCTTCACGTGGCTAGAGTGAGCCTTGGCCTAAGACATTTAACAATTCCTAGGCTAGGGACTCCAGATGCTGCTGAAGGTCCTCCTGACTGCAGTTTCCCCAGCTGTGCAACTTGTTTCTGACCACAAGAGACAAGCTCACAACAGTCCAGAGGGGAAAGCAGTGAGACGGGGCGCCAGAGGACTCGGAAGAGAGAAGCAGGGCTCCCCTGCTGCACCAACCAAAGTAAACAGAGAGACTGGACAGAGCCATCTAAAGCCTGAGCCAGGCTGACAAGAAACAACACGGTAACTCTAGAAACATTTTATGGCCAAAAGCAAAAAAGAGAGACCAACAGGGAGATAGCTCAGCAAAGGCAAAATTCCACCAAGAAGAGAATACACAAAAGGAAGAGAAGGGGGCTTCCCTGGTGGTCCAGTGAGTAAAGAGTCCGCCTTGCAGTGTAAGGGGCACTGGTTTGATCCCTGACCTGGGAAGATCCCACGTGCCGAGGAGCAGCTGGACCAGTGTGTCTGATTACAAGCTAGTGCCCTGGAGCGCGTGCAACGAGAGAGACCACTGCGATGGGAGGCCCACACAGGCCAAAGAATAAAGATGGATGAAGATAAATAAAAAACCAATAAAAAAGGCCAAAATTAAAATAAAAATTATAAAAATTTTTTTAAAAAAAGGAAGAAAAAGAAAGTCCTCACAACTTTATAAGAACATCTTCTCAGTAAGAATTCAGCCCTTGGAAGTCATGCCAGGGAGCCACATCCCTCGTTCACTAAGCCAGAAAGAAGTCACTGGTGAGGAGTCTGCAACTTCTTAAAATTCATTTTTAATTGGAATATAACTGCTTTACAATGTGCTGGTTTCTGCAGGACACCATGTGAATCACATGGACACACAGGCCCACCCCTCCCTCCGGAGCCTCCCTCCCGCCCCAGCCCAGGCCGGTCCCCGGCCCTCCCTGCGCCGCACAGCAGCTGCCCGGGGCCGCCACCCAGCGCTGCTGCCAGGAGGCACAGTACCCAACGAGCCAAACTAGCGCTGCGGGAGGTGACCATGCTTGGGGACACAGAGCTCAGGAAACCAGCAGGAACCTGGGGTACCCCCTTCCCACATCCCTTATAGGAATGACACACATGTCCTTCACGTGGCTAGAGTGAGCCTTGGCCTAAGACATTTAACAATTCCTAGGCTAGGGACTCCAGATGCTGCTGAAGGTCCTCCTGACTGCAGTTTCCCCAGCTGTGCAACTTGTTTCTGACCACAAGAGACAAGCTCACAACAGTCCAGAGGGGAAAGCAGTGAGACGGGGCGCCAGAGGACTCGGAAGAGAGAAGCAGGGCTCCCCTGCTGCACCAACCAAAGTAAACAGAGAGACTGGACAGAGCCATCTAAAGCCTGAGCCAGGCTGACAAGAAACAACACGGTAACTCTAGAAACATTTTATGGCCAAAAGCAAAAAAGAGAGACCAACAGGGAGATAGCTCAGCAAAGGCAAAATTCCACCAAGAAGAGAATACACAAAAGGAAGAGAAGGGGGCTTCCCTGGTGGTCCAGTGAGTAAAGAGTCCGCCTTGCAGTGTAAGGGGCACTGGTTTGATCCCTGACCTGGGAAGATCCCACGTGCCGAGGAGCAGCTGGACCAGTGTGTCTGATTACAAGCTAGTGCCCTGGAGCGCGTGCAACGAGAGAGACCACTGCGATGGGAGGCCCACACAGGCCAAAGAATAAAGATGGATGAAGATAAATAAAAAACCAATAAAAAAGGCCAAAATTAAAATAAAAATTATAAAAATTTTTTTAAAAAAAGGAAGAGAAGGAAATTCCTCACAACTTTATAAGAACATCTTCTCAGTAAGAATTCAAAGATGAGAAGATAAAACACAGTAAGATGAAAGGGCAAATCCCCAACCTAGGAAGACAAGCTGCAGACCAAAACACACCATTACAGAACTCATACATTTAAAAACAGCCAGAAAACAGAAAATACATAGCTGAAAATCAAATCAGACAAAGAGTGTACGTAGATGAAAAAGATAAAAGTGAAAACAACTAATGAAGTTAACAGCATTGGAAGAGAGACAAAGACAACCCAACACAGGATAATTCATGTCCCTGGAGCAGGGAACCCTGAACGGCACACAGACGCCATCAGAAGATACATGAGAGCCTGAAAGAAAGACAAGGTGTGTCGACAGGCTCAGAGAACACACCATGCTCCCAGAAAAATGTGATTAATAAAAAATCATCAGTGACAGGGATGGGGGTCAATTTCCTAAACATAAAGAATTCTTCAGGTGCCCCAAGGGATCATGTAAAGAGGGGCTCACACGTAAGGACTAGCAAGAGCCAAGGCCCCAACTCCAGGAACAATCTGGGATGTTCCAGGAAAAGCAAGAGTGATGGGCTGGAGCCAAGTGAGCAAGGTGGAGAAAATGAACTCAAAATGAGACAGGCCTGGCTCCCTGACTTGCAGGACCCAGTAGAAAATGAAAACGTAGACCTGCTTATTCAAAATGGAGACTTTTGAAATGGCCACTGTGCTCAGTTGCCTCAGTGTGTCAGCCTCTGTGCAGCCCTGTGGACCCCAGCCCCTCAGGCTCCTCTGTCCATGGGATTCTCCAGGCAAGAGGATGGAGTGGGCTGCCATTTCCTTCTCTAGGGGATCTTCCCAACCCAGGGATCGAACGCGGGTCTCTTACAATCTCCTGTGTTGGCAAGCGGGTTCTTTACCACTAGCACCACCTGAGAAGCCCATAATTTGCAGGACCCAGTAGAAAATGATACTGCAGGGCTTCATATTCAAAACTGGAGAATTCGGAGATGGCTGAAGCAGAGCAGAGAGCCGAGCACGGCTCCTCTGAGCCCCGGGCAGCGCGCAGGCGCGCCACGGCCAGCAGGCCGGCAGCCTCCCACGCAACAGACTTTAGATTTTGCTTTGTGAAGGTTGAGAGGCCTCTGGAGAGTGTTTCTCAAGAGGAGTGACATGATCGGATGAACAGTCTGAAGCAGCTCATCCTTTACGGAAGATATAGTGTGAAGAGGAATGAGCGGGCAGGGAGACAGGAACAAGGTGCTACAGGGTGAGGTCACAGTTTATTAAGGACTGACACCTGTGAACAGAAGGAAACAGAAGCAGATCTGGGCAGGGGAAGAAGCTGAAGTGCAATGCAGGCTCAAGAAGGCTCCAGGTCACCCTGGGCAGTGACGGCAGGGCAGGAGCCTTGTACCTCCTGCTTCACGCACCCACCTCAGCACTGCCCGGGAACCAGCCTGACCAGGTGAGGAAGTTCTCACAGCTGAGACAAAGCCCAAGGCCAAGCCCAAAGGGGCCAGCAGCTGGAGGTTGCCTGCAGACTATACTGCTGGCTGGGGATCTGACCCCCTTGATGGCTGTGTGGGACCACCACAGAGCCACAGGAGATGCTGCGGCTGGTCTGGGTTTCATCAGCGGAGGCCATGTGTGTGCTGGCGGAGTGCTGGAGATCGAGGGTCCTGACTTCCATTTTATGTTTTCAATGTTGAGGCATTTCGCCTTCTAGGGGTCTAGGCTAGAGGCAGGAGATGCAGTAGTCCTTCGCACAGAGGTCTAACGAGTCCAGCGATGAGTGAAGGCACCTCAGATGCAAGTGCAGACAATCTCCCTCCCACCATCTGGCACTGTGCCGAGGAGAAAGCGTCAGCAAAGGAGACGAAGAGGAGCGAGACAGCGGAAAGACAATCAGGTGTATCTGTCCAGGTGACTGGTGGTAAGCGACAGACCCGACTCCGGCTGACTGATGCAGAGCGGGACCTGATTAAACAGCTGCTGGCAGACGGCAGGCGGGAATGCCTGTCCGCTCTGAGTATACTCAGCACCGTGTAACTGCGCACGTAAACGGTCAATGTTTTTTCAAGAGTATTTTACCCAATAACAAAAATTGCAGGGGAATGAAAGGCTATCAGGTGGCCAGAGAGCTGGGCTTGAAACAGGCTTGAATCTAGCTAGCCAGGAACAATATCCCGAATCCTGCTGCCAAGGTGGTGTAAGGCAGCAGGCACGGCGCCTGCCGCGCTGCAGGGGGCAGCACTGGCCGCCCCAACACAGCAGCCACCGTGGCCTGGCGGCTGGTCCTGCTGCCTAGGAGAGGGTGGGTCTGACAAGCAAGTCAGGGACACAGAGCCGTATGTCCTTGCAGGGCTTAGGGCATTTTTTTCTGTAAAGGGCTACGTAGTTACCGTTTTCTACTTTACAGGACTCACGGTCACAACCACTCAACTTGCCAGCGATGTGGGAGAGAAGCCTTGGACCATACCTACAGGAAGGAGTGGGGCTGGGTTGCAATAAAAGTTTATTTACAAAAACAGGCTGTGCGCTAGATTTGACCTTCAGATGTAGTTTACCAACCACTGTTTCAAGCTGAAAGGGAAACTATGAAAAGAAGTCTATGGCATTTTCAGTGACTACAGAGGTCACTTGGTCTCTCATCAAATCCCTAAGAGGGGATAAAAGTTCCCTCAAACAAAGGGGGCTCAGATGTGAAGTAAGGTGTCCAGAGACAATAAAACTAAGCCACTGACTCTGCACCAGGAGAGGGGGCTGGTGGGATCCCCAAAGAGACTCAAGAAGGGGGTTCCAGGAGGGAACAAGCCTGTCAAGAGGGGGAAGCACCACCGCTCCAGGGCTGGGCGGAAACGGGATGTGGAAGGGGATCCGCAGTAGACAAATCCTGAGAAGCGTGGCCAAAGAGGGAACAGAGAACAGGGCAGACGCTAACGAGGGAGTGCTCAGTGAGGATGGGAAATTCGAAAACACACTTGTATAGTGACTGGCAAGATTAATGAGAGGAGGGAAAACTGACAGATTCCTGGGGAGTTAGGAACACAGGGAGTCTTTGTCACCAGGGGACAGAGCTCTGTGTTAGAGCTCCAAGGGTGGGTCAGTTTCCAGTGACAACAGAATCCAGGCTGTGACCTTGGCAGTGGGTGGCTGGGGTCAGTGGAACAGAGGTGATCAAAAGTTGGGAGCCAAGCACTAGGAGGGCCCTCTGTTAATGCTGCTTAGTCGTGTCCAACTCTTTGCAACCCTGTGGACTGTAGCCCACCAGGCTCGTTTGTTCACAGGATTCTCCAGGCAAGAAGACTAGAGTGGGTCGCCATTCCCTTCTTCAGGGGATCTTCCTGACCCAGCAATCGGACCTGTGTCTCCTACATTGCAGGCCAATTCTTCACCATCTGAGCCACCCAGGAAGCTCCAGAGAAGAGATCTGGCTGCAGTGGAGCAAGATGTAGATTCTTCAAGAAGCTGTTAGAGGGGGCTTCCCTGGGGGTCCAGTGGGTAAGGACACCGCCTTGCAGTGCAAGGGGCGCCGGTTCGATCCCTGGCCTGGGAAGATCCCACGTGCCGCGAAGCCAGTGCACTGCAGCGACAGAGGCCACTGCAATGGGAGGCCCACGCAGGCCAAAGAACAAAGATGGATGAAAATGGGTAAATGAAAGACCAACAGAAGTGGCCAAAAAAAAAAAAAATAAAAAGAACCTGTTAGAGGAGGAAATGCAGCAGGGAAACTCAACGGCCAGGAGTACAAGCACAGTTCTTCATGGCTTAAAGGCACACAAATGAGAAAAGGAGTGGCACCGAAAGAGGCAGGAGTCAGGAGTCAGGTGAGGGCCTGACATCAAAGGAGGGCGGACAGCGAGGCCCGACACTAGGGACTGCGTGGCAGGGAGGAACGTGGAGGAGAGCTGGTCGCTGGTGGCCGAGGTGGGAGAAATAAAGGCTCTGTTCCCAGGCTGTGTGACCAGGGCTGCCGCCCACCATAACAGAGAGCAGAGGACATAGGTTTTCACCTGCTGGTCTTCTGATCTATCCACGGTTTTGGGGGTTGGGATGGGAGAGTGGGAGTGCAAGCAGCGGGTTGAGGAGAGAAGAAGGGAGGAAAAGGGGCAAGGACCTTTAGGTGACTTGCATGGCAAAATCTGATGAGCGTGCACACATGCCGTGAGCCTTTCCCACAAAGAAAAACAAGTCCGGTTTTCTTCCTGTCCCTTTTCAGTGCTCTCTGTCGCCACCTAATGGGATGTCAGCTGAAACCCCAAGATTCACCTATGGACTGACCTGCAAATGACCTGAGGCTGCCACTGAGGCAGTGGGGAATGCGACAGCACAAGGGTGGGGAAGAACCTGCTCAGCTAACTTCGATCTCTGCAACACCTCTAGGATCCATGGGCCCCCCTTTGGGAAGATCAGAGCTCCCCGGACCTAACAGAGACAGGTGTGTGTGGATAACACCTCATCCAACTTTATACCCTTTCCAAAGATGCACTTTGACTTGGCTGAGCCACCCAGGAAGCTCCAGAGAGAGATCTGGCTGCAGTGGAGCAAGATGTAGATTCTTCAAGAAGCTGTTAGAGGGGCTTCCTGGGGTCCAGTGGGTAAGGACACCGCCTTGCAGTGCAAGGGGCGCCGGTTCGATCCCTGGCCTGGGAAGATCCCACGTGCCGCGAAGCCAGTGCACTGCAGCGACAGAGGCCACTGCAATGGGAGGCCCACGCAGGCCAAAGAACAAAGATGGATGAAAATGGGTAAATGAAAGACCAACAGAAGTGGCCAAAAAAAAAAAAAATAAAAAGAACCTGTTAGAGGAGGAAATGCAGCAGGGAAACTCAACGGCCAGGAGTACAAGCACAGTTCTTCATGGCTTAAAGGCACACAAATGAGAAAAGGAGTGGCACCGAAAGAGGCAGGAGTCAGGAGTCAGGTGAGGGCCTGACATCAAAGGAGGGCGGACAGCGAGGCCCGACACTAGGGACTGCGTGGCAGGGAGGAACGTGGAGGAGAGCTGGTCGCTGGTGGCCGAGGTGGGAGAAATAAAGGCTCTGTTCCCAGGCTGTGTGACCAGGGCTGCCGCCCACCATAACAGAGAGCAGAGGACATAGGTTTTCACCTGCTGGTCTTCTGATCTATCCACGGTTTTGGGGGTTGGGATGGGAGAGTGGGAGTGCAAGCAGCGGGTTGAGGAGAGAAGAAGGGAGGAAAAGGGGCAAGGACCTTTAGGTGACTTGCATGGCAAAATCTGATGAGCGTGCACACATGCCGTGAGCCTTTCCCACAAAGAAAAACAAGTCCGGTTTTCTTCCTGTCCCTTTTCAGTGCTCTCTGTCGCCACCTAATGGGATGTCAGCTGAAACCCCAAGATTCACCTATGGACTGACCTGCAAATGACCTGAGGCTGCCACTGAGGCAGTGGGGAATGCGACAGCACAAGGGTGGGGAAGAACCTGCTCAGCTAACTTCGATCTCTGCAACACCTCTAGGATCCATGGGCCCCCCTTTGGGAAGATCAGAGCTCCCCGGACCTAACAGAGACAGGTGTGTGTGGATAACACCTCATCCAACTTTATACCCTTTCCAAAGATGCACTTTGACTTGGCTAGCCTGCACTCCCAGGACCCAAGGTCAAGTGGATGGGCTGAGAGAACATCCATGAAGTGGTTCCTCGGTGGGACAAGAACTCCAGGGCACACGAGCCTAGCTGAGCCGTTTCTGGTTCTAGTGTTTCACGTGCACTTAAAGGCTGAAGCAGACTTAACTCTGTAAACATGAGAATGCATGCACATCTTCTAATGAAATGTCTCAGCTCTTGGGGTAAAACAAAGAGCTATGTGTTCCTTGCTGCTAAAGCTACGTTACCCCCAGAGCTCTGACAGACCACGAACATCACTCACGAACAAGAAGAGTGACTAGTGCCACACCATGGACACCAAGGGGAGGCTGTGGTGGGTGAGAGGCAGTCACTGCCCTCAGCAGCTTTACTTGAGAGGGGGCACACGCATCATCCGGCACACGGGGAGAGGAGGCTGCAACACAGCACAGCAGGAGGGGATGACGAGCCAAGAGCCAAATGGCATGACCTGGTTTAACTCCCCTTTCTGCCAGTGAAGAGCTGCAAGAAGGAAATCAAATTTTTCATACACCATGGAGAGGCTACTAACATAAATGCTGAGCCTGGTAAATTCTCACCTGCAGAGCACAGGTTAAGGACCAGCCCACCTCGTGTGGGCTGATGCAGATTCCATGAGTGAATTCTTATCAGGCAAGCAGACAGCAGTTGGTCTGGAAGCACCCCACAGTTTGGGTGTGTGTGGGGGGGGTGTGTGTGAAAAGACTGTCTACAGATGTGATCCCAGGAGATGACCAACGGGGACACAAAGACCATGAACAGAAACTAATTTTTTGGAAAACCTGGCACAGAGAAAATGTAAAGCATCCAGAGGTAAGGGGTAGGGAAGTAAGACAGAAGATGCACTAAATTTGTGCTGGAATCTAAGATAGCTTGAAAAGGATGTTTGCTGTTTTTCTTAACAAGGCTGTCTAAGCTCAGGCTGCCGTAACAGCACAGGCTGAGTGGCTCTAACAACAGAAATTACCACTCATACTTTCGGATGCAGAAGTCCAAGATCAAGATGCTGCAGAGTCTTTGGTGAGGGCCCTTCTCTGGCTTGCAGTCGACTGCTTTCTCACTATGTCCTCCTCATATGGCAGAGGAGAGTAAGCTCTATGGTGTCTTTTCTTATAAAGACACTGATCCCATTGGGTCCCAGACTCATGATCTCACCTAATCCTACTCACCTCCCACAGGCCCCATCTCCAAATATCCTCCCATTGAGGGTTAGGGCATCAACATACGAATCTGGGGACACACACATTTTAGTCCATAACAATGGAGATGCTTATGTTCTATTGTTAAATGAAAAAGCAGGGTATGGCACTATGGATACTGCATGACACCAATTAAAACTCATTTCAAGAGAGACGGTGGCACAGCAGTCTGATGTATGTATATATGTGTGGTACAGCAGGTCTGTAATGCCACTGAACTCTACAGTTAAAAATGGTTAAGATGGTCAATTTTTTGTTATATGTATCTTAACATGATTAAAACAAACAACTTAATCCAGCAGAAGGCAAGAAAGGAGAAAAATTTTAAAAAACCAGGAGATGTGGGAAACACAGAATGTGCAAATCTAAAGGCATCAATAATTAGATGTTAATGGATATAACAGACAGAATAGATTTTTTAAAATTCAGCTGTCATTTTCAAGAGCTACATCTAATCCGTAAAGACACAGAAAGGAAGAAAAGGAAGAGCGGCCGTGCTTATCCACACCACAGGGGGTGCAGCCCCGTTACTACCAGGGGGCAGCACCAGCCAAGGCAAAAGCACTGTCCACAGGGTCACTCCATGGTCACTTCATAAGAGCAAAGGGCTCCATTTACCAGGAGGACAAAACAGTGTCTAAAACTGAAAACTTGGTCTCAAGATACATAATGAAGCTAAAATGAACAAACTGGAGCTTGTGACACACGCTCCCCAGTAGGGAGGAGAGAGGACACTCTCACAGTTCCAGGGAGGACATGAAGGAGACACACTTCCTCTGCTTCCAGAACCCCACAGACAGTCCGTGCTCAGCAGGTACTGCCCTTCTCCAGAGATAACAGCCCTGGAGCATGGTGCCATCTAGCTAGAGCTTGGGCTTTAAAGTTAGTAACTAGGAAAAAACCCCACGAAGCCATGCACTTGGAAATGAAATACACACACACACATACACATTTTCTAACTGATCTGTGAGTCAAAGAGAAATCATAGAGGAAATAAAAAAAAATCAAGGTGACTTTAAGTGGAGATGCGACACACTAAAACTTACTCAGTGTAGCTGGAATTGTTTGAGGACCAGCTTTAAATGGTTATGTTTGAAAAGAAAGTTGAAAACCAGTGAGTTAAGTTTAGATTTAAGAAGTAACAAAAAGAAAACGAGAGAATATACTGTAAGAAAGTAGAAGATATAAGAAAGATCAAAATTTACATAACTTAATGAACTGGCAAGTAGAAATAGAGTAAAACAGGACAATAATGCCCACAAGCTCACTTTTTCAAAGAGTAGTAAAACTCACAGAATTTTACCAAGATAAGAAAAAAAGAGAAGGAACAAATAACAACAGTAGAATAAAAAAGGAGACAAAATGTATGTTGCAGAGGTAAGCAATGTAGATAAAATAGACAAAAATATGCCTTAGCCACAATGACCCAAGCAGGTACAGGGAAATAAAGCTCACACTTCCTGAGTTGTGAACCATGTGTGTAGGCTCTTTGCTCAAGAGTCAATTCAAACATGTCTGTCTGGAGACAAGGCGTGCCCCTGCCTGCGCATGCAGGCCAGCCTAGGACATGGGGTGAGAGCTATGCAGTGAAGTCAACCCCAATATTCACTGGCACTACATTTTTTTTTTTTTAGTTTTTAATTTAATTTTTTTAATACCCAAAACATTTTGTATTGAGATATGGCCAATTAACACTGTCTTGATAGTGTCCGGTGGACAGGGAAGGGCTCGGCCATCCATATGCACGCCTCCATTCTCTCCCGGAGCCCCTGCCATCCAGGCTGGTGCGTCACACTGAGCAGAGCTCCATGTGCTGTGCAACAGACTTTTGCTGGGGATCCATCTCAAACATGGCAGTGTGTACAAGACTTTTCCAAAGTCCCCAGCCATCCCCTCCCTGCTGCAACCACGGGTCCATTTTCTAAGTCTGTGAATCTCGGTTTTGTAAATAAGTTCATTTGCATCATTTCTTTTAGGATGCACACAAAAAGATGTCACAGGTCTTTTCTTTTACTTGTCCTTCTAATCTTCTACAAATCTGGGAGGTGAAAAAATGGCATCTTGCTTGTTTCCATGTGTCTTTCTTTGATGAACACAGAGGCAGAGCTCTTTTTCCTATCTTCATTGGCCACCTGTATCTCTTCTTTAAGAGTTTCCTGTTCATATTCTTTTTTTTTTTTTCCTATTTATATTCTTTGCTCATTAGCGGTGACTGGTAGTAAGTTAGCTATAAGAACTGTTGCATTCAAGTCTAGAATGACAAGGAAATTTTAAAAATGGCCAAGTGCACTCACAATGATCACTGTTATCGCTACCAAGTGGGAGGCATTAACCCTAGGATGATTTGTTGGAGGGTGATCTGCAGCTTAACTATTTTCTCCAAAGACTTTAGAGTCACCAGGATCCCAAGAAATTGCACCACACCATTCCTCCATTCAGTCTCTGGCTGTCAAGTACTGCTGTGCTTTGTTGGAGGCCAAGGTCTGCCAAGAGCCCTGCTCCCAGTGGGCCCAGCAGCACTTTCAGTCCTTTCTAACCTCCTGTCCAGAGGGGCCCTCTGGCTTGTTAATAGTCCTCCTAGCCTACTAACCCACTGCCCAAATGATGCACAGTCCATCCAAAAGCTCAGACCAGGACACTCTCCCAACCACTGCTTTAAATACAATTTCACTGAATGGTCAGCCGTTGTCACAAAAGCAGGATTTAAATAAAAGTAACCGTGAGGCTCAAGAAAGAGAGTGACCTGAAACCTTCTGGGTGAGCAAGCCAGGATTTAACTCTAAAGTGACATGGCTCAAAAAGCCTATGTTGATCCAGTCTGCTCAAGATAAAACTGTGAAAGCATCAAGGTCCTGGCTGCAAGCAACAGAAAGCAATTGTAGCTAGCTCCAATCACAAAGGAGTTCCGCAGGAGAACCTGGAAATGAAGAGAGGACTAGAAAACTAAGCCCCCCAAACAGCTGCAAGACTGAGAACACAGCCAAGGTGTATCACAGAGACCACCCGGCCAGCACACCCAGCCCGGGCAGCATCGCCACTTCATTAGAGCGCATGAGCCATTGCCCTCCTGCTGCACGCGCCATTACCATCACTTCTCTCTCATTGTCTTTCGAGACTCAGTCCTTTTTTCTTCTTCTTCTTCTTTTTGAGTAAAAGTCTCTTCAAAGACAGGAGTCAAAGTTGGGGACTTCCCTGGTGGTTAAGTGGTTAGGACTCCAAGTTTTCACTGCTGAAGACCCAGGGTCAATCTCTGGTTAGGAAACTAAGATCCAGAAGAAAAATCAAAGTCCTGGGGGTAGAATGGGTTTGGCCAAGCCTGGGTGTCATGGCCACCCCCAGCTTCTGGTAGACCAAGGGGCAGGAATATCTGTCCCCTGTGGTTGGCACGACCAACTGGCCCCCACCCAGGTCTTCCGTCTGCCCTCCAAACGGGACCCTGTGCTCAGCTAAGGAAAGCTATCTTTCAGCTTCCTGCACAGTTGGGACAGTGTTCTGGTCAATGAGAACATAGCAAAATGTGTTCCTGTTCCAATCTCCTCATGCCTGCTCTCACCCAGTAGACTGTGGGCAGAGCACAGCTGCCTGCCCACGGACTCTGCACTCGCTCAGACATCTGGCTTCACTGACGGGACTGAGGAAGAAGAGACTTCATTTTTATTTTTTAATTGGAGGAAAACGGCTTTACAATGTCGTGTTGATTTCTGCTGTACAACACAATCGGCCATAATTACACATAACCACCTCCCTCTTGAGTCTCCACCCCTTCCTCCCGACATTCTGCCCCTCTAGGTCATCGGGGAGCACTAGGCTGGGCCCCCTGTGTCTTACAGCAGCTTCTCACCAGCTGTCTGACACGTGGCGGTGCATATATGTCGATGCTACTTTTGCCACTCGTCCCACTCTCTCCCTCCCCACTGTGTTCACGAGTCTGTTCTCTGCGTCTGCATCTCCATTCCCTCCCTGCAGATAGGTTCATCAGTACCCTCTCTCTAGATTCCATATATACGTGTTAACATGCAGTATTTGTCTTTCTCTTTCTGACATACTTCACTCTGTACAACAGAGTCTATGGTCATCTACTTCAACAGGCAGCACTGACTCAAATGTGTTCTTTCTGATGGCTAAGTAACATTCCACTGCACATATGTACCATAACTTCCTTATCCATACATCTGTTGATGGACATCTAGTCTGCTTCCATGTCCTGGTTATTGTAAATAGTGCTGCAATGAACAGTGGGGTACATGTGTCTTTTTCAATTATGTTTTTCTTGGGGTATATGCCCAGTAGTGGGATTCCTGGGTCACATGGTGACTTTATTACTAGTTTTATTTAAGAAATCTCCATACTGATCTCCACAGGGGCTGTATCAATTCACACTCCCACCTAAAGTGCAAGAAGGTTCCCTTTTCTTCAGCATATATTGTTTGTATACATTTTTGGATGATGGCTATTCTGACTGGTGTGAGGTGATACCTCATCGTAGTTTCAATCTTCATTTCTCTAATAATTAGTAATATTAAGCATCTTTTCATGTGTTTATTGGCCATCTGTATGTCTTCTCTGGAGAAATGCCTGTTTAGGTCTTCTGCCCATTCTTTTAAAAAAATATTTGCCTGCAGCAGGTCTTAGTTGCAACATATGGGCTTTACTTCCCTGAATGTGCCTACAATGGAACCTGGGATTGATTTCTGGGACGGGAAGATCTCCTGGAGGAGGAAATGGCAACCCACTCCAGTATTCTTTTTTTTTTTTTAAAGATTTATTTATTTATTTATTTTGGGCGGGGGTCGGGTTGGGGAGAGAGGGGAGCGGGCGGGCCACTTCTATTGCTTTTTCATTTCTCCATTTTCATTCGTCTTCGTTCTTTGGCTCCTGTGGGCCTCCCATCACGGTGGCATCTGTCGTTGCAGAGCACCGGCTGGGCGCATGCGCTCCAGAGCTCTGGCTCGCTGATTGGACACATCGGTCCAGCCGCTCCGCGGCAGGTGGGATCCTCCCAGGCCAGGGATCAAACCGACTGCACTGCACGAGTCTGTTCTCTGCGTCTGCATCTCCATTCCCTCCCTGCAGATAGGTTCATCAGTACCCTCTCTCTAGATTCCATATATACGTGTTAACATGCAGTATTTGTCTTTCTCTTTCTGACATACTTCACTCTGTACAACAGAGTCTATGGTCATCTACTTCAACAGGCAGCACTGACTCAAATGTGTTCTTTCTGATGGCTAAGTAACATTCCACTGCACATATGTACCATAACTTCCTTATCCATACATCTGTTGATGGACATCTAGTCTGCTTCCATGTCCTGGTTATTGTAAATAGTGCTGCAATGAACAGTGGGGTACATGTGTCTTTTTCAATTATGTTTTTCTTGGGGTATATGCCCAGTAGTGGGATTCCTGGGTCACATGGTGACTTTATTACTAGTTTTATTTAAGAAATCTCCATACTGATCTCCACAGGGGCTGTATCAATTCACACTCCCACCTAAAGTGCAAGAAGGTTCCCTTTTCTTCAGCATATATTGTTTGTATACATTTTTGGATGATGGCTATTCTGACTGGTGTGAGGTGATACCTCATCGTAGTTTCAATCTTCATTTCTCTAATAATTAGTAATATTAAGCATCTTTTCATGTGTTTATTGGCCATCTGTATGTCTTCTCTGGAGAAATGCCTGTTTAGGTCTTCTGCCCATTCTTTTAAAAAAATATTTGCCTGCAGCAGGTCTTAGTTGCAACATATGGGCTTTACTTCCCTGAATGTGCCTACAATGGAACCTGGGATTGATTTCTGGGACGGGAAGATCTCCTGGAGGAGGAAATGGCAACCCACTCCAGTATTCTTTTTTTTTTTTTAAAGATTTATTTATTTATTTATTTTGGGCGGGGGTCGGGTTGGGGAGAGAGGGGAGCGGGCGGGCCACTTCTATTGCTTTTTCATTTCTCCATTTTCATTCGTCTTCGTTCTTTGGCTCCTGTGGGCCTCCCATCACGGTGGCATCTGTCGTTGCAGAGCACCGGCTGGGCGCATGCGCTCCAGAGCTCTGGCTCGCTGATTGGACACATCGGTCCAGCCGCTCCGCGGCAGGTGGGATCCTCCCAGGCCAGGGATCAAACCGGCGCACCTTGCACTGCAAGGCGGTGTCCTTAGCCACTGGACCACCAGGGGAAGCCCTCAAAGTTTTTATCTGTCTTACATTTAAGTCATTAATGCATCTTGAGCTTATTTTCGTGTATGGTGTTAGGAATTGTTTTAGTTTCATTCTTTTACATGTGGCTGTCTAGTTTCCCCAGCACTACTTACTAAACAGGCTGTCTTTTCTCCATTCTATATTCTTGCCTCCTTTGTCAAAGACAAGGTGCCTATGGTGTGTGGGTTTATCTCTGGGCTTTCTATCTTGTTCCATTGGTCTGTATTTCTGGTTTTGTGCCAGTACCATACTGTCTTGATGACTGTAGCTTTATAGAATATTCTGAAGTCAGGAAAACTGATTCCTCCAGCCTCATTCTTCTTTCTCAAGAATGCTTTGTCTATTCAGGTGTTTTGTGTTTCCATATGAATGGTGAATTTTGTTTTAGTTCTGTGAAAAACACCGTAAGTAGCTTGATAGGGATTGCACTAAATTTGTACACTGCTTTCAGTAATATAGTCATTTTCATAATATTGATTAGGAAGAGACTTTAAAAGGCCTTTGTGTCTATTCACTCCTCTTGGGCTCCTGACATTGGCCTAAGAAAAGACCATCCCTTGCAGATGCTTCTCCCTCTTTGGTCATGGAATGACAGGCTTGAGAACAGATCTGAACCCCATCTTGCAGCTGACCCAGACCCATAAGGGAGAAAGAAATAATTGTTACCGTAGCTGTTTATTCCTCAGGGGAAAAAATGATGGGCACAGAGATGGAAACTAATGAATGGTGCTGGAGGGTGTTCCCTCTTGGCTTCCTTCTCCCTCCCTGCAATGGCTAGAGCTGCAATTGCCATCTTGTGACCACAGGCAACTGTGAGGATGGAAGTCACCTGCAGAGAGTAATGGAGGAAGAAGACTGAGGGGCTCTGGATCCCAGGTATTTATGGAGCCACAACAGTAGCCACGGACAGTCGGCCTCCAGACTTCAGGGTACACAAGAGGACACCACAAGCCTGCAACCCAATCTTTAGGTTTTCTTAAGTAGAAGCTAGGATTCACTTGCTTCAGATCCAAGATCCAAAGTAGGAGATTCTTTTAACAGAAAAGAGGGATCAAGGTACTTAGAAGTATAAAAGAAAGTATTCATGATAAACCATATGTTAAGTTTAGTTGCTACACAGCTTTTTCACCAAGTTATCACAATCACTATGATGCAAGCTACTGAAAAATGAAAGTAATTCTGAGCTTCCTTCTTCATTTCCATAGGCTAAAAAGGCAACCCTTGAATTGTCGATAAGTGAATTCATGAGACAAAAATAAATCCAGATAATTCAGAATGTACCAAGGAATAACACATATGCCTTCTCTGTGATAAGCTCTCAGAATTATTAAAAAAAAAAACAACTCATCACAAAATTAAAAAAGCTTAAAAATAAAATAATTAATGACACAATGTACCGTCTCCCACAACACCAGATTCCTTTTCTTTTCTTTATAGTAGTGGGTGTCATAACCCAACCGAATAAAAACCAGTGTTTGAATTGCTGAGAGTCAGAAAGTTCAATTAGCCAGAGCATTCTGTTCTCCCAAACCAGAGCCACCGGACAGATAAGGAGCAGCCCAAGCCCACAGAGTGAGCTGGGACACCAGGTCCAGATAGTGGGTGCACACATACATGTGAAGCTGAATGGTGAGCCATAAACCCTACCCTTTATGGCTCCCAGGAGACCCAGGAAGGACACCATTGGTCGCTGGTGCTGGACTATGCAGGGGAAGGCCCCAAGGAGTCACATGGAGTCTCTGCTCCAGAAGTTCATGACCCACTGAGAAAAGCAACATGCCAGAAATGGCTGTCCATTCTGGCTACAGGGCATGCACCAGATGTCTGTAGGGGTCGCTAAGGGGTCAGAGAGAGTAGTCTGGCCCCGGCCCAGCAGCTGGGATGGGCAGTATCTGACTCTTCAAAGGCCATTCTCATGAGTACTGTAAGCCTTGCACAAAAACTGTTACACAAATAAAGAGTGGCAAAAGCAGAGCTAGGATTTCACGTCGGCCTCAGACTTCAGGGTACACAAGAGGACACCACAAGCCTGCAACCCAATCTTTAGGTTTTCTTAAGTAGAAGCTAGGATTCACTTGCTTCAGATCCAAGATCCAAAGTAGGAGATTCTTTTAACAGAAAAGAGGGATCAAGGTACTTAGAAGTATAAAAGAAAGTATTCATGATAAACCATATGTTAAGTTTAGTTGCTACACAGCTTTTTCACCAAGTTATCACAATCACTATGATGCAAGCTACTGAAAAATGAAAGTAATTCTGAGCTTCCTTCTTCATTTCCATAGGCTAAAAAGGCAACCCTTGAATTGTCGATAAGTGAATTCATGAGACAAAAATAAATCCAGATAATTCAGAATGTACCAAGGAATAACACATATGCCTTCTCTGTGATAAGCTCTCAGAATTATTAAAAAAAAAAACAACTCATCACAAAATTAAAAAAGCTTAAAAATAAAATAATTAATGACACAATGTACCGTCTCCCACAACACCAGATTCCTTTTCTTTTCTTTATAGTAGTGGGTGTCATAACCCAACCGAATAAAAACCAGTGTTTGAATTGCTGAGAGTCAGAAAGTTCAATTAGCCAGAGCATTCTGTTCTCCCAAACCAGAGCCACCGGACAGATAAGGAGCAGCCCAAGCCCACAGAGTGAGCTGGGACACCAGGTCCAGATAGTGGGTGCACACATACATGTGAAGCTGAATGGTGAGCCATAAACCCTACCCTTTATGGCTCCCAGGAGACCCAGGAAGGACACCATTGGTCGCTGGTGCTGGACTATGCAGGGGAAGGCCCCAAGGAGTCACATGGAGTCTCTGCTCCAGAAGTTCATGACCCACTGAGAAAAGCAACATGCCAGAAATGGCTGTCCATTCTGGCTACAGGGCATGCACCAGATGTCTGTAGGGGTCGCTAAGGGGTCAAGAGAGGAGTAGTCTGGCCCCCGGGCCCAGCAGCTGGGATGGGCAGTATCTGACTCTTCAAAGGCCATTCTCATGAGTACTGTAAGCTGCACATCTGTTGGCAAAACACAAATACTGTTACACAAATATAAAGCCACAGATGGCAAAAGCACCTGACAGACTTTAAAATTCATTTCTCCTATTTTGCAGAGCTGCACTGGGAAATCATGCTGTTAAATTATACACTCATAAAGGATGTACAGACATATCTCAGAGGTACTGTGAGCTGAGTTCCAAACCACCACAAAAAAGCGAGTATTATAATACAACAAATGACAAGTTTTTTTGGTTTCCCAGTGCACGGAAAAGTTATGTCTACACTAGGGACTTCCCTGATGGTCCAGTGGCTAAGACTCTGCTCTCCCAATGCAGGGAGCCTGGGTTCAATCCCTAGTCAGGGAACTAGATCCCACAAGGGGCAATGAAAAGATACTGTGTGCTGCAACTAAGACCCAGTGTAACCAAATACATACAGTAACATTTATTAAAAAAGTTACGTTTATATTAGACTGTAGTCTGTTAAACTGTAGAACAGCACTATGTCCAAAACATATACATACTTTAATTAAAAATACTTTATTGCTAAAACATGCTAACATCATCTGAGCCTTCAGTGAGTCACGCTCTTTTTTGCAGCAGTAACATCAAACACTACTGATCAGCGATCACCATAACAGACACAGCAATCATGAAAAAACCTGAAATTTTGCAAACAGAGACACAAAGTGAGCAAATGCTCGGAAAATGACACGAATAGACCTGTGTGACACACAGTTGCACACACCTTCAACTGATGAAAAAAAAAGCACAATCTGTGAAACACAATAAAGCGAAGCACAATGAAATAAATTATGCCTTTATGTTTGACTGGGAATTCCCTGACAAACTGGACTCCACATCTTCACTGTCATGGGCCAGGTTCAATCCATGGTCAGGAAACTGAGACCCTGAAAGCTGTCTGGCCCCAAAAACAAACAAAAGAAGTGGAAGACTACTGTGAGTTCCGTTTAGACTTTCATCAATTTACACTATGTTTTTCGATCATTGCAAGTACTTCAAAAGTGTCCTAAACTCGAACTCCAAGGACTTCCCTGGTGATCCAGTGGTTAAGAATCTGCCTTGGAATGCAAGAGATGCAGGTTCGATCCCTGCTTGGGGAGCTAAGATCCCACATGCCACAACTACAAAGTCCAAGTGCTGAAACAAAAGATTCTGCATGCTGCAACTAAGATCTGCCGAAGCCAAATAATACATAAAAAAAAGAGACAGGGCTTCCCCTGGTAGTCCATTGGGTAAGGACACCGCCTTGCAGTGCAAGGGGTGCCGGTGCGAGCCCTGGCCTGGGAAGATCCCACGTGCCGCGGAGTGGCTGGACTGATGTGTCCAATCACCGAGCCGGAGCTCTGGAGCACAAGCACCCAGAGCCGGTGCTCTGCAACGACAGATGCCACCGTGATGGGAGGCCCACAGGAGCCAAAGAACGAAGACGAATGAAAATAGAGAAATGAAAAAGCAATAGAAGTGACCCGCCCACTCTCCTCCCTCCCCAACCCGACCCCCGCCCAAAGTAAATAAATAAATCTTTAAAAAAAAAAAAAAGAGACAACCCCCCAAAAAACTCCAACTCCACAAATCTGCCTTTTGTGCACACCTTCTGCTCCAGACTGCAGATGCGATTAAACCATAAAGAAGATCAGTGCACTTGATGACAGAGAAGTCAATGAGTCAACAGCAAGGCAGGCTGTATTCTTTGCTGCCCCTTTTAGGGCAAGACAAAATCTTAGGGCAAGGTCCCACTGCAGAATTCATCCATCCACCCAGTATGTATGCACGATTCTAGGCACTGGAGATACAGCAAGGGAGAGGCAGAAAACCCCTTTGTCTTCACGGGGCTCAGATTCTAGTGGGAGGAAGAGGGAGAGGGAATGCGGGTAGGAGAGACCAAGTAAAAGAGCATGTAGGAGATAATGACAAGGGCAAGGGAAGGCATGGGAAGGGAGTTGGGGGAGGCAGGCATCCATCTTCAGGGAGGGCAACACTGGGAAGGACACATTTGAGCTGACTTGAATGAGACCAAAAAGGGAGCCGTGCAATTCCTAAGGGAAGAATGTTCCCAAGGAAGGCAAGAGCAGGGGCCAAGGCCCTGAAGCAGGGATGTACCTGGAGGGCCCAGAAAGGCTATACTGGATGGGTGGCAGAAGAGGCTATCTCAGACTGGGCCTTACAGGCTACCACAAAGCCTTTGGCTTTGACCTGAGTGACAGGAGAGCCCACATGTTGCAGAAGTGAACAGAGGCAAGGCCAAGGTCAAGGCCAGTGGGAGGTGGGAGAGGAGGAGGCCGGAGGAGCATGGGAAGAGTGGAGCTGGGGAGTGAGCCGCATTTGTGGAGTAGGAGTCGATGTGAGAGAGCAGTGCAGGGCACTAGTACCAGCTTTCTGAGCTGAAGAACAGGAAGATGGAGCTGCTGTTTACTGGGAAGGGAAGGCCAGGAAAAGGCCAATCATGAGGGACTGAGAGCTTAGTTTCAACAAGTACAGTTGGAGAAGCCTGTTGGAAGCCAGGCAGAGATGTCAAGTTGGTGTAGGATGCACGCCTCTGGGGTTGAGGTGGGCTTAGTCACCCTGGAGACATGAAGCTGGCAGTCGGTGGCTCGCAGGTGACAGTAAGGGTAGAGAGAAGTCTGAACCTGAGGCTCCCCAACAATGCATTGGGTGCAGAGGCAGACCTGACACATGCTCAGCCAGGACCTCTCAGGACCCGGGGACACCAGACACCACCCCAGATGCCCAAGTCACCCCAGCGGAGAGCTCTGCTCCAGCAGGAAAGACAGACTGCTAAGACAAACAGCCACTAAACAACAAAACTCTGTGAAAGTTAAAAGTAAAATAAAAGCTTTAAAAAAACACAAGTCAGTCACCCATTCTATTAGAAAAAGATCAAAGCTACTGTTTGGAAAAAAACACAACAGGGCATTCAGGTGGGGAGAGACTGACTCACATGTATACTGGGATCACTGAAAGGCCAGGGAAGAAAAGTGACAACTGGCCCCCAGATTTTAAAACATAAAGGTCCTCATTCATGTCAGCAAAGGACTGGATGGAAAGGGCTCGAGACAGCACATGGAGACACAGAGTCCTGCCAGTAAAGAGAAGCAGAGTGACTGGAAGCATGCCAGGATCAGAGCAGCTCCTGTCCAGGCACTGAAGACAGGAGGAGGGAGAGGGAGGGAGGGCCCAGAAAGGCTATACTGGATGGGTGGCAGAAGAGGCTATCTCAGACTGGGCCTTACAGGCTACCACAAAGCCTTTGGCTTTGACCTGAGTGACAGGAGAGCCCACATGTTGCAGAAGTGAACAGAGGCAAGGCCAAGGTCAAGGCCAGTGGGAGGTGGGAGAGGAGGAGGCCGGAGGAGCATGGGAAGAGTGGAGCTGGGGAGTGAGCCGCATTTGTGGAGTAGGAGTCGATGTGAGAGAGCAGTGCAGGGCACTAGTACCAGCTTTCTGAGCTGAAGAACAGGAAGATGGAGCTGCTGTTTACTGGGAAGGGAAGGCCAGGAAAAGGCCAATCATGAGGGACTGAGAGCTTAGTTTCAACAAGTACAGTTGGAGAAGCCTGTTGGAAGCCAGGCAGAGATGTCAAGTTGGTGTAGGATGCACGCCTCTGGGGTTGAGGTGGGCTTAGTCACCCTGGAGACATGAAGCTGGCAGTCGGTGGCTCGCAGGTGACAGTAAGGGTAGAGAGAAGTCTGAACCTGAGGCTCCCCAACAATGCATTGGGTGCAGAGGCAGACCTGACACATGCTCAGCCAGGACCTCTCAGGACCCGGGGACACCAGACACCACCCCAGATGCCCAAGTCACCCCAGCGGAGAGCTCTGCTCCAGCAGGAAAGACAGACTGCTAAGACAAACAGCCACTAAACAACAAAACTCTGTGAAAGTTAAAAGTAAAATAAAAGCTTTAAAAAAACACAAGTCAGTCACCCATTCTATTAGAAAAAGATCAAAGCTACTGTTTGGAAAAAAACACAACAGGGCATTCAGGTGGGGAGAGACTGACTCACATGTATACTGGGATCACTGAAAGGCCAGGGAAGAAAAGTGACAACTGGCCCCCAGATTTTAAAACATAAAGGTCCTCATTCATGTCAGCAAAGGACTGGATGGAAAGGGCTCGAGACAGCACATGGAGACACAGAGTCCTGCCAGTAAAGAGAAGCAGAGTGACTGGAAGCATGCCAGGATCAAGAGCAGCTCCTGTCCAGGCACTGAAGACAGGAGGAGGGAGAGGGGAGCAGGGGCAGAGGCCACCAAGTGAATGCTGTGCCTGGGGACCTTCTCTTCAGACTGCTTCCCTGCACTCCAGGAACCAGGAAATGAGATATCAGCTTCGAGATGGTGTCACAACTGGTCAGAAGGAGACAGTATGAAACATTCCTAAAGTGAGTGGACATGAACCTAAAATGGCAATGACCAGGGGGCCCCATTCAGCTGCAAGGTAGAGCAGTAGAGCAGGTGTGAAGAAGGCAGATGTCAGCATGTGGCCAGGGCTGGGGCTGTGTCAGTGGAGTATGACAAGACAAGGAAGAGGCGAAGCTGCAGGGGTGGTATGCCAGGGGGTCATCATGGCTGCCTGTGCCATGGGCACAGGGAAGGGGATGAGTGAGAACACAAGGGAGGCAAGGGCCAAAGAAAAGATAGAAACATTAATGGTGCCTGAGTGCCCTCAAAGGGAAAGGATTAGTGGAGAGGTGGTCATAGAAGTTATCAGGAAAAAGACTAGGGCCAAGTTGGCACCAGTCAGTGTAAAAGTCTGGCACTATTTTTTTTTTTTTGCTTTTACAGAGTTCTGTTGTTTACAGATATGTATAATCCCAGATTCGTCATATGCATACCCCTCACTTTTTAGTATTTCATTTGCACCTCATCATAGAACAAGGACAGAAGTCTGAAAATGGACTTAAGTGGGTTCAATGGTAACTGCCCAAAGGTATGTGCACATCTTAACCACTGGACCTTGAAAATGTGACCTTATTTAGAAAAGGGGTCTTTGCAGATATAACCAAGAGAAGGTTTGACATTTTCCTGCATTGAGGGTAAGAAGACACAAACACAAGGGAAGTCCAAACGAAGATGCAAGCAGAGATTGGAGTGATGTGAGAAGCCAAGGTACATCGAGGGTTTCCAGGCAGCCACCAGTCACTAGAAGAGGAAGGAGAGAACCCTCTGCTAGAGTCTCTGGAGGGGATGGGTCAACACCTTGATTTTGGACCGCGGGCCTCCAGCATTGTGTGAGAATGTGCTGCTGTTGCTGGAAGCCACCCACCTTGGGTTCTTTCTTGCAGCTGTCTCATAAATTCATCAGCTTCTACTTGAGCTCTTATTCTTACTAGACTCCTGGGCCCTCACAGAGGATCCATGCACCTTCTACTCTCCCCATCTTTTTCAAAGAAGAAGTGCCTACCTGCAGCCTGCCCTTCCATGGCCTCTCTTCAAGCAAGGACTCTGCTTGGCCAGGACCCCGTCTCCTCCACCTCCAGCTCCTCACGTAAAGATGCTCTCAGATCTACCCACCTGAAGAAGACTCTCTGCAACCCCACACTGCCCTCGACTCCGCCATCCCTATCGCTCTGGTCCTTATCACAACAGAACTTCTCAAAAAGAATCATCTACACCCAGCCTCCACTCCCTCACCTCCCACTCACCCATTCTAATCTGGCTTCTGTCCACAGTGCCTCTGATAAAGCTCACCACATTACATCCAGTTCCTTTCTTAAAATCTTTCACTAGATAATGATCAACCGTATAAATGCATTTGCTCCTTAGCCCTTCAAACCTCAAAGAAACAAAGTACAAATGTATAAAGAGGAAGAAACCTCTAAGAGATGACAGAAATGATAACAGGAGGAGACTTCTGGACAGATGAGATATGCTTCACAAATTTCTACATGCTGGAAACAGAGTCAGTGTACTACAAGGAAGCGACAAATGAGATGGGAACTCCTGTTAAAACCTCCCAAATGCTTTCAGATCAGAGCAGACCAGACTTGGGACAAAAGCAGTGCCCTCCAACCCTCATGGATATACAAGTCACCTGGGGAACTGTTGACTATCAGATTCTGCTCAAGAAGGTTTGGGGGCAGGGCACTTTCAGCTAACACCCAAGCTGAGGTAATGGTACCAGGGTTAGTCAGTGGAGCATATGTAGAGTGGAAAGTGCTACTTCCCCCCACGGGCAAGAAACCAGAGAGTTTTTTCTAAGTCTGTGGTCGGAACCTTCCTTTCCTCCCCACAAGGCTCCTGGTGTGGCTGACAGTAGTCAAGGCAAATGCTCCCTCCGTCTGATGTGAGGAAGGACCTCTGTCTGCTTCCCACAAAAGCCAAGTCTGCAGGTCAGCCTGCTCTACTCTGCCCTCTGCCCCCACAGAACTCCTACTCCAAGTCTCCACTGGGGGAAGGGACCCTGCAGGACATGGGTGACTTCACCAGAGCAGGAGCAGCGTGCCAGCTACTCAGGCCTCTTGACTCCAAACAGAACAGCTCTCCAAGGTCAGGGGAAGAGACCCAGCAATATGGAAGAGAGACCAATTTTATCCCTAGAGGAAACGTAATATTCTCACATTTTAGATGATAATTTAGCCACAGAATCAAAACAGAAACATTCACAAACAAGAAAGAAAACAGATAGGAGTTCAGAGATAACAAAAAAAAAAAAAAAAAAGGGTTAGTTACAAATACAAAACAACAGTGTTTCACTGTTCATAACAGAAAAAGACTGAGAAGTACCCAAATGTCCATCCACACAACACAGTCAGTGCAGCACTAACAAAAAGAATGAGGAAGGAAGAGCTCTGCACCACTATAAATAAGGAGGATGTCAACGCTAGTAGGGAGCGAGTTCCAGGATAGAGGAAGTGAAAACAAATGTAAAACAAGATGCAGAACAGTATATCAAACATGTTTTTTGTATAAGAAGGATAAACGAGAATATATATATATATATATATATATATATATATGTTTATTATCTAAGAGCAAACTCTAGAAGTTATGGAGCAAGAAACTAATAACTTCTAAGGACTAAATAGGCTTAGCTTCTCAAAATTCTTTTGGCCTTTTTAAAAATTCTATGTTTCAAGTGGGGCTTCCCTGGTGGTCCAGTGGGTAAAGAGTTCGCCTTGCAGTGGAAGAGGCACCAGTTCCATCCCTGGCCTGGGAAGATCCCACATGCCACGGAGCGGCTGGACCGGTGTCCAATTGGGAGCCAGCGCTCTGAAGCGCATGAGCCTGGAGCCAGTGCTCTGCAACGAAAGAGGCCACTGCAATGGGAGGCCCACCATAGGCCAAAGAACAAAGACAGGTGAAAATAAACAAACAGGGCTTCCCTGGTGGTCCAGTGGGTAAGGACACCACCTTGCAGTGCAAGGGGCGCCGGTTCGATCCCTGGCCTGGGAAGATCCCTCGTGCCATGGAGTGGCTGGACCGATGTGTCCGATTACTGAGCCTGAGCTCTGGAGCACATGCGCCCAGAGCCGGCGCTCTGCAACAACAGAGGCCACTGCGATGGGAGGCCCACACGGGCCAAAGAAGAAGGATGGATGAAAACAGATAAATGAAAGACCAATAGAAGTGGCCCGCCCGCCCCCTCTCCCTTCCCACCCCCCCCCAAAAAATTTTTAAAAATAAAAACAAACAATAAAAGTGGCCAAAATTAAAAAAAAAAGTGTATGTTTCAGGTGCACAGTATTTGACTTCTGTTATACATTACAAAATGGTCACCACCACAAGTCTAGTTACCATCTGAGGCTTGCCTTTTTTTTTTTTTTAAATTCAAGCCTGTTATACCAGATTCAATAGATACCAAATTTCATTTCAGTAAATGTGATCAGAATAAATACAACAAAACAGAATTATAAAAGCCATACATGTTGTTTACATGTACATACAGTGTGCATATAGGCTATTAATTTAAAGAAGGAAATGGCAATCCTCTCCAATATTCTTGCCTGAGAAACCCATGGACAGAGGAGCCCGGCGGGCTGCAGTCCATGAGGTCATAAAGAGTTGCACTTGACTGAAGTGACTGAGCACACACATCAAGAGCAATTACGACAATCACAATTTTTTGTTATTCCACAATCATAACTGAAGAAAGTTTGGTTAAGTAGCAATTCTATTAAATTAGGCTTGACTTTTGGATGATCAAATACCTTACACATTCCAAAAATAAAGAGAAAAAAGCAAACCACAAAACTGAAAACAAATAAAGCTACCTGTATCAATCAGTAACATAATGACACAGAAAAGATTTATTCCAAGTGACTTTTTCCCAACACATCATAAAGAAAACTGAAACATACAGAAAAATTGAACAAACTGTACAAAGAACACCCACATACACATTACCCAGATTCTACCATTGTTGCATGATTCATCCATCCATCAATCAATTCATCTTATTTTTGATGCATTCCAAAGTTCACCAGTATATTTCATTCCCAAACAATATAGCATGTATATCATTAACTAGAGATGAAAAGTCATTTTCACTTTTTTAGGTAAAATTTACATCCAGTGAAATGGCAAGTTTTAAGTGTACTGAGTTCTGTCAAGTGCATGCACCTGTATAAGCCAAACCCCTATCAAGACAGAAGATGCTGCCATGGTCACAGAAAGTTCCCTGGCACCAATTTCCAGGCAGCCCCACCCCACATCCTCAGCAACATTTGGTGCTGTCAGTTTTCAGTTTTGGCCCTGAGTGTAGTGGTATTTCACTGTGGCTTTAATTTGCATTTCTCTGATGACTCATGTTAGCACTTTTTCATAGGAATACTGGTCATTGTTCAGATGCCTTCCTTTATGAAGTACTTACTAAAATCTTTTCCTGTTTCGAATATAGATTGTTTTATTACTGAGTTGTAAGAGTTCTTTATATATTCTGGATATAAGTCATTTGTCAGATATATGACTTCCTATTTACAACTTCCTCCAGGAAGATCCCCTGGAGGAGGGTAAGGCAAGCCACTCCAGTACTCTTGCCTGGAGAATCCCATGGCCAGAGGAGGAGCCTGCCGGGCTACAGTGCGTGGGGTCGTAAAGAGTCAGACATGACTGAAGCAACGTGGCATGCATTAATGACTTGTATCAACTGTTTTCTCAGTGACTTGTCCTCATTTTCTTAATCTTACCTTTGGAAGAACAAAAGTTTTAAATTTTAATGAAGTCCAATGTATCCATTTTTCCCTTTAATAATTACTGCTTTCTGTATCCCAAGAAATCTTTATTTTCAGATTGTGAAGACATTCTCCTGCTTTTTCTAACAGCTTTATACTTAGAGCCATAATTCATCTTGAATTAATTTTCATGTATGGCATGAGGTAGTGTGTGTCCTCCTTTAAAAAGATATGTTGAAGGCTTCCCTGGTGGTCCAGTGGGTAAGGACACTGCCTTGCAGTGCAAGGGGCGCCAGTTCGATCCCTGGCCTGGGAAGATCCCACGTGCTGCGGAGCGGCTGGACCGATATGTCCAATTACTGTCCAATTACTGAGCTGGAGCTCTGGAGCACATGCGCCCAGAGCCAGTGCTCTGCGACAACAGAGGCCACCGCGATGGAAGGCCCACACAGGCCAAAGAACAAGGGTGGATGAAAACAGATAAATGAAAGACCAATGGAAGTGGCCCACCCGCCGCCCTCCCTCCCCAAGCCACTCCTCCCTCCCCCCGCCCAGAAAAAAGGTATGTTGACGTCTTAACACCCAGTAACTAATATTATGACCAACACCTAAGAATGTGATCTATTTTGGAAATAGTTGTTGCAGATGCAATTTGTTAAGATGAGGTCATCTTGGAGTAGGGTGGGTGCCTAATCCAAAATGACTGGTATCCTTATAAGAAGACAGCCTGTGAAGATACAGACACAACACAGAGACCACCATACGATGAAGAAGGCAGATGCTGGAATTAAGCAGCTTGTAACCCAAAGAACACGAACGATGGTCAGCAAACCTCTAGAGGCGAGGAAGAGGCAAGAAAGCACTCCCTTACAGGTTTCAGAGGGAATACAAGCCAGGAGACATCTTGAGTTTTAAGCCATCCAGTCTGTGGTATTTTGCTACAGCAGCCGTAGTCAACTAATGTGGGTACAGTAAGGTTCCTTTCTGTCTTGTATGAACAGAACCATCTGCAGAAGAGGCTTTCTTTTCTTACATGGGGAAGTGCTGGCATCTCGGTTAAAAATCAGTTGTAGGGGGCTTCCCTGGTGGTCCAGTGGGTAAGGACACCACCTTGCAGTGCAAGGGGCGCCAGTTCGATCCCTGGCCTGGGAAGATCCCACGTGCTGCGGAGCGGCTGGACCGATATGTCCAATTACTGTCCAATTACTGAGCTGGAGCTCTGGAGCACATGCGCCCAGAGCCAGTGCTCTGCGACAACAGAGGCCACCGCGATGGAAGGCCCACACAGGCCAAAGAACAAGGGTGGATGAAAACAGATAAATGAAAGACCAATGGAAGTGGCCCACCCGCCGCCCTCCCTCCCCAAGCCACTCCTCCTCCCCGCCCAGAAAAAAGGTATGTTGACGTCTTAACACCCAGTAACTAATATTATGACCAACACCTAAGAATGTGATCTATTTTGGAAATAGTTGTTGCAGATGCAATTTGTTAAGATGAGGTCATCTTGGAGTAGGGTGGGTGCCTAATCCAAAATGACTGGTATCCTTATAAGAAGACAGCCTGTGAAGATACAGACACAACACAGAGACCACCATACGATGAAGAAGGCAGATGCTGGAATTAAGCAGCTTGTAACCCAAAGAACACGAACGATGGTCAGCAAACCTCTAGAGGCGAGGAAGAGGCAAGAAAGCACTCCCTTACAGGTTTCAGAGGGAATACAAGCCAGGAGACATCTTGAGTTTTAAGCCATCCAGTCTGTGGTATTTTGCTACAGCAGCCGTAGTCAACTAATGTGGGTACAGTAAGGTTCCTTTCTGTCTTGTATGAACAGAACCATCTGCAGAAGAGGCTTTCTTTTCTTACATGGGGAAGTGCTGGCATCTCGGTTAAAAATCAGTTGTAGGGGGCTTCCCCTGGTGGTCCAGTGGGTAAGGACACCGCCTTGCAGTGCAAGGGGCGCCGGTTCGCGCCCTGGCCTGGGAAGATCCCACGTGCTGCGGAGCGGCTGGACTGATGTGTCCAATCACCGAGCCGGAGCTCTGGAGCGCACGCGCCCAGAGCCAGTGCTCTGCAACGACGGACAGCCACCGTGATGGGAGGCCCACAGGAGCCAAGGAACGAAGACGAATGAAAATAGAGAAATGAAAGACGAATAGAAGTGGCCCGCCCACTCCCCTCCCTCCCCAGCCCGAGCCCCGCCCGAAGTAAATAAATAAATAAATCTTTAAAAAATAAAAAAAAATCAATCGTAGGAGTTTGCTCAATTTCTTACAAAATACATTCCATTGAACTGTGTGTTTATCCTTATACAAGTACCAGGCAAGCTACTTTCTGTAGCTTTACAGAAAGTCAAAGTAGTGTAAGTGTTTTAATTTTGTTCTTTTTTGAGGCTACTTTGGATATTCTAGGTATTTTGCATTTCTATTTACATTTTAGGATTGTTGCAAAGGTTAGGGTTTCAATCCATGAATATGGTATAGCTTTCTGTGTATTTTGGCCTTTTTTTTGCCTCTAAGTGATTGTTTATTTTTTATTTTTCATCCATCTTTTTTATTCTTTGGCCTGTGTGGGCCTCCCATCACGGTGGCCTCTCTCGTTGCATGTGTGCTCCAGAGCACTGGCTCGTAAATGGACATACCAGCCCAGCCAATCCTCCGCATGTGGGGTCTTCCCAGGCCAGGGATCGAACTGGCGCCCCTTGCACTGCAAGGTGGACTCTACACCCACTGGACCACCAGCGAAGCCGTATTTAGGTTTTTAAATTTCTTTCACCAACGCCTTCAGTTTCAATGTACAGACTCGGTACATTTTTCTTTAAACTATTCCTAATATGACTGCACTGTAATTTCATTTTCAATTAATTTTTGTATTAGTATTTTTACGGTACTTGTATAATTGACCTTGTATTCTGAGATGCTGCTGAATTCATTTTTTGAAATAATTTTTATTTTTGGCTGTGCTGGCGCTCGGGCTTTCTCTAGTTGTGGCAAGTGGGGGTTACTCTCTAGTTGTGGTGCTAGAGCTTCTCGCAGCAGTGGCTTCTCTTGCTGTGGAGCAGCTGTGGCACACAGGCACATGGGGTCTTCCCAGACCAGGGATCAAGCCTGTGCCCACTGCATTGGCAGACATATTCTTAAGCACTGAAGCACCAGTGAAGTCCTGAATGCACTTCGTAGTTCTAGTATTGGTACATTTCCCTCTCTTACAGATATCTTTCAAATATCTACATTACCTCCAAAAAGAAAGTTTCACTTTCTTTTAATATTAATGCCTTTCTTCCCTTTCTTCTTGCCTTATCATACTGAGAACTTTCCTCTAATTTAAGGGTAATATGTTCAATATTTTACCATTACATAGAATTTATACATATCTCTTTCTTTTTTTTTTTATTTATTTACTTTGGGCGGGGGTCAGGTTGGGGAGGGAGGGGAGTGGGTGGGCCACTTCTATTGGTCTTTCATTTCTCTATTTTCATCCGTCTTTGTTCTTTGGCTCCTGTGGGTCTCCCATCGCGGTGGCCTCTGTTGTCGCAGAGCGCTGGCTCTGGGCGCATGCGCTCCAGAGCTCCGGCTCAGTGACTGGACACATCGGTCCAGCCGCTCCGCGGCACATGGGATCTTCCCAGGCCAGGGCTCGAACTGGCGCCCCTTGCACTGCAAGGTGGTGTCCTTACCCACTGGACCACCAGGGGAAGCCCTGAAATGTATCTTTAAATCTCTGATAATATCCTTTGTTTTGAAGTCTGCTTTTTGGATATCAGTATTGCCATTCCAGGCTCCCTATGTTTACTGTTTGTATGGTACATCTTTTTCCATCCTCCTGTCTTTAACTTAGCTGCATCTTTATATTAAAACTGCTTATCCGGGCTTCCCTGGTGGTCCAGTGGGTAAAGAGTCTGCCTTGCAGTGTAAGGGGCACCGGTTCAACCCCTGGCCTGGGAAGATCCCACATGCCGCAGAGCGGCTGGACCAATGTGTCCAACTACCGAGCTGGAGCTCTGGAGTGCATGCGCCCAGAGCCGGTGCTCTGCAACCAGCGAGGTCACTGCAATGGGAGGCCCACACAGGCCGAAGAACAAAGATGGATGAAAATGGATAAATGAAGGACCAATAGAGGGCTTCCCCTGGTGGTCCAGTGGATAAGGACACCGCCTTGCAGTGCAAGGGGCGCCGGTTTGATCCCTGGCCTGGGAAGATCCCATGTGCCGCGGAGCGGCTGGACTGATGTGTCCCATTACCAAGCCGGAGCTCTGGAGCGCATGCGCCCAGAGCCGGCACTCTGCGACAACAGACGCCACCGCGATGGGAGGCCCGCAGGAGCCAAAGAACAAAGACGAATGAAAACAGAGAAATGGAAGACCAACAGAAGTGGCCCGCCCGCTCCCCTCCCTCCCCAACCCGACGCCCGCCCAAAATAAATAAATAAATCTTTAAAAAAAAAAAAAAAAAAGGACCAACAGAAGTGGCAAAAAAAAAAAAAAAGACCCACTTATCTTATAGACTATATGGCTGGGTCTTGCTTTTTAATTCAGCTTACAATCTCTATCGTTTAACTGAAATGTTTAGTCCATTTACATTTAGTGTGTTACTGATAAGACTGGCTTTTAGGACTACTGATTTCTTCTTTTATTATAAGCATATTTTCTCTTATGGCCTTGAGCAGAGTTAGAACAGCTGCTTTAAAATCCTTTTCTGCTAATTCTAACCGTCCTTTGGATAACCATCTGTCCTGCGGCACATGGGATCTTCCCAGGCCAGGGCTCGAACTGGCGCCTTGCACTGCAAGGTGGTGTCCTTACCACTGGACCACCAGGGAAGCCCTGAAATGTATCTTTAAATCTCTGATAATATCCTTTGTTTTGAAGTCTGCTTTTTGGATATCAGTATTGCCATTCCAGGCTCCCTATGTTTACTGTTTGTATGGTACATCTTTTTCCATCCTCCTGTCTTTAACTTAGCTGCATCTTTATATTAAAACTGCTTATCCGGGCTTCCCTGGTGGTCCAGTGGGTAAAGAGTCTGCCTTGCAGTGTAAGGGGCACCGGTTCAACCCCTGGCCTGGGAAGATCCCACATGCCGCAGAGCGGCTGGACCAATGTGTCCAACTACCGAGCTGGAGCTCTGGAGTGCATGCGCCCAGAGCCGGTGCTCTGCAACCAGCGAGGTCACTGCAATGGGAGGCCCACACAGGCCGAAGAACAAAGATGGATGAAAATGGATAAATGAAGGACCAATAGAGGGCTTCCCCTGGTGGTCCAGTGGATAAGGACACCGCCTTGCAGTGCAAGGGGCGCCGGTTTGATCCCTGGCCTGGGAAGATCCCATGTGCCGCGGAGCGGCTGGACTGATGTGTCCCATTACCAAGCCGGAGCTCTGGAGCGCATGCGCCCAGAGCCGGCACTCTGCGACAACAGACGCCACCGCGATGGGAGGCCCGCAGGAGCCAAAGAACAAAGACGAATGAAAACAGAGAAATGGAAGACCAACAGAAGTGGCCCGCCCGCTCCCCTCCCTCCCCAACCCGACGCCCGCCCAAAATAAATAAATAAATCTTTAAAAAAAAAAAAAAAAAAGGACCAACAGAAGTGGCAAAAAAAAAAAAAAAGACCCACTTATCTTATAGACTATATGGCTGGGTCTTGCTTTTTAATTCAGCTTACAATCTCTATCGTTTAACTGAAATGTTTAGTCCATTTACATTTAGTGTGTTACTGATAAGACTGGCTTTTAGGACTACTGATTTCTTCTTTTATTATAAGCATATTTTCTCTTATGGCCTTGAGCAGAGTTAGAACAGCTGCTTTAAAATCCTTTTCTGCTAATTCTAACGTCTGGATCACCTGGGTTGGTAAGCTGCCATTAACCATCTTTTCTCTTGAATGGGGGTAGGTAGACTGAGGGTAGGAGGAGGAAGACAAGGGGTCAGTCCAAGGGGTGACAAAGAGATACAACTGAGTGACTGAACAGGCAAACTATAACCTGTAGGCCCAACATAACCCACTGCCTATTTTTAAAAATAGTTTTACTGGAATGCAGCCATGCCCATTTCTTTACATACTATCTTTGGCTTCTTTGGCTGCTGGAGCTGTGTGGGCTTCCCTGGTGGCTCAGTGGTAAAGACTGTGCCTTCCAAGCAGGAGATGCAAGTTCGATACCAGTACTGGGAAAATACCCTGGAGGAGGAAATGGCCACCCACTCCAGTATTCTTGGCCAGGAAATCCCACAGACAGAGGAACCTGGCAGTCTATGGGGTTGCAAGAGTTGGACACAATGTAGAAACTAAACAACAAGAACAACAAGCATTGTGTAGCTGCAACAGACTGAGGATGATGGACTTTGGATAAAAAGTCGTTATAGGGCTTCCTTGGTGGTCCAGTGGGTATAGAGTCCACCTTACAGTGCAAAGGGCACCAGTTCCATCCCTGGCCCAGGAAGATCCCATGTGCCATGGAGCAGCTGGACTGGTGTGTCCAATGAGGAGCCAGCACTCTGGAGCACATGTGTCCAAAGCCAGTGCTCTGCAACGAGAAAGGCCGCTGCAATGGGAGGCCCACACAGGCTGAAAAATAAAGATGGATGAAAAATAAATAAATAAAAAATCAACAAAAAGAGGTCAAAATTAAAAAAAAAAAAAAAAGATTGGCTACCCTTAATTGTCCCTCACTCTTTACTCTGCTAACAAACAAAACTCGCTATAAACAGGAAATTTATCTAATGCAGTTTCCTTTTTCCAAGTATTGACTTCCCTCTAGTTTCTGACTGCTTTTAGTTACTCTGTGATGTGTGTGTAAAGTCACTTCAGTTGTGTCCCACTCTGTGCAGCCCTATAGACAATAGCCCACCAAGCTCCTCGGTCCATGCAATTCTCCATGCAAGAATACTGGAGTTGGTTGCTGTGCCCTCCTAAAGAGAGTCACTCTCTAGTGCCTTTAAAGAATTATTTTTTCCTGTCTTGACTTTTTAGTTGTTATCTGCAAGGGGGTGGGGAGTAGTGCAAAATGAGCTACCTCATTACTATGCTTAGTCATGTTCAACTCTTTGTGACCCTATTGACTGTAACCCGCCAGGCTCTTCTGTCCATGGGAATTCTCTAGGCAAGAATACTGGAATCTTCAGGGAATCTTCCCAACCCAGGTTCTGAACTCAGATCTCCTGCATTGCAGGCAGATTCTTTACCATCTGAGCCATACTAGAAGTAAATCCCCTAGGTGACTTTTGAACACAATAATCCTGATTTTACATCCTTGGTGAGATACATCCTAAGGACAAAAAGAAACTTAAAAACTTAATTCAGGGCTTCCTTGGTGGTCCAGTGGGTATAGAGTCCACCTTACAGTGCAAAGGGCACCAGTTCCATCCCTGGCCCAGGAAGATCCCATGTGCCATGGAGCAGCTGGACTGGTGTGTCCAATGAGGAGCCAGCACTCTGGAGCACATGTGTCCAAAGCCAGTGCTCTGCAACGAGAAAGGCCGCTGCAATGGGAGGCCCACACAGGCTGAAAAATAAAGATGGATGAAAAATAAATAAATAAAAAATCAACAAAAAGAGGTCAAAATTAAAAAAAAAAAAAAAAGATTGGCTACCCTTAATTGTCCCTCACTCTTTACTCTGCTAACAAACAAAACTCGCTATAAACAGGAAATTTATCTAATGCAGTTTCCTTTTTCCAAGTATTGACTTCCCTCTAGTTTCTGACTGCTTTTAGTTACTCTGTGATGTGTGTGTAAAGTCACTTCAGTTGTGTCCCACTCTGTGCAGCCCTATAGACAATAGCCCACCAAGCTCCTCGGTCCATGCAATTCTCCATGCAAGAATACTGGAGTTGGTTGCTGTGCCCTCCTAAAGAGAGTCACTCTCTAGTGCCTTTAAAGAATTATTTTTTCCTGTCTTGACTTTTTAGTTGTTATCTGCAAGGGGGTGGGGAGTAGTGCAAAATGAGCTACCTCATTACTATGCTTAGTCATGTTCAACTCTTTGTGACCCTATTGACTGTAACCCGCCAGGCTCTTCTGTCCATGGGAATTCTCTAGGCAAGAATACTGGAATCTTCAGGGAATCTTCCCAACCCAGGTTCTGAACTCAGATCTCCTGCATTGCAGGCAGATTCTTTACCATCTGAGCCATACTAGAAGTAAATCCCCTAGGTGACTTTTGAACACAATAATCCTGATTTTACATCCTTGGTGAGATACATCCTAAGGACAAAAAGAAACTTAAAAACTTAATTCAGGGCCTCCCTGGTGGTCCAGTGGGTAAGGACACCGCCTTGCCGTGCAAGGGGTGCCGGTTCGATCCCTGGCCTGGGAAGATCCCACGTGCCGTGGAGCAGCTGGACTGATGTGTCCAATTACCGAGCTGGCGCTCTGGAGCGCATGCGCCCAGAGCCAGTGCTCTGCGACAACAGAGGCCACCGCGATGGGAGGCCCACAGGAGCCAAAGAACAAAGACGGATGAAAACAGATAAATGAAAGACCAATAGAAGTAGCCCACTCGCCCCCCTCCTGCCTCAATCCGCCCCCCCCCTCAAAAAAAACTTAATTCATAATTATTTTAGTAGTAACAATGATCCTAAAATTTTATGCTTTATATATAGTACATGATAAAGTAAATAACCATTAATATTAATTAGGAATGAACTTTTTGTGTAAGAAAAAGATATACAAGGATAAAAGTTAAAAGCAAACCCTCTAATATTAATTTAATGACAAATCCTTAACTGTTAATTTCCACTGTACATGTCATTATGCATTTCTGAGGTAAAAATCTTTTTCAATATGTTTTTTACCTTTATCCACTGAAAGAACAGAGATGCAACGGCACCCCAGTAAAAGTATGCACATCTAACACCCACATCTTGGATTCTAAACACCATTTCCCACTGAAAGAATCCAGAACTCTTGAAACCAGTTCTGGGTTAGGAACAGCACACACTGGAATAGAATGTCTTATGCAATAGAATGTCTTATGAAAGCAAATAATCACTCAAAGACTAATTAATAAGGGGAGGCCAAGATGACACAGGTGCCAGCATAAAGGGTCCATCATTGACCAAATATGGAATAACATGATCAAGAAACAATGGTGACTTTGGCTCAACTGTAAAGCATTTAATAAGTAAAATTCCATGAGTCCATATTGACATGATAGAGAACAGGAAATATTTTGCTACCATCTCAGGTTATCATTACACCAACTCCTTACTTATGGAGGGGAAGTGCTTTATGGATTAAATATGAATATGGATGTCAACAAAGGAGATGATGTAATCTGTCTTCTTTCATTTTGGGGAATTAATATAACTCTTCAACATTATCAAATCAAGAAAAGATGTATAAACACACAACTTAGTTTTGACAATAACCATCAAAGCAACTAAAAGTAGACAACATTAAAAGCTGGCATCACAGCTCTGGGTCATGAAACAGGAAGGGGGAGGGGTAGACTGCTGTTTTCACCATAACCTCCTCTGAAAGAGGTTATGTTGTTATCAAGTGGCTATAATATTTTGATTAAAAATTCAAAATCGAAACAACCTAACCTTTCAATAGTTTCCTACTATTCTGATATTAACATTAAAAATCCCACACCTACCTTGTCGACCTTTCAGGCTGCATCTTTCACCCTGCTACCCCTGCTCTGCTCCAACCATACAGGCCTGCTGAAGTATCTAGGGTGATTAAGCTTCTGCGAGACTCAGGACTTTCACTGGAGCTCTTCTCCATTGGGAAAGCCCTCCTCCACTCTGTGCTTTTGCCCCCTTGGCTCCCCACTTTCAGCCTCCTTAGGGAAGGCCTCCTTATCCCTCCCAAGACAGGGTTATTCCTCCATTACACATAATCACAGTGAACACTCCTTCAACTTGTCCTTTAGAACACTTAACCCAATGTAACTACATAATTAAGAATTATTTAAAGTCTGTCCCTACAACCAAACTTATTATATATATGCTCAGATGCTCAGTTCTGTCCGATCCTTTGCAACACCATGGACTGTAGCCCGTCAGACTCCTCTGTCCGTGGGATTTTCCAAGCAAGAATACTGGAATGGGTTGCTGTTTCCTTCTTCAGGGGATCTTCCCTACCCAGAGGTTGAACCTGGGTCTCATGCATTGCGGATGGATTCTTTATTGAGCCACCAGGGAAGCCAAACTTCTAAGCTCCACGCAAAAAGACACCTATCTGTGTTAGTCACCCTACAGCCTGCCTACCACAGTGCCCCAAGTACTTCAGACACCTGGCTCTATCATGGGATGAAAGGCTTAATCTAATGCATATCTTTCACCGCAGAGCAGCAAGGAACTCTGTACTTGCATCCATCTGAGAAGTGATTTGTGGAGACTGAAGTCTTAGTGGAGACAGCGAGAAGTTGCTGGTTCTGGTGTACATATAGAGGCCCACAGTACTTCTTGGGAAATTAGAGGAAGGTAAGGAATAGAACAGAATCAAGGACAACTCCTAGAATTTTAGACTGGTAACTGAGTGGATTCTGACGGTATTTTAATGATACAGAAACTAGGAAGAGAAGCAGATATGAAGGGGAGAAAAAAGCAAGAATTCTGTGTGGGACTTGTCACATTTGAGATGGCTAGGAGCAATTCCAGGGTAAAGACTGAAGAGGCCATCCAATGTGGGGCTCAACAGGGAGCTTAGAGATGCAGGCTAGAGACACAGGCAGAGTAGAACAGTCAGCACACAGCAACCCACATAATTTGGAACAAAGAAAGCACAGAAACAATGGAAACAGCCCTAATTAAATCAAGGTACACCCATCAATAAAATGGCAACTGGTCATTAAAAATGGTGTAAAAATATTATCTAGACGTTATCTAGAAGAACTATACAAAAAAGATCTTAATGACACCAATAACCATGATATATGATCACTCACCTCTGTTCAGTTTAAGTTCAGTTGCTCATATGTGTCTGACTCTTTGCAACCCCATGGACGGCAGCATGCCAGGCTTCCCTGTCCTTCACCATCTCCTGGAGCTTGCTCAAACTCATGTCCATTGAGTCGGTGATGCCATCCAACCATCTCATTCTCTGCTGCCCCTTTCTCCTCCTGCCCTCAATCTTTCCCAGCATCAGGGTCTTTTCCAATGAGTCAGCTCTTCCCATCAGGTGGCCAAAGTATTGGAGCTTCACCTTCAGCCTCAGGCCTTCCAATGAATATTCAGGGTTGATTTCCTTTAGGAGTGACAGGTTTGATCTCCTTGTAGTCCAAGAGACTCTCAAGAATTTCTCAAACACCACAGTTCAAAGGCATCAATTCTGTGGCGATCTGCCTTCTTTATGGTCCAACTCTCACATTCATACATGACTACCGGGAAAATCATAGCTTTGACTATAGGGACCTTTGTTGGCAAAGTGTTGTCTCCGCTTTCGAATATGCTATCTAGTTTGTCATAGCTTTTCCCCCAAGGAGTAAGTGTCTTTTCATTGCTACAACCACCATCAACAGTGAATGTGGAGGCAAACAAAATAAAGGCTATCACTGTTTCCATTGTTTGCCCATCCGTTTTCTGTGAAATGATGGGACTGGATGGCATGATCTTCGTGTTTGGAATGTTGAGTTTTAAGCCAGCCTTTTCACTCTCTTCTTTCACGTTCATCAAGAGGCTCTTTAGTTCCTCTTCACTTTCTGCCACAAGTGTGGTCTCATCTGCATACCTGAGGTTACTGGTATTTCACTCGGCAATCTTGATTCCAGCTTGTGCTTCATCCAGACCAATATTCTGCATGATGTATTCTACATAGAAGTTAAATAAGCAGGGTGACAAGAAACAGTCTTGATGTACTCCTTTCCCAACTTGGAACCAGTCCTTTGTTCCACATCAGGTTCTAACTATTGCTTCTTGACCTGCATACAGGTTGCTCAAGAGGCATGTAAGGTGGTCTGGTATTCCAATCTCTTTTAAAATTTTCCACAGTTTGTTATGATCCACACTGTCAAAGGCTTTTGCATAGTCAGTGAAGCAGTAGTAGATGTTTTTCTGGAATTCTCTTGCTTTTTCTATGATCTAATGGATGTTGCAATTTGATCACAGGTTCTGCTTTTTCTAAATCCAGTTTGTATATCTGTTAAGTTTTCGGTTCACATATTGTTGAAGCCTAGGTTGGAGGATTCTGAGCATTACTTTGCTAGTGTGTGAAATGAGTGCAATGGTGTGGTAGTTTGTCTAGTTCTAGGTAAGTGACCACACCAATATGGTCATTGGGGTCATTAAGACATTTTTTGTACAGTTCTTCCGTGTATTCTTTCCACCTCTTCTTAATATCTTCTGCTTATGTTAGGTCCATACTGTTTCTGTCCTTTATTGTGCCTACCTGTGCATGGAATGTTCCCTTGGTATCTCTAATTTTCTTGAAGAGATCTCTAGTCTTTCACATTTTTTTGATTTCCTCTATTTCTCTGCATTGCTCACTTAAGAAGGCTTCTTTACCTCTCCTTGCTATTCTATGGAACACTCAGCTAGAGCCATATGACTACTGTTATATACCTTTTGTATATATATATATATATATATATATATATATATATATATATAGGTACAAAACTATATATTGTTACAAACTATATATATAGTCACAAACTATATACATAGTTACAAAAACTACTGTTATAGGCAATATATAGTTACAAAGACTATTGTCAGAAGCAGGGAAAAGGCTAATAGTTCTGCCAAGAGAACACACTGATCATGGCAAAAAATCCTCTTCCAACAACACAAGAGACAACTCTACACATGGACATCACCAGACAGTCAATACCAAAATCACATAGATTATATTCTTTGCAGTCAAAGACGGAGAAGCTTTCCACACTCAGCAAAAACCTGTGCATCAGATCATGAATGTCTTATTGCAAAATTCAGACTTAAATTGAAGAAAATAGGGAAAACCACTAGGCAAATAAGGTATGATCGAAATCAGTGGAAGTGAAAAATGGATTCAAAGGATTAGATCTGATAGACAGAGTGCCTGAAGAATTATGTACAGAGGTTCATAACATAGTACAAGAGGCAGTGATCAAAACTATCTCCAAGGGCTTCCCTGGTGGTCCAGTGGGTAAAGACACCGCTGTGCAGTGCAAGAGGCACCAGTTCCATCCCTGGCCCAGGAAGATCCCACGTGCCATGGAGCAGCTGGACCGGTGTGTCCAATTACAAGCCAGTGCTCTAGAGTGCATGCGCCCAGAGCTGGTGCTCTGTAACGAGAGAGGCCACTGCAATGGAAGGCCCACATAGGCCAAAGAATAAAGACGGATGAAAAATAAATAAATAAAAAATCAATAAAAAGAGGCCAAAATTAAAAAAAAAAAAAAAAACTAGCCCCAAGAAAAAGAAAAGCAAAACGGTTTGTCTGAGGAGGCCTTACAAATAGCTGAGAAAAGAAGAGATGCAAAAGGCAAAGGAGAAAAGGAAAGATACACCCATCTGAATGTAGAGTTCTAGAGAATAGCACGGAGAGATAAGAAAGCCTACCTAAGTGAACAATGAAAACAAACAAGAAAATAACATAATGGGAAAGACCAGAGATCTCTACAAGAAAATCAGAGATACCAAGGGAACATTTCACGCAAAGATAGGCACAATAAAGGAGAGAAATGGTATGGACCTAACAGAAGCAGAAGATATTAAGAAGAGGTAGCAAAAATATACAGATGAACTATACAAAAAAGATCTTAATGAGCCAGATGACTATAATGGTGTGATCACTCACCTAAAGCCAAACATCTTAAGAGTGCAAAGTCAAGTAGGCCTTAGGAAGCATCACTACGAATAAAGCTAATGGAGATTATGGAATTCCAGCTCAGCTATTTCAAATATGAAAAGATTATGCTGTTAAAGTGTGGCACTCAATATGTCAGCATATTTGGAAAACTCAGCAGTGGCCTCAGGACTAGAAATGGTCAGTTTTCATTCCAATTCCAAAGAAGGGCAATGCCAAAGAATGTTCAAACTATCACAGCTGCATTCATTTCACATGCTATCAAAGTAATGACCAAATCATCCAAGTTAGTCTTCAACAGTATGTGAACCAAGAGCTTTCAGATGTACAAGCTGGATTTAGAAAAGGCAGAGGAACCAGAGATCAAATTGCCAACACCCACTGGATCACAGAAGGAGCAAGAAAATTTCAGAAAAACACCTACTTCACCGATTACACTAAAGCTTTTGACTGTGTGGATCACAACAAATTGGAAAATTTTGAAAGAGATGGGAATACCAGACCACGTTAACTGCTTCCTGTGAAACCTGTATGCAGGTCAAGAAGCACCAGTTATAACTGGACATGGAACAATGGACTGGTTCCAAACTGGGGAAAGGATTACATCAAAGCTGTATATTGTCACCCTGCTTTTTTAACTTACAGGCAGAGTTCATCATGTGTAATGCCAGTATAGATAAAAGCACAAGCTGGAATCAAGACTGCCGGGAGAAATATCAGTAATGTCAGGTATGTAGGTGAGACCACATTTATGGCAGAAAGTGAAGTGGAATTAAAGAGCCTCTTGATGAAAATGGAAGAGGAGAGTGAAAAAGCTGGCTTAAAACTCGTCCCATCATTTCACAGCAAACAGATAGGCAAACAATGGAAACAGTGATAGTCTTTATTTTCTTGGGCTCCAAAATCACTGATGATGATAACTTCAGCCATGAGATTAAAAGATGCTTGCTCCTTGGAAAAAAAGGTATGACATGCCCAGACAGTGTATTCAAAAGCAGAGACATCACTTCGCCAAGGGAGGTCCATGTAGTCAAAGCTATGGTTTTCCCAGTAGTCATGTATGAATGTGAGAGTTGGACCATAAAGAAGGCTGTGCGCCAAAGAGTTGATGCCTTTGAACTGTAGGGCTGGAGAAGGCTCTTGGACAGCAAGGAGATCAACCAACCAGTCAATCCTAAAGGAAATCACCCCTGAATATTCACTGGAAGGAATGAAGCTGAAGCTCCAATACTTTGGCCACCGGATGTGAAGAGATGACTCACTGGAAAAGAGCCTGATGTTGGGAAAAACAGAAGGCAGAAGGAGAAGGGGACGACAGAGGACAAGACGGTTGGATGGCATCACTGAGTCAATGGACATGAGTTTGAGCAGGCTCCGGAAGAGGGTGAAGGACAGGGTGGCCTGGCGAGCTGCACTCTATGGGGTTGCAAAGAGTCGGACACGACAGACAGACAGAAGAATAAGACGTTATCTATGTGTGAATGGCAGATTTATGGACAATTCTTACTTTGTAACCTCCTTCTATGATTTCTAAAAAACTTTTTTTTTTTTTCAGGAAAACAGGTACTTTCTAATTACTTTTATAATTAGAAAACACCGGGCAGGGGGTGCGCGCATTCGGCGCCCCTCAGCCAGCTCGGCAGCTTTAGGGGCCAATGTGGCCTGTTGTGACTGAAAGGAAAACGGAGCAAGAAGCCAAGTTCGAGGGGTAGCCCTCACCCCTCTGATCGAGGTCCTGCCGCTTTCACAGCCATAAGCCTCCTTTTTCTCTGGACCTACAGCGTTCGAGCACCCTGCTGGACTGGGCCCCGCAAGTGGCATGGTCACCGAATCCCAGGGCACTGGGCTTCCATGCGCTCGGTGATGGGAACTGGGGAGCCTCGGGGGACCCTTCCCCAACTCTGACTATAGGCTCGGAAAACCCCAATTAGTGAGCAGCAGGCAAATGTGCAATACCAACATGTCTGTGTCTACTGATGGTGCTGTAAGCACCCCACAGATTCCAGCTTCGGAACAAGAGACCCTGGTAAGACCAAAGCCACTGCTTTTGAAGTTGTTGAAGTCTGTTGGTGCACAGAAGGATACTTACACCATGAAAGAGGTTATCTTTTATCTTGGCCAGTATACCATGACTAAACAATTATATGATGAGAAACAACAACATATTGTGTATTGTACAAATGACCTTCTAGGGGATTTGTTTGGAGTACCAAGCTTCTCTGTGAAAGAGCACAGGAAAATATATACAATAATCTACAGAAATTTGGTAGTAGTCAATCAGCAGGAACCATCAGATTCAGGCACATCTGTGAGTGAAAACAGGTATCACCTTGAAGGTGGGAGTGAGCAAAAGAACCTTGTGCAAGAGCCACAGGAAGAGAAACCTTCCTCTTCAGATTTGGTGTCCAGACCATCTACCTCATCTAGAAGGAGAGCAGTTAGTGAGAGAGAAGAAAACTCAGGTGAAACACCTGGTGAACACAAAGAAAGCGCCACAAATCTGACAGCATTTCCCTTTCCTTTGATGAAAGCCTGGCTCTGTGTGTGACCAGGGAGGTATGTTGTGAAAGAAGCAGTAGCCGTGAGTCCACAGGAACTCCATCAAGCCCGGATCGTGACGCTGTTGTTAAGAGGACATTCAGGTGATTGGTTGGATCAGGATTCGGTTTCAGAACATTCAGTGTAGAATTTGAAGTTGAGTCTCTTGACTCCGAAGGTTATAGCCTTAGTGAAGAAGGACAAGAACTCTCAGATGAAGACAATGAGGTATATCGGGTTACTGTGTATCAGGCAGGGGACAGAGACACAGATTCATTTGAAGAAGATCCTGAAATGTCCTTAGCTGACTATTGGAAATGTACTTCATGCAATGAAATGAATCCTTCCCTTCCACCTCACTGCAACAGAAGTTGGGCCCTTCGTGAAAACTGGCTTCCTGAAGATAAAGGGAAAGATAAAGGGAATATGTCAGAGGAAGCCAAACTAGAAAATTCACCCCAAGAAGAAGAGGGCTTTGATGTCTCTGACTGTAAGAAATCTACAGTGAATGATTCCAGAGAATCACATGTTGAGGAAAATGATGACAAGATCACACAAGCCTCTCTGTCTCAAGAAAGTGAGGACTATTCTCAGCCATCGACCTCTAACAGCATCATTTATAGCAGCCAAGAAGATGTCAAAGAGTCTGAGCGAGAAGAAGCACAGGAGAAAGAAGAAAGTATGGAATCTGGTTGCACCCTTAATGCCACTAAACCTTGTGTAATTTGTCAGGGCCAACCTAGAAATGGTTGCATTTTCCATGGCAAAACAGGACATCTCATGGCATGTTTCACATGTGCAAAGAAGTAAAAAAAAAAAAGGAATAAGCCCTGCCCAGTATGTAGACAACCAATTCAAATGATTGTGCTAACTTATTTCCCCTAGTTGATCTACCTGTAAAAATAGAATTATATATTATAAGCCTAAAAATTCAGACATGAAATTTATTTTTTATTTTTTTTTAGTCATATAAAAACAAAATACACTTAGATTTCTCCCAGTAGTAACTATTTCTTACAGGAAAATGTTCATTCTCTTGACAGTTGCGAACTTTCAAAGATGCAAACAAGCATTCACATACTCAGGCACTAAGATCACGTGTCTTATACATTTTCATGCATTCCTCGCAAGTGATGCCCTTGTATACTTCACAGTACTGTATAGAACACAGTAGTACAGCACTTTTATTTCCAGCTCAGGATGTCTAGAAGCAAGTGTAAAAGCCTTGGTGATAGCTGGTATTGCTAAGAAGCAGCAAGTGGTAACAGTGGAGGCAAGTGAAAACAGTTGAGAGAGTGGAATGACAAGAGGAAGAAGTAACTGAAGAACCAAAGAGATGCACAACATCAGGGAGGGATTGCTGTGCTTTGAGGAGGGCCTGTTCATTTTTGAGGCACAGGAGCCTAATGTAGCACAATGCACCATACGTGAAGGTTGCAGCAGCCATTCAGAATGCAGTCCAGTGTTACCATGTCATTTATCTTGAAAAACAGAGCTACTACCCAGTTATCTCTGGATCATTTTTCCAAGAGGGTAGACAGAACTGAATCCAGCAAGCAGCCAGAATCTGTGCTGTCACCATCAGGCGTGAGCAAAATTGCAGCCTGCCTCAGTCTCCTGCGGTTGATGAGCCTTCAGCTCTACCATCTCCCCCCGCTTGCCCTCCTCCAGTCAGTAATTCTTGCCTGTTCACTTGATGCCAGTCCCTGTATCCAGCTGTTGTAGTGTACTACTGTACTTCTTCAAGGTACTGTACTGTAAGGTTAAAAATGTTTTTCTTTAAAAACAAACAAAACAAAACAAAAGAAAACACCAGTACATCATTCTCATTCAAGAGATAAATGATATGTATTTTTACTGCCATGGAAAGATATCTACAACATTATCATTGTGGAAAGAATGCACGTTACAACACTACATACTGTATGATCCCATTTATCTAAAACAACATGGAGAAATTTTCCTGGTGGTCCAGTGGCTAAGATTCCATGCTCCCAATGCAAGAGGCCCAGATCTGATACTTGGTCGGGGAGCTAGATCCCACTTGCTAAAGATCCTGCATGTTGCAATGAAGACTGAGGATCCCATGTGCTGCAACTGAGACTCAGCACAGCCAAAAACTAAATACATATTAAACAAATAAAACATATAATATATATAGGTGCAGGAAGAGTCTAGAAGGATGTTTAAAATGCCAACAGCAAAGGTAACATTTAGGCTATTATTCACCAGCTGTAGTTGCAGTACACTTTGCACCATATCTGGAAAACACTAAATGTATTCATTAAAAATATCTGAAACAATTTGAACTGTTTAATGTCATCCTGTCTCTCTTTGCTTCACCGGTGCTTTAGGGCTTTCCTGATCTCTTTTCTCCAGTACAGTGACCCCTCAAACGCGGACTGTTCTTGTATTCGGAGCTTCACGGCACAATGATACTCCCAGCATTCTTACCCGTTTTCTGCCACAGACCTTCTCGTCCCTGTCAACCACTTCTCAGAAGAATGCTTTGAAATGCATAAGACAAAATGCATAGAAATTGATCAACAATTTACTTCAAGAACGGGTAATATGTGTCTAGAGTAATATGTGTCTCTTCAGTAAACCACTAAACAGTCAGATCTGGAGGTAAGTCTAACAAGTTTGAATTGTGACGAACACAAGTGATATTTCAAAATCTCTAGCCACTGTAATGTGATTAGAACCCATTTTTAAACCTCTATTGGTGACAAAAGCACAGGTACTCCTAAGACTGCCATGGTCTGCCGCTTGTATCTGTCATTACATTTTTAGTGAGAGGTTAACGAGAATAAAGATGGAGTATTTCTCCCTTTCAAGCTTACAGAACCGACTTCTCAAACTTGAGCCAGAACTCTCAAGTTTAGAAATATACACACCAAACCATAACAGCAGTTTTCTCTGCATGGTGGAATTTCCAGAGTGATTTCCACATGCATTTTCTAAATTGTCTACAATGATGTTTTACTTATACAATTAAAAATAAGAGCATAATGAATATTATTTTTCTTCAGTTGTTCATTTTCTTTTGTTTTAAACAACCTGGAAGAATGGTTAAGAAATGTTATACAGGGCTTCCCTGGTGGTCCAGTGGGTAAGGACACCGCCTTGCAGTGCAAGGGGCGCCGGTTCGATCCCTGGCCTGGGAAGATCCCACGTGCCACGGAGTGGCGGGACCCATGTGTCCAATTACGGAGCCGGAGCTCTAGAGCGCATGCGCCCAGAGTCGGCGCTCAGCGACAGAGGCCACCGCGATGGGAGGCCCACAAGAGCCAAAGAACAAAGACGGATGAAAATAGACAAATGAAAGACCAATAGAAGTGGCCTGCCCACCCTCCCCCCAAAAAGAAATGTTATACAGTTGCTTACAAACTATATTGGGCTTCTCGGGTGGCTCAGCTGGTAAAGAATCTGCCTGCAATGTGGGAGACCTGGGTGTGATCCCTTGGTGGGGAAGATACCCCCAGAGGAGGGCATGGCAATCCACTCCAGTATTCTTGCCTGGAAAATTCCAGAGACAGAGGAGCCTGGCGGGCAGTCCATGGATTGCAAAGAGTTGCACACAACTGAGCGACTAACACTTAAAAGCTACAGTAACACACCTGTAGGAAAGAGCTTCAACTTTCCAAAACTACTTATTACAATGACGTGAATCATTGCTATGTTCTTACAAGCAAAGAAAAAAATCCACTGTAATTATTTTGGAGTTAAAAGGACAAAAAGACAAACTGTCACAACTGCAGACATTTGTCTGTGTTTTTTTTGCCAAGTGTAATTCCAAAAACAGCTGAAAATATTAGAGCAAATTAGTACTTAATATGGACTAATACCTTCTGCTGTTTACAAAAACAGAGAACCCAAAAACACGGAAACTTGTATTTTAAAAATAAATGACTAAAAATGTATATACAAATTTAAAATACTTTTCAAAGAAATGTCAAAACTTAAGTACCACTAAAAACTTCAGAAAAACTAAAGTTTCCTTAAATTTTTCAAAAATAATCTACATGTAGACAGTCAGCTAATGCTGAAGAGTGCTCAAGTTGGTGTCTTAGCAGCAAAATGTGGAATGTTCCAAAGGAGATGGGAATGAGGGAAAATGTGCGTATCTCAGAAGCCTGGTTTGATTTCTTTCAAATCTAAAAATAAAACCTTCGGACTGCTCTATTAATAAGTCTAGAAAATGGATGCCTTTTTTTGTGGAAAGCTTTCACAAACACAGAAATAAAAATATCTTCTTCTCGGTTAATAGACCCAAAGGATGTAAACATAAACCAGATGTCAACCCTTGTTTCTCGACAATTCCATTCTCCCTCAGAGCCCTGGTGGGACTCCAGTTGTAAAGATGTTTCCAAAGCACAAGGAGACAGGTGAAAGGAACGAAGGTCTGCACACAGCAACATGGGCCAGGCTCAGAAGGCAAGCACAGCAAGAACGAGGCAGCTGCGGAATGCCACATACAGGAGAATCCCATCCGGGGAAGTTTCAGAGTGCTTCAGATGCTGTATGCGGGGAGGTGGCGCACAGCAGCGAGCCTGAAGGAGAGCACCCCAGCACCTTCAGGGGACAGGCAACCCCCCAGGAGACAGGGCAGCAGGGCAGCCACGCGCAGGGGCGCCACTGGAGCTGTCCCACTGGAGCTCTGTAAGAGCAAGCGGATGTGAACAGGGAACTGCCAACATTTCCTCAGTCAAGAGAAAACACCCACATCAACCCTCTGAGCAGAGCGCGGGGCCAGGAAGAGGGCGAGAGGCCTGCGGAAAAAGCAGTGGGGCTAGCAGGAGGGTGGAAGAGCGGGCACTGAGGAGCCCACCTCCTGAGCAGGGGGGCTTGCGGGGATAACAGAGGTGCCGTCCACAGGGGCTCATCGGGGTGGACCTGGTCCTTGACAAGACAGGAGTGAGCTTGCCTATCCATTTTTACCATGAAAGTCTTGGCAAATAAATAAATAAATAAAAATCAACAGAACTAAGCAGTGGGTTTGGTCCTATAGTTGACTTACAAAAAGAAATCAGGCAAGCTCTCACTCTTTTCTCGGTATCCAATATCAGAGAGTGGAGTGTGTGCGAGAAGCAGCCCTGGGGTAGAAGTGGAGGCAAAGAAAATTCCAGGAAGGGACGTGCGGCGGGAGCCCCTGGGGTCTGATGAGTAGCCACCGAGTCTGCTCAGGGCAGAGGGCCTCCAGAGCCCAGAGGTGGGGGTGACAGGCCAGGTGGCCACCGCGCGTTCCACCACCAGGGGCTCAGGAACCTGTCAGAGTGTGAGGCCACTCAGAAGGAAAATCAAGCCTATTTGACCAGCCAGTGCAACTGTGTCTCATCCGCCACCAGCACACCCTGCCGGTGCAGCTGCTCTGAGACCCCCAGTCTTCACCCCCTCAACCTGACCTTTCAGAGCCGCCCTGACTGTTGTCTCTTGTCGGAGCCTCCAGACGTGCTCCCCCCTCCTCCTCGTGTACTTCCTCCTGGAAGCTGTGTCACTTAGGTCTCGGCGTGGGGGTCACTCTTCAAAGAAGTCTCTTCCCTGACGCTAGCACAAGGTCTAGGTGGGATCTGTCTAATGTTTACGTGCACTCCCAGTGGCCACTGCCCCACTGAGCCTCCTGTAAAATTCGGGTCTATCTGCCTGACTTCTTTTAGACCAGAAGATCACTGAGTGTATGAATAATCCCTAGCATCTAAGACAGGAACTGACAAACAATAGATGCTCAATTAGTACAGGGTAAATGAATAAAGTACTGCCATATAAAGAGCATCACAATCAGAGAAATGAAACGACAGCAATATGGTCCCAAACACTTCCAGGATATTCCTTACGACGTTACAACACAACCAGACAGAACGTCCAGCGGCTGCAGCGCTCTGCAACTTAGAACAAAGTAAACCACTCGACTTTCCTCAAGAGCCACAGATGAGAACAGGTTGAAGTTCTCCTTGCCAAATACAGGGCCCTGTCTCACCTCCTCTGCTCACACAAGGTCATGAAATGGAAGCTTCTGAAGTTTTGTTTTCTCATACTTACTGCTGAAAATAGTTTCTTTCTACCCTAACAAAGAGCTCTCTAGTCTCTACAAATTTGTGCTTATCTACTCATATGTATTTTTTCTCTAAAACTGTGCAATTGAAAGGCCATTCTTGATTTAGCAATATTTATCCAAGTTTAAAATCTATATACCCTTTGACCCAGTAAGTTCCATCTCTAAGAATTTCTCCTACAGTTAAACTTGGCTGTGAAAAATGGTATTACATAAAAGACTATTCACTACAGCATTAAACAAATAAAAAACATGGGAAACATAAATATCCAGAAAGAGATATTTATAAAATTATGGTGTATCCATAATGGACTACTACCCCAAACCCTTAAAATGAGTGATGTGGCTTCTACAGAAATCGATACCAAAAAGCATCAAGATACATTAACTAGAAAGAGCAAACTGTGTGAATGTGTACAGTATTTTACTATTTGGTAAACACACACACAAAATATATACATAAACACATATATAAAAATATATAATAATATGAGGTATCTAGAATAGCCCACTTCATAGGAGATAAAGTAGATGAGTGACTGCCAGGGGCTGGGGAAGGAGGAGGACCGGGGAGCGCTCGTGAGTGGGGATCATCCCAGCCTCCGGAGACACACAGCGCCGACGGCGGCGCCATAACGAGAACGTGCTCGGCATCACTGACCTGTACACTTAATAGCTGTAACAGGAACCTCTCTGCTATGAACATTTTATAGTTTAAAAATCACACACACACACTCACAGATGAATCAGAAACTGATAAAGATGGTTGCCTTCAGGGAGAGAAATGGATGTCTCGGGACAGGGTGGCAAGGAGATCTTATACCATACAACCTTTTATGCCACCTTTTTAATGCTGTACTACATACCTAACTATTTTTAATTATCATTAAAAACCTTAGCCTTATACAAGAAGTCGTTTCCTTAATCACACCATTTACATCATTTCTTTAAGTAAAAAAAAATTAGGATTCCACTTCAGTTTTGAGGGTACTTATTAGATTTAAATGATTCAAGCTACAAAAAATTACACTTGTTTCCCTTATATTCACCAAAACCCTGTCTTTATTTTTATCAGCTATTACAGAAAGCTTCAAAATCATCATAGAAGAAAATTACCATTTTTAACAGCACGCAACTTTTATTCCATCACAACCAAGACAGTTGAATATAGAAGTATTTTAACACAAAAAAGCCCTCATCATAAATCAAGACACAAATCAGCCCACAATTAAACAAGTTAGAAAACAAACTATGCTTATGCTGCAGTCTACTATAAAGCTCCAGCTTCTGCATCAGAATTTAAAACACACACATGGGGCTTCCCTGGTGGTCCAGTGGGTAAGGTCACCACCTTACAGCGCAAGGGGCGCCAGTTCGATCCCTGGCCTGGGAGGATCCCACGTGCCGCGGAGCGGCTGGACCGATGTGTCCAATCACCGAGCCAGAGCTCTGGAGCGCATGCGCCAGAGCCAGTGCTCTGCAACGAGAGAGGCCACCGTGATGGGAGGCCCACAGGAGCCAAAGAACAAAGATAAATAAATGAAAGATCAATAGAAGTGGCCAAAAAAAAAAAAAACACAAAACCTAACAACAAAAACACACACACACACATATACCCTCTGGATTCTTCCTGGTTCATCTTAAAACCTACTTTTGTGAAGATCTACTAGTAAGTCTTCCAGAATGAGCACTGTAGTCATGCAGCTGGCATCATGACCTCTGCTGCCTTCCCAAGCACCCCATGCCCATTCAGGAAGGCAGAACTTGAAGGGCCCGGCACCACCCCAGCTCAAATCAGGGGCTAAAACATTTGTTGGGTAAATGAATAAATGATGATCTGCTGACAGGCTTGCCATCAAGAGCCTCACAGAGAAAAAAATTCAGAAAGAAAAAAGTAAGAGAAGCTGTGTTCACTTAAGGTCAGCAAGTAATAAAGGTGAAGAAGAGATGACTGGCTCACCAAGCGGTTATGACGGAACTGGCCAGCTGGGCTCCAGACCTCACCCCATCCCAAAGTTCAACACAAAAACAAGGATTTCCACTACTCTACAAAAAGTACAAGACAACTTACCTATAAGGTTCTTCTGCCTGTATCAAATACGTAGGTGTTTATGAATACAGAACATCATCAAGTTTTTCAGGAAGAAAGAAAATATAGATGAATAATGCCATGTCATATATAACAAAACAAGAAAAATATCTACATGATGACAATTAATATCCTTTATACATTAAGAGTTATAAATTAACTTAAAAAGAAATATCCTGATGGAAGAATAAATGCAGTACATGAACAGGCAATTCACAAAAACCAAATAAAAATGGCCAATGACTACTGATGTTCAGCCCGAGTAATAATCCAAGGAGCACAAATTTTAAATGGATATCCAATTCTGCCAGGGTATGGGAAGTTGCACTTGCTAAGACTGTCATGGGAAATGGGACAGACATTTTGGAAGGTGATGTGGTTAAGTACCCACCAGCAACTCCAAGTCTAGGCAGCCATTCTCCAAAAGGACTGGCACAAGAGGACATTCAATCCAATAGCATCTTTAATAGTGAACCATTGGGAAAACCAAAAGGGAACAATGCATGACAGTAAGACGGCACCAAACCACGCTCCTATTTAACAGAAATGAGGCAAAGAAATGTATCACATGGATAGATGCAGGATCCATACAATGCTATCCTCATGCTGTCAAAATACAATAGGTACATATCTGCATAGCCTGAGAAGATTCAAAAGGATCTATGTTAAACTATTAATGGCAGTTACTCTGGGGAGTGGGTATAGAGAGTAATGCGAGCTTTTGCTTTTACACTTGATATACTTTAAAACAGTTTGAATTTTCTATATAAAAAAAGCATGTATTATTTTTGTAATTTATTAAAAAGGAAAAGAAAAATAGCAAGATATGGATCTATTACAGACAGGTTCTGTCCTTTGAGAACTCCCTTCAAAGTTCCTTGAAGCTGGGCTTTCCTGATGGTCCGGTGTGTAAGGACACCGCCTTGCAGGGCAAGGAGTGCCAGTTCGATCCCTGGCCTGGGAGGATCCCACCTGCCGCGGAGCAGCTGGGCTGATGTGTCCAACTACCAAGCCGGAGCTCTGGAGCGCACGCGCCCAGAGCCAGTGCTCTGCGACGAGGGAGGCCGCTGTGATGGGAGGCCCACACGGGCCAAAGAACAAAGATAAATAAATGAAAGATCAACAGATGTGGCCAAAAAAAGAGTTCCTTGAAGCTTAAATGGCCATGTCTCTCCCATTCATAAGTAATAAGAGATCTTTTTAAAAACATATCTTCCTTTCTACACTTCTCAGAAGAAACTATATAGTCACCACCGTTCTGTTTTATAAAATCCATTTGTAATCCAAGAAAAAGACTATTAAAAACATAAATCACCCCTTCAGGCCTAATATCTACCAGAGGAAATCCATTCACTGTCTTCATTACATTTAGTCCACACAATTTCTGAGACAATGCACAAAGCACCAGGCACAAAACTCCCACCAGCATAAATACGTGGTGTACAAAGAATGCCCTGTTAGCAGGGCCCAGAGCACACCCCACAGTGGTAAATGGGAATGACGATTTGAGTCACAGGATCAGAAGAACCAAATTTGGGACGTGGAGGCAGTGTGATGCTCTTCACTTCCTTCTATACCTTTTATTCTCCTCCACCCAAACCCTGTCCCTTGCACAGCCCTGAAATAGGCTGCTACAGACGTCCACACAGCTTTAGACTTAAGCATCAGAAATCACTACAGAGATATAACAAAGTACTGCTTGAGGGTCTCAGCTGGAATCACAATGGCAGCATTTATGTAGACTCACATTTTGTTCTTTGGAAAAGAAATGGAAAAATAAAATTAGAATGTTCAGTCTTACCACACGGAATGTTTGAAATCCAGATGTCAAAGTATCAAACGTGGATGTGGACTCTAAAAAAAGCTTAAGATACTAAGCCTAGCAGTTTAGAAATTAAGGAACCACTCGTTTTTACAAAATTCAACTCCAGGCAGTGGCGCCAGAGTAGCCCAGAGCACAGCTGACAGAGCCCCTGAATGTCAAATGGCCTAGCGTTCCAGCTTTTCAAAAGGCATTCATTCTACTCTAGAGTCTGAAGAGCCAGAAGTGGGTGCTCTCCGCAGGCCCTGTGGGAGGAGTGTGGCAAGCAAACGCCATTTGCCATGGGCTCCTCTTGTCTGGCAACAGCCTTCAGGAGGTCATCCTTCTAGAGGATCAGACGCTGGCTCCCACATCTGAAAATGCATTACTGCTACTCACTAATGTTGACCAGGAAGTCATTTACCCAAAACCAAAGCAAACAAAGCACCACGCTGAAGGCCGCTAGGCGATAGCAGCAGCAGCAGGTGAAGAGCTCAGTAAAAGTGCTCTCAGCTCAGCTGACCTGCCTGAAGGTGAACTGAAGGTGCAGGTCACCAGTTCCAGCTCTAATCTGACACCCGCCCCCAGATCACACTGTGGCTACCAAGTAGCCTTACCCAAACTGACCTTTCAGGGCTCAGGGAAGTGACTTTTTTTTATTATATGGCACAGTTTGGCACAGTTATGTCTTTAGTCTTTGGGGTACTTTTATACTGTTCAAGAGTAGTATATCTTGTTTTATTCCTTTTTTTTTTTTTTAAAAACAGATGGCCAAACCAGGACATATACTAAAAAAAAAAAAAGGAAGGTTACTTACCTGAGCCCTAACATTCCAGCTACCATGGAATCTTGTTGGAGCTGGTCTACAGAAGCAAGATGTATTCTGGGGAGTCACATGTCACATCAAAGCAGGAACTGGTGAGTCTGTACTTTTATGGAGCCTAAAACAAAGAAAATCGTAAGTTGAAAGCCCCCATTGTGCTGAACGACCTTTTTCCCAGGGCTATTTGGGACATTTAGAAGATAAACATTCAGACAAAGTACTATGCTGTTTCCCAGCTTACCTAGCTAGACACAAAGGATAAACTGGAATTTACTGGCACATAACACACAGTGCAAAAGGAAAGATTCATGAGTGTTAGTACTGACACTATCACAGGTCTTGTCACCCCGAGGGACATTTTGACACTATAAAGCATATAGTTAGTAAGCGATCTCTGGTTAAGTATTTCTTGCAACATGTCATACAGAAATACTCAGGAAGAAAAGACATGTTCAAGAGAACATGCAACATCAAAATGCCATCCCAAGAACACATGAAATCCAGAGTCAGTCTCCCTTCATTTTCAAGCAGCTGAAGTTGCAACAAACTGCTGTGACGTTCCATGAAGAGCGCTGAGCCCTGAGAGAAGAGAGGTGGCACCGACAGAAACCAAGTACCTGGGAGATCCTCAGCCATCCTCGAAAATACAGAAGTCTGTTTTTAAGCACTCGCTTTTAAGCTTCTCAGTGAGTCAAACTGTTCAACAACTGAGTTCATAGTTTGATACTGCGTTTGAACACATGTTCTAAGAAGGTCTTCTGTCACTCCACTTTCCATCAAGAAAACCAGCATTTCACTGGTAAAACCTAAACCGCCCAATATTAGCTCATCTCTGATACCTTGCTGGTCCAAGAGCTGCATTTTATCTCTGGACTAAAAAAAGTCTAGCGTGTACAACTTAAGAGACTATTCACACAATTACTCATGTAATCTAACCCAGAGGAAGGGCAACACCAACCAAGTCTTTCACTGCCAGTCTGTAACTACCAGGATGGTACCTGGAATTATCTATCGAGGTGCAGTGAGGCCTCAGATTTCCCTTGAACAGTCAAGTCACAGAATGAGTTGAAATCCCAGAAGTCAAGGTTACAGCATTATTCATCCTGGCATCCTGGCTGGGAGGCCCTAGGAAATCCACAACTCACAGCTGCATTTTTTGGGGGGCAAATTGTATTTTTATTTGTAAACTGAGGGACCTGGACTAAGGTTCCTTCTAGCTCTGAGAGTTGAAGATGTCTGATAACTCAAGATTTTGGGGAGGGGGGGGGAAGGAGTCAGCAAATGAGAGCGCACAGGTGAAGAGCCAATAATGCAGTGCTTTACAAGCCCGGATATGCAGCACCCTCACTCGGCTCTCAGGCACGGAGGTCTTCCTAAGGCTTTGTCCCAAAAGCCCGAACTTCTGCAGAACTACAAGACAGCTCTGCTAGACAGACGCGCACACCAGCAAAACCAAAGTGCCTACATGAGAAAGGCCAAAGCTCTATTCTGTAGAATGGTCACACACCCAACCCCTTAAACGTGGGAGTGGGCATGCCCTATCAGCCCCCAAACTCCCATTCTCACTCAGTTCCCCTCCACACCGCACGCACTACCAAAGGGGTAGAACCAAGCATTTAAGCAATACCATGCAGATCAAGCTTTCAATAGGAAGAGGCTCCTTGCCCAATAAAGGCAGAAGAGCACAGCTTTTGTGTCAGGGAATCCAAGGAAGAGAAACTCCATCCTACCTGAACCGAGGGAAAGGCACAGTGGTGACAGCGACAGCTGGACCGCAGGGGACTGCTGCAGAAGCCCTGAGGAGGAGGCCCTTCCACTGGAGCAGCCAGAATGCTCTACCCAAGCAAAAAGGTTGCGCCTGCCAGCCACACAAGGCTGGTCTGCACACATGTCACCAGCAAAGCGGGCGGGGAGAGCACACAGTGCCTGCCCCGCTCCCCGGAGCCGCCAGCTCAGGACCGCTTTGTCCTCTCTGCGCTAAAAACACGAGTTACTACAAATGTCAAACACTTTCTATACTCTTCTCATAGAGAATTCAGGCAGGCTGGCCACAAACTGCTCTTAGCCAATTAAAAGATTTTCACTGATATTCACCTTTACAAAAGATCACAGGTTCCAGGAGACATCATTTATCATGTACATAGTCCCACGCAGGTGTACTAGTGGTGGAAATCGGCCTCCAGTAAGGAACTAACACTTTTCGATCTGCTCTTCTTTATTTTAGGTTCAAGAAACGAGCTTCTCATTCCATCTCCACGTGGAGGAAGGGGTATTCGGGAAGGGGCAACATCCTATTGGACTCATCTAGCCGGTTCCTCTGTCAAATTCCACAGCCTGCCTCCGCATCCCACTAGATTCAGCCAAACAGGCAGGGCCAGCAGGGGAAGAATGGCTGTGGCTGGACATTGCAAATGAAACGCAAAACTGTACTCGAACCCTCCCAAAACATAAGCGGTGCAAAAGCTGGAGTGTGGTTGGACTGCATCATGCTCTGTCAGGTGAAACAAAGACCCGGGACTCTAAAGCATTTCAGGCAAATCTAACAACAAAAACGAGCATGGGGTGACAGGCTAGTATTGGCAAGAAAGCCACAGAGCTTTTCCTCAAGCTGTTAGAACACCGTGACTTAAGAGGCCACCGGGCACTTTGCAGAGAAACTGTATTCTGGAAGCTGCTGCAGTTGAAAGTGACAGGGATATGATGGAACAACTTACTGGAGTGGCACCCAAGAGCTAATGCACTGCCGACGACGCAAAACAAAACAGAGCCCTTGCCCTGTCGTGTCTCAGGCTCAGAGGTACAAACTCCGGAATCTTCATCAAGTGAGGCTTGTGTGTGCACGCGCGTGCAGTCAGCAATGCACCTCAGCGAACCGTCACCTAGCTGATACAGCACGAAAGGGTGTTCTGTGGCCACTTACTTAGTCAACTCTACTCCTAGGAGACTGACTGTGCCCTCTGAGGTTCTGATGTGTCTGGGTACAAAACAGAAGCAAATCTTTCCTAGGCTCCCTGACTCAGACTGAGAAGTTCTTAAAAGCCCATAAATAAGCCTAATTCCCTAAATCCCTAGTGGAAATTCCCAGAAGATATTAAAAAAAAAAACAGATTTTTTTTTTAAAAAAATGAAGACTCAGCATATTTCAAAGGACCCAAGAGGTTAGAAGTTATTCTTAGTTGAAATCACTCAGATGCAGATAAAGATTCTGGCAGTGGAACCCAAATCTCTCCTGTACAGTAACTGCCTTTTAATACTGATTGTTACCACCAACGCCAGAATGTGCTTCATTTCTGTAATACAGCAAAATGCCTAAAACTTGCCTGAGTCCTAAAGGTCTAAGCTACTCAGCCTCAAAGCTGAGCAGGTTCGGTTCCACCATCACCAACCGCCCCCTGAATCTGATGCTGCCACCTCACAACTGGGGACACCGATCCCGCCCAGCAGACACACAGCTCTGAACGGCTCTGCAGAGCCTGGTTCCTGTTCCTGGAAACACCAGAGGCACACATGTGCCTGACCATGAGTCAGGAATATTAGTTTTGTGCTGGAGCCCATTTCTGCTGTGACCGATCCACGCCGAACACACCGTAACAGAAGCGACGGTCACCGAGGTGTGTACTCCAGAGCCAGCCTTCCCCCCTGGAACCCATACTCAGCAATGCCCTGCACCGTTTCCTCTGTAAAAGCAATCTTTAAACTCTTTACAATGACCTTAAATCTTCAGTGCAAAACCACAAAAACATTGCCACGAATAAGTCACCTGAGTTTCGGTTTGGGTGACTCAGACCCAAACTAAAAAGAAAATAAACTTTCAAGGACCAACTGATAGGAACCACAGCGACGTGGTGAACTTGCCCCATCTGGTACTGGTGATCTTGAGTAGGGCGCGCTCCAGGACTATGGAAGCCCGTCACAGACCGAGTCCCACTCCACTTATGTAACTGGAAGATCGCCGGCGACGGAGGGGGGGAGGACAGGAGGGCGCTCGTACTCTGGGGCCATGGCACCCCCAAACGCCCGGGGGCGGACGCCCATCGAAGAGCCTCCTGCACTGCCGGACACACAGTCCCCTTCCCCACGGCTCCCGATGGCAACTATAACCGCCTCTTTCTGATGAGCTGTGGGGCCAGGAACACAATGCCTGGTGCCTTTTGTGGGTGGACAATAACTCCCACCTACTTGTTCCTGCTAGATGCGAAAGGAACGCTCTCGCGGGGGGGGCGGGGGAGCAGAAAGTCATGGAATGGGCGAGAAGGAGGGGGAGGCAAAGCCTGGAGATGGGGGTGAGAGCCCGGGAGCCCTTGTGGCGCACTCTCCCGACGGGCGGCGGACTGCGCACGCGCGCCAGTGGGGGGGCCGAGTAACGGGAGAGGGGGCGCGCGAGGGAGGGAGATGGGAAAGCGCGAGCCAGGGAGAGGCCGGGGCCGCGGGCGCGCGACGGCGCCGCGGGCCCGAAGCCCCGCGAAGGGCACGACGCGCGCGCAGCCCCGACCGGCGAAGCCCCGGCGACAGGGGCGCCCTCGGGCCCCGGGGCCGGGATGCGCGCCGACGGCGGGAGGGCGGGGAGAACCAGGCGAAGGCAGCCCTAGGAGGCCGCGCCGAGGACGGTCACCCGCAAGTGCGGGTAACGGGCCGGTGGGGGGCCGTCACCAGCGGGAGGGGGAGGGTAGAGAGGAGGGACGCCATCCGCCAGCCGTGTCGCCCGACCCCGCGGGCCCCTCCCGCGCCACGTCCCGCCCCTACCCCCCGCCCCCCAGCAAGGGCCCCCGCCCGCAGCCGCGGCGGTCCCACTCACAGTCTCTCCTCCTCGCCTCCTCCTCCTCCTCCGCTCGGCGCGGCAGCGGCGGCGGCGGCCATTTTCCGGACGGCTTTTACCACAACCCTCTCTCCGAGAGGAGGGAGCGCGCGCGCCGCCGACGCCGAGACCCCGCACGGCCGACGTCGCGCCCCGCCCTCCAAGCCGGCCTGCGCTCAGCTGCACCTGCGCGCCTGCGCCCCGCCCCCGGGACTGGCGCGAGCCGACCCGCCATTGGGTGAGGCGGCTGGGGTGGGGCGGAGCCTCGGCGGCGACACCTACAATTGGCGGTACTTCGTGTCCGTTCCGGCAGGGGAAAAGGGGGCGGACGCCCCGTCTAGCTGCCGATTGGCTGCCAACGGCCGTCATTTGGGAAAAAGTGGTGGCTTGGGCGCCGAGGGGTGGTTTAGTGGGCGGAATTTGAATATTAAGGATTAATGGGCCCTTGCTGATGCTGGGACAAATGAAGGCCTAGGCTCCGGACGCCTGTTTGCGCGACCGTCCCGGTCCCTTGACCCGCTATCCACCAACACGCAAAATACATTGCTATAAGCCTTTCACAGCACTCGCATTTTCTCCATATCACCACCTTCAGTAGAAACAGCAAAGTTGCCTAACATTGTTCCGGGCAAGGGACCTTAGTTTAAGAGGCCTATCCAAGGCATTCTTTCACCTGAGTCTACCTTGTGCCACACTTTCAAATGGGCAGGGAATAAACTGAACAAGGAATCACAGCCTTGGCCTTCTAGAAACTGGGTTGGAGCAAGAGGGTGCATACCGAGGCTGCACTTTGAGAGCTGTCATTGTTGTATGAGATGCTTTAGAGTAGGTAGGCAGAAGGGGCAGTGGGAACACAAACGAATCAGCACTTACCCTTGCCTGGAAGAGGTGATTTGGGACTTACGATCCCACAACGCTAATGTGGAAAAATAAGAGTATGAGAAAAGTTTTAGCTAATGGAGTGTTCAGGATAGACCTGTCAAAGCAACTTTACTCTAATTCCTGCTATCATCCAATTCATCCAATGCTCTTTGTGCTACTTCTGTGGTTAACAAGGAACCCTCTGATTCTGATGTGACTCCCTCCCCCACCCCCATTCATTCATTAAATCCCTTTTATGTGCCAGGCACTGTTTCAGGTTCTGGATGCACAGTATTGTTAAGACACCGAATTAACATTCTTTTTTTTTTTTTAAGATTTATTTATTTATTTATTTATTTTGGACGGGGATCGGGTTGGGGAGGGAGGGGAGCGGGCGGGCCACTTCTATTGGTCTTCCATTTCTCTATTTTTCATCCGTCTTTGTTCTTTGGCTCCTGCGGGCCTCCCATCGCGGTGGAGTCTGTTGTCGCAGAGCGCCAGCTCTGGGCGCATGCGCCCCAGAGCTCCGGCTCGGTGATTAGACACATCAGTCCAGCCGCTCCGCGGCACGTGGGATCTTCCCAGGCCAGGGATCGAACCGGCGCCCCTTGCACTGCAAGGCGGTGTCCTTATCCACTGGACCACCAGGGGAAGCCCCGAATTAGCATTCTTACAGGAGAAGATTCAGAGTGACATACAAGTAAGTATAAAATATAATGTCACATAATGATAAGAAGTTGAGGTAGATAAAGCAACAGTGAAAGGGGTGCTATTTAGATACCCACAGGCTTTTGCTCTCATTTTATTCCCCCATATGGTTATCTATGACCAGTGTGTCCTCTTGGCAAAACTCTGTTAGCCTTTGCCCTGCTTCGTTTTGTACTCCAAAGCAAAACTTGCCTGTTACTCCAGGTATCTCTTGACTTCCTACTTTTGCATTCCAATCTCCTATGATGAAAAGGACGCCTTTTTTGGTGTTAGTTCCAGAAAGTCTTGTACATCTTTATAGAAATGAAGCTTCTTCAGCATTAGTGATTGGGGCATAGACCTGCATAACTGTCATGTTGAATGGTTTGCCTTGGAAACAAACTGAGATTATTCTGTCATTTTTGAGATTGCACCTAACTGAATGTAGAGTTCCAAAGATAGCAAGGAGAGATAAGAAAGCCTTCTTAGGTAAACAATGCAAAGAAACATTGTTCATTGGCTCAGTAGTGTCTGACTCTTCGTGAACCCATGGAATGTAGCAAACCAGGCTTCCCTGTCCTTGACCATCTTGCAGAGCTGGCTCAAACTCATGTCCTTTGGTCGGTGATGCCATCCAACCATCTTATCCTCTGTAGACCCTTCTCCTACTGTTTTCTATTTTTGCCAGCATTAGGGTCTTTCCAATGAGTCAGCTTCTCACGTCAGGCGGCCAAAGTACTGGAGCTTCAGATTCAGCATCGGTTCTTCCAATGAATATTCAAGGTTGATTTCCTTTAGGATTGACTGGTTTGGTATCCTTGTAGTCCAAGGGACTCTCAAGAGTCTTCTCCAACCAAAGAAATAGGGGGAAACAATAGAATGGGAAAAACTAGAGATCACTTCAAGAAAATTGGAGACATCCAGGAAATATTTTATGCAAAGATGGACACCATAAAGGACAGAAACAGTAAGGACCCAACAGAAGTAGAAGAGATTAAGAAGAGTTGACAAGAATACACTGAAGAACTGTACAAAAAAAGGTCTTAATGACCCAGGTAACATGATGGTGTGGTCACTCACCTAAAGCCAGACATCCTGGAGTGTGAAGTCAAGGAGGCCTTAGGAAACATCACTATGAACAAAGCTAGTGGAGGTGATGGAATTCTAGCTCAGCTATTTCAAATCCTAAAAGATGATGCTGTTAAGCACTACACTGGATATGTCAGCAAATTTGGAAAACTCAGTAGTGGTCACAGAACTGGAAAAGGTCCATTTTCATTCCAATCCCAAAGAAGGGCAATGCCAAAGGATGTTCATACTACCCTATGGTTGCACTCATTTCACATGGTAGCAAGGTCATGCTCAAATCCCTTCAAGCTATGCTTCAACAGCACCTGAAGCAAGAAATTCCAGATGTACAAACTGGATTTAGAAAAGGCAGAGGAACCAGAGATCGAATTGCCAACATCCATTGTATCATAGAAAAAGCAAGAGAATTCCAGAAAGATATCTACTTCTGCTTCATTGACCATGTGAAAGCCTTTGACTGGGTAGATCACAACAAACCGTGGAAAATTCTTAGAGATGGGAACACCAGACCACCTTACCTACCTCCTGAGAAACCTGTACACAAGTTGAGGAGCAATAGTTAGAATCAGACATGAACAACAGACTAGTTCAAAATTCGGAAAGAATTAAGTCAAGGCTGTATACTCTCACCCTGCTTACTTAACTTTTACGTAGAGTACATCATGCAAAATGCTGGTCTGGATAGAGCACAAGCTGGAATCAAGATTTCCAGGAGAAATATCAACAACCTCAGATATGCAGATGATACCACTCTAATGGCAGAAAGTGAAGAGGATCTCAAGAGCCTCTTGATGAAGGTGAAAAAGAAGAGTGAAAATGCTGGCTTAAAACTCAAAATTTGGGCTTCCCTGGTGGTCCAGTGGGTAAGGACACCGCCTTGCAGTGCAAGGGGCGCCGGTTCGATCCCTGGCCTGGGAAGATCCCACATGCCACGGAGCGGCTGGACTGATGTGTCCAATTACTGAGCCGGAGCTCTGGAGCGCGTGCGCCCAGAGCCGGTGCTCTGAGACGATAGAGGCCATGGCGATGGGAGGCCCACACGGGCCAAAGAACAAAGATGGATGAAAAATAGACAAATGAAAGACCAATAGAAGCGGCCCACCCGCCGCCCCTCCCTCCCCACCCCACCCCTCCCAAACTAAATCAATAAATAAATGTTTAAAAAAAAAAACAACTCAACATTCAAGAAAACTAAGGTCATGGCATCTGGTCCCATCACTTCATGGCTAATAGATGGGGGAAAAGCAGAAGCAGTGACAAATTTTCTTTTCTTGGGCTCCAAAACTACTGTGGATGGTGAGTGCAGCCATGAAGTTAAAAGATGCATGCTCCTTGGAAGAAAAGCTACGATAAAGCTATGCATGCTAAGTCACTTCAGTTGTGTCCACCTCTTTGAGGCCCTATGGACTGTAGCCTGCCAGACTCTTCTGCCCATGGAATTCTTGAGGCAAGATTACTGGACTGGCTTTCCATGTTCTTTTCCATGGATCTTCCCAGCCCAGGAATCAAACCCATGTCTCTCAACTCTCCTGCATTGGCAGGTGGGTTCTTAACCCCTGGTATCACCTAGGAAGCCCTATGGAAAATCTAGATAGCATATTAAAAAACAGAGACATCACTTTGCCGACAAAAGTCTGTATAGTCAAAGCTATGGTCTTTCCAGTAGTCATGTATGGATATGAGAGTTGGGCCATAAAGAAGGCTGAGTGCTGAAGAATTGATGCCTTTGATCTGTGGTGCTGGAGAAGGCTCTTGAGAGTTCCTTGGACTGCAAGAAGATCAAACCAGTCAGTCCTAAAGGAAATCAATCCTGAATATTCATTGGAAGGACTGATACTGAAGCTAAGGCTCCAATATTTTGGCCACCTGATGTGAAGAGATGACTCATTGGAAAATACCTTGAAGGTGGGAAAGAATCAAGGCAAAAGGAGAAGAGGGCAGCAGAGGATGAGATGGTTGAATGGCATCACCAACTCAATGGACATGTGTTTGAGAAAACTGTAGGAGACAGAGAAGGTCAGGGGAGCCTGGCGTGCTTCAGTCCATGGATTTGCAAAGAGTCAGACACAACTTAGAGACTGAACAACAACAATATTTCCAATCATAAACAGAAAAGAAAGTAGTCTCTTTAAACTTATTTTATGGGCTTCCCCTGGTGGTCCAGTGGGTAAGGACACCGCCTTGCAGTGCAAGGGGCGCCGGTTCGATCCCTGGCCTGGGAAGATCCCACATGCGGTGGAGCGGCTGGACCAGTGTGTCCAATTACCGAGCCGGAGCTCTGGGGCGCATGCGCCCAGAGCCGGCGCTCTGCGACGACAGACGCCACCACTATGGGAGGCCCACAGGAGCCAAAGAACAAAGACGGATGAAAATAGAGAAAGACGAATAGAAGTGGCCCGCCCGCTCCCTTCCCTCCCCAACCCGACCCCCACCCAAAATAAATAAATAAATATAAATAAATAAATAAATAAATAAATAAACTTATTTTATGAGAGTAGTATAATTACTATAACAAACCAATGAAAGAATCATACAGAATATGGGAAAGTATGTAAAAATTCTAGAGAAACTGAATCCAGCAGTATATATTGATATATCCTAACCAAGTTGAGTTTTATTCTAAGATTTCAAGGATGGTTTAAAATTAGAAAATCAAACTTAACAGATCATGTCAATAAATGCAGAAAAAGCCGTTGATAAAATTCAATACCTACTTATGATAAAAAGAAAACCAGCAACAACTCAGAGAACTCTGAGTAGAAGGGAATTTCCTTGGAATGCAAGAAGATCAAACCAGTCAGTCCTAAAGGAAATCAATCCTGAATATTCATTGGAAGGACTGATACTGAAGCTAAGGCTCCAATATTTTGGCCACCTGATGTGAAGAGATGACTCATTGGAAAATACCTTGAAGGTGGGAAAGAATCAAGGCAAAAGGAGAAGAGGGCAGCAGAGGATGAGATGGTTGAATGGCATCACCAACTCAATGGACATGTGTTTGAGAAAACTGTAGGAGACAGAGAAGGTCAGGGGAGCCTGGCGTGCTTCAGTCCATGGATTTGCAAAGAGTCAGACACAACTTAGAGACTGAACAACAACAATATTTCCAATCATAAACAGAAAAGAAAGTAGTCTCTTTAAACTTATTTTATGGGCTTCCCCTGGTGGTCCAGTGGGTAAGGACACCGCCTTGCAGTGCAAGGGGCGCCGGTTCGATCCCTGGCCTGGGAAGATCCCACATGCGGTGGAGCGGCTGGACCAGTGTGTCCAATTACCGAGCCGGAGCTCTGGGGCGCATGCGCCCAGAGCCGGCGCTCTGCGACGACAGACGCCACCACTATGGGAGGCCCACAGGAGCCAAAGAACAAAGACGGATGAAAATAGAGAAAGACGAATAGAAGTGGCCCGCCCGCTCCCTTCCCTCCCCAACCCGACCCCCACCCAAAATAAATAAATAAATATAAATAAATAAATAAATAAATAAATAAATAAATAAACTTATTTTATGAGAGTAGTATAATTACTATAACAAACCAATGAAAGAATCATACAGAATATGGGAAAGTATGTAAAAATTCTAGAGAAACTGAATCCAGCAGTATATATTGATATATCCTAACCAAGTTGAGTTTTATTCTAAGATTTCAAGGATGGTTTAAAATTAGAAAATCAAACTTAACAGATCATGTCAATAAATGCAGAAAAAGCCGTTGATAAAATTCAATACCTACTTATGATAAAAAGAAAACCAGCAACAACTCAGAGAACTCTGAGTAGAAGGGAATTTCCTTGATCTGATCAAAGTCACCTATTAAAAAACTTAAGGCAAACATCATGTTTAATGGTGTAAGAACAAAGTGAGAAACAGAATAAGATATATGGAGCAGCATCATTCATGTAAAATAAAACAAACATCCTTGACCTCCCATTCTCTTTTAAATTTTATCCTTGTAGTTTCATTATGAGGAGAAAGACCCATTAATCCCAAATGGATCCCCTTGCTGTTAGGATGCAGCCATACAGACCCAGCCAGTAACGAGCTGGCAAAGAAATGGGAAAAAAAGATTCAGCTCATGCTAGGAAAATTATAAAACAGCTGGGGAAAAAACAATAAAACTGGCCTACAAACCATATTTAAAAAGTATAAAACTTTACTGAAAAAATGAAAGAAGCCCTGAAAATAATAGAAATTACCACAATCCTGGAAAGGAAGAGTTAATATAATAAAACTGTCAATTCTTCATAAATCAATCTGAAAATTCTTTGAGTCAAAATCTAGGTGTTTTTATGGAGTCTAACAAGTTTATTCTATATCAAGAAGAGTAACTATTGAAAACATTTTTGAAACAGAAACCAATGATGAGAGTCTTGCCAAATTCCTTAGTTTGAATAAACGGAACTTAAATGATACAATTTCACTCTTGCCATTGAAAAGTAGAAAAATAAACTAGACTTTAAAGTATTTACTAGTAGAACTTAAAATGGGCCATTTAAAAAAATGAGACTACTGTAACATTCTAAAAAGGCCTCCCCTTGAAAATGGGACTATAGAAGATAAAAGCAACAATACAGAATAGATAGCAACTGTCAGGAAAAGCACAACCTGGAGGATTTTATGGATATGGCAGACAGAGCATAAGGTTTTACTCCATCTTTCTAAAAATCCCTTGAACTGATAGAAAGTATATATATTTTTAGAGCAAATCCAAAATGACAACAAAATGAGAAAGGTAAAACAATTCAAAATTTTAAAACTAACATCCCAGATAATACCAGAAAACAAAACACAGATAAGTTTCAAACACTATGGAGCATTTCCTGAAGTTGCTTATGAATTAAACCTCTCAAAAAAAAAAGAACTCAACAAATTCCCAAACGTAGAAATCCTGCAGTTCAGTCTCTGGCAACAATACAATAAAATTAAAACTTAAGAACAAAAGAATGGGCAAAAGTAAAACAAAACAAAACAAAAAAAGTAGTCTCCACTTGGAAGTTTCAAAATAGGCTTCAAAATAACTCTTTGGTTAAAGAGAAAACAGAGTAAAATTATGAACTCTTTAGAAATGACCAACAGTGAGAGCCCTAAATATTAAAACCTATGCTGTATCACCAAAGTGGTTACCCAGAAAAAATAATAAAAGCAACTACATTTATTAGAAAAGAGGAAAATACAGAGGGATGGAGTGGGAGTTGGGGATTAGCAGATGCAAACTATTATATATAGGATGGATAAACAACGAGGTCGTACTGTATATGACAAGGAACTATATTCAATATCCTGTGATAAGCCATCATGGAAAAGAGCAGAAAAAAGAATGTCTATATGTGTATAAATGAGTCATTTTGCTGTACAGCACATATTAACACAACACTGTAAATCAAATATACTTCAATCTAAAAAAGGTAAAGAAATATTTGAGTTACTCAAAAGAGGAAAATAGACAAGAAATGAACTGATTCTGGTACATCATGTACACATTTATGTGTACCCACACCCACACATAATCTTCTTTCTTTATCCTGAGATGCTCACTACCAGAAAAGTATCTAGAAACAAAAAGGTGTGAACGCATCGGAGTGAAGAGAATGTGGTGAGGCTGGGAGGTTATCCTCAATGGACAGATTTCAACAATTTTTTGGAAATCAGGTGGGAATTAGTTGATGAATAAAATAGGCAGGAAAAATCCAGCCTAGATTAGACTGAGGGGCTACAGAGTAGGTTGGAGCCAGTTTGCCAGATTTAACACTGGAGAGTAGGCTCAGAATCAGCCAGCATGTGGTGGAAGGCAACAGAATCAAATGGGTCTGAACACCTGGGGATTAATTGCAGGCCCAAATACAGAGTGACGGCATCGTTTGAAACCTCCTCTCCTCTACTAGACAGCTGAGCTAGCAGCTGGTGCAGGCCTGCAGGGAAAATACCTGACAGTTCTCTAAAGAAATTGAATGAAATGTCTATTGAGAACTAGGGCTTCCAGCACAGATGTGGGCAACTCTGTTCCTCAGCTCCCTGCTTTACACAGAGGAGTCATGGCAGGCAAGTGGACCTGTTCCCCTAAAGCTGATTAAATCTGCAAAAGCTATCTAGCCCTTCTTTGATGAATATAAACCACAAAGCATCACCAGAAATTTGAAGAAAGCCTTCCATGTGAAAAATAGTCAAATACAACATATAGGTAAAAAATGAACTTGGAAGAATCCCAGAAAATGCAGAGGAAAATACGAGAAATTTTAAAATTTTAATTAGCATACTTACAGAACTAAGAAAATATTCGAAGAACAAGAACGGAATATTATATAAAAGGAGTGGAGGGTAAGAAACAATTACTGGATATTAAATGTGAATATTAAAGTTCAAATTCCAAACTGAAATACTGAAAGGTAAAACTGAAGTCTAGAAAATAGAACAAAGAAACACAGACAAAAAATATGAGAAAACATAAGGATTTTTGGAAAGTGATATAGGAAGTCCAGCAAGTCTGACAATCAGTTCAGTCGCTCAGTTGTGTCTGACTCCTTGTGACCCCATGGACTGCAGCACACCAGGCTTCCCTATCCTTCACCTTCTCCCAGAGCTTGCTCAAACTCATGTCCATTGACTCAGTGATGCCATCCAACTATCTCATCCTCTTGTAGAGACTTCCAGTCTTTCCCATTTTGTAATTTTCCTTTATTTGTTTTCACTTAAGAAGGCTTTCTTACCTCTCCGTGCTATTCTCTGGAACTCTGCATTCAGATGGGCATATCTTTCCTATTCTCCTTTGCCTTTTGCAGCTCTTCTTTTTTTTTTTTTTTTAAGATTTATTTATTTATTTATTTATTTTGGTGGGGGTAGGGTGGGGAGGGAGGGGAGCAGGCGGGCCACTTCTATTGACTTTTCGTTTGTCCATTTTCATCCATCTTTGTTCTTTGGCCCATGTGGGCCTCCCATCGCCATGGCCTCTGTTGTTGCAGAGCACCGGCTGTGGGTGCATGCACTCCAGAGCTCCGGCTCGATAGTTGGACACATCGGTCCAGCCGCTCCGCGGCACGTGGGATCTTCCCAGGCCAGGGATCGAACTGGCGCCCCTTGCACTGCAAGGCAGTGTCCTTACCCACTGGACCACCAGGGAAGCCCTGCATCTCTTCTTTTCTCAGCTATTTGTAAGGTCTCCTCAGACAACCATTTTGTTGCCTTTTTGCTTTTCTTTTTCTTGGGGATAGTTTTGATCACTGCCTCCTGTACAATGTTGTGAACCTCCATCCATAGTTCTTCAGGCACTCTGTGTATCAGATCTAATCCCTTGAATCCATTTGTCACTTCCACTGCATAATCATAAAGGATTTGATTTAGATCATACCTGATTGGCATAGTGGTTTTCACTACTTTCTTCAATTTAAGTCTGGATTTTGCAATAAGACATCCATGATCTGATACACAGTCAGCTCCAGGTCTTGGTTTTGCTGCCTGTAGAGAGCTTCTCCATCTTTGGTTGCAAAGCATATAATCACTCTGATTTTGGTGCTGACCGTCTGGGGATGTCCATGTGTAGAGTCATCTCTTGTGTTTCTGGAAGAGGGGATTTGCTATGACCAGTGTGTCCTCTTGGCACAACTTTGTTAGCCTTTGCCCTGCTTATAACAGCAGTTTTTGTAACTAGGTCCAACAATAGGTTTTGTAAAATAAAATCAAGAAAAAGGAATAGGAATCAGACCTCATAATAACACTGGAGGATAAAAGATACTAGGACCACAATTAGAAAAAGGTAATAGAGCAATGCTTTCCAACTTCCAAGAGAGACTGATTTTCAATTTATAATTCTAGACCAGCCAAAATATCCATCAAGAGTGACAGTTAAATAAAAATATTTTAAAATATGCAATACCTAAGAAAATTTACCTCTCAAATATATTTTCTTAGGAAACTACTTAAGGATGTTCTTCAGTAAAACAATGGTGTAAGCCAAGAAAAAGGAAGATGTGGGATCCACAAGACAGTGGATTGAATCCAGGAAATTTGTGACAGGAAATACCAGGGATGCCAACTGGGCAGAAGGCCTGATTGGCAGTCAGTCCAGATTGGAATATGAGACTGGACTGGCAGGCTTTGGGAGAGAGGGAAAGTTTTTGTTTTTTCCTAAGTTTATGTATATGAACTCAACATTATTAGTAGTGTGACTGGGAGTTTGAAGAAAATTGAATTTGATGATGATAATTCATTATAGAAAATAAGGAAAGCAATTAGAAACAACAGGAAGAAAAGAATTGTACTGGAAGTTACCATCAAATAAGAAGCAAAGTAAAATATAATTCTGCCAATTGATGATATTTAAGAAAAGAGAATCCATTAGCCCTTGATGCTAAGAAATTTCTCTTTTCAAATGGCCCAGGATTCATCAAATTAGATTTAGAAGAAGGAAATGTAATCCTAGTATACTTCTTCTTGATCTGGCATCTTAAATTATTTACAGAAACCCCACAGTGGGAATTTTTGCTTTTGGTTTTTCAACTTTTAGAGTCAACCTGTGCACAAAACATGGACAAATAAGTTTAGTTATAGTGTGAGGCAGAGCTCTCTTCTCCTTTGGTTTAGTAAAGGGTTCACTCACCAGGCTTGAGTGTTTCTGAGAGTGGTCTTGGGGACCCTGACACACCATATTTAATATTCACACTGTTATCTTTAGTTCCTTGCAAACTTGAATAATACACTCTGGTCTCTTGTTCTATTAACTTTCTATAGCTATGTATCTTTGACTGCTTGGTATCAACTACACTTAGTTGTATATTGTCAGAGTTAGCATGTACATGCCATCCTGATAAAGAAGAAAAGATAATCACTAAGAAGGAGTTAGGAAACCGGAGGAAATTCAGAGAACAAAAGCATACTTGGGTTTGAAGTGGCCAAGAAATCATAGAAGAAACTGAAGTTGATCAGTTCTATGAACATCTAGAAGACATCCTAGAACTAACACCGAAAAATGGTGTCCTTTTCATCACAGGGGATTGGAATGCAAAATAAGTAAGTTAAGAAATACCTGGAGTAACATGCAAGTTTGGTCTTGGAGTACAAAATGAAGCAAGGCAAAGACTAACAGAGTTTTGCCAAGAGAAGGTACTGGTCATAGCAAATGCCTTATTTCAGCAACACAAGAGACAGCTTTACATATGGACATCACCAAATGGTCTATACAGAAATCAGGTTGATTACATTCTTTGCAGCTGAAGACAGAGAACTTGTATATAATTAGCAAAAACAAGACCCAGAGCTGACTGTGGCTTAGGTCATCAGCTCTCCATAGCAAAATTCAGGCTTAAATTAAAGGAAGTGGGGAAAACCACCAGGCCAGTCAGGTACAACTTAAGTCCCCTATGAATATACAGTAGAGGTGACAAATAGATTTAAGGGATTAGATCTAGTAAACAGAGTGCCTGAAGAAATATGGACAGAGGTCCATAATATTGTACAGGAGGCAACGAACAATAAAGAAAAAGAAATTCAAGACGACAAAGCGGTTGTCTGAGGAAGCTTTACAAATAGCTGAAGTAAGAAGACAAACGAAAAGCAAGGGAGAAAGGGAAAGGCACATCCATCTAAATGCAGAGTTCCAGAAAATAGCAAGGAGACACAAGAAGGGCTTCTTCAATGAACAATGTAAAGAAATAGAGGAAAACAACAGAAAGGTAAGACTAGAGACCTCTTCCAGGGGACCTTAGGAAGCACTGCTGCCAATAAAGCTAGTGGAGGTGACAGAATTCCAGCACAGCTGTTTAAAATCCTTAGGGGACCAGGGATATGCATATGACTAATCTGGGATTATAGATATGTATAAACAACAAAACTCTGTAAAAGTTAAAAGTAAAATAAAAAAATATTATAAAATAAAAAAATTAATTTTTTGGCTGCAAAAAAATAAATAAATGAAATAAAATCCTAAAAGATGATGCTGTTAAAGTGGTGCACTCAATATGTCAGCAAATTTAGAAAACCCAGAAGTGGCCATGGGACTAGAAAAGGTCAGTCCGCATCCCGATTCCCAACAAAGGCAATACTAAAGAAGGTTCAAACCACTGGGAAATGGCAGTCATCTCCGTGCTAATAAGGTTATGGTCAAAATCCTCCAAGTTAGGCTTCAGCATGAACTGAGAACTTCCAGATTTCAAGCTGGATTTAGAAAAGGCAGAGGAACCAGAGATCAAATTGCCAACATTTGCTGGGTCATAGAGAAAGCAAGGGAATTCCAGAAAAACGTCTACTTCTCTTTCAATGACTATGCTAAAGCCTTTGACTGTGTGGATCATAACAAACTGTGGAAAACAGAGAGATGGGAATACCAGTCCATCTTACTTGTCTCCTGAGAAAACTGCACATGGGTCAAGAAGCAACAGTTAGAACCCTGCATGGAACAACTGAATGATTCAGGATTGAGAGAGGAGGATTACAAATTTATTGTCACCCTGTTTATTTAACTTATACACAGAGCACATCATGTGAAATGCTGGGCTGGATGAGTTACAAGCCAGGACTCAAGATTGTCAGAAGAAATATCAACAACCTCAGATATGTGGATGATGCCTCTCTAATGGCAGAAAGTGAAGAGGAACTAAAACTCTTGATGAGCATGAACTAGGAGAGTGAGAAAACTGGCTTAAAACTCAATATTAAAAACAAACAAAGATCATGACATCTGATCTCATCACTTCATTGCAAACAGAAGGAGAAAAAATGGAAGCAGTGACAGATGTCCTCTTCTTGGGCTCTCAAATCACTGTGGACGGTGTCTGCAGCCACGAAACTAAAAGCCGCTTGCTTCTTGGCAGGAAAGCTATGGCAAACCTAAACAGTGTGTTGAAAAGCAGAGACATCACTTTGCCAACAAAGATCCGTCTCGCCAAGGCTGTGGTCTTTCCAGCAGTCAGGTGTGGATGTGAGAGCTGGCGCGTAGAGAAGGCAGAGCACCGGAGAGAGGATGTTTCTGAACTGTGGTGCTGGAGAGGGCTCTTGAGAGTCTCGTGGTCTGCAAGGAGATCACACCAGTCACTCCTGGAGGAAACCAACCCTGAAAATTCACTAAAAGGACTGATGCTCAACAGAGGAATGGACAAAGAAGATGTGGGGGGGGGGTGTGGGGGGGGTTACTCAGACATTAAAAAGAAGGAAATAAGGCCATTTGCAGCAATCTAGATGGACCTAGAGATTGTCATACTGAGTGAAGTAAGTCAGACAGAGAAGACAGACAAGGAGAAATATTATATGACATCCCTTTTGTGTGGATCCTATAAAGAAATTACACAAATGAACTTATTTACAAAACAGAGACTCACAAACTTAGAAAACGTACTCATGGTTGCAGGAGGAAGAGGATGGTTGGGGACTTTGGGAAAGTCAAATACACACTGTCATGTTTGAAACAGATAAGCAACAAAAATCTCTTGTACAGCACAATGAACTCTGCTTAAGGTTATGTACCAGCCTGGGTGGGAGAGGGGCTTGGGGGAGAATGGATCCATGCATTTGTATGGCCACGCCCCTTCACTGTTCCCCGGAAACTATCACAGAACTGTTAATTGACTATACCCCAATAAAAATATTTTTGATGTAAAAAGATAAATAAATAAAAGGACTGATGCTGAAGCTGAAGCTCTAATACTTTGTTCACCTGATGCAAGAAGCTGACTCACTGGAAAGGACCTCGATGCTGGAAAAGACCGAAGGCAGAAGGAGAAGGGGACGACAGAGGATGAGACGGCTGGATGGCATTAATTCAATGGACATGAACTTGGGCAAACTCCAGGAGGTGGTGAGGGACAGGGAAGCCTGGTGTGCTGCAGTCCATGCGGTCAAGAAGAGCTGGACATGACTTGGCGACTGAAAATCAACAACAAATAAATCATATCCATTTTTTTCCTACCTGAGCGTCATGGCACATGAGAATACGATTCTAAGGTTCATCAGAGTAAGTGCACAAGATGAGTAAAGAAAATGCTGACTCAAGGGAAAATTGGCTTGATCAGCTACCCGAACACACACGGAAATGGCAGTGAGGAACATAGTGCAGCTTTCATGCTGAAAGAGACGAGTAATCAGTGGAACTAAGCAGACCCATGAGGAGACCCAGCCACAGTCAGGGCAGATCCCTCTTCTGCCTTGTCGGTGGCGCTCTGCTTAGTTTCCATGAGGCCTTGGGAGATTAGAGATTTCATCAGTATCTGTTGTTATTTCTTAGTTTGGGCTTTTTTTACATAGAGAGAGATTTTTTTTTTTTCAACTTCATGCCATAAGCTCTTTTTTATTTATTTATTATTTTTCATCCATCTTTTTTTTTTTATTCTTTGGCATGTGTGGGCCTCCCATTGCAGTGGCCTCTGTTGGTGCAGAGCACCAACTCTGGGCGCATGCGCTCCAGAGTGCCGGCTCATAATTGGACACACTGGTCCAGCTGCTCTGTGGCACGTGAGATCTTCCGGGCAGGGATCAAACCGGTGCCCCCTGCACTGCAAGGTGGACTCTTTACCCACTGGACCAGCAGGGAAGCCCCTGGACTTTTTTTTTAAGTCTTTATGGAATTTGTTACAATATTGTTTCTGTCTTATGGTGTTGGGTTTTTTTGGCCACAAGGCATATGATACCTTAGCTTCTCAACCAGGGATCAAATCTGCACCTCCTGCACTGGAAGGTGAAGTCTTAGCCACTTGACTGCCAGGTAAGTTCCCCTAGTTTGGGTTTTTACCTTTGTTTCTTCTCTTGCTTAGGTTGGCTACTGCTTTATTTTTTGTTTCAGTTTGAGTTCTCAGAAAGCCAGTTTTGGGATTCACTTATTAGTTCTCTGATTTCTTTGTGTTCCACCTCAATACTTTCTGTTTTCATCATTCCTATTTTCTAGATATTCTGCAATTATTTTTTAACCAAATATGGTCTTAAAGTGAGTTCTAAATTCTAAAGGTAGGCTTTTGATTTCTTTTCTTTTCCATTTTTGTTGGAACATTTTTGTTGGAACATTCTGTTCCAAGAATGTGTTTTGGATTACTCTCTTTCTTTTTTTATTTTATTTCTTCAGGACCCTTTCGGCTTAATATTTGGTCACTGATTCGTCTGTCACTCTGCTCTACCATGACACCCAGCAGGGGCTATTCCTTATTGTGGTCTCCACGTAGCTATTATATCCACTAGGACCCTCCTGGAAACCTCTTCAGTTGAGGGCGTCGAGTGCCAGGAAAAGGGCCCCTAGGACCACTGGAGTGAGGTGTGAAGTCGCCAGAGGGACACAGGAGAAGCCCTGGGATCCTGGAGGACTCTTGGTAGGAGCTGCAGCTGCCTTCTGGGGCAGAGAGGACGAGAGGCAGTGCCCACTCACGCCCGCTTTCTAGGTTCTTGCTCAGGCCTCCTGCAGTCCATTCCAGCTGGAAGCCAGCTGAGCCCAGAGTGTGGCAAAGGAAGGCAACGAGGCCCGCCCCAGGAGGGAAAGGGAAAGATGAAGTATGGCTATGAAGCCAAACAGGCCTGGGGCAGTCCCATTGTTGAAGTCTCTACTTTAGAAGGCTCGGAAATTAGTGCACTCGACCTCCTTGCCACCTCCCTCCTTCCCTCCCTCTCTCCCTGACCTTTGATCCTCCAAACTTTCCATTTATACTATTACTTTTAGGTCTTCTCATGGTTCCATTTATACCTTTAAATAATATAGTCAAACCATTACTACTTGATTGAACATTGGGGCTATAGCTGTTCTTGAAAGATAAGGAAGTCAGCCCAGCGAAACTTTCTCCCACCTCTTCTCCCTTCAACTAGGATTTCTTCTCTGAACAAGTATTTCTGGACATGGACGTTGTGTTTGGCTCAGCAACTCCCAGTCTTCATGGACTTCATACGCAGCATGCTTCTTCAGAATGTCTCCTTTCAGGTATTCACTCATTTACAAAATGGGATAATCACCACGGAGGCAGTTACCCCCGGCTTCCCCACACCCTGTGACTCACCACTCCCGGCCAGTTCATTTCAAACAACCTTTGGTCTGGCTGCGCTCTTCAGAGATGCGTCAGCTCTCAGAAGCCTCCTTCATAAATTAATGGAAAATGCAATATCAGTGTCTGACAAAGAAGAATTCAACAAATATTAAAAGGCACCCAAAAAGTACCATTTTATGTCAATAAGGACAGCACTTTACAGAAGTCACTGTAATGAATCTTCATGAGCAGAACGTCATTGAAGCAGAGAAAGCACAATTTGCTGGAAATAGCTGAAAAAGAAATGGGCAGAAATATGACAGGCTTTTTCTTGGGGCAAAACAAAGAAAGGCTTTGAGTTGGTGTTTTGTGTTCTTTTAAATGGTGATCTATCAGGTGAAGCAGCAGCAGAAGGAGATAGGGGCTCAGGAAAAAGAAGTGCATGCCCTTCCCAGGTCCTAACAACAGCACACTTGACCTGTGAGGCCATGTGGGGAAGCACCAAGGTGGTCAGGAGTCAGAGAACAGGCATGAGGGGAAGCTTTAGGCTACGGCCACTATTGGGGTCTCTGAGGGCAAGGCCAGGTGGGACAAGGTAAACAGCTGTGAACAGGTGAACAGGAATGGCTGCTTTGAATAGTCTTGGGAGGCTTCAAGCTGTGTCTCTAGTCACCTGGCACCTGGCTTTGGGATGATGAGGACGAAGGAATATTGCCTTCCTGTGTGGCTGTGTGGCTGTGTGGACAGATGGAGGAGGCCTGGCACGAGATTGATTTGCACATCCAAGACATACACCTGGCTGGGCTCTTTGCTATCTTGAAGAATGAGCTGGCCCTAAGAAGGGCGGTCTCTCCCCAGCCAGAATGTCAAAACACCATAATATACAGAAACATTATAAATATTTACAATACGGTGCAGTCACCTAAAACTATAATCCATGCCAGGTTTTCCAACTATGTATCAAACGGTATATACTACAGGAAGACACGTTTTCTGGCTCCAATGAGAAATTTACAAGAAGTGGTCACAGAGTACGTTTCAAAGATAATTGAAAGCAATTGCTCAAGTGTCCTGGGCTTGAGAAGCCCTTCCCAGCCACAGCTTCTAAAATCGCAGCTGCCATGCTGTGCGGTCCCGCTCCGCACCTGGGCTCTGCCCGCATTCCAGGCGCCTACTTCCCCCCAGGGTTGCAGGATCTAGAAGCGCATCCGCTTTCATCTCCCCCACTGAAAGGTGAGTACCATGAGGGCAGGGAAGCACCGTGTTCTCTGCCCATCCTTGGCAATCAAATGTCAGTTGACCTCACAGAGAAATTCCCAAGACATACCCGCATCTCTATTTCCTTTGTTTGAAGTGTCAAGAAGGAAATAGCATCTTTGTCAGATCATCACGGTAGGGTCCGGGCTCTTCAGAGATGGGAAGCTAAGCAGAGTTGTGGTCTGGTCTCTGCTTCTCAGGGAGCTCCCTTCTAGAGAGGCCAGTGGGCAAGGCTATGAGTGCCTCCTGAGAAACAGGAGTCACTTGTTGGGCATCTGGCAGTGCTGGAGTGAGGACCAGGGCTGCACGTATCTGTCTTTTACATTATATTGTTTCCAATCCAGGCTGGCGGCCCCCAGACCTGGGACCTGAAATTAGGCCTGATCCTCCCTATCTCTCCTCTGTGGGTGTCTGACTCTCTGTAGCTCTTGCTTTCCTCTCTTGTGTTGACCTTCAGGTCCCTGCGAAAAGTAGACAGGAGAGAGATTTGTGAGAACTTGGTGTCTGATGAAGTCTATCCTGTGATAATTCGGCTACTTACAGAATCCTGAGTTGGAAATGATTCTGCTCCAGCATCTAGAGGAGTTGGTGCTGGAGCTCTGGTTTCAAGAGTTGCCCTTCTGAATCCTCACTCTTTCTCTTGAATTCTGGCCCCTCTCTCTGGAAACTTGTTGACTCTTCCCTTTGTTCTCAGTGCTGTAAATAAAGCATCAGGGCTGTCCCAAGGGCTGGGCCTTCTCAATGTGGCAGCTCTTGTCCTGCAATTCTGGGAGAATTATTGGAAGTTCAGTCCCATCTGGATTCCCCAGAAGACACTTGTAAACCCTGTCCCCCAGGACGTATCAAACGGTATCGGGTTCCCCAAAAAATTAAATTGAAAGGCAATTGCTCAAGTGTCCTGGGCTTGAGAAGCCCTTCCCAGCCACAGCTTCTAAAATCGCAGCTGCCATGCTGTGCGGTCCCGCTCCGCACCTGGGCTCTGCCCGCATTCCAGGCGCCTACTTCCCCCCAGGGTTGCAGGATCTAGAAGCGCATCCGCTTTCATCTCCCCCACTGAAAGGTGAGTACCATGAGGGCAGGGAAGCACCGTGTTCTCTGCCCATCCTTGGCAATCAAATGTCAGTTGACCTCACAGAGAAATTCCCAAGACATACCCGCATCTCTATTTCCTTTGTTTGAAGTGTCAAGAAGGAAATAGCATCTTTGTCAGATCATCACGGTAGGGTCCGGGCTCTTCAGAGATGGGAAGCTAAGCAGAGTTGTGGTCTGGTCTCTGCTTCTCAGGGAGCTCCCTTCTAGAGAGGCCAGTGGGCAAGGCTATGAGTGCCTCCTGAGAAACAGGAGTCACTTGTTGGGCATCTGGCAGTGCTGGAGTGAGGACCAGGGCTGCACGTATCTGTCTTTTACATTATATTGTTTCCAATCCAGGCTGGCGGCCCCCAGACCTGGGACCTGAAATTAGGCCTGATCCTCCCTATCTCTCCTCTGTGGGTGTCTGACTCTCTGTAGCTCTTGCTTTCCTCTCTTGTGTTGACCTTCAGGTCCCTGCGAAAAGTAGACAGGAGAGAGATTTGTGAGAACTTGGTGTCTGATGAAGTCTATCCTGTGATAATTCGGCTACTTACAGAATCCTGAGTTGGAAATGATTCTGCTCCAGCATCTAGAGGAGTTGGTGCTGGAGCTCTGGTTTCAAGAGTTGCCCTTCTGAATCCTCACTCTTTCTCTTGAATTCTGGCCCCTCTCTCTGGAAACTTGTTGACTCTTCCCTTTGTTCTCAGTGCTGTAAATAAAGCATCAGGGCTGTCCCAAGGGCTGGGCCTTCTCAATGTGGCAGCTCTTGTCCTGCAATTCTGGGAGAATTATTGGAAGTTCAGTCCCATCTGGATTCCCCAGAGAAGACACTTGTAAACCCTGTCTAGAGGCCCTGATCTGGGTGCAGAGGAAATCTCTGCCCTGTTCAGGTAAAATCTCACAGTCCATTGACCCATTGCTCCGGATTTCTTGTTGGCTAACTCAGTTTCCACTCACCTGTTTTCTCAGCTCTCAAAATGTTGATGTTGTGGTCTCAGCCTCTGTTCTCTCCTTTGGTGGAGATTTATGTGGGCTTTTTCTCTCAAAAGTCTCTGGACTGTAGTTTACTGAAGGGCAGAATTAGACACAGATGTGCAATCTGCTATCTCACCCTGAAATTAAAGGGTGCATTTTTATATTCAGAGTGGCTTCACTGTAACAGTTCCAACTGGAAACAACTCAAACCTCCTTCAGAGTATGAATGAGGAGCAGACTGGTTCGCCACACAAGGGAATACTGCTCAACAACAAAGAGGAAGGAAATTCTGAAACATGCAACCACCTGGATGAACCTCCAAGTAATCGTGCTGAGTGAGAGAAGCCAAGAGGAAAAAAAGAGTATGTATTGTGAGTCCAGTGATATATTAATAAAACTCCAGAAATCACAAAGAATGAACATACAGCAACAAAAAGCAGATCGGGGTTGCCCAGGTATTGGAGTGCTATAGAGAGAGAATTTCCAGGGGGTTCAAGGAACTTTCTGGAGTGATGGCTCTGCTCATCTTGATTGTGGTGCTTTTCCAGGTGTGTATATGTGTGAAAATGTGCCATGTTTACACTTTAAACAATATCCTTTTCATATGTAAATTATACTTCAATAAAGCTGCTTCAAATAAAGTGCATGAAATATATATTACAGTTTAAAGACCAATTCTGCAGCAAACACCTGCATCAGCACTTAGCAGCTCAGTCAGTCCTCTTTCCACAGCCCGTGATCACTCTTGCCTTCATTTCTGCAATAATCATGTCCTCATTTTTCTTTAGAGTATTGCCTAGTAAAGAAGCTTCCCCAAACAAGAGTTTCACTTGTCCTGTCTCGGGACTTTATGTGAACGGAGTAATGCAGCGCAGGTTAGCGTATGTGTCTCCTCTTTCACTCATCATAATGTCTATGAGATTTACCCATGTTGTTCCATACAACTCTACTTAAAGGATCGTCATTCCTGTGTGATCTTTTGATGTCTGAATACAGCACAGTTTATTTCTCTGTTCTACTGCTGATGAGCATTTACGTGGTTTCCAGTTTTTGCTTGTGACAATGAGGCAAACACTCTGTGAAAGTTCATCTTGGAGCCTATGTGCACCATGCCTGTCTGTTGGATACAGACCCAGGAGTGACATAGCTGGGGCCAAGGCCACGTCTCTGGTCAAGCTGAGTAGATTTCCTTGCAGAGCCTGCGCCAAGTAACGGTCTCCGCAGCAGTGCTCAAGAGCTCCTGACACTTTGTGTCTGTCCCTTGCCCACTTGGTACTGTCTGAGCTGGGATTGTTCATTCTTGCAAATATGGTGGGTGTGTCATGGCATTTTCTCATGAGCTTTGTCTTTCTTCCCCTCTGAAGACGCAGAGGAACCCCAGGAAAAGACACAAGGGCAGAATGGCAGGAGAAGCTATGGGGGCCAGCGTGATGTTGAAATCTTCACACAGACGCTCCCCTTCACCTGCCAACTCATGCCCAGGAATTCCTCAGCTTATGAACCCTGCACCCCACCAAGACTCCCAGTTGGGGCACAGGTGCAATAGGGGCACTCCTGTCCTCACAGGAGGCCTCCTTGCCAGTCCCCAGCAGGCCAGAGAGGTCAAGAAGATGCCTCTGCTGAGTTAGGGCAAGGCTTTTTCCTCCATATGCCTAGAGTGGGAGGAGTTTCCTCTGAAAGCTACTTCTGCCCCTTCCGGAGGAAATGAATGAGCAAAGACGCTGAGGTTCTCAAAGCCCAGAGAACTCTTGTTGTGACTGGTCTCAAAGACTCTCAGAAGGAAAACTTTTGGAAGTGTAAGCTCATACCTGCAATACTGTAGAAGTCCTGGTCTCTTAATGTGAGGACACAGAAGAAATGACAGGTTGGCTCAGAGCACCGGCAGGGGCTGGATCACTTCACACCACAGCTCACCACCAAGGGCTGGACCTCTGAACAAGAAGCCTCAGAGGCAGCTCCTGCGGTGGCTTGCCTGACAAGGACCACCTGTGAGACGGAAAGAGACTGTTCTAAGCCATCCACAGTGAGCCATTGCTATCAAGCAGGCAGGCACGAATTCTATCCCCTCGAAAGAAAATCATGGTTCATAATTATTGTCCCATAAAGATGTGATCAGGGTATGCAGCCAAAATGAAATGAGAGAAAGATAATACAGTCAGCTCAAGTCGAAATTATAATACAACAACAACAGAATTTTGCTGGCTTTTGTTGTTTTGTGGTACCGGTCAACTTTTTAAAATTTGTAATTTGTTGGGATTTGTTTTCTTTTTCTAAGTAAATATACACTTTTGGAACTGAATTTGTATTTTTTTCTTGAAGAAGGGCCCAGATTGTTTAAACTTCAGTCCCCACCCAATGTGGACCTGCTCTCTGGTTGGTACCGAAATTGATCTTGTGAGGACAATATCACATCATGGTTTTTTCTCTGTGCACAAAGATAATTTCTAAAGACTCAAAAAGGAAAAGAGAAAAAATAATCAATTTTGTGATTAAAATTTTCAGACCCGCTTGTCAAGTCATGACCTTAGTTGTACTCAACTTGATAAAATAAAGCAAAGTAATGGTCTGAAACTCCTAGTTCCTTCAATATTCCTACACAAGGTAAACCCTTGAATAAATTGTTTTGTTAATTTTCATTTTAAAAATAGCACTGCTTTTTCCCCAATTTTATCACAATGGAAAACATCATGCAAACACTTCATTTGGGATTTTGCTAGGCTTGAGATGTGGCATTTATTAGCAATTTTTTACAAGAAACTTTACTAAATGGAACTTCCTAATCTCATGATAGTTATCCTATAGATCAATGTTAGCATTTTTTACACTAAATATCTATGGTTATGTAAATGTAAGCACATGAGTTAAACTAAATTGAGTTAAAACAATGTCATTATTTCTAAAACTGATCCTTTTAAATTTCCAACAATAGCAGTAATTATGTAGCCCTACAAAGCTACTCCACTTTGTAAAGTGACTAATTCTCATTTATGAACTGGAATCATATTTTTCTTCTATCTTGACCCACTATAATTTCTAAGATTCCCTAATCTATTGACTTTGAGACCTTGGGTGAATAATAAATTGAGGTAATTAGCAAGTAATCTTTACCTGGACAGTCTCCAAAGGTATTAAAATTCATAGAGACAGAGAATACAGAAATACGTGATCACTTCTTGCTGATACATTCTTATCTGTGTATAAACAAAACTGCCCTTCATACCACTCAAAGTCAGCAAATTACTATTGCATACATATTATTTTCTGCTCTGTCTGGTACTTTTTCTGGGGCGGGGGGCACTTCTATTGGTCTTTCATTTATCTATTTTTCATCCGTCTTTGTTCTCTGGCCCGTGTGGGCCTCCCATCGCGGTGGCCTCTGTCGCTGCAGAGCGCCGGCTCTGGGCGCATGCGCACCAGAGCTCCAGATAGGTAATTGGACATATCAGTGCAGACGCTCCGCGGCACGTGGGATCTTCCCAGGCCAGGGCTCGAACCGGCGCCCCTTGCACTGCAAGGCAGTGTCCTTACCCACTGGACCACCATGGGAAGCCCGCTACTAACTTCTTGTGTAGGTGATTTCCTAACTTTACTGTATGTTTGCCTTTACCAGTGAGATTTTCCATTTTGTAATTTTCTTGTTTCTGGTTATAGCCTTTTCTTTTTCACCTAGAGAAGTTCCTTTAACATCCATCATCAAGCTGGTTTGGCAGTACTGCATTATTTTAGCTTTTGCTTGTCTGTAAAGCTTTTGATATCTCCATCAAATCTGAACAAGAGCCTTGCTGGGTAGAGGATTCCTGGTTGTAGTTTTTCCCCTTTCATCATTTTAAATATACCGTGCCACTCCCTGCTAGCCTGCAGAGTTTCTGCTGAAAAATCAGCTGATAGCCTTTTGGGAGCTCCCTTGTATGTTATTTATTCCTTTTTCCCTTGCTGCTTTTGATATTCTCTAATTTGTGTCATTTTGATTACAGTGTGTTTTTGTGTGTTTCTCCTTGGGTTTATCCCACCTGGGACTCTCTAAATTGATCTTTTAAATTTTTCCAACAATAGCAGTAATTATGTAGCCCTACAAAGCTACTCCACTTTGTAAAGTGACTAATTCTCATTTATGAACTGGAATCATATTTTTCTTCTATCTTGACCCACTATAATTTCTAAGATTCCCTAATCTATTGACTTTGAGACCTTGGGTGAATAATAAATTGAGGTAATTAGCAAGTAATCTTTACCTGGACAGTCTCCAAAGGTATTAAAATTCATAGAGACAGAGAATACAGAAATACGTGATCACTTCTTGCTGATACATTCTTATCTGTGTATAAACAAAACTGCCCTTCATACCACTCAAAGTCAGCAAATTACTATTGCATACATATTATTTTCTGCTCTGTCTGGTACTTTTTCTGGGGCGGGGGGCACTTCTATTGGTCTTTCATTTATCTATTTTTCATCCGTCTTTGTTCTCTGGCCCGTGTGGGCCTCCCATCGCGGTGGCCTCTGTCGCTGCAGAGCGCCGGCTCTGGGCGCATGCGCACCAGAGCTCCAGATAGGTAATTGGACATATCAGTGCAGACGCTCCGCGGCACGTGGGATCTTCCCAGGCCAGGGCTCGAACCGGCGCCCCTTGCACTGCAAGGCAGTGTCCTTACCCACTGGACCACCATGGGAAGCCCGCTACTAACTTCTTGTGTAGGTGATTTCCTAACTTTACTGTATGTTTGCCTTTACCAGTGAGATTTTCCATTTTGTAATTTTCTTGTTTCTGGTTATAGCCTTTTCTTTTTCACCTAGAGAAGTTCCTTTAACATCCATCATCAAGCTGGTTTGGCAGTACTGCATTATTTTAGCTTTTGCTTGTCTGTAAAGCTTTTGATATCTCCATCAAATCTGAACAAGAGCCTTGCTGGGTAGAGGATTCCTGGTTGTAGTTTTTCCCCTTTCATCATTTTAAATATACCGTGCCACTCCCTGCTAGCCTGCAGAGTTTCTGCTGAAAAATCAGCTGATAGCCTTTTGGGAGCTCCCTTGTATGTTATTTATTCCTTTTTCCCTTGCTGCTTTTGATATTCTCTAATTTGTGTCATTTTGATTACAGTGTGTTTTTGTGTGTTTCTCCTTGGGTTTATCCCACCTGGGACTCTCTGTGATTCCTGCACTTAGGTTAGGGAAGTTTTCAGCTATTATCTCTGCAATTTTTTTCCCAGGTCCTCTCTCTCCTTCTTCTGCAGCCCCCATAATGTCAATAGCAGTGTGCTTGATTTTCTCCCAGTTTAGGTTTCTCTCTTAAACTGTCTTCATTTCTTTTCATTTTCTTTTCTGCTTAGTGGCAGTGATTTCTACTGTGCAGTGCTGTGCTGAGCCGCTTAGTTGTGTCCAACAGTGTGACCCTGTGGACTATTGTCCACCAGGCTCCTCCATTCAAGGCATTCTCTAGGCAAGAATACTGCAGTGGGTTACTATTCCCTTTCTCAGGGGATCTTCCCAATCCAGGGATCAAACCTACATCTCTTAGGTCTGCCTGCATTGGCAGCAGGGTTCTTTACACCCTGAGAAGTCCATAGGTCATATTCCAAGGTTTAAAATCCCCTTGCTTGGGGCTTCCCCTGGTGGTCCAGTGGGTAAGGACACCGCCTTGCAGCGCAAGGTGCGCCGGTTCGATCCCTGGCCTGGGAGGATCCCACGTGCCACGGAGCAGCTGGACCCATGTGTCCAATCGCCGAGCCGGAGCTCTGGCGCGCATATGCCCAGAGCCCGTGCTCTGCGACAACAGACGCCACTGCGATGGGAGGCCCGCAGGAGCCAAAGAACAAAGACGGATGAAAATAGAGAAATGAAAGACCAATAGAAGTGGCCCGCTCACCCCCCTCCCTCCCCACCCGACCCCCCAAAAAATTTTTTTAAAAATCCCCTTGCTTATTAATAGTCTTAGAGACACACGAAATAGACCGACAGTCAAACCCAAGATGACTGGAAACACATGGCTCTGCGAGACAGGATCATGGTGGGCACCCTGGCCAACTTTGGCCAACATCTCCCTGCCTCTTGGCTTTTCTCTCAGATGCAGGGACTGGCAGCACTTCTCACTGGATGGACAGACAACTTCCAACAATTTTCCCTGCAGTGGCTCCTATTTTGCATGTCCTTCTGGGCCACTCCTCCATCCAACAAGAGGGGAGCCTCTTTCCCCTTCTCTTGACCAGGCTTGGCCTCGCTACCTGCTTTACTAGAAGACTGCAGCAGAAGTGACACTGGGTGACTTCCAGGCCTAAGCAAAAGAGGCTTTGCAGTTTCTGTACTTGCCCTCTTAAAATCCAGTCCCATGAGAAAAAAAAGTTTGGGCTATTTTTTCTTGAGAGGGCCCACAGAGAGAAAGACCCTAGAGGATGAAATGCCACGTGGAAGAGAATAATAAAACCCACTCAGCCAGCACCAACTGCCAGACATGGGACTGCGGCTTTCTAGAATATTCTGGAATATTCTGGTCTCCTTGGCTATGTACCCAGCTGAATAGAGTCACAAGAGGGACCCCAACCAATACCATGTGGAGGAAAGAATAATACATCAACTCATAAGAAATAGCAAATCACTGTGATTTCAGGGTGGCTTTGTAAGCAACACTAGAAAGCAACTACGCATGAGATCCAGCCCAAATCATGGAATGTATGCAAACTCCTGAGAACAACTGGAAACTGCCGGAAGAACCCATGTCAAGCTGTAGAGGATGAAAGCTCAAGATGGCTAGGATCAACCCTGACCAGAAGCAGATGATTTCCTGAGGTGGGCTGCTGGCCAAAGACCAGTGAGCAAGATAAAATTGCCAGAAATGTTCAGGAAACAAGTGAAACTGATGAGGGAGAACCAGTTGTCACGATCTGGCCTGGCACGTGTGGTCATTACCATTAGCGTCCGTGTTTCTAATAGTCACACAGTGAGACCTTTTATTCTCGCTCTTTCTCCAGTCCTCAGTTTAAGAGGTCACACCTGTGCAGACTGTGCTTCGCAGCCCACTGACATCCAGCCCACATTCGATGCCCCTGATGCCACCATGCAAACAGGAAGTGCTGCCATGAAGAAAATGCTCCGGAAAACCTCAAGACGCTGACTACGGAGGGAGCTGCAGATTCACTGTATCGCAAATGGATTCAAAAGCCCACAACTGTCTTTTGATAGAGGAATTTGAGTAGACAGTATACTAACCTTAACTTTTATCTGTTTACATCTCTCTTATCCTTCTGACCCTGGACCCCTGCCCAAAGTCCTGTCCTTCTCACAGGCGACATATACTCATTCCATCCCAACAGCCCCTAAAGTCTTAGCCAGTGCCAGCATTGACTCAAAAGTCTAGAATCCAAAGGCATATCTAAATATCATCTAAATCAGCTGTGTGTCAGACTCGGCATCCAATTCATCCTGAGGCAAATTCCTCTCCAGCTGCAAACCTCTAAATGACACAGGTTGTGTGCTTCCCAAGTACAACAGCAGGACGGGCAGAGTGAGCACTCCCACTTCAGAAGGGAGAACTCAGAAAGAAAGGGCCAGCGGGTCCCAGCACGCTTGGCAAAACATCAAACACAAAGGCTTGAGCATCAGCTTCTTGCCCACCAGATCCAACCAAGCGGGAGTCCTGCCCCCAGGCATGCTGCGGCGGCCCTGGCCCCAGCGCCTTGCGGGGCGCAGCCTACACAACAGCTCTCAGGGCTGGAGTTGGGCCCCGCACATGCCTACGGCTCGGCCAGTCCAGGGCTCCGGGACGGTCCCAGTGCCACCGCTCCGCTCCACCGTGTGCTGCCCGAGCCCGGGCTCTCTGCCCGGGTTCAGGCCTGCAGTGCCAGTTGGCTGGGGGTCATCTGGCTTGATGAAACCCAGATGCTGCCCCCACTTTGAAACGAAGGAAGCAGAGCGGATGACCTCTGAAGCGCCTTTGGGGCCCTCCCATGTCTTGAAGACTAGCGGCACCATCCCATCTAGTCAACTCTGAGGAGTCTCACGGCCTCTCTTCACTCCTTCCTGTCTCCGTCCCCTTCAGCTCCAGCTGGCAGTTTTCCTGTGGAGTGGCCACAGCCGGGCTAGTCTCCTCATCAAGGACTCACTCAGCCACACCCTTAGTGTTCTCTAACACGTTTTCCCATTTTTTGCAGTACGGACAGGCGGAGAATTTTCCAAAATTTTAAGTTCTGCTTCCCTTTTGATTAGTCATTCCATCTTTAAGTCATTTCTCTGTTCTCAAATTTTACTGTGAGCTTTCAAAGAAGGCAAGCCACACCTTCACCAAATATCCAATTTCATTGTTCACAAATTCTACCTTCTACAAGATGCTAGAAGAACATGAACACAATGTAGACAAGTTCTTTGCCATTTTCTAACAAAGATGGCCTGCCTTCCTCATTTCTGACTTGCGACCTCATCAGAATGGCCTTTACCATCCACACTTCTACCAACATTCTGCTCACGACCCCTTAGGCATTCCCCGAGAAGACTGAGACTCTCTTTCTAAACTTCTGGATCCTCATCAGACTCACTTCTAAATCCTTCCAGCCTCTACTCAAGACAGGGCTCCAAAGCTACTTCCGCATTCTTAGGCTGTCACAGCGGCACCCCACTACCCAACTTCCCGCCTCAGTCTCTCCAGGCCCCTGTGACAAAACACCACAGACAGAGGAGCTTATGACCCCCAGTGGTTTCACACAGCACTGAGAGCTGGAAGTCAGAGATGAGGGTATGAGCATGGTCAACTCAGGGCCCCCTTTGGGGTCTCAGACTTTTGCTATATCCTCACATGGCAAAAGGGGAGGAAGTCTCTCTCATGCTTCCTTTATAAGGCACAATCTCATCCACGAGGATTCTGCCATTGGCCAAAGTCAGTGGAGAACTTGACCAGTTGGCTCATGTCTAAGCGTGTGGGTGTTGCCAAGGGTGTGCTGGGCCTCTTCCCGTGGGCAGCGGGGCCTCAGAGCAAAGCAGTCATGTGCATTGGTCCATCCAGCCTGGGCCTCTGGATGAACTGAATTTGTAATCACAGCCTCACTAGAAAAGTCACTTCTAAGGTAAAGGGAAACTTATCAGATTCAGGCATCCAGCCTTAGAGAAGAGCGCCTGGGAGAACATGGCCTGGGGCATCCCCTAAGAGCAGAAGGTCAGAGCCTACCAGAGGAGCAAGCAGGTCATTTCCCCCAGAGAAAGAGGGGTGCTTTCCATCTGGCTCCCTGAATCTAAGACAGTAAAAACCTTCCTAGAACAATGGAAACAAAGCAGCGTACCCCTTGTTGAACTGTGACTAGAAGGTGGAACAGACGAAAAAAACACACACAGTAACAGATCACATGAATACACACAATAAACACACAGAGACCTGAGCTGCAGCAAATACTACTGTTAAAAAGGATTCTCCCTGGACTTCTGTTTGGGATTTCGTCCCTAACCGTGGTGGACAGTTAAAGGGAGGTCATATTGTATGTGCGCATTTTGCTGATAATTTAATTACATACATACTAAGTAAGCTTTTGTCTGGTTTCCACTGGTTTGCGATAGTGAAAATTTTTTAAAAATTTAACTGGACTACAAATGGAATTAATGATCTGAAATATAAAAATAACAATGAAGACAATGCTAATGTACTAACGCCACTGAATGGTACACGGAGAAACGGTTGCGATGGTAAATTTTGTTATGTGTGTTTTACCACAATTTAAAAAGTAATTTTTAAAAAAGGAGAAAAGAAGATAATGAGATTTCTGAGTTCAGGTAGGAGTAGGGAGCAAAAAGCGTAACGCATCCACCTTTAAAAGCAGAGAAACATAACAAGAATGCGTGAAACTCACTCCACCTCCAATTCACATGTTTCGTTAAGCCAGGAATCCCAGACAACTGGCAACCAGAAGAATCTGTAGGACCAGAAGCCACTAGGGTGTGGCTAGGCAGCAGAGCGGCAGGAAGGGTTCCAGGCGTCCCCAGAACGCACCAAATGGGATCCAGCTCCTCGGGGACCCGGCCCGACGCCGCGCGGGGCCAGGGGTGCGCAGGTCCGCGGAGGCTCCAGACCGAGGCGGAGCCGGGGAGGGCTGAGCAGGCCGCAGAGAGCAGAAGCGGCCCCGGGCGGCCGCGCGCCGCGGGCTAGCCGGGGGGAGCGGCACTGCGGCGCCAGGAGAGGGCGCCCGAGAGCCGGCCAGCGGCCCCAGGGGGATCCCTTCCCGCCCCCGGCCCCGCCCCCGGCCCCGTAGGGGCCCCGCACCGAGAGAAGCCAGTTAGAAAAGCCAAGTCGATCACACGCAGCGAAACATTTTGCGCGCCAGCATGGATTCAGAGGCTTGCATACATCCACTGTTGTTAGCAATTCTGTTCGATGCTCAAAATGTCGCAAGTTTGGCCGCAGGCAGTCCCTCAAGCTGGCTCTCTTGTCTTCTCTTCGGTTCCCTCCGAGCCTGGCCCGCCCCCCGCCCCAGCTCAGCGCCCTCGCTCGGGAAGTTCCTGCAGGCCAGACAGTGCCCCTGGCCTCAGGTGGGCAGGGGCGGCCCCCACAGACTCCAGGCCCCGGCCCACCGCAGCTTCAGGCTCTCAGCCAAATGCATGGTTGGCCTGTTTGGAGTGGGGACACCAATCCTTGCAGCGCCACCGGCCAGCACAGACCCCAGGCTCCCCATCAGAGGTCAGTGCCAATCATCTAACGACTTCCTCATGTTCGTTTAGCTGCGGGAGTGAAGGCGCTTCTAAAGTCAAGGAATTGCTGAGGCTAACGCCACTGAATGGTACACTGAAAGCAGTTGCGATGGTAAATTTTGTTATGTGTGTTTTACCACAATTTAAAAAGTAATTTTTAAAAAAGGAAAAAAGAAGATAATGAGATTTCTGAGTTCAGGTAGGAGTAGGGAGCAAAAAGCGTAACGCATCCACCTTTAAAAGCACAGAAACATAACAAGAATGCGTGAAACTCACTCCACCTCCAATTCACATGTTTCGTTAAGCCAGGAATCCCAGACAACTGGCAACCAGAAGAATCTGTAGGACCAGAAGCCACTAGGGTGTGGCTAGGCAGCAGAGCGGCAGGAAGGGTTCCAGGCGTCCCCAGAACGCACCAAATGGGATCCAGCTCCTCGGGGACCCGGCCCGACGCCGCGCGGGGCCAGGGGTGCGCAGGTCCGCGGAGGCTCCAGACCGAGGCGGAGCCGGGGAGGGCTGAGCAGGCCGCAGAGAGCAGAAGCGGCCCCGGGCGGCCGCGCGCCGCGGGCTAGCCGGGGGGAGCGGCACTGCGGCGCCAGGAGAGGGCGCCCGAGAGCCGGCCAGCGGCCCCAGGGGGATCCCTTCCCGCCCCCGGCCCCGCCCCCGCCCCCGTAGGGGCCCCGCACCGAGAGAAGCCAGTTAGAAAAGCCAAGTCGATCACACGCAGCGAAACATTTTGCGCGCCAGCATGGATTCAGAGGCTTGCATACATCCACTGTTGTTAGCAATTCTGTTCGATGCTCAAAATGTCGCAAGTTTGGCCGCAGGCAGTCCCTCAAGCTGGCTCTCTTGTCTTCTCTTCGGTTCCCTCCGAGCCTGGCCCGCCCCCCGCCCCAGCTCAGCGCCCTCGCTCGGGAAGTTCCTGCAGGCCAGACAGTGCCCCTGGCCTCAGGTGGGCAGGGGCGGCCCCCACAAACTCCAGGCCCCGGCCCACCGCAGCTTCAGGCTCTCAGCCAAATGCATGGTTGGCCTGTTTGGAGTGGGGACACCAATCCTTGCAGCGCCACCGGCCAGCACAGACCCCAGGCTCCCCATCAGAGGTCAGTGCCAATCATCTAACGACTTCCTCATGTTCGTTTAGCTGCGGGGAGTGAAGGAGCGCTTCTCCCTGGATGGGGTAGCTGTTGCCAAAAGTCGCACCATGAGTGTAACGTCGTTGACAGTGCCATGAAGAATCTATCTATATAAGTTGTATTTGCGGGGCTTCCCCTGGTGGTCCAGTGGGTAAGGACACCGCCTTGCAGGGCAAGGGGCGCTGGTTCGATCCCTGGCCTGGGAAGATCCCAGGTGCCGCGGAGCGGCTGGCCTGATGTGTCCAATGACCGAGCCGGAGCTCTGGAGCGCATGCGCCCAGAGCCGGTGCTCTGCAACGACAGACGCCACCGCGATGGGAAGCCCACACGGGCCAAAGAACAAAGACGGATGAAAATAGAGAAATGAAAGACCAATAAAAGTGGCCCGTCCGCCCCGCCCCCCGCCCAAAATAAATAAATAAATAAATCTTAAAAAATAAATAAATAAGTAAAAATGTATCAATGATCCCATTAAAGCTTCAACGATTCAAAATAAGTAATTTCAAAAAAAATTTTTTTAATAAATAAATAAATAAATTGTATTTGCATCACACGCTTAAACTCTTAGTCATTTCTAAATGTACAGTTCAGTGGTGTTGCATTGTGTGCAGGCAAGCTCCAGAACTTTTTCATTATGCAACACTGAAATTCTATCTCCATAAAACACTAACTCTGCATCTCCCCTCCTCCAGACCCTGGCTCGCGCCAGCATGGATTCAGAGGCTTGCATACATCCACTGTTGTTAGCAATTCTGTTCGATGCTCAAAATGTCGCAAGTTTGGCCGCAGGCAGTCCCTCAAGCTGGCTCTCTTGTCTTCTCTTCGGTTCCCTCCGAGCCTGGCCCGCCCCCCGCCCCAGCTCAGCGCCCTCGCTCGGGAAGTTCCTGCAGGCCAGACAGTGCCCCTGGCCTCAGGTGGGCAGGGGCGGCCCCCACAGACTCCAGGCCCCGGCCCACCGCAGCTTCAGGCTCTCAGCCAAATGCATGGTTGGCCTGTTTGGAGTGGGGACACCAATCCTTGCAGCGCCACCGGCCAGCACAGACCCCAGGCTCCCCATCAGAGGTCAGTGCCAATCATCTAACGACTTCCTCATGTTCGTTTAGCTGCGGGGAGTGAAGGAGCGCTTCTCCCTGGATGGGGTAGCTGTTGCCAAAAGTCGCACCATGAGTGTAACGTCGTTGACAGTGCCATGAAGAATCTATCTATATAAGTTGTATTTGCGGGGCTTCCCCTGGTGGTCCAGTGGGTAAGGACACCGCCTTGCAGGGCAAGGGGCGCTGGTTCGATCCCTGGCCTGGGAAGATCCCAGGTGCCGCGGAGCGGCTGGCCTGATGTGTCCAATGACCGAGCCGGAGCTCTGGAGCGCATGCGCCCAGAGCCGGTGCTCTGCAACGACAGACGCCACCGCGATGGGAAGCCCACACGGGCCAAAGAACAAAGACGGATGAAAATAGAGAAATGAAAGACCAATAAAAGTGGCCCGCCCGCTCCCCTCCCTGCCCAACCCGCCCCCCGCCCAAAATAAATAAATAAATAAATCTTAAAAAATAAATAAATAAGTAAAAATGTATCAATGATCCCATTAAAGCTTCAACGATTCAAAATAAGTAATTTCAAAAAAATTTTTTTTAATAAATAAATAAATAAATTGTATTTGCATCACACGCTTAAACTCTTAGTCATTTCTAAATGTACAGTTCAGTGGTGTTGCATTGTGTGCAGGCAAGCTCCAGAATTTTTTCATTATGCAACACTGAAATTCTATCTCCATAAAACACTAACTCTGCATCTCCCCTCCTCCAGACCCTGGCTCCTTCTCCTCCTTTCTGTCCCTGTGACTCTGACTACTCCAGGAATCTCATAAAAGTGGAATCATTTCCTTTTGTAACTGGCTTTGGAGAATATATATTTTTGAAGGCTCTTTATATTCCAAGCTAAACAGCTTAATTACAGTGGAAATTCTGCACAATTTAAGGTTTGGCTATAAACTAGATTATAACTATAGATCAGATCGGAAATAAAACACTGTTTTTCCGAACAAAATGCAGAATAATAAATTTTAAGATACAAGGAAGAAGAAACAAAGAAATAAAGAAAACAACAAAAGCCCCCACAGGTTTTCTGGAGTAAAATTTCATAATATTGTAAATGAACAAAATTGTGGGTTTCTCTTCAGTGGCGGTCATATGGCAACCACAGCGAGTTTTAATCCATTCAAATTTCAGATATTTGCACCCAAACTTTTTATGTATCACTTATTAATTCTCATGTTGGGGTGCGAATAAGACTTCTATGGATGAGCTACTAAGCTGTGGGAATTACTGATGAGAATGATACAAAAAAGTCATACTCTGGCCAAAAAGTAACCGAGGCCTTATGGGGATGAGAAGCAGAACAGAGGCAGTCCTAGTGGGAGCTTTGAAGTTAAAGCTTCAGTGTGTTTACACATACAGAGCTCTTCAGATTTTCTATTTCTTCTCAGGCTCATTCGGTTAATTTGTGTTTCTCTAGGAATCTGTCCATTTCATTCAAATTTTCACATTGATTGGGATCAAACTGTCAGCACGTCCTCTTGGAGTAACACCTGAACCTTGAGGTGCTGGCTCCTTTTCGTTCCTTAGTGGGATTCCTGCGGCTCACTCCAGCCACACCCTCGTTAGCCTGACTTTCGGACTGCAGAGCACTTCGTCTTTCAGTTGCTCAATTCCCAAGCTTTGGAGCTGGCTTTGACCCCTGCCTTCTTCCACCGGCTTCTGCCTTGGCCACCTGGAGACTCTGCGAGCTCTACCTGCAAAAGCTGTCCCCAGTCCACACGGTCCCCGTGTGGCTTGCAGGCCTACCCTGCTGGTTGCATAGACACTCCTTCACCTGGATGCCCGCCTGTGACACTTAACTCTGCATCTCCCTCCTCCAGACCCTGGCTCCTTCTCCTCCTTTCTGTCCCTGTGACTCTGACTACTCCAGGAATCTCATAAAAGTGGAATCATTTCCTTTTGTAACTGGCTTTGGAGAATATATATTTTTGAAGGCTCTTTATATTCCAAGCTAAACAGCTTAATTACAGTGGAAATTCTGCACAATTTAAGGTTTGGCTATAAACTAGATTATAACTATAGATCAGATCGGAAATAAAACACTGTTTTTCCGAACAAAATGCAGAATAATAAATTTTAAGATACAAGGAAGAAGAAACAAAGAAATAAAGAAAACAACAAAAGCCCCCACAGGTTTTCTGGAGTAAAATTTCATAATATTGTAAATGAACAAAATTGTGGGTTTCTCTTCAGTGGCGGTCATATGGCAACCACAGCGAGTTTTAATCCATTCAAATTTCAGATATTTGCACCCAAACTTTTTATGTATCACTTATTAATTCTCATGTTGGGGTGCGAATAAGACTTCTATGGATGAGCTACTAAGCTGTGGGAATTACTGATGAGAATGATACAAAAAAGTCATACTCTGGCCAAAAAGTAACCGAGGCCTTATGGGGATGAGAAGCAGAACAGAGGCAGTCCTAGTGGGAGCTTTGAAGTTAAAGCTTCAGTGTGTTTACACATACAGAGCTCTTCAGATTTTCTATTTCTTCTCAGGCTCATTCGGTTAATTTGTGTTTCTCTAGGAATCTGTCCATTTCATTCAAATTTTCACATTGATTGGGATCAAACTGTCAGCACGTCCTCTTGGAGTAACACCTGAACCTTGAGGTGCTGGCTCCTTTTCGTTCCTTAGTGGGATTCCTGCGGCTCACTCCAGCCACACCCTCGTTAGCCTGACTTTCGGACTGCAGAGCACTTCGTCTTTCAGTTGCTCAATTCCCAAGCTTTGGAGCTGGCTTTGACCCCTGCCTTCTTCCACCGGCTTCTGCCTTGGCCACCTGGAGACTCTGCGAGCTCTACCTGCAAAAGCTGTCCCCAGTCCACACGGTCCCCGTGTGGCTTGCAGGCCTACCCTGCTGGTTGCATAGACACTCCTTCACCTGGATGCCCGCCTGTGACAGGGCCTGCTGCAGGATAGCTCTGCTTCCTCCTTGGCCCCTAACACTCTCAGAATGGCAACCAGAGGGGATTTGTTAGCATCTAAATCACATTAGATGAAAGTGATTTTCACTTTCACACAAAAATCATGAAATGCTCACTTTTCACTCAAAATCATAAAGTGTTCCCTATTTCATTCACAGTGAGTGCTATCATGCCGAAAATGGCCCCTGGGACACACCAGCTCTGGCCCTTCTCCCCTCTCCCAGCTTCTCTTTCCCATTCTCCACTAGTTCACTCTGTTCCAGCTTGCCTGGTCTCCTTACTGTGCCTCTAACATACCAGGCACACAACTACCCCAGGATGTTTGCACCACTCCCTGAGCCCTCTCCTGGAATGCATGGCTCCCTCCCTCTTTTGAGCCTCAGCTCCCTGTCCCTTTCTCAGAGAGGTCCACTGTGAAGCCCTATGAAAATGGCCATTCATTCCCCCTCACCCTCCACACACCATTGTTTTGTTCCCATCCTCCGTCCTGCTCATCACAGCTTATTTATTACGTCTAGTGTTCATGCTGTGTTGCCCCTACTCTCCTCCCCTCCGCCATGAGCAGGGCAGCCGCGCAAGGGCAGGGGGCTCCCTGTGCTTGTTCACACAGAGCCGAGAGCAGGACCTGGCCCCAAGAGGTGCTTGCTGGGCTGTTGTGGAATGAAGGACTAGAACTTTTCAAGAGAATGACCTCATTCAAGTGTTACAGCAAGGAATGTTCTCGCTGTGCTTCCAAGGAGGACAATGCACTCCAGAGGTGGAGGCCGACTTGCTCAAGGTCATGAAGGGCAGCTGGGTCAGCACTTTGGAGGCCACGGCAAACAAGTGGAATAAAAGCGTGGGAGCGAGGTGAATGCAGACTAGACTGGGAAGGAAATTTCAGCCACCTGGACAGGTGAGGAAAATCTGATGGTTATCCGTTGTGAGGGGAGAGATCAGGGACTTGGTGGGACAGTCACAGAAATGGGGAAACAGCACGCCTCTTGTCTTTGGACTTGATATCCAAGGAGCCTGTTTACAGGTACCTGAAGAGCGTAAGTTGGGAGAGCTTTCCAACAGAAAGAAAAATGGAGATAGAGTCATATTTCATCGCATAAAAATCAAAATTCAGTGTATATAAATCTTTTCCAAACACAAGTCAAAGGCAATGGACGGGCCTTGAAAATACTGTGCTAAGTGAGACAAGCAGACACAAAGGATAGATACCATATGATTCCAGGGGTATGAGGTGCCTAGACTCCTCAGATCTCTAAAGACAGAGAGCAGGAGGGGGTGGGCGCGGGCCGGGGGCGGGGGAGGGGGGTCGGGTCTACTGGGGACAGAGCTTCTCCCGGGAAGATGGACAGTTCCCGGACGGACGGTGGGGGTGGCCGCCCACCAGCGTGAATGCGCTTACTGCCGCCGAACCGGACACCTAAAAATGGTCAAGACGCTAAATCTCATGTCATGTATATTTTATCACAATTTTAAAAAGAGGTCGAAGGCAAATGGCCAAAGGGCTCCTTGCCCTGCAGCTGCAGCCGTCGCTGACCGTTAGTGACTGCGCTCCTGGTCTCCCGAGTCAAGGTGACAGCTCCCCGGGCTCCTGATCACCTCCCCCGTCCTCCCCCGCATCGAGTCACCGAGCAGCAGGCAGATTAGAGACAAGTTGGGCATCTCGTCTTCCAGCCTGGCCCGGGGCCCCAACTGGGGCAAGGGCGGGAGGCGCAGGGCCGAGTGGAGGGCCTAGCTTGGCCCCAGGGCCCCGGCTTCTGAAGCACTCAAGCCTCCCCCCGCACCTCCCCCCGCCACTTCTCTCCTCCTCCGGCTGCTGCTCACTCACGTGGGCCCCGCCCTCATGCTCTCCATGTCCTTCTGAGAGGCCCTCCCCTTTTCTCCACGCTGTGCCAGAGTGTGGGACCCCAATGAGCTTTCACTGGGCCTTGGGGAGCACACGTGTGCACCCAGGTGCTAGGGGACTTTCCAGGGCAGTAATCTGCTTTTGGCTAAAACGGGACTTGATCTTCTGTTAGCCCTAATCATCAATTAGCACCCCACTCTGCACACGGTGCAGGGGAGGGTCCAGGACTCACTGCCATCACCTCCGCTCCCTGCCCCCTTCCCTGCCTCTTGGGGCAGCCCTGCAGCTGAGGTCAGTCATTAGTGTCGTGCTGGCTAGGGGCCGGCCTGGAGGCGGGCAGGCCAGCACTGGGGCTTGGGCTGCGGGTTCTCTGGGGATGTCCCGCTGGGACGCACTTCACGGTCACAAAGAGAGCACCACCCCTCCACCGCTGGCAACCCCGTGAGGGGGTGGGGTGGGTGGGGGCAGGCAGGCTGGGTCCTCTCTCTTTAGACAGAAGGTGAACTGCCCTGAGAGGGGGGGATCGTCGCACCCAAGGCCACCCAGCCCGTCCGTGGCACTGCTGGGAAGAGGCGGTCCTACAGCAGTGCTCAGAGGGGACCCGGCAGTCAGGCCGTCTCAGCGGGGGTGTGCTTCTGGCTCTCGCGTGCTCTGAGGCACTGGTTCTTTAATTCTGGTGGGGACGGGCAGATTGAGCTCCTCGCAATCCAGGCCAAGACAAAAGCATGGCCTTGGAAGTCAGAAGAACCTGGGGTAGAGTTCTTGGGATCTGACCTTGTTAGATCGAGAACCATCAAACGTGCTCTGTTCATGCTGCAAACAAAACCCTGTTAGCTCTTTTGGGCATGTACTCAGAAGGAGAACTGCCGAATCACGTGGTAATTCTATTTTTCAGTCTTTGGAATTGCCAAACTGCTTTCCACAGCGACTGTACCATCACCATCTAATTTTAGAATATTTTCATTATCCCCAAAGGCATCCCTGTTTCTGGAAGTAGTCGCTCTCCATGCCGCACCCCCACCCCAGGCCCTGGCACCCCCCAGTCTGTTTTCTGTCTCTGTGGAGTTTTCTATTCTGGGCATTTCACAATCGGAGGTCTTTTGTGTCCGGCTCTTTTCACTTAGCATCATGTCTTCAAGGTTCATTCAGATTGTAACACGTGTCGCAATTTCATTCCTTGTTGTGACTGAATAATATTCCAGTGCGTGGATAGACCGCATTTGTTGTGTCTGTTCACCTGTTGATTCACTTTTGCATTCTTTCTACCTTTTGACCTCTTGTGAATAATGCTGCTCTGGGGATTCCTGTGTGCCCTCTTGTGGGTAGCACCCCACTCTGCACAGGTGCAGGGGCAGGCCATGCAGCTCCCTGCCCCTTCCCTGCCTCTTGGGGCAGCCCTGCAGCTGAGGTCAGTCATTAGTGTCGTGCTGGCTAGGGGCCGGCCTGGAGGCGGGCAGGCCAGCACTGGGGCTTGGGCTGCGGGTTCTCTGGGGATGTCCCGCTGGGACGCACTTCACGGTCACAAAGAGAGCACCACCCCTCCACCGCTGGCAACCCCGTGAGGGGGTGGGGTGGGTGGGGGCAGGCAGGCTGGGTCCTCTCTCTTTAGACAGAAGGTGAACTGCCCTGAGAGGGGGGGATCGTCGCACCCAAGGCCACCCAGCCCGTCCGTGGCACTGCTGGGAAGAGGCGGTCCTACAGCAGTGCTCAGAGGGGACCCGGCAGTCAGGCCGTCTCAGCGGGGGTGTGCTTCTGGCTCTCGCGTGCTCTGAGGCACTGGTTCTTTAATTCTGGTGGGGACGGGCAGATTGAGCTCCTCGCAATCCAGGCCAAGACAAAAGCATGGCCTTGGAAGTCAGAAGAACCTGGGGTAGAGTTCTTGGGATCTGACCTTGTTAGATCGAGAACCATCAAACGTGCTCTGTTCATGCTGCAAACAAAACCCCTGTTAGCTCTTTTGGGCATGTACTCAGAAGGAGAACTGCCGAATCACGTGGTAATTCTATTTTTCAGTCTTTGGAATTGCCAAACTGCTTTCCACAGCGACTGTACCATCACCATCTAATTTTAGAATATTTTCATTATCCCCAAAGGCATCCCTGTTTCTGGAAGTAGTCGCTCTCCATGCCGCACCCCCACCCCAGGCCCTGGCACCCCCCAGTCTGTTTTCTGTCTCTGTGGAGTTTTCTATTCTGGGCATTTCACAATCGGAGGTCTTTTGTGTCCGGCTCTTTTCACTTAGCATCATGTCTTCAAGGTTCATTCAGATTGTAACACGTGTCGCAATTTCATTCCTTGTTGTGACTGAATAATATTCCAGTGCGTGGATAGACCGCATTTGTTGTGTCTGTTCACCTGTTGATTCACTTTTGCATTCTTTCTACCTTTTGACCTCTTGTGAATAATGCTGCTCTGGGGATTCCTGTGTGCCCTCTTGTGTGGAAACAGGCAAGACTGGAGAACTGAGCAATCACTAGGCAATTGACATCCCTGCCAGGCGCTAAGCCAGCAGCAGTCAGGCGGCAGTGGATGACAAGGGGCAGCAGAGGTGGCCTGTGCGGACCACTCTGCTGAGTGGTTCACTTTTGAAGGCATGTCTGGAGGGAGTTCTAGTCAGGGGCAGTCCAAGGTAAGTTGTGGGGTCTGAGGGCCTGCAGGCACCTTCAGGGACTTCGGGAGGGCCTGGACGAGGGTCCTTGATGACCACAGAAGCAAGGGGGCGGGGGGCGGGGGAGCAAGATAGACGGAGGGATCTCCCCCACCCCAGGCCTGTCCATCCCTCCCAGGGGAAGAGCCCCACTGGCACAACGTGTATGCATCTGCACCCTTGAGATGGCCTGACCCACCAGGAGGCTCCCGTTCCAGGCCTCAGCCCCCAAAGTTGCTTGGGGAGGAGCTGCTGTGAAAGGCATGGCGGGTCTCTGGGCTGAAAAGCCTGCTGCTTGGGTCTGCCTGGCCTTGAGCAGATGCTGGACAGGAGAAGGGAAGAGAAGACACATAAACAGGAACGAGGGCCCGTGGCAGCCCCCGCAGTCGCCTTGGCTCCGAATTTGGCTCCCAGCAAATCCCTCTGAGCCACCCCCGTGGGCTTGACTCAGGAGCCAGGAGGTCCAAGGCTGGGGGAGGAGGAGGTCTAAGTCCCAGCCCCAATTAAGAGATCAGATGGTGAAGGGTTTGGGAGCTTTTAAGGTGAGGAGGCCTGGGCTGATCCTACAGGCTGGTATAAGCGCTGTGACCCCCAGAGAGCGCCAGGGCTGGCGAGTGTCAGGGAAAGGGCTTTCCAGAGCCATGGCCCAGCAGTGGGGCCCCCAAAGATTTGCAGGTGGGCAGCCACAGGCCAGCTTTGAGGAGAGCACCCAGGGGAGCGTCTTCGTCTACACCAACAGCAACTCCACCAGAGGTGAGCAAGCAGGCTGGGTCACACTGGCTGAGACGGCCCTCCTGGGACACTTTGTTGTGTCTGTTCACCTGTTGATTCACTTTTGCATTCTTTCTACCTTTTGACCTCTTGTGAATAATGCTGCTCTGGGGATTCCTGTGTGCCCTCTTGTGTGGAAACAGGCAAGACTGGAGAACTGAGCAATCACTAGGCAATTGACATCCCTGCCAGGCGCTAAGCCAGCAGCAGTCAGGCGGCAGTGGATGACAAGGGGCAGCAGAGGTGGCCTGTGCGGACCACTCTGCTGAGTGGTTCACTTTTGAAGGCATGTCTGGAGGGAGTTCTAGTCAGGGGCAGTCCAAGGTAAGTTGTGGGGTCTGAGGGCCTGCAGGCACCTTCAGGGACTTCGGGAGGGCCTGGACGAGCTCCTTGATGACCACAGAAGCAAGGGGGCGGGGGGCGGGGGAGCAAGATAGACGGAGGGATCTCCCCCACCCCAGGCCTGTCCATCCCTCCCAGGGGAAGAGCCCCACTGGCACAACGTGTATGCATCTGCACCCTTGAGATGGCCTGACCCACCAGGAGGCTCCCGTTCCAGGCCTCAGCCCCCAAAGTTGCTTGGGGAGGAGCTGCTGTGAAAGGCATGGCGGGTCTCTGGGCTGAAAAGCCTGCTGCTTGGGTCTGCCTGGCCTTGAGCAGATGCTGGACAGGAGAAGGGAAGAGAAGACACATAAACAGGAACGAGGGCCCGTGGCAGCCCCCGCAGTCGCCTTGGCTCCGAATTTGGCTCCCAGCAAATCCCTCTGAGCCACCCCCGTGGGCTTGACTCAGGAGCCAGGAGGTCCAAGGCTGGGGGAGGAGGAGGTCTAAGTCCCAGCCCCAATTAAGAGATCAGATGGTGAAGGGTTTGGGAGCTTTTAAGGTGAGGAGGCCTGGGCTGATCCTACAGGCTGGTATAAAGCGCTGTGACCCCCAGAGAGCGCCAGGGCTGGCGAGTGTCAGGGAAAGGGCTTTCCAGAGCCATGGCCCAGCAGTGGGGCCCCCAAAGATTTGCAGGTGGGCAGCCACAGGCCAGCTTTGAGGAGAGCACCCAGGGGAGCGTCTTCGTCTACACCAACAGCAACTCCACCAGAGGTGAGCAAGCAGGCTGGGTCACACTGGCTGAGACGGCCCTCCTGGGACACAGGCCCCAGTGGCCGTGAGGGGGTGCCAGCTGGCCACCCACCCTACCCCCGGAGAGCCTCTCTGCCCCCATTGCCACCAGCTAAGATGGGTTCCTCTCTTAGCATGTGTGATACCATGACTGGGGGTCCTTTCTGAATGCAAAAGGACACCATCATGCTGAATATTCATTTTCAAGCCACATAGGTGTCCCAGACCCTTTGAGAATTCCTGTCCCAGAGTGCTAGTGAATGCTCACTGCTCTCTATCGCATGGCGTCTCCGCGGCCGCGTCGTTCCTGCACAGGGAACCGGGCCTGACGCATCTCCACGTCTCCCAAAGCCAAGCGGAGACACCCAGCAGGAGGGGGAGGCTGGGGTGGCCCGGAGGACGGGAGTGACTTCGAGAACCTAAGGACAGAATAGACCGTGGCGGTTGTCTAGTCCAAGTTCACCCTGGAGCCCTTGGCCCCTGGCGCCAAGTGCGAGGGAAGAGGTGAGTTCAGCTCCCGAGGGGAAGGAGCTTCAGCTCACAGACAGCCGAAACCTGTCGAGGCCCAGGCACATTAGAGCGCTGAGGATGCGGATGACCCCAGGGCCCTCCTTCAAACCACAGACCTTCAGTTCCTTCAAAAATGTCTCACTTGCTGCAATTTCCAAAAGGCACACCAGCTCCTTGACAGCCAGAGCAGGACCAGCAATAGGGTTCCCAAACTGAACTGGTGGAGAACTGTGATGTTCGCCTTGATCTGATGGTTTGTACCCCAGAATGTCCCCAATGGAGCCCCAACAAGGCTCTCTGGAGGCCCATGGGGTTGCATCGATGCCCCACATTTCCTTATTGTAAGTAAGTTTTTACAAAAATTCAAGTGTCTGGCAAAGTAGAGGGAGCACGACGGCACCGGGTTCCCTCCACTAGCCACTCTTGCCAACTTCTGGAAGCAGATCCAAAACATCGTTTCATTTCCTCTGTACGTCTTCAGAATGCACCTCTAAGAAGACAAGACTCTTTAAAACCATAAATACCAAGTCATTCTTTTAGAGGTTTTCTCTGAACTTCCTTGCAATTTATTTGTTGAAGAAAACGATTGTTCCTGGACTCCCTCACACCCTTCTGCCCCGCTCCCTTTGTCCCATTTTCATCACTTAGTGGTTGAGCTGAAGGTCTGCTGCGCGTTGGCTCAGATGTGTCGGATGTGTTGGGGATTTGGGCAAGACCACTCCATTAGGAGACTGTCCTTTTTTCCAGTGTTCGGAACTCCTGACACTCAATGCCAGGACCCTTTAAACTACTAGGGATTTTGAAATGGTGACGTTTGGATTCTTCTGACTGCTAGCTGGACTACTTCGGCCAGGAGAAACATGCTCACATGTGCTATTGTGTCTCATGGTTGGAGGAAAGGCAGAGACACACTTGAGTCTCCTCCCTCCTTTTTAAGTATTTTGTTTATTTATTTGGCTGCACTGGTTCTTAGCTGTGGCATGTGGGGTCCAATTTCCTGACCAGGGATCGAACCTGGGTCCCCTGCATTGGGAGCGCAGAGTCTTAGCCACTGGACCACCAGGGAAACCTTGAGTTTCCCCTTTTATTTCTCCCATTTAACAATAGTGGCTTGGCTCCCCAGTGGAGCCAGTAGGGTGTGACCTCTGTATCTCCTCTGTTTCCTGCTAAAAATCGTGTTCTTAAGGGTTTTGGGTAGAATTGGAATATCATTTCATTCCTCATTTGCTTTATCTCAAACACACACACACAATAGTCTCTGAATAATGACACCGACAGCACGACAGGTCTTTGCATCACTCGGGAATACGCCCCTTGCCTCCAGTCGTCAAATCAGTGTCTTTCTGAGTCCCTCAGAGTAGCCCTTCTGCGTGTGACTATGCCACCGAGTGGATGTGCATTCAGGTCCATTTGGTTTTTGTTGTTGTTGTTTTGTTTTTTGGGTTTGTTTTTTTTTCAGGGATTGTTTTATAAAATTCCATGTTGTTTTATAGTTATGAACAAAGAATTTACAAGACTCTAAATTAAAATAAGACAACAAGATACACTTGAAGAAATCTTGCTTCTCTGCTTGCCCCACAACTCCTCCCTTCCTGGATTTCTCCAGAGATCTTTGCCCAGGAGTTGACTGGAATAGTCTTCTTGTGCCCCTGACAAAATTTGTCCCGACACTTTCAGGAGAAGAGGGCGGGCCAGTGTGCCTGCTCTGGTTGCCAGAGGTTGCCTCTTTTGCCCCCCACGTTTGGAGGGCTCCTGTCCGCTCCCCGCCGCCCAGCGCCCCGCCCGCACTCTGCGTGGGCTGTCCAGGAAGGATGGACTGGCTGCCTCGTTTTGAAACCAGCCCCGCCCCTCGCACTCGCCTGCTGTCCTCACCCTCACCGGCTGGCCTTTCTGGGGTAGATCTGTTGGCTGTTTGGGGATTTGCTGGTCTTGGCTCCAGCAGCAACCCCCGTGCTTCCCTCTGCTCCCTTCTGCTCAGAAATGCATCCTGTGCAAGTCTTCAGTAATCCAAGGCCTGCTCCTTGGGAGCCTGTGGCATCTAACCTGGTTGCAGCGATCATTAACAGGTTTCGGGAGCGCCTCATGGTCGGGGCAACGAGCCCCAGGCCCAGAGGGAGGCTTGGGATGGGTGCTGTGACCCATGATGCCAACCTGGGTCCCCTGCATTGGGAGCGCAGAGTCTTAGCCACTGGACCACCAGGGAAACCTTGAGTTTCCCCTTTTATTTCTCCCATTTAACAATAGTGGCTTGGCTCCCCAGTGGAGCCAGTAGGGTGTGACCTCTGTATCTCCTCTGTTTCCTGCTAAAAATCGTGTTCTTAAGGGTTTTGGGTAGAATTGGAATATCATTTCATTCCTCATTTGCTTTATCTCAAACACACACACACAATAGTCTCTGAATAATGACACCGACAGCACGACAGGTCTTTGCATCACTCGGGAATACGCCCCTTGCCTCCAGTCGTCAAATCAGTGTCTTTCTGAGTCCCTCAGAGTAGCCCTTCTGCGTGTGACTATGCCACCGAGTGGATGTGCATTCAGGTCCATTTGGTTTTTGTTGTTGTTGTTTTGTTTTTTGGGTTTGTTTTTTTTTCAGGGATTGTTTTATAAAATTCCATGTTGTTTTATAGTTATGAACAAAGAATTTACAAGACTCTAAATTAAAATAAGACAACAAGATACACTTGAAGAAATCTTGCTTCTCTGCTTGCCCCACAACTCCTCCCTTCCTGGATTTCTCCAGAGATCTTTGCCCAGGAGTTGACTGGAATAGTCTTCTTGTGCCCCTGACAAAATTTGTCCCGACACTTTCAGGAGAAGAGGGCGGGCCAGTGTGCCTGCTCTGGTTGCCAGAGGTTGCCTCTTTTGCCCCCCACGTTTGGAGGGCTCCTGTCCGCTCCCCGCCGCCCGCGGCCCCCGCCGCACTCTGCGTGGGCTGTCCAGGAAGGATGGACTGGCTGCCTCGTTTTGAAACCAGCCCCGCCCCTCGCACTCGCCTGCTGTCCTCACCCTCACCGGCTGGCCTTTCTGGGGTAGATCTGTTGGCTGTTTGGGGATTTGCTGGTCTTGGCTCCAGCAGCAACCCCCGTGCTTCCCTCTGCTCCCTTCTGCTCAGAAATGCATCCTGTGCAAGTCTTCAGTAATCCAAGGCCTGCTCCTTGGGAGCCTGTGGCATCTAACCTGGTTGCAGCGATCATTAACAGGTTTCGGGGAGCGCCTCATGGTCGGGGGCAAACGAGCCCCAGGCCCAGAGGGAGGCAGAGCGTTGTGGCGTGATGGGTGCTGTGACTGGTAGCCCCAAGTGATCTGCCAAACAGTGGTGGTGAAAAGGGTCCTTCCAACAGAGAAAGGCGTGGGGCCATTGTTATAATAAAGGGGAGTCACCCCTCATTTTCATTCCGTGTGCCTTTGCCCCAGCTGCCGTGACCAAGCACCACAGACTGGATGGCTTAAGGAACACAAACTGAGCGTCTCCCAGTTCTGGAGGCCAGCAATCAAGGGCTCAGCAGGGTTGATTCTTCCAGGTCCCTCCTCCGGTTTTTGGTGGCCCCCCGTCATCTGTGGGGTCCCTTGGCTGTTGGAGCACCACCCTGACCCGTGGTTTCGTGTTCATGCAGCCATCTTCTCCTGAACGTGTCTTGATCACCTCTGTACAAGCCTTTTCTGTAAATGAGGCCACATTCCGAGGTAGTGGGGGCTACGGCTCCTGCCTATCTTTTTTGGAAGGGACACAATTCAACCCATAGAAAAGTCACTCACTCACTCTCTGGGCACTGACTGTAGATGTGCAGCACACAGCCCGCCAAGGGGGACAGGACACACATGTGCAGAACTCCAATACGGAGTTGCCTTGCAGCTGGGGAATCTGGAAAGGGTTCCGGAAGGCAAAGGCGTCTGAGCCAGACTCGATGGTATGAAACAGCCAAGGACCTGGGTGCGAGAGAGAGCATGGGCAAAGATTGGACAAGATGATGGGCACTGGGCACGGGGGCTCTTGGGGGAGCAGGAGCCGGCCAGACACACTCCAGGAGGCCACCCTGGCTTACGGTGGATGCACACATACGTCCAGGGAGCGACACCCATCATAAATGACAGTTTGTTACATTCAAGGCTACCCATGCGGGCGTTTCCAGCAGGCCATGGCCTTGGGTCTGAGAGACACAATTGCGGGAAGGGTGTCTACAGACGGGCAAAGTCAGAGGGAAAGGCCAGTTACAAAGGCAAGGGCAGTGAGCTGGAAGGCAGGAGGGTAGAGGGGAGATTTGGGGCAGGTGGGGGGTCGAGGCAGGCGTGGCTGTGCAGATCATGAAGCTGCTCTCCTCATTCTATACCCCCTGCCTCCAGACCCTTTCGAAGGCCCCAATTACCACATCGCTCCCAGGTGGGTGTACCACCTCACCAGCGCCTGGATGGTCTTTGTGGTCATCGCGTCTGTCTTCACGAACGGGCTGGTGCTGGCGGCCACCATGAGGTTCAAGAAGCTGCGCCACCCTCTGAACTGGATCCTGGTCAACTTGGCCATCGCGGACCTGGTGGAGACGATCATCGCCAGCACCATCAGCGTTGTGAACCAGATGTATGGGTACTTTGTGCTGGGCCACCCGCTGTGTGTCGTGGAGGGCTACACCGTCTCCTTGTGTGGTAAGCCCGCTGGGAGCCTGGCTACGGGGGGACCTAGCCTGCTGTGCGTCAAGGGAGCAGGCATGTGGCAAAATCCACAGGTGTGCCTGTGGGGGGCAAGCGAGGCGTATCGTTGAAGAGGGACCATCGGGGGCGCCCGCTCTGAGACAGCCTGGCCTGATGACATCCAGCTTGAGACCGTGTAGCTGGCGTGGGCGGGACCAGACAGATCCGCACAGTCCCGGAACAGTGTGGCACAGAAGGCTCTGGGCACCCTGAACGGGACCTCCACTCAAATCTGGGACACGTGCCCTTCGGCTCGTCTGTGTCAGGTTTTCACTGGGAAGGAAGCGATTCCCATGAGAACTTCCGAGTACTGAAACTAGATCCTATGTCCCTTTCCCCAGTCCCATCACTCATTTCTCCGCGGGTCATAGCTCTGTCGAGGTCCACGCTGGCTGAAGAGTGCCTGTGTTCCGGGTTCTGTGTTGTCGAGCCTCTAGTGAGAACATGGCACCTGGAGGAGGAGGTGGTGAGAGAGCCAAATGTTGAGTCAGCGGGACACGAGGAAAGTGGGGCTCAGACAGCTGGGCTGGTTGAGTGGCAGAGTCTGGGTGACCAGACCAGGGAGCAGGGAGGCCCAGGATGGCAGGCTGAGAATAAGGGAGGGGGAGGCTGGGAGGAGGCTTGCTGACAGCTGGGAGGATGAGCGAGGAAACAAGGTCCAGGCCAGCCCAGAGCAGGGCAGGAGTCTGTGGCACGCTAGACACTAGGTAAGGTTGGAGGTGCTGGGAGGCCAGGTTTCTTTTCCAGAGGCCCATGAAAAACAGGTGCACAGCCAGGCATGACAAGGCCAGGGACCCCCTGGGGGCCTTTGCACCGTGCCGCCAGGAGAGAACCAAGGGCTGTGGTGTTTCAGATCGGCGTCCACCAGAGATGACAAGGAGGCCAAGGGCCACCATGCTCAGCATGTGCAGCCTGTCTCCAGGCCACCGGCCATCAAGACAGCAAAGACTCGCAGCTGTCTTCTCACTGTTGAAGTTTTCCACGGCCACCTGGTCGCATACCTGGCTCCGTAGCACCCACGTCTAACTTGGGTTTGTCTCACTGCCACCTAAAGAAATCTCCAATTTGGATTCTGAAGAGAAGAGTGATAGAAAGACAGTAGGACTAGTGAAGCACGGGAGAAGGCACCTGGTCAATGACTTGAGTCACCAGCGGTGTCACCTCCTCTCAGTGGCTTTGCCAAGTTCACTCCGGGCACGTCGGTGGCGGTCTTGGGGCCGGGCCCGCTCTGAGACAGCCTGGCCTGATGACCGCTGACTAGCTGGCGTGGGCGGGACCAGACAGATCCGCACAGTCCCGGAACAGTGTGGCACAGAAGGCTCTGGGCACCCTGAACGGGACCTCCACTCAAATCTGGGACACGTGCCCTTCGGCTCGTCTGTGTCAGGTTTTCACTGGGAAGGAAGCGATTCCCATGAGAACTTCCGAGTACTGAAACTAGATCCTATGTCCCTTTCCCCAGTCCCATCACTCATTTCTCCGCGGGTCATAGCTCTGTCGAGGTCCACGCTGGCTGAAGAGTGCCTGTGTTCCGGGTTCTGTGTTGTCGAGCCTCTAGTGAGAACATGGCACCTGGAGGAGGAGGTGGTGAGAGAGCCAAATGTTGAGTCAGCGGGACACGAGGAAAGTGGGGCTCAGACAGCTGGGCTGGTTGAGTGGCAGAGTCTGGGTGACCAGACCAGGGAGCAGGGAGGCCCAGGATGGCAGGCTGAGAATAAGGGAGGGGGAGGCTGGGAGGAGGCTTGCTGACAGCTGGGAGGATGAGCGAGGAAACAAGGTCCAGGCCAGCCCAGAGCAGGGCAGGAGTCTGTGGCACGCTAGACACTAGGTAAGGTTGGAGGTGCTGGGAGGCCAGGTTTCTTTTCCAGAGGCCCATGAAAAACAGGTGCACAGCCAGGCATGACAAGGCCAGGGACCCCCTGGGGGCCTTTGCACCGTGCCGCCAGGAGAGAACCAAGGGCTGTGGTGTTTCAGATCGGCGTCCACCAGAGATGACAAGGAGGCCAAGGGCCACCATGCTCAGCATGTGCAGCCTGTCTCCAGGCCACCGGCCATCAAGACAGCAAAGACTCGCAGCTGTCTTCTCACTGTTGAAGTTTTCCACGGCCACCTGGTCGCATACCTGGCTCCGTAGCACCCACGTCTAACTTGGGTTTGTCTCACTGCCACCTAAAGAAATCTCCAATTTGGATTCTGAAGAGAAGAGTGATAGAAAGACAGTAGGACTAGTGAAGCACGGGAGAAGGCACCTGGTCAATGACTTGAGTCACCAGCGGTGTCACCTCCTCTCAGTGGCTTTGCCAAGTTCAGACACTCCGGGCACGTCGGTAGCCGGTGCTTGGGCCCCCGAGCAGCCCCCGCCTTATGTCCATCTCACCTTTGTAACTGCTGGAGGCCTGCTCTCAGGTCACCAGTTTGGGGTCTGTGGAAGCCAATGATACTGAAATACAGTTATCAAAGCATTAAATATTAATTTGCAACCTCATTTTCCCAATTTTTCCTCATTAGTATTAAAAGCATGTTTTAGAAGTACTCATGACACCCATCTTTATTAAAGTATCAAAATAGCTGTAACTGGCCAGACAGCCTCTGAAATGTCAAAGTGGTAATGAATGCAGTCATACTGGCAGACGCCCGGCCCCTCCAGAGAGGCACGCAGAGTGGGAGTAAAGGAGACTGAGTGTCCAGCAGTGGTTGGTGGAAACAGAGACACCGTTGCCCGCCTCCCGGCCCCAGCTCATGGAGCCCTGGAGTCCATGCACAGACGGCTGCCCGCTGGGTGGTGCCAAGAGGCCTGGGCTGAGGGCGGGCATGCCCACCGGCAGGAGCGCACCTGTCACTGCCCATCTCCTACGACCTGGCCTCACCTGGGCCTGCAGCACCTCAGTGTGGCCTCAGCGGTGTACGTGGCCATCAGGGGTTGCATTGATGGCATCATGGGAAAGGCTGGAAGCTGAATAAAAGAGAGACAGGAAGCGAGGCTGGCCACGAGGCTGAACCGGAGAGGGCAAAGGGAAGCGGCTGCAGGGAAGGAACAGGAGAAAAAGGTGTTAGAGAAAGAAACCGATCAAGAGACCCGCTGCTCCCTGGACCTGAAAACACTTTTTGGAGCATTAGGTTTTGCAGGAAGGTGGCGAGGGTGGGGGCGCAGTGGTTATCCCTCTTGACCTTGAAAAATGTCGACTCAGAGCCCTCCTGTGCCTGCTCTACCCCGAAGGAATCACTGGCCTCTGGTCCTTGGCCATCATTTCCTGGGAGAGGTGGATGGTGGTCTGCAAACCCTTTGGCAACGTGAGATTTGATGCCAAGCTGGCCATCGCGGGCATCGCCTTCTCCTGGATCTGGGCTGCTGTGTGGACGGCTCCACCCATCTTTGGTTGGAGCAGGTGAGGATGCCAGGGTGCCAGGAAGGCAGTTTCTTTAGAACAGGGGCGGGGCATCAAACTTGTGATTTCCTTTGAGACCTTGGGCTAAAGCACTCTGTGTGTCTGGAGTAAACTGGGGGTATCCCTGACTCCTCCTGAGGGCCCTTGGAGCATGCCGGGTCTGCAGATGTGGGAATCTGCCTGGCTGCCTGTGCCTTGGCAGAGGTCTGTGGAGGTCTGTTCTCCCGAACAGGAGCAGGTCACAAGTGCAGAGAAAGGCTGCAGGCTCAGATCACAGGCATGTTGGATCCCAGGGCCCTCTTACCCACTCTGCCTCAGGTCTCTTTCTTGCACCTGCTAAGGGATCCCCTTTACAGAGGTTCCTTGGGTCATAGCTCACTGGTGTCCTCACCAGGCAGATTCTTTGGCGGAAGACCAAAATTTCCAAGGAAGTGGCTTGGATATTTGAGGGGACAGGATGGGACAAGGCTGCTGCATTTCTTTCTTCTGCTGCAAGCTCATGAACAAGTTCTTACGGTGTTTGGAGAGGGCCTGCCTGCTTCAGGACCAGCTGCCGGCCCTTCTTTCCAGGTACTGGCCCCACGGCCTGAAGACTTCATGTGGCCCGGATGTGTTCAGCGGCAGCTCTTACCCCGGGGTGCAGTCTTACATGATCGTGCTCATGATTACCTGCTGTTTCATCCCACTCGCCGTTATCGTGCTCTGCTACCTGCAAGTGTGGCTGGCCATCCGAGCGGTGAGTGCCACTCCCTCCTTGCTTCACCCCTGCAGGCAGGGTCATGAAGGCAGGGAGGTCCAGGCTGCCACAGAGGACTGCCCAGTCGGCCCTCCTGCCCCAAACCAGGCGTGCATCTGGCAATGCCTTTTGTATGGCAGTTGCAGCCCTGGCTCCCTGGGCCTCGCCCATACAGGGTGGGAAGGGATTGGTCCCTCTTCGTGGAGGGACCCAGTAAGGGAACAGAGACACATTTCCTCCTGACCCCAGGGGTGGCCAAGCAGCCTCTGCCATGGAGAGGAGCATGGCCAGCCACATCCACAAGCAAAACCTGCAAGCCAAGGGCTGTTTTGAAAAGGCTCTCACCCGGGTGCTCCCTTCACGGGGCTGTTGTTCCCTAGGCCTATGTTCCACCCTGCGCCCGGGGAAGCTGATCCCCTGGTGCAGGAAATCAGAGGCAGGCAGGAGGATGTGATCGGGGACTCGGGGCCTCAGGGCCTGTGGTGCCCTGACCACCTCACGTAAGTTGTGCCTTTGTCAGTCAGTTCGGTCTGGAGATGCCATCTGTTCCTGTTGGGCTCCTGCCTGCCGCAGGCAGCAGGAGGCCTCTGGAGTGGCACCTTTCCTCTACAAAGCTGCCTGTACCCACAGTCAGATCTTTGTTGAGGGTAGGCCGCAGGCTGAGATAAGCGCCCCTCCCCTGTGACTTCCTCCCCCTCCTCGCCGCCCCCACCCTGCCGGCAGTCTGGGATCAAAAGCAACGTGGCCGACTCCCACAGGCATCCACGCACGGCGTGGGCTAAGTTAGTTCTGGGCTGTGAAGTCCAGACTCCAGAACACACCCCAGCCATCAGTCACCCTTCATGGCCATTCAGCTGTCTGTTGCCAGCCCCTGCAGCTGACCATGAGAGGGCCCACTCTGATAAGGGAGCAGGTGAGACTTGGAACAGTCTCCTTAGCTCCTTCCCAGCCTCCTGACAAGAACCAAGCAAAGCCAAGAGCACAGCAGGCGTGGCTCAGGGCCATCTTAGCCAAGCCCAGCTCAAAGGCTGTAAGAGCTCCCACAAGACCAGCCCTGGCCAGGCCATGCGGGTGGGAGCGGACTGCCGGCGGCCAGGGTGCTGCAGCAGCTGAATCTATCCGCTTCTCCCCAACTCTGCAGCCCGAGGCTGACCACTACTCACTTCCCCAGCTAGTGACCCAAGCAGTGGCAGCACAGAATCCCCTAGGATTTGAAGCCCTAAAGGACTCTCCCACTCACTGTCCTCGGAACAACTCTGTCTCCCCAGGTGGCAAAGCAGCAGAAAGAGTCTGAGTCCACCCAGTAAGGAACAGAGACACATTTCCTCCTGACCCCAGGGGTGGACAAGCAGCCTCTGCCATGGAGAGGAGCATGGCCAGCCACATCCACAAGCAAAACCTGCAAGCCAAGGGCTGTTTTGAAAAGGCTCTCACCCGGGTGCTCCCTTCACGGGGCTGTTGTTCCCTAGGCCTATGTTCCACCCTGCGCCCGGGGAAGCTGATCCCCTGGTGCAGGAAATCAGAGGCAGGCAGGAGGATGTGATCGGGGACTCGGGGCCTCAGGGCCTGTGGTGCCCTGACCACCTCACGTAAGTTGTGCCTTTGTCAGTCAGTTCGGTCTGGAGATGCCATCTGTTCCTGTTGGGCTCCTGCCTGCCGCAGGCAGCAGGAGGCCTCTGGAGTGGCACCTTTCCTCTACAAAGCTGCCTGTACCCACAGTCAGATCTTTGTTGAGGGTAGGCCGCAGGCTGAGATAAGCGCCCCTCCCCTGTGACTTCCTCCCCCTCCTCGCCGCCCCCACCCTGCCGGCAGTCTGGGATCAAAAGCAACGTGGCCGACTCCCACAGGCATCCACGCACGGCGTGGGCTAAGTTAGTTCTGGGCTGTGAAGTCCAGACTCCAGAACACACCCCAGCCATCAGTCACCCTTCATGGCCATTCAGCTGTCTGTTGCCAGCCCCTGCAGCTGACCATGAGAGGGCCCACTCTGATAAGGGAGCAGGTGAGACTTGGAACAGTCTCCTTAGCTCCTTCCCAGCCTCCTGACAAGAACCAAGCAAAGCCAAGAGCACAGCAGGCGTGGCTCAGGGCCATCTTAGCCAAGCCCAGCTCAAAGGCTGTAAGAGCTCCCACAAGACCAGCCCTGGCCAGGCCATGCGGGTGGGAGCGGACTGCCGGCGGCCAGGGTGCTGCAGCAGCTGGATCTATCCGCTTCTCCCCAACTCTGCAGCCCGAGGCTGACCACTACTCACTTCCCCCCCCAGCTAGTGACCCAAGCAGTGGCAGCACAGAATCCCCTAGGATTTGAAGCCCTAAAGGACTCTCCCACTCACTGTCCTCGGGAACAACTCTGTCTCCCCCAGGTGGCAAAGCAGCAGAAAGAGTCTGAGTCCACCCAGAAGGCGGAAAAGGAGGTAACCCGCATGGTGATGGTGATGATCTTCGCGTTCTGCCTCTGTTGGGGACCCTACACCTTCTTCGCATGCTTTGCCGCTGCACACCCTGGCTACGCCTTCCACCCTCTGGTGGCCGCCCTGCCAGCCTACTTTGCCAAAAGTGCCACTATCTACAACCCTATTATCTATGTCTTTATGAACCGGCAGGTAAGTCACGGGGTTGGCAGAGCAACCTGCAAGTAGAGCCCGAAAGAGCCCGGTGAGGGCTCCCACCAGGAAGAACGTCTTCAGGAACATAGACAAGGAAGGCTCAGCACCAGCAGCCCAGCCCCGGACAGCCCTCCCTCCCTCTGGACGCTCTATGGTCTGGGCTGGACAGCGGGCATTTCCCACAGTGCACTGCGAGTGCACACCCTTCTCACCCGCTGACCTCGGGTGGGCCTGGCGCGCAAACTCCCTATGAGTGCCAGGACACATCTATTATATGTGTATCCCAGGCACTTGCTTCTTGATTTCACAGACGCAACTCTTCTCTCGACCTTAATTTTTCCACATTCAAATCCAAATTCTGACAAGGCCACAAAGAGGCCCTTCATGCCTGTGCTGACCTTTGGCCTTTGTAACTGTCTGGGCTAGCCCAGGCAGGACACGCACCAGTGGCTGGCATACTGGGCCTCAACCGTAAACTGTCCATGGCGCCCAGACTTCTTGTGAAGTTACAGGTGACCATCGAGGCCCATCATCTTTCAAGTGCTATTTGTCTTATTCTTCCTCGAATCCATCATGTCCACTCCACTGAGGTGTAGATGTGATGTGACTTTATGACCAGAAAGGTCTGCAGGTCAGAAATGCCACCCGCCCAAGGGCTGCCCAGCTCACCAGCTCGTTTAGGTATCGAGTAGGACCAAGAGTACTATGGGGTCCCCAGGATTTCACACCCGCCTTGGCCCCACTTCTGTCTTTCACACGGGTCTCTTGCTAGGTCTGGCTTGTGGAATCCTAGGCCATCTTGGCAAGCGTTGTCTTCTCTTGGGCCTTTCCCGTCTCCCCTCTGGATGACCCTTTGCGTCCCATGCCTCACTCTGTCTCCCCAGGTGGCAAAGCAGCAGAAAGAGTCTGAGTCCACCCAGAAGGCGGAAAAGGAGGTAACCCGCATGGTGATGGTGATGATCTTCGCGTTCTGCCTCTGTTGGGGACCCTACACCTTCTTCGCATGCTTTGCCGCTGCACACCCTGGCTACGCCTTCCACCCTCTGCTGGCCGCCCTGCCAGCCTACTTTGCCACCAGTGCCACTATCTACAACCCTATTATCTATGTCTTTACGAACCGGCAGGTAAGTCACGGGGTTGGCAGAGCAACCTGCAAGTAGAGCCCGAAAGAGCCCGGTGAGGGCTCCCACCAGGAAGAACGTCTTCAGGAACATAGACAAGGAAGGCTCAGCACCAGCAGCCCAGCCCGGACAGCCCTCCCTCCCTCTGGACGCTCTATGGTCTGGGCTGGACAGCGGGCATTTCCCACAGTGCACTGCGAGTGCACACCCTTCTCACCCGCTGACCTCGGGTGGGCCTGGCGCGCAAACTCCCTATGAGTGCCAGGACACATCTATTATATTTTATCCCAGGCACTTGCTTCTTGATTTCACAGACGCAACTCTTCTCTCGACCTTAATTTTTCCACATTCAAATCCAAATTCTGACAAGGCCACAAAGAGGCCCTTCATGCCTGTGCTGACCTTTGGCCTTTGTAACTGTCTGGGCTAGCCCAGGCAGGACACGCACCAGTGGCTGGCATACTGGGCCTCAACCGTAAACTGTCCATGGCGCCCAGACTTCTTGTGAAGTTACAGGTGACCATCGAGGCCCATCATCTTTCAAGTGCTATTTGTCTTATTCTTCCTCGAATCCATCATGTCCACTCCACTGAGGTGTAGATGTGATGTGACTTTATGACCAGAAAGGTCTGCAGGTCAGAAATGCCACCCGCCCAAGGGCTACCCAGCTCACCAGCTCGTTTAGGTATCGAGTAGGACCAAGAGTACTATGGGGTCCCCAGGATTTCACACCCGCCTTGGCCCCACTTCTGTCTTTCACACGGGTCTCTTGCTAGGTCTGGCTTGTGGAATCCTAGGCCATCTTGGCAAGCGTTGTCTTCTCTTGGGCCTTTCCCGTCTCCCCTCTGGAGCGCCCTCTCCTCTAGAGTCATCTGCACTGCCAGTTTCTCCAGGCTTTCGAATTTTCTGTTCACCCATTCCACACTGCTATCCCTTCCTGTTGCATTCAGAGAGAATTTTCTGGAATGGAACTCCACAAGGGCATGGAATTTTGCTCTTTTGATTCGCTGCATATGCCCCGAGGACAGACGGGCACAGCCCGGGCACTCAGTGCGCCGCTGCTGACTGTGCGCGTCGGGTGAACTCCTCCACCTCACCTGCAGGTCTCCAGCTGAGTCGGTTCTGCTGCTCAGCCCCATTCTTCTGGTCCTGACTTCAACCATTGTATTTTTGTTAAGAGTTTTGATGTTGGAGGTAGTGGAGAACAGGCCCAGAATATATAGGAAATCCTCTGCTTTGTATTCTCAAAGCATTGTTGTTAACTCGATAAGGAGACTTAACCTGAGAAATGCGTACATCCCTTTAGGGGTTGAGCAGCAAAGTGCAGAGCCCTCCTGTGCGGGCAACGGAAGAGACGAGGTGGGCTGTTGCCTCCCTAATCTTCATCTGGCCCCGAGTGGACAGAACAGAAACAAGACAACGATTACACTCCTTTTCACTAAAATGCCTCTAAGACTCTCGCAGACATCGGTGCCTTAGCTGGGATCATCTTTCGTCACTGTAGAAGTTTCTGCTGTAACGAAGTGCCACAAACTAGGGTCATTAACATAAGAGAAATACATTCTCTCTTGCTTTGTTGAGACCAAGGTGTGGGCAGGGCTGCTTCTTTCTCCTACCTGTAACCTTTGGTGTTCCTTGGGTTGTAGATGAGTCCCCATGACCTCTGGCCTTTACTTACACCTGGTGCTCCTCTGTCTGTGTCTGTATCCAAATTCTCTTCTTTTCATGAGGACACCAGTCATTGGACTAGTGTCCAGCCTTCTCCAGCAAGACCTCATGATAATATGCACCTGAATCACATCTCCGAAGCCTTATTTCCAAATAAGATTACGTCACAGGCTCCAGGGGTTAGGACTTGGATGGATCTTTGGAGGTATACAATTTACTTCTGTCTTTCACACGGGTCTCTTGCTAGGTCTGGCTTGTGGAATCCTAGGCCATCTTGGCAAGCGTTGTCTTCTCTTGGGCCTTTCCCGTCTCCCCTCTGGAGCGCCCTCTCCTCTAGAGTCATCTGCACTGCCAGTTTCTCCAGGCTTTCGAATTTTCTGTTCACCCATTCCACACTGCTATCCCTTCCTGTTGCATTCAGAGAGAATTTTCTGGAATGGAACTCCACAAGGGCATGGAATTTTGCTCTTTTGATTCGCTGCATATGCCCCGAGGACAGACGGGCACAGCCCGGGCACTCAGTGCGCCGCTGCTGACTGTGCGCGTCGGGTGAACTCCTCCACCTCACCTGCAGGTCTCCAGCTGAGTCGGTTCTGCTGCTCAGCCCCATTCTTCTGGTCCTGACTTCAACCATTGTATTTTTGTTAAGAGTTTTGATGTTGGAGGTAGTGGAGAACAGGCCCAGAATATATAGGAAATCCTCTGCTTTGTATTCTCAAAGCATTGTTGTTAACTCGATAAGGAGACTTAACCTGAGAAATGCGTACATCCCTTTAGGGGTTGAGCAGCAAAGTGCAGAGCCCTCCTGTGCGGGCAACGGAAGAGACGAGGTGGGCTGTTGCCTCCCTAATCTTCATCTGGCCCCGAGTGGACAGAACAGAAACAAGACAACGATTACACTCCTTTTCACTAAAATGCCTCTAAGACTCTCGCAGACATCGGTGCCTTAGCTGGGATCATCTTTCGTCACTGTAGAAGTTTCTGCTGTAACGAAGTGCCACAAACTAGGGTCATTAACATAAGAGAAATACATTCTCTCTTGCTTTGTTGAGACCAAGGTGTGGGCAGGGCTGCTTCTTTCTCCTACCTGTAACCTTTGGTGTTCCTTGGGTTGTAGATGAGTCCCCATGACCTCTGGCCTTTACTTACACCTGGTGCTCCTCTGTCTGTGTCTGTATCCAAATTCTCTTCTTTTCATGAGGACACCAGTCATTGGACTAGTGTCCAGCCTTCTCCAGCAAGACCTCATGATAATATGCACCTGAATCACATCTCCGAAGCCTTATTTCCAAATAAGATTACGTCACAGGCTCCAGGGGTTAGGACTTGGATGGATCTTTGGAGGTATACAATTTAGCCCTCAATAGTCACCATCAACTGGTAAATTAGATGACTCAGATAACCGGATAGTCAGGAATAGACTATCCATCTGTGCAAGGTGTAACTGCTTCCTCTCTGCTCTGCTCTGCTCTTCAATAATAATTTCTGTCCTTCCAGTTTCGAAACTGCATCTTGCAACTTTTTGGGAAGAAGGTGGATGACAGCTCTGAACTCTCCAGTGTTTCCAAAACAGAGGCCTCATCTGTCTCATCAGTGTCACCTGCATGAGTCTCTCCCAGGCCCGAAAACGAAAACATCTGCCTCCCACCCGAAAACGGAACACGTAACCTGTCCCCACCTTCAGGGCTTTGGCCCTCATCTACCCTCCACCCCATCCTCGCCCCGTCTCTGTCCCTGTGAAACAAGTGTAGTTTCTCTTTGCCAAAAACTCTTTCTTTGTCATAAAGGCTGCCACTGCAGCTTGGAGGCACACGAGCCCTTCAGCGTGGGGTCACTGGGTCATAAGAGGGCACTTGGGGTAGAGAGGGGCACAGCACCGTGCTTCGCAGATGCTCACCTTTCCTAAAGCCTCCTGTCTGCAGGCAGGAAAAGGAAGCACACACAGAAGGGAGAGCTGAGCAGTGGCTGTCTGGGGAGGTGGAGGGGCTAGCCAAGCCAGCCCCTTTAAGGCATCCCTGGCCAAGAGCTCCTAGGACACAGTCTCCATCCGGAGGGGACCCAGGCCTGCCAGTCTGTGGCGGGGCTGACGTGCCAGGCCAGGGCGCTGAGCCCAAGGGACAGGGGCACAGTGCAGGTGCGCAGGCGCGAGCTCCGCAGCAGCAGGGGCAGGCGCGCAGCGGCCAGCGTGAGCAGCAGGCTCGCTGAGCCCCACGGGAAGTCCGGGGACGGCTCCACAGGCTCTCCACCAGCCGCAGTTGGCTCACCTGCTGCACAGCCTGGTGCTTGGCTACGCACTTCTTGAATGTCTCCATGACCTCCTGCGGGAGGAAGACAGTGACACTGTCACCCAGTACCCCACTTCTCGGGGGCTGGATAGTCGCAGTGCCCAAGTCCCCAGCTCGGCTAAGCCAGTACCAGACCTGGGGAGAGAGCAGTGTGACCACAAGGCCTGGGCACTGAGGGGCACAGTGCAAGGATCTATCTGTTCCCGGGGCTCGGGGGTGTCTGCAGGTTCCCGCGTCTTCTGCATGTCTCGTCCCCACCGCCTTCTCACTAGCCATTTGTCACAAGGTCCGCCCAGGGGGCTCTCACCCATATCTCCTTGGCTCTCTCATACGACAGGTAGGCCATTCTCTCCTCAGTGCAGGTCCTATTCTGTTTGAGGCAGTAAACCTCGTCCAGGTGCCTCTGCAGGCACTCATTCACCCGTCTCCCCAGCAGCACTTGTCTTGGGAGTGAAAGAGACAGTGACAGTCCCTGAGCACACCGACTCGGAGCGTCCTCCTCCAACACCAGACTGGGTTCAGAATTCCCCTTCCTCCTCTTTCCTCAAGCTCCAGTGAAACCCTGCCTCCCCCTCCAGGTCTCAGAACCCCCAGATGCACATCAGCCACACACACGCACACCAGTATTCATCAATATTTTATATATATAGTCATTCTTTTGTAATGGCTTTACAAAAATAGCAATAAACTAGAAGTTGTAGAAATTGAGACCTACCCTGTCCGCGTAGTCTGTTAAATTCCATATATATGCCCACCCAGTGTTGTTGTTTTGCCATTTTTTTATTTTGCTTTTTTGCTTTTACAGAGTTTTGTTGTTTACAGATAGGTATAATCCCAGATTAGTCATATGTATATCCCATCCCCCCACCCCACCCCTCCAGGCCTTCGCACAGCCCAGCCACCCCAGTGTTTTGTGTGCAGTAGCTCTTCCATAAAAATCTATTGATTATCAGGATGGAACAGTCACAAAAATCTACATCCTGTATGATTCCATTGATAGGAAATGTCCAGAATAAGCCAATCCATAAAGACAGAAACAAATTTGTGCTTGCTGGGGACTGGGGGAGGTGGGCGGTGGGGAGTGACTGCTGGCGAGGATGGAGTTTCTGTTGAGAGTGATGAATGCCTCTCCTGGATTGAGACAGTGACACTGTCACCCAGTACCCCACTTCCCGGGGGCTGGATAGTCGCAGTGCCCAAGTCCCCAGCTCGGCTAAGCCAGTACCAGACCTGGGGAGAGAGCAGTGTGACCACAAGGCCTGGGCACTGAGGGGCACAGTGCAAGGATCTATCTGTTCCCGGGGCTCGGGGGTGTCTGCAGGTTCCCGCGTCTTCTGCATGTCTCGTCCCCACCGCCTTCTCACTAGCCATTTGTCACAAGGTCCGCCCAGGGGGCTCTCACCCATATCTCCTTGGCTCTCTCATACGACAGGTAGGCCATTCTCTCCTCAGTGCAGGTCCTATTCTGTTTGAGGCAGTAAACCTCGTCCAGGTGCCTCTGCAGGCACTCATTCACCCGTCTCCCCAGCAGCACTTGTCTTGGGAGTGAAAGAGACAGTGACAGTCCCTGAGCACACCGACTCGGAGCGTCCTCCTCCAACACCAGACTGGGTTCAGAATTCCCCTTCCTCCTCTTTCCTCAAGCTCCAGTGAAACCCTGCCTCCCCCTCCAGGTCTCAGAACCCCCAGATGCACATCAGCCACACACACGCACACCAGTATTCATCAATATTTTATATATATAGTCATTCTTTTGTAATGGCTTTACAAAAATAGCAATAAACTAGAAGTTGTAGAAATTGAGACCTACCCTGTCCGCGTAGTCTGTTAAATTCCATATATATGCCCACCCAGTGTTGTTGTTTTGCCATTTTTTTATTTTGCTTTTTTGCTTTTACAGAGTTTTGTTGTTTACAGATAGGTATAATCCCAGATTAGTCATATGTATATCCCATCCCCCCACCCCACCCCTCCAGGCCTTCGCACAGCCCAGCCACCCCAGTGTTTTGTGTGCAGTAGCTCTTCCATAAAAATCTGTTGATTATCAGGATGGAACAGTCACAAAAATCTACATCCTGTATGATTCCATTGATAGGAAATGTCCAGAATAAGCCAATCCATAAAGACAGAAACAAATTTGTGCTTGCTGGGGACTGGGGGAGGTGGGCGGTGGGGAGTGACTGCTGGCGAGGATGGAGTTTCTGTTGAGAGTGATGAATGCCTCTCCTGGATTGAGACAGTAGTGACTGCGCACAGCTCTGTGGATACAATAAAAACACTGAGCTGTACACTTCAAATGGGTGACTTGTATGGGATGTGAATCATATCTCAATAAAGCTGTTACTAAAACAGAAACCGAAATTTAATTGTGATAACAACTGCACAACTCAGTAAATTTACTAAAGCGCATTGAAACATACAGTTAAAATGGTGCATTTTACAGCATGTAAATTATATCTCGGTAGAACTGTTTGAAAAAAGACTGGCTTCCCAGGTGGCGCTAGCCGTAAAGAACCCACCTGCCAATGCAGGAGACAAAGGAAATATGGGTTCAATCCCTGGGGCAGGAAGATTCCCTGGAGGAGGGCATGGCATCCCACTCCAGTACCCTTGCCTGGAGACTCCACATGGACAGAGGAGCCTGGGGGGCTACAGTCCATGGGGTTGCAAAGAGTCAGACACGACTGAAGCGGCTGAGCCCACATGCACAGACCTGTTCAGAAACGCAAAACAGGACTTCCCCTGGTGGTCCAGTGGGTAAGGACACCGCCTTGCAGTGCAAGGGGCGCCGGTTTGAGCCCTGGGCTGGGAAGATCCCACGTGCCGCGGTGCGGCTGGACCCATGAGTCCAATTACCGAGCCGGAGCTCTGGCGCGCATGCGCCCAGAGCCGGCGCTCTGCAGCGACAGATGCCACCGCGATGGGAGGCCCACAGGAGCCAAAGAACAAAGATGGATGAAAAATAGAGAAATGAAAGACTAATAGAAGTGGCCCGCCCATCCCCCTCCCTCCCCACCCCACCCCCACCCAAAATAAATAAATCTTAAAAAAAAAAAAAGAAAGAAACACAAAACATCACTACCTGTTGGCTACTAACACCTATGTAACTAGTAAAAGTTTAAAAATATGTCTGGAAAAGCTAAGCACTTAATAAGGATAGCAAGGTGGGCAGAAGAGGAGAAGGTGAATGGGGGAGTTTCAAGTGAATCATCTTTTAAACTTGTATTTCTTAAATAAAATTTGAACGTTAAGATTTGAGAAAGCTGGGAGTGGGCAGATAACCTTGATCACGCTATTCTCTGTTCTCCCTGGGTTAGGAATATTTCATGATGTGAAAAACACTTTGAGGCTCCCCGTTTGGACATGAGCAAGGATGGGCTGGAAAGACACAGGCCGGGGAGCTTCCAGCTCTTTGGGGACAGCTGAGGAAGGCCTGGCCTGAGCGGGGGATGGAATGCTGGATAACAGTGGGGGCCTGGGGCCCTGAAGAAAAGCAGAGGCACAGACAGGGAATGAGAGGTGGGCAGCTCAATTAGGTCCTGCTTCAGGGACGTGACTGGCACCACGTGGCGATGGCCCCCAGGGAGCCAAGAAGCTAAACACTCATTTGCTGAAGCCAGTTCATCAAAAGCTGGTTCATGACGGTATTTCAAGGAATATTCCATTAATCTCTGCCCTGTTGCCTGCTGTGAAGAGATTGGTCTGACAACCTAGCTGAGACCACAGCCCACAGAGAAAGAGGGACAGCGGGGCGTCCACCCAGAAAGCAGATGCCCCATGGCTGTCCTTCCACTGACATACACGTTGGAGCTACAAAGACATTCAATATATCTACCATGTTCAAGTGTATATTTATGAATATAGTCTTCATGAATATGAAATTAATGAGTATATTCTTCATTAATATATGTATAAAACATATGTACTTATAAAACCTTTTTAACACACACTCTTGAAGAGATTCTTGAATAAGATGATCTTAATGTGTAACACTATTCCCTCCATCTTCCCTTATCCCTGGGGCGGCGGCAGGGTCCTGGCTCGTGATACGACTGACTCTCTGGCCCTTCCCTTGCTCGAGGATTCCTCTCTGTCCAGCTCCTACGGCCACAGAGGCACGTGTAGCTCCACGGGGAATGGTCTTAGGAAGATGGTCAACCAAAACGCCCCCAAATCCTCCAAAGCTGTTAAGGTCACCCTCTCCAATACGAATGGCCCCAAACATCATTGTTGCTGCAGAGTGCATTCTTGTTCATGTCTGAGGCTGGGCTTTGACAAACTGAGCTAGGACCTCACAGCCTGAAACTTGAAGGAGAGTCTGCGATAGAGAGGCTGAGGTCGGAGAGGTGGAGCAGTGTGGGCCGGAGCGGGTAGATGGCAGGGACAGAGCAACTCTTCTGAGCGCACACGCCATCACATGCGTCCTTAGTAGGTGGAAGCAGCAGGAACGGTCACACACAGAGGAAAAGACCACATGAAGACAGCAGACAGGACAGAGGGAGGGGGAAGGTGCCGGCCTTGAAGACTGGAGGGACAAGGCCACAAGCTAAGGAGCCCAGCAGCACCTACAAGCTGGAAGAGGCTAGGAACAGCTTCGCCCTTAGAGTTTCCGGAGGGATGTGGCCCCGCCGACACACTGACTTTGACTTCAGCTTGCTGACCTCCAGAACTGGGAAAAAGTACATTTCTGTTGTTTGAAGCCGCTAAGTTTGGCATTCTTTGTTAGGACAGAGAGAGGACAGCCCTCCAGGGTGCTCCTGCGCCGAATGGATAGAGACCAGGGACATAGCAAAACTGCCCACAATGCACAGCGCAGCCTCCTACAACAAAGAACCATCGGATCAAAAGTGCCAGTAGTGTTGAGACTGAGAAAACCTGTGCTATGATGACACAATCTGGAGGTCAGGGCCACCAGGTTACACCTGAGTTTAGAAGGCTGAAGTTTCAAAGACTGACCATACCACCAAATGTGGGCAAGACGGCAGAGCAACTCAAACTCTCACAGACTCCTGGTGGGAATGTAAAATGGTACGACCATGCTGGAAAAGTTTCCTTAAAAGTTGACTCAGCAGGGCTTCCCTGGTGGTCCAGGGGTAAAGAGTCCGCTGTGCAGTGCAAGGGGCACTGGTTCGATCCCTGGCCCAGGAAGATCCCACGTGTCATGGGGCAGCTGGACCGGTGTGTCCAATAACAAGCCAGTGCTCTGGGGCGCATGCGCCCGGAGCCGGTGCTCTGCAGCCAGAGAGGCCACTGTGGTGGAGGCCCACACGGGCCAAGGAGTAAAGATGGATGAAAATAAACAAATAAATAGCCAACAAGAGAGGCCAAACTTTAAAAAAGTTGATTCAGCAAGTCCACATATGAAAGCATATATTCACAAAGAGACATGTACAATGTTCACAACAGCTCTATTCATCACAGCCCCAACTGGTAGCAGATGAAGGGGTGCACTGTGTTCACATCATGGAGCACTGCTGAGCAGGAAGGAATGAGCCATTCCTGCATGCAACATGGATAAAACTCAGAATCATTACACTGAGTGAAAGAAGACCTGAAGCCCTATATAGCATATGCTTCCATTTACATGAAATGTACCAGAATAGACAAATCCAAACAGACGGAAAACAAGATTGGTGGTTACCAGGGGCTGAGGGAAGGCAAATTGGGAGGGGCAGTGTCTCCTTCTAGAGTGATGAAAATGTTCGGGAACTATTATTGATAAATGAAATTTTGCTTGCACAATACCGTGAATGCACTAAACACACTTTGGACACTTTAAAATGAATAATTTTAGCCTTTCCAGTGGCGATGACCTCCCCACAAGAACACGCTTCTCCTAAAAGGATCACCTTCATCCCTTTCCAGAAGAGAAGAAGAGGAAACACAAGAGGAAGTACCTGGGTACCAGTACTTCCTGGGTACACAAGAGGAAGTACCAGTGGCTAAGAAGCCACCTTGCTGCAGTCGCCGACTCTGTTCAAGTGGAGGCCATGCCCCTGGAATGCATCGGGCAGGCACCTCACTGCCATCACAGAAGTTTTGCAGCACGGTGCATTTCTAAAGCTCTTTTCTTAAAAAAAAAAAAAAAAAAGATTCTGTCTTTTTTGTTTATTGGGTCTTGTATGCGTCCTTAACCACTTGCATGTAACTTAACCACAGCTCTTTCTGCTGAAGCACCCAGTGCCCTGCTCTGATCTTTACAGTATCTAAACAAGACATGCTGGAAAGGTGAAGGAACCGTGTTACAGCCTTCCTGGAATGTGGAACTGAAGGCTTTAATAAAGTGGGCTCAGACCCAAGATCGTATTAAGAAAAGGCAAATTCTAATCCTCTCAGGACCTTACCGAGGCATGTATTTATATTATTTTGTAAACAAACAAACAAAAAAAGCAGGGGGAATTTAGCTTTTCAAGAACTCAGTCTCAATTCTCTCAATTGTTTGATAGTAGATATTTCCTCCTTGTGCAGAAATACTTGGGAGATATTTCATATTTCTCTTTCTTTCTTTTTTTTTTTTTCATATTTCTCTTTCTATTTCAAGATGAAAGTAAGACAGGTAGATCTAAGTGCATGAGTTGCCAATGTCGACAGGTTTTTGAAGAGCAACTGAAATTGTAGATCCCACCCTGAGACACCCTAGGGTGTGGTGAGGAGTGCAGGGTCCTCGGAAGGAGCTCCAGGGCCTTGTCAATGCTGTGTGGACGCCAGTCTATGTATTTACACTGGCATTTTGCTAATAGGAACTCTTCTCTTCCCATCCACAAGTTAGGTTCTTTTTTTTTTTTTTTTGAGACTATGAATATCTTACTTATCTGAAATGAATGACATGTGAAATGGGAAAATCCTCAGCTCTCTGAAATATGGAAATACAGAGGATCAACAAAGCCACCGGGTTGTGAACACAGGGAACATTAGGTGTATAAATGGATAAAGCGAACTCTCCTGAAACAGAATGACTTCCGGTCCACTCCCGGGGCAGGAGGGTGCGTACAGCTTTCTGTGTCCTGGAGCCCTGTTTTCTGGGCGCCCCAACAGTTCCTGAGTTGGTGCTACCAGGAACAGAAGGATCTGACCTTTGTTAGAAACTTCTGGGCTTCAGAGTATCAGTGCCTACATCTGACAGTTTCTTAAAAAGCAGAGCATCCGTGTAGGAAATGAAGTTGGTATTGACAGACTTCCGAAATCCCAATATGTTATACTTTCCAGAATGGATACTTCTGAGAAATGAATGAGAACAGGGTCTCATCAGCTCAGGTAGACTGTCTCACACCATGTACAGCAGGAATACAGGCACACGGAGAACGACCGTGGGAGGGACCAGAGGAGTGAGCCTTTAAATGTGGCTTACTCATAATTTCCTGTGAGTAGCACTCATGAACGTTGAAGAATGAGTTGTTCTTTGGGTTTTGGTGTTTTTGTTAAAAAGAATCCTCTCAGGACCTGACCGAGGCATGTATTCATATTATTTTGGAAACAAACAAACAAAAAAAGCAGGGGGAATTTAGCTTTTCAAGAACTCAGTCTCAATTCTCTCAATTGTTTGATAGTAGATATTTCCTCCTTGTGCAGAAATACTTGGGAGATATTTCATATTTCTCTTTCTTTCTTTTTTTTTTAATTTTTAATTCTTTCTATTTCAAGATGAAAGTAAGACAGGTAGATCTAAGTGCATGAGTTGCCAATGTCGACAGGTTTTTGAAGAGCAACTGAAATTGTAGATCCCACCCTGAGACACCCTAGGGTGTGGTGAGGAGTGCAGGGTCCTCGGAAGGAGCTCCAGGGCCTTGTCAATGCTGTGTGGACGCCAGTCTATGTATTTACACTGGCATTTTGCTAATAGGAACTCTTCTCTTCCCATCCACAAGTTAGGTTCTTTTTTTTTTTTTTTTGAGACTATGAATATCTTACTTATCTGAAATGAATGACATGTGAAATGGGAAAATCCTCAGCTCTCTGAAATATGGAAATACAGAGGATCAACAAAGCCACCGGGTTGTGAACACAGGGAACATTAGGTGTATAAATGGATAAAGCGAACTCTCCTGAAACAGAATGACTTCCGGTCCACTCCCGGGGCAGGAGGGTGCGTACAGCTTTCTGTGTCCTGGAGCCCTGTTTTCTGGGCGCCCCAACAGTTCCTGAGTTGGTGCTACCAGGAACAGAAGGATCTGACCTTTGTTAGAAACTTCTGGGCTTCAGAGTATCAGTGCCTACATCTGACAGTTTTTTAAAAAAGCAGAGCATCCGTGTAGGAAATGAAGTTGGTATTGACAGACTTCCGAAATCCCAATATGTTATACTTTCCAGAATGGATACTTCTGAGAAATGAATGAGAACAGGGTCTCATCAGCTCAGGTAGACTGTCTCACACCATGTACAGCAGGAATACAGGCACACGGAGAACGACCGTGGGAGGGACCAGAGGAGTGAGCCTTTAAATGTGGCTTACTCATAATTTCCTGTGAGTAGCACTCATGAACGTTGAAGAATGAGTTGTTCTTTGGGTTTTGGTGTTTTTGTTAAAAAAAAGAATCCACCTTGCAATGTGGATCGCCTTGATGCAAACTGAACAGGATGTGGGGCTGATCTCTGATCAGGGAACTCATATCTCACACGCCACGGAGCAGCTAAGCTTGTGCACCACAACTACTGAGCCCATGCGTCACAACTAGAGAGCCTACGCAGCACAGCAGAAAATCCTGCATGACACAGCTAGGATCTGATACAGACAAACAAATAAAAATATGTATTTTTAAAATATTTTAAAAAGAAGAAGAAGAAGCACCTGGCACAGAGCTCCAACTCCTATTTCACGCATGTGAAATGCCCAGGACGCTATGTCCCCACCATGTTTAGCCACGCACGGGCACTTTGTGGGGGCCGCTCTACTGTGCTCTGCCAGGTACAGGAGGAGAAGCAAGGCTTCCAGAAGGCTGCTCCTTCAGACGGACGCCGCACTCAAAGTACCCTGTGTCAAGATGAATGGGAAACCATCCCAATAAACGTGTTTTGGATTTAAAAATAAAATGAATAATTTAATGTTTTGTGGATTTTGTCTCAATTGAAAAATAAACTAGCTTTCTTGAAAGCAAACATATAACTGGTGAGAAGTGTCACAGATCTTTCCAGTTTTTGAAATCCCAATTTGTGATGCACACGAGATGTGACAATCACAGGGACCTCGATGGTGACGAGTTGTGGAGACCAGGTGACACTTCACTGAGCTGAACATACACCCTTTTTGTCTGAGACTCTGTTTCCCCACCTGTAAAGTGGGCGCAGGTGATCAGTGCTACACACTCCCTGCTGTCTCTGTTACTATGCTGTCTTCCGCAGCCCATTCTCTATTTCTCCTGAGAAATCTGAGTCCTACGGATCTGCTTTTCTGTTTCTAAAGTGTATTCATCAAGGCAGTCTAACTGCTGTAGCCAACGACCAAGATGATGCCGCTTTGCCTCGCGGCTCAGTGGCGGAGGTGTGAGGAGGATGCCGCCCTAGAAGAGCAGCCTTGTGCAGTCCTCAGAGTTCTGCGAGCAGGTAGCTCCTCGCGGTCCTTTAAATGTGGCTTACTCAATTTCCTGTGAGTAGCACTCATGAACGTTGAAGAATGAGTTGTTCTTTGGGTTTTGGTGTTTTTGTTAAAAAAAAGAATCCACCTTGCAATGTGGATCGCCTTGATGCAAACTGAACAGGATGTGGGGCTGATCTCTGATCAGGGAACTCATATCTCACACGCCACGGAGCAGCTAAGCTTGTGCACCACAACTACTGAGCCCATGCGTCACAACTAGAGAGCCTACGCAGCACAGCAGAAAATCCTGCATGACACAGCTAGGATCTGATACAGACAAACAAATAAAAATATGTATTTTTAAAATATTTTAAAAAGAAGAAGAAGAAGCACCTGGCACAGAGCTCCAACTCCTATTTCACGCATGTGAAATGCCCAGGACGCTATGTCCCCACCATGTTTAGCCACGCACGGGCACTTTGTGGGGGCCGCTCTACTGTGCTCTGCCAGGTACAGGAGGAGAAGCAAGGCTTCCAGAAGGCTGCTCCTTCAGACGGACGCCGCACTCAAAGTACCCTGTGTCAAGATGAATGGGAAACCATCCCAATAAACGTGTTTTGGATTTAAAAATAAAATGAATAATTTAATGTTTTGTGGATTTTGTCTCAATTGAAAAATAAACTAGCTTTCTTGAAAGCAAACATATAACTGGTGAGAAGTGTCACAGATCTTTCCAGTTTTTGAAATCCCAATTTGTGATGCACACGAGATGTGACAATCACAGGGACCTCGATGGTGACGAGTTGTGGAGACCAGGTGACACTTCACTGAGCTGAACATACACCCTTTTTGTCTGAGACTCTGTTTCCCCAACTGTAAAGTGGGCGCAGGTGATCAGTGCTACACACTCCCTGCTGTCTCTGTTACTATGCTGTCTTCCGCAGCCCATTCTCTATTTCTCCTGAGAAATCTGAGTCCTACGGATCTGCTTTTCTGTTTCTAAAGTGTATTCATCAAGGCAGTCTAACTGCTGTAGCCAACGACCAAGATGATGCCGCTTTGCCTCGCGGCTCAGTGGCGGAGGTGTGAGGAGGATGCCGCCCTAGAAGAGCAGCCTTGTGCAGTCCTCAGAGTTCTGCGAGCAGGTAGCTCCTCTGCACGGTCGGCAGACATGGATGTGCTGCAGAACTTTCCAGAGCACCACAGTCCTGCTGGCCTAGGCAGTGTGCAAGCCTACGAGGATGCATAACTGCGGTGAGCTCTGGTTTTGCTTTCTGTAAATCCAACCTTGAAAAGTCACCTCCAAAAAAAAACCTGCACTATGACTGGCTGCCTCGCTTGACAGTAGCTTGCCTCCTCACACTCCGTAACTGCTCCGCAGGGGCTGGTCGGGCAGTGCTCGTGCGGGGAGGCTTCCCAGTGAAAACAGAAGATAACTGCGGGACTCGGAGGAGGGAGCAGCTGGGACCCCAAGAAGGGCTCAAGAGAAATGAGGGTGTCCCTTGAGAAACTGAGTTGGCCACTTTTTTCTATTAGTGGCCCCTAGTCTGCTTGTGAAATGAAAGTGTTAGTGGCTCAGTCATGCCTGACTCTTTGTGACCCATGGGCAGTACCCACCAGGCGCTCTGTCCATGGGACTCTCCAGGCAAGAGTTCTAGAGTGGGCTGCCGTTTCCCCCTCCAGGGGCTCTTCCCGACCCAGGAGTCTAACGTGGGTCTTCTGCATGGCAGGCAGTTTCTTTGCTGCCTGAGTCACCAGAGAAGCCCCTTGGATAAAGATAAAATCAACCCACCACACTGGTAGAGGTAGGGGGAAGCATTCCCTGGAAGGCAGTCATTTCCGTAACAAATAACCCACGTGGGACCTTCTGCCCCAACATAGCCATGAGTCCAGGTGACAAGACCAGGGCTAGCACGGTGCTTCCGCTCCTGCCACCGGGTGGGGACCAGCAGGCACTTGCCTCACTGGCGATAGCATCTCGCTTGCCACTGCGGAGCTGGGACTGCCCGATGTGATCCCAGTCAGAGCCCCGTGTGTCAGGAGAGGGCCAGGCTGGTGTGCACGGAGGCCGGAGGCCTCGCGCCCTCTGCTGCGGGACTTGTAGAGGAGAGGAACACAACCACCACCCCTACTCCTGCCCCACCCAGCCCGGAGCCCAGGCAGCCAGGGTCTGACCTGCGCTGACCGTCCTGGAGGCTCTGCTGGGACCCCTGCAGGCTCAAGCGGACCATCTGGCCTTCTCTCAACTCTTCCTTCATCTTCTGCCCCAGCAAGGTTTGGCGCTGGGCCCCACAGTGGCTCTCCAAGGACCTCTCCTGCTGGCAGGCTAGGAAGTGACTGTCCTGAAGGAGGTGTCTGCCCACAGCAGAGGACAGGTCGGCGGAGGAGCAGTCTTCCCCGCCTGGCTTGGGAGGCTCTGAAAACAGGACCTTCTCGCTGGGCAGCTCAGTCAGTGTTCAGGCTGCTTTCCATCCTCTGCAACGAGCACGTGGGCCTGCAGCCCTCCTCTAGATGCTGCTGCTGCTGGCGGCACTAGCGGAGCCTGCGCTCAATCTGGGTGACGGTGGCAGAGGCTCGCTGGTGCACCTTCTCGAAGGCCTGCCGGATGTGGGGAGCCTGGTGCCAGTCAGCTTTGGATACCAGCTGGAGGTGGCCCATTAGGTTCTCATCCCGGCTGGCCTTCTCCACTTGCAGTTGCTCTGAGAGGTACAGGATGCAGGGCTTGACGCTGTCCTGTAAGTTCCGGGCCAGCTCCCCATCTGAAAGGCTGGAGTGGCCACTGGGGTCATCCTTGTTGGATGACAGGGATCTGCAGGAGGGACCATTGGAGGAGAGGCTTGCAGTCGGGCTGTTAGTGTATTCTGCCTGCATGAGGAGATACGATTCACAAAACAGGCACTTCTGTAAGATGGAAACAATGGGAGAATCAGACAATCATTGCTCTACTCTATAATAATACTTGCATTTGTGAGCAAGTACTTACATGGGCAAGATCTGTGCACTTGAGGTAAGTGTCTCTTCAGCATCTTGCTTTATGGATGCTCACTATGACCTCCAGGTAGCTAGCATACCCTTCACACCGGCCCTGTCTGTTCTTGAACTTCTTGTCCAAGAATTACCAGCTATAGGTCTCATTTTTACAGAGAACTGTTCTTGTAAAGCATGGAATAAATTCACTTCCATCAATCAATACAGCTTGCTGTATTGCTACTTCCAGGTGGATAGAAGAGAAAGGCGGGGAGATTTGCAGCCTAACAGCTTCATTCCTCCACCTAATTATTCATTCAACGCATATTTCCTGAGCCTTCCATGTGGCACAGAAAGCAGACATATTCTTTACTCTCACAGAACTGATTGTCCAAGCTGGAAAGTTCTACTGTAACACAAAGAAGTCTCTTGCATGGAGAAGGATAACAATAAGAGCACTGCCTTGGAGACTGAGCCCAGTTCAAAGCCTGACTCCCCTACTCTGAGACCTTGAACACTCAGAAGATCAGATTTCTCACCTCAAAAATAAAGATGGCCATAACAGCAGAACTGAAACACAGGGGACCAGGACAGAGTGGACAGTGATGAGCTAGGAGAGGTAGGTGGGGTCAAGACAGGTGGAGCCTCTATTCTGTTTCTACTTTTTAACTAAAAGCACCTTCACAACTGTTTCTGATCTGAAAATGCTCTTGTAGTGGAGATCCAGGAGTGATTATATTGTAATAGATATTTTGGTTCTGTGTATTTTATTCTACGCAAATTATACCTTGATCTAAAAAAAATGTGATACCACTATGCTCCTAGCAGAGTGGCAAAACTCAGACTAACTATAATGTATCTCAGACAAGATATGGAACAACAGGAACCCACAATCACTCCTGGTGGGAGAGTAATTGGTATAAAAATCTTGAGAAAGCATGTGGTAATATCATGAAGTTGAAGACATGCATACTGAATGGCCCAGCTTCCTTGCTGGCTCAGCTGGTAAAGAATCTGCCTGGGCTTCCCTGGTGGTCCAGGGGGTAAGGACACCGCCTTGCAGTGCAAGGGGCGCCGGTTCAATCCCTGGCCTGGGAAGATCTCACGTGCCGAGGAGCAACTGGACCGGTGTGTCCAACTGCGAGCCAGCACTCTGGAGTGCCCAGAGCAGGTGCTCTGCAACAAGAGGGGTCACTGCAATGGGAGGCCTACACAGGCCAAAGAATTAAGATGGATGAAAATAAATAAATGGAGGACCAATTAAAAAAAAAAAAAGGCCAGGGCTTCCCTGGTGGTCCAGTGGGTAAGGACACCGCCTTGCAGTGCAAGGAGTGCCAGTTCCATCCCTGGCCTGGGAAGGTCCCACGTGCCGCGGAGCGGCTGGACCGATGTGTCCAACTACAGAGCCTGAGCTCTGGGGTGCATGCGCCCAGAGTTGGTGCTCTGCAGCGAGAGAGGCCACTGCCATGGGAGGCCCACACAGGCCAAAGAACAAAGATGGATGGAAATAGATAAATGAAAGACCAATAGAAGTGGCCAAAAAAGAAAAAACTTTTTTAAAAAAAAATTTGCCTGCAATGCAGGAGACCCAGGTTTGACCCCTGGGTGGAGAAGATCCCCTGTAGAAGGAAGTGGCAACCCACTCCAATATTCTTCCCTGGAGAATTCCATGGACAGAGGATCCTGGCAGGCTACAGTCCGTGAGATCGCAAAGAGTTGGACATAACTGACCAGCTAACACACTAATGCTGAATGGCCCAACAATTGCATTCCTAGATACATCTTTGAGAGGCAGGCACAATAATTCTCCCAATAATCAACTGCTAGAAACAACCTGCCTGGCCTATGGATCATAGAATGTGTAAGCAAACTGTAATATATTCAACAATATACAACTATACAGCAATAAAAATGAACTACAGCCCTGAAAACATGAACAGATATAATATTAAATAAAAGGAGCCAAACACAGAAGAATCCATACAGAGTTCTATTCATACAAAGTTCAAAAGCAGGCAAAATGAAATGTTGTGGGGCTTCCTCTGGTGGTCCAGTGGATAAGGACACCGCCTTGCAATGCAAGGAGCGCTGGTTCGATCCCTGACCTGGGAAGATCCCATGTGCCGTGGAGCAGCTGGACTGATGTGTCCAATCACCGAGCCGGAGCTCTGGAGCGCATGCACCCAGAGCCGGCGCTCTGCGACGACAGACGCCACCGCGATGGGAGGCCCACAGGAGCCAAAGAACAAAGACGGATGAACAAAGAGAAACAAAAGACCAATAGAAGTGGCCCGCCTGCTCCCCTCCCTCCCCAACCTGACCCCCGCCCAAAAATAAATAAATAAATAAATCTTTAAAAAAAAAAATGAAATGTTGTTGTTTAGGGATGTATATACGGGAAGCAAGGGTAAAGAAAAACATGGGCTTTACTAGCATAAACATCAGGACAGTGGCTCCCGGGAGAAGGGGAGAAGGGGACTGTGCCTGGGAGAGGCACGTGGAGGCTAAGGTGCTTGATCTGAGTGTCCACCTTATGACTACTTCCTAAACTAAGTGTTGAGGGTTTTTGCACCTTTACATGTATATACCAGATTTCACAATTTTTAAAAGTTTTTAAATGTTCAATAGGTAGTTTTAATAGCAGATTAGAAATGGCTGGAGAGACAGTTAGTAAATTGTAAAACAGAGCTAAAGAAAGCCCTGTTGCACAAAGACACAAGGAAATAGAAAATTTGAAAATACTGAAAAATAGGACAAACTGAAGACAGAATGAGAAAGTCTCACAAAAATGTAACTACCATGCCCTAGGGAGAAGACAGACTAAGGCAACAACAAGATCTTAGGAGATAGTCACGAAGTATTTTCCAGAACTGATGAAATGCATAAACCCAAATTCAACAAGCCTAAGATAAAGCAAATAGGATAAAACAGAAATAGATCCATATCTAGACACAGATTTTAGAAACAGCAAGATTTAACAAGCTGATTACCTTTAAAACCATGGCGTTTAGACTGAAAGCTGCCTTCTCAATTGCATCAGTGAGATCCAGAAGAAAATTGAATAATATCTTCAATATGTGGAGAGAATAACTGTCAAAGAGAAAAAAATTGGTTACATTCAAAGAATCAGAAGCCAGAATGTTTTTAGACTTTTCAGTGAAGCACTAAGAATTAGAAAACACAGAAGTAATGCCTTCAAAATTTTGGGAGGAAACGGTTTTCTCACCTAGAATTCTACAATCAAACTGTCAATTTTTTGTTGTTGTTTTCCTTTTTTTAAATTTAGAATCTTGTTAGCAGTACATTACATCCTTGATAGAAAAAAAAAAAAAAAAACCAAGCCATTTACACAGTAACTCAAAAATAAGCCATTTAAGAAAATAATGTAGTAATCAACTGCTACGGGGGGAAACAGGTCCTCTCATTTGATTCTACTGGCAGCCCCAGGTCTATCCGAGCTATGAGAGACTCTCCGTCCTGAATGGATGGTGAAACATTCCAGTAAAAGGTAAAGAGTTTTTAAGTGTGAGTTTCTGAGGGATTCTGCCTCAAACGAAGTTCCCCCAGGGGTAGTCACAGTCCTCCAATTGACTCCAATGTTGCGATGTTTCTGGGATGACCAGCACAGCTGCCTTTTGAGTTTTGACAATTCATCAGCCTCAAGATTCAGGTCTTATAAAACATGCTTCCCACATTAAAAAGGACTTTATCCCCACAGGAATAAGTTTTTTCATCACTTCTCCAACTTCTTGTACTTGGCTTCCAGTTTGTTTTTCTTTTTTAATTTTTATTTCACTTTTTACTTTCACAGAGTTTTGTTGCTTACAGATATTACGATCCCAGATTAGTCATATGTCTATCCCCCCCATCCCACCTTTCCAGGCACAGCGCCCCTGCAGGATCCCCTTTTCCCACAGCGCAATGAAAATAGCTATTTTTTTCACATATGATAGTACAGGTTTTCATGCTACTTCCTTTACGCCTCCCACCCACTGTTTATTCCCCACAATGTCCATATGTCTACTGTCCACGTCTGTTTTTTTTATCACTTCACTGCGTGTGCCCTCATCACCATCCTACTAGATTCCATATATATGTGTTAGTATACTGTACTTGTCTTTCTCTTTTTGACTTACTGCACTTTTTATGATAGGTTCTAGAGCCAGCCACTTCATTAGGACTGAGTCTTCTGCATTTCTTTTAACAGCTGAGTAGTATTCCATTGTCTATATGTACCAGAGCTTTTGGATCCATTCGTTCGTTGATGGACATCTAGGTTGATTCCATGTTCTAGCTATTGTATAGAGAGCTGCAATGAACATTGGAGTACAGGTGCCTCTTTCATTTTTGATTTCATCAGGATATAGGCCTAATAGTGGGATTGCTGGGTCATAGGGTGCTTCTATTTTTAGTTTTTTAAGGAATCTCCATACTGTCTTCCATAGAGGCTGTATCAATCTACATTCCCACCAGCAATGCAGGAGTGTTCCCTTTTCTCCGCACCCTCTCCAGCATTTATTGTCTGTAGATTTGTGGATGATGGCCATTCTGACAGGTGTGAGGTGATACCTCATTGTAGTTTTGACTTGCATTTCTCTAATAATAAGTGAGGCTGAGCAGCATTTCATGTGTTTCTTGGCCATCGGCTTCCAGTTTTTTTGAATACACATCCAACTTGTAGGCTGCCTGCTCGAGAGCTGCTACCTGCTCCTCAATTACATTGATCTGATCCAGATAAGGCTGCAATCCAGCATACTTCTGGTTTAAGTCCTTTAAGGCTCTACTAATGTTTATAGCAATATCTTTCATTTCAAGATACTTCAGGCTGGTTAGTTTATTCATATTTTCCAGGAGCTTGTAGTCTTCACTGTGGCCGTCAGCTCCCCAGTCAGGTAAGCCGCCATTTTGAAGAACATGTCCCGGCAGAGCTCACCTATGTCAGCCTCAGCAGGCTCTTTTGCTGCCTCAGCAGTCGCCACGGTGGCATCGTCTCGAACTGGCTCCTTCCAGTGAGTCGCGGGGACACCTTCGACTGTAGCCACCATGCCCGGACCCCCCCCAAAACGTCAATTTTCAGGTTAGACTAAGTGTTTTCCAGCATGAAGAAGCTCAAATAGTTTACTTCTTCTGCATTCCTTTTCTGGAAGCTACTGGAGAAGATTTGTCACTAAAACTAGAGAAGGACCTAAGAAAGCAGTAGAGATGGGATCTGTGAACCTGAGGTCCCCAGCCAAAAGAAAAGCAAGTGAAATCTCCAGGATGATGGAAGGGGAGCCCAGGCTGGCAGGCAGGCAGTGGGCCTGGAGGGCAAGCCAAAAGGCTCCAGGAGTGAGTGTTCCAAGAGAATTAAACGAATGGAAAGCAGGACATCTCTGAGCAGTTGGATACTAGAAATAGCCAGTTTGTGGAAGTACTGACCTATGCTAAGTAGTACAGAACAAGCAACACAGGGGTGGGGAGAGACTCTAAAGAAAATAAAATATCAAGAGAGAAGGGAAAAGTCATCAGGGCTGCCAGAGACTTGATCATGTGAAGACCAAGGCGTGATCCAAGACAGTGCACACTGTGCTGGAAGGGTGGGTGGTGAAAGAGCACCACCATCATCTTTTATTGTGAGGAGTCAATCAATAATTTCTAAAATATAAAAAGTAAAGAAATGGCACTATAAACAGTTCATTTAGAGAACTGGAAATAAACGCCAAAAGAAACAGCTAAAACGGATGAATGTAGCTGATTCTGAGGAATGGATGGACGAATGTGGGTGGAAGCAAGAGATTGCTATTTTTGTAATAAACTTTGTAGAGGAACTCTTTACCTCTTTGAACCAGGGGTTAGCAAACTATGGGTTGGTTTTGTACATGAGTGAGCTAAGAATGATTTTTACATTTAAATGGCTGAAAAAATCAGAAGAAGAATATTTTCTGGCATGTGAAAATTGTACGAGGTTCAAATTTCAGTGTCCACAAAAAGTGTGATAGGCACACAGCCACATGGTTCATTTAGTCTATGACCACCTTTGTGTCACAACAAAGGTCTAATTGAGCAGTTAAAACAGAGAACATGCAGCTTCAAATATTATACTATCTGGCTCTTCACAGAAACAGTTTGCTGACTCCTGTTTTAAACTGTGTTCATACATATCACTAATAAAAGAAAGAACTAAGTATTTTTAAAGGAAGTAGGACATACAGAAAATTAAAATTTGCTAATGACTAGTTTCTGTAGAGTGAAAAACCTGGCTTAAAATCAACATTCAGGGCTGCCCTGGTAGCTCAGTGGTAAAGAGTTCGCCTGCCAATGCAGGAGACATGAGTTCGATCCCTGATCCGGGAAGATCCCACATGCTGTGGAGCAACTAAGCCCATGAGCCACGACTATGGAGCCTGTGCTCTAGAGCCTCGGAGCCGCAACTATGGAGCCCATGTGCTGCAACCGCTGAAGCCCGGGTGCCCTAGAGCCCGAGTTCCACAACAAGAGAAGTCGCTGCAACCAGAAGCCTGCTCACCTCAATGAGAAAGTAGCCCCCACTTCCTGCAACTAGAGAAGAGCCTGCAGTAGCGATGAAAACCCAAAAAGTAGTCAAAAAAAAAATCATCATTCAAAAAAACAAGATCATGGCATCCAGTCCTATCACTTCATAGCAAACATGTGGGCAAACAATGGAAATAGTGACAGACCTTATTTTCTTGGGCTCCAAAATCAGTGCAGATGGTGACTGCAGCCATGAAATTAAAAGATGCTTGCTCCTGGGGAGAAAAGCTAGGACAAACCTAGAAAGTGTATTAAAAAGCAGAGACATCACTTTGCCAAGAGAAGTCCATAGAGTCAAAGCTGCAGTTTTCCCGGTCGTCATGTACGGACGTGAGAACTGGATCATAAAGAAGGCTAAGCACCAAAGAATTGATGCATTTTAAAGATACCATATAAAAATCAAAATTGAGGTGACCTAAATGGAAAGGAAATGCAAAAAAGAGGGGATATATACGGTCCAGCAGAACCTAACACAATATTGTAAAGCTGCCGGGCCAGCCGGCAGTCGAACAGGTCCTGAAGAGAGTGGCAGATAGGCTAAGAAAAGAAAGAAGGACAGAAAAGATGGGGTTGAGAGGGACAGCAAGAAGGCAGACAACTCTACAGGTTGCTGACAAGTTGCTGACAAGTTTATTGAATTCGCTCATCCTTTTTATACCACAACAAGCAATTGTGTACACGTGCTTTAGAGGCCAGGTGTCGATCATTACAATGGTTCTGGGTCATAATGCCCCTCAAGCCCTGTAAAGAGGCTCCAGGTGTTCTTTATGATAGCTAAGGAACGTCTTCACAACACCTGGGGTGGCGGGACAGAGAGCTATGCTGTTATCAGCTCCTGTTGCCAGGGCAGCTCCCAGGGCTATGTTTCCTTAAAGGAAACCCCTTGAAACAGGGCAGCTCCCCGCATAAAGCAACCACACCCCAATAAAAAGAAACTAATTATTTAATTAATTCATTGACTATGCTAAAGCCTTTGACCATATGAATCACAACAAGCTGTGGGAAATTCTGAAAGAGATGGGAATACCAGAACCACCTCACCTGGCTCCTGCGAAAACTATATGCAGGTCAAGAAGCAACGATTAGAACCAGACATGCAACAACAGACTGGTTCAAACTTGGGAAAGGAGTATATCAAGGCTGCATATTTTCTGCTGATTTAAATTATGTACAGAGTACATCATGAGAAATGCTGGGCTGCATGAATCTGTAAATATGTCAGTGCTCTACATATCAACTGATAAATTCAATAAAATCCCAATTTAAAACCCAATGGAACTGTATCCTGGATTAGGTAAGTTCAAATTTATCTGTAAGAGAAAATGAAAAACAGTAGCTAAGAAATTTTAAGAAAAATAAAAACAGTATTAGGATACATGACTATCTGTAAAAAAAAATGAGTGCTATTTTACATCACAGTGACATCAATGTGCTAACAAAGGTCCATATAGTCAAAGCTATGGTTTTTCCAGTAGCCTTGTCTGGATGTGAGAGTTGTTGGACCATAAAGAAGGCTGAGCACCAAAGAACTGATGCCTTCAAACTGTGGTGCTGGAGAAGACTCTGGCGAGCCCCTTGGACTGCAAGGAGACCAAACCAGTCAATGCTAGAGGAAACCAGCCCTGAATATTAATTGGAAGGACTGAAGTTGAAGCTCCAATACTTTGGCCACCTGATGCGAAGAGATGACTCATTGGAAAAGCCCCCGGTGCTGGGAAAGATTGAGAGCAGAAGGAGAAGAGTGGCCACTGGGGGGCTCTCTGGAGAGCCGCAGATTTGAACCTAGAAGCTCCCCAATGGCTGAAGTGAGGATGTGGTGTTGCGAACGTGCCAGTGGGACCGTGGAAGAGCATCTCCGAGTCAGAGGGATGAGCTCTGATATCAATCTGTGGCCTTGCTGCTGGGGGCTTTCAGAATGATGGAACGTTAACATAAGGCCCCTCAAGTGAGGCTCCCGGGAAAAACTGTAGCCTGGCGTTGGGCTCACAGCAGCTAAACAGTTCGGCGGGGCTTGTATGCAGGTTCTAGGAAAAGAAACATGGTCCGCCCAGGGCTGTCTTGCTGCCTCAGGAAGCTCTTGCGGCTTCACCTGCTGTGAACCGCCTCCCCCGCCCCAAGTTGGGCTTCTACCAGGCTGGAAGCCGGTGGCTGCAACCTGGAAAATTCCAGCGTGGCTTTTTTCATCCTGTGAGAAAATACGCAATATAAACTTCAGCACTGCAACTTTTTTTTTTAAAAAAAGATTTATTTATTTATTTTGGGCGGGCGTCGGGTTGGGGAGGGAGGGGACGGGCGGGCCACTTCTATTGGTCTTTCGTTTCTCTATGTTCATCCGTCTTTGTTCTTTGGCTCCTGTGGGCCTCCCATCACAGTGGCCTCTGTCGTTGCAGAGCGCCGGCTCTGGGCGCATGCGCTCCAGAGCTCCGGCTAAGTAATGGGACACATCGGTCCAGTCGCTCCGCGGCACGTGGAATCTTCCCAGGCCAGGGCTCGAACCGGCGCCCCTTGCACTGCAAGGCGGTGTCCTTGCCCACTGGACCACCAGGGGAAGCCCAGCACTGCAACTCTTTTAAAGCTTGTAACTGTACCTGCCCTCCTTTATCCTTTACCACGTCTTGCAGGCATCCCACCATCTAGTGCCAGAATTTTTATAATCACCCCAAAAGTAGACTCTGAGCGGAGGCAGCCCCCTTTGAGTTGACAAGACGAGGGCAGATTACAAAGGAATTATCTCGAACTTTCTCGAATAATGTGCAGCATGTGAATGACAAGGATTTTCGATGCTTGGAATGGGCGGGCGCGCGGAGGGAGCGGCGCGTCTGTACGCGGCTGAGCACTCTCCGCGGCCTTTACTGCTCAGAGCGGGTGAGGTCGGAGCCACGGCTGACGCTGGGGAGAGCGGTGCGATGGGGGGCGAAGCCAGGCCTGACGCGAAGACTGCAGATTCGGCGCGACACGGCAGGTCGCCTGCGCATCCACTCCATCAGGCCACCTGCGCCTCGAGCTGTTGGTAAAGCCCCTCGTCAGGTCGTTGATGGCCCTCCTTCGGGGACGCCCCATGGCTCCGGCACCGGGCAGCGTAAACAGTTCGGCGGGGCTTGTATGCAGGTTCTAGGAAAAGAAACATGGTCCGCCCAGGGCTGTCTTGCTGCCTCAGGAAGCTCTTGCGGCTTCACCTGCTGTGAACCGCCTCCCCCGCCCCAAGTTGGGCTTCTACCAGGCTGGAAGCCGGTGGCTGCAACCTGGAAAATTCCAGCGTGGCTTTTTTCATCCTGTGAGAAAATACGCAATATAAACTTCAGCACTGCAACTTTTTTTTTTAAAAAAAGATTTATTTATTTATTTTGGGCGGGCGTCGGGTTGGGGAGGGAGGGGACGGGCGGGCCACTTCTATTGGTCTTTCGTTTCTCTATGTTCATCCGTCTTTGTTCTTTGGCTCCTGTGGGCCTCCCATCACAGTGGCCTCTGTCGTTGCAGAGCGCCGGCTCTGGACGCATGCGCTCCAGAGCTCCGGCTAAGTAATGGGACACATCGGTCCAGTCGCTCCGCGGCACGTGGGATCTTCCCAGGCCAGGGCTCGAACCGGCGCCCCTTGCACTGCAAGGCGGTGTCCTTGCCCACTGGACCACCAGGGGAAGCCCAGCACTGCAACTCTTTTAAAGCTTGTAACTGTACCTGCCCTCCTTTATCCTTTACCACGTCTTGCAGGCATCCCACCATCTAGTGCCAGAATTTTTATAATCACCCCAAAAGTAGACTCTGAGCGGAGGCAGCCCCCTTTGAGTTGACAAGACGAGGGCAGATTACAAAGGAATTATCTCGAACTTTCTCGAATAATGTGCAGCATGTGAATGACAAGGATTTTCGATGCTTGGAATGGGCGGGCGCGCGGAGGGAGCGGCGCGTCTGTACGCGGCTGAGCACTCTCCGCGGCCTTTACTGCTCAGAGCGGGTGAGGTCGGAGCCACGGCTGACGCTGGGGAGAGCGGTGCGATGGGGGGCGAAGCCAGGCCTGACGCGAAGACTGCAGATTCGGCGCGACACGGCAGGTCGCCTGCGCATCCACTCCATCAGGGCCACCTGCGCCTCGAGCTGTTGGTAAAGCCCCCTCGTCGAAGCGCAGGTCGTTGATGGCCCTCCCTTCGGGGACGACTGTGGAGAGAGTTGCAGGGCGCTGTCGGCGGCGGGGCGGGGCGGGGCGCGGGGGCGGGGCGCGGGGGCGGGGCGCGGGGGCGGGGCGGGGGGCGGGGGCTGGGGGGGGGGGGGGCGGGGGGGGCGGGGCGGGGGGCGGGGCGGGGCGCGCGGGCGGCCGGTGCTCTCTGCGGAAGGCGTCGTCGTCCACGCCGAGGCCCAACCCCAGACCGTGCAGTTCGAAGTAAAGCTTAAGAGAAAGTGATGGGCGAGTAAGAATCCGAGCAAAAGGGCGACTGTCGCTTCTGCTGGTATTCTATTGCGGATGTTTGAGTCCAAATTCGTGAGAGATATTAGCCATTAGTTTTATTGGGAGGTATTTGTCTGCCTTTAATTTCGGTACAAGGGCGATTCTGGCCGCAGAGTGAGTTTCAAAGTGTTCTCTTAAAGTGGTGGTTGTTTTTCTGTTGGAGTTGGAAGAGGATTGAGGATTCAGCAGTGAGGCCATCAAGTTCAAAGTTTTTCTTTGTCATGGAGCTTTTCCACTACTGATTGAACTTTCTTATTAGTTGTAGATTTATTCAGATTTTCTATTTATTTGTGATTCAGCCTTCTTGGATTTTGTTTCTAGAAGTTTCTTCTAGGTTAACTGACTTATTGGCGTACAATTGTTCGCATACTTTATAGTATTTTTTTTCCGCACTTGTTCAGTAAGTTTATTATTTTCTTTATTTGAAAAATCGTGATAGAAAACTGTGGTTTGATTTATTAACTCTCGGCAGCCCGTTCCAGAGCTCTAAGGAAGTTTGCTTTCTTCTGAACTACCCGATCTTTCTTTTGGGCAAGTGACATTTTGGGACAGTTCCACCTCTTCCTTTTTTTTTTTTTAAAGATTTATTTATTTTATTATTTTTATTTTTGGGCGAGGGTCGGGTTGGGGAGGGAGGGGAGCGGGCGGGCCACTTCTATTGGTCTTTCATTTGTCTATTTTCATCCGTATTTGTTCTTTGGCCCGTGTGGGCCTCCCATCGCGGTGGTGTCTGCCATCGCAGAGCGCCGCTCTGGGCGCATGCGCTCCAGAGCTCCGGCTTGGTAATTGGACACATCGGTCCAGCCGCTGCGCGGCACGTGGGATCCTCCCAGGCCAGGGATCGAACCGGCGCCCCTTGCATTGCAAGGTGGTGTTCTTACCCACTGGACCATCAGGGGAAGCCCTCCACCTCTTTTTAACGTCTTTCTTCGGCTTCTTCTCACACACTGGATTCTCTCGTACTGCAGCATGAGCTTTCTTATGCATCTCCTCCATCATGTCTGGAGTGACGTTGTTCTTTATTATGTACTGAGAGAATTGTTTCTTGTAGGCATCCTCATCTTCTTCAGTCAGACAGCGCATGTAGTCTGCAACATTCTGCCCCCTGATGTGCTTTCGGTGTGCCTCAGCATTGAATTCGCTGCTTTCTGAATCACAGCCAGGGAACCGTGTGGTCCTGGGAGGGGCAGACCAGCCTCCGTCCAAACCTCACTCCCAGTCGTCGTCCCGACAAGGCCTGCGTCCAAGTAGCAGGTGAAGGCACCAGGCTGACCGTCAGTGCTTTCCACACTGGATTCATCTGCAGGCACCTCAACTTGGCCTTCATACATTTGGTCCTACCAAGCCTATTAAGAAGCCTGCGGGCCACCAGCTGGCCAGTTCAGTATGCCGCAGCATAATTGGTCAGGCCAACCTTCACACCGTGTTTTGGGAGTTCTTGAACATAAGCTGCACAGACTATCATGCCTCCTTCTATACAGGCGGAAGCACTCTGACAAATAATATCTCTGTTCATTACACGAATGCTCATTCTGTATTTGGGTGTGTTGTACGTATTTTTATTTTATTTTTGAGGGGGCGGGTTGGAGGGGGTGTGAGCCACTTCTATTGGTCTTTCATTTCTCTATTTTCATCCGTCTTTGTTCTTTGGCTCCTGCGGGCCTCCCATCGCAATGGCCTCTGTTGTCACAGAGCACCGGCTGGGCGCATGCGCTCCAGAGCTCCGGCTCGGTAATTGGACACATCGGTCCAGCTGCTCCGCAGCACATGGGATCTTCCCAGGCCAAGGATCAAACCGGCGCCCCTTGCACTGCAAGGCGGTGTCCTTACCTGCTGGACCACCAGAGAAGCCCTGTTGTACGTATTTTTATCCTGGATTACCAGTCGTTTCCGAGCATAGTAGTCAGTTTTGCCCTCTCGACATCTTCTGAATTTCACTTGGTATCTCTTGAAGTAGGCCCTTTTCTTGACAACTTCACCAAACCCCATCCTGCAGAACAGAACCCTGGCTCCGTGGCTTGCCATAGAGCTGTGAGACCAGCATGGCTCCTGGGGGGGAGAAAGCTATAGTCTTTTTTTTTTTTTTTTTTTAATGTCTGTAGAATTGGTGATTATATCCTTTTTTCATTCCTCAAATGAACTTAGTAATTTCAAATCTGACATAGTACATTCGGTAATTTTCTCTTTTTCATTTACTCTAGTTAAAGGTTTGTTACTTTTGTTCATCTCTTCAAAGAACCAACTTTTGGTTCATTTTCTACATTGTTTTGCTAGTCTGTTTTCTTTCTTTCTGCCTTTGTATTTATTACTTTTTCCATGCAGGTAACTTTGGTTTAGTTCTGCATTTTCTAGTTAATAAGTGGTGAAGGTTTGTTTTCTTCTTTTGAGATCATTCTTTTTTGAAATTTTTTGTTATTTATCGGCTGTGCTGTGCAGCTTGCAAGATCTTAGTTCCCCAACCAGGGATCCAGCCAGGGCCCATAGCAGCAGAATCGCCAAGTCCCGACCACTGGCCCACTGGGGGATTCCCACAGATCCTTCTTTCTTTTTTTTTTTTTAAAAGATTTATTTATTTATTTATTTTCGGCAGGGGTCGGGTTGGGGAGGGAGGGGAGCGGGCGGGCCACTTCCATTGGTCTTTCATTTCTCTGTTTTCATCCGTCTTTGTTCTTTGGCTCCTGTGGGCCTCCCATCGCGGTGGCCTCTGTTGTCGCAGAGCACTGGCTCTGGGCACATGCACCCCAGAGCTCCGGCTCGGTGATTGGACACATCAGTCCAGCCACTCCGTGGCACATGGGATCTTCCCAGGCCAAGGATCGAACCAGCGCCCCTTGCACTGCAAGGCGGTGTCCTTACCGACTGGACCACCAGGGAAGCCCCTGATCCTTCTTTCTTAATGCAAGCATTTACACCTATAAACTTCTCTCCTGTCAGTGCTTTTGCCACATCCCATAAATTTTGGTATGCTGTGTTTTTGTTTGTCTCTAAATATTTTTCAGCTTTTCTTTCAATTTCTTCTTTGTCCTATTGTTCATATTAATGTCAAGTGAATAGTACAGTGATTCAATATTTTTAGGAATTTTACTCTATGTAAAATTATTTTTAAAAAAATGTGTTGTCTAATTCCCACAAATGTGTGAATTGGGACATTTTCCTTCTGTTATGGATTTCTACCTTCACCCTATCCTGGTGACACAGTTCGCATGATCTCTGTCTTTTTCAATTTTGCTCACCAGCAGTGTCAGTGAGTTTGAGATCTGCATGGTTTGGGGTTTTTTCACACTTTCATTTTGCTTCCTTCACTTTCAAAATTAATAGTGGTTTGCAATTTCTCAAGAGATCTGTAACAGTATCATCCACTTCGGGGATACTTGCAAAGGCAAGAGGTTTGCAAGTATCACCATTTTCTATATTGTGAAACTTGAAAGGGAACATTATTAATACACGTGAGTTGCACTTAAAATCTTATTTTTCTGACTTTAAGGCATGGTAGGGCTGTAGAGTGACTGCCTGAATGCCCATGAGGTTGCTTTCTAAGAGCAGGTGTTACTTCATTCCATAAGGGCCTCAAGTTACTCCACCGTGAGAAACTTCTTAGTCTGACCATTCACTTCCTAAAAGAAATTCATTTTAGGTAGTAGAATGCACGTTATTCATTGGGTTTTTTAAAATTTCTTTCTGTTTTATTGAGATGCAATTGAGCACACGGAGTTTCCCTGGTATCTCAGCAGTAAAGAATCCACCTGCCAGGGCTTCCCCTGGTGGTCCAGTGGGTAAGGATACCGCCTTATAGTGCAAGGAGCACTGGTTCGATCCCTGGCCTGGGAAGATCCCACGTGCCGCGGAGCAGCTGGACTGATGTGTCCAATCACCGAGCCGGAGCTCTGGGGCGCATGCGCCCAGAGCCGGTGCTCTGCAACAACAGACGCCACCGCAATGGGAGGCCCACAGGAGCCAAAGAACAAAGACGGATGAAAATAGAGAAATGAAAGACCAATAGAAGTGGTCCTCCTGTCCCCCTTCTTTGCCAACCCACCCCCCAAAAAAGATAAATAAATAACTAAATGTTTTTTTTAAAAAAAAAAAAAAGAATCCACCTGCCAGTGCAGGAGACAGGGGTTTGATCCCCGGGTCAGGAAGATCCCCTGGAAAAGGAAATAGCAACCCACTCCAGTGTTCTTGCCTGGGAAACCTCATGGACAGAGGAGCCTTGCGGACTTAGTTCATGGCGTTTCTCAGAGCTGGATGCGACCTATCAACTAAAAAGTTGAGCACGCAGCAGTTTGATATCAGCATAATAATTTGACTTACATATATTATAAAATGGTTGCCATAATAAGTTTGTTTACCATCCATCATCTCATAGATACAAAATAATGGAAAAGATAAATGTTTTTTCCCTGTAATGAGAACTCCTAGAATCTACTCTTTTAACAATTTTCAAGTATATCGTACAGCAGTGTTAACTATAGTCATTTTGTTGTGTTTTATTTCTCATATCTGGAAGTTTGTAGCTTTTGATACCTTTATCCAATTCCTGTTCCCCCCAACCCTCAACTCTGTTAACTACAAATCTAATGATCTCTTTCTTATGAGTTTGGGTTTGGGTTTTGGTTTTTTTTTTTTTTAAGATTCCACATATAAGTGAGATAATACAGTATATGTTTTTCTCTGAGTTATTTCAGTTAGCATAATGTTCTCAGGGTCCATCCATGTCACAAATGGCAGAATTTCCCTTTTACAAGTGAATTATATTACATCATATGTTTACTGTGGTGGTGGTTTAGTTGCTAAGTCATGTCCGACTCTTAAGATCCCACGGATTGCAGCCCGCCAGGTCCCTCTGTCCATGGGATTCTCCAGGCAAGAATACTGGAGTGGGTGGCCATTTCCTTCTCCAGGGGATCGTCCCAACCCAGGAATCAAACCCAAGTCTCCTGCATTGCGGGCAGATTCTTCCTTTATCCGTTCATCTGTTCTTTCCTTCTTTCTTTTTTTTTAAGAAATTCTTTCTTTGTTTATTTTTGGTGGCCCAGCATGTGGAATCTTAGTTTCCTGACCAAGGATGGAACCTGTGCCGCCTGCAGTGGAGAATCAGTCTTAACCTCTGGATTGCCACGGGAAGCCCCCCATTCATCTATCGATGGACACTTAGGTTGTTTCCATGGCTCAGCTCTTGTAGACAATGTTGCTGTGAACATAGGGGTGCAGGTATCTCTTCCACATAGTGGTTTCATTTCCTTCAGTAGTGGAATTGCTGGGTCATAAGGTATGTTGTTTTTTGTTTGTTTTTTAAGATCCTCCATGTTGTTTTCTATAGTGGCTGCTCTGGTTTACATTCCCACCAGTGGTGCACAGGGTTCTCCTTTCATCCACATTCCTGCCTGCATTTGTTAATTCACCTTTTTGATGGCAGCCATTCTGGTGGGTGTGAGGGCATGTCTCACTGTGATTCTGACTTGCAGTTTCCCTGATGAGGAGTGATATTGAGCACCTTTTCATGTGTCTATTGGCTATCTTCTTTGGGAAAATGCCTATTCAGATCATTTGCGCATTTTTAATAAGATTTTTTTTGTTGTTTCGTTATGGAATTTGTGAGTTCTTTATATATTTTGGGTATAAACACCTTATCAGATATGTGATTTGCAAATGCTTTCTTCCATTCAGTAGGTTGCTTTGTGTTTTATTGATGGTTTTCTTTGCCATGAAGAGTTTGACTTGGTACCATTTGACTTTTGCTTGTTGTTGTTTGTTTTTGTTGCTTTTGCTTTTTAAAAAAAAATTTTATTTTTTTTAATTTATTTATTATTTTTGGCTATTCTGAGTTTTCACTGCTGCTGCAGGCTCTTCTCTAGTTGCAGGGAGTGGGGGCTACCTAGTTGAGGTGAGCAGGCTTCTTGTTGCCATGACTTCTCTTGTTGTGGAACTCGGGCTCTACTCGGGCTTCAGTCGTTGTGGCCCATGGGCTCAATAGTTGCGGCTCCGAGGCTCTAGAGCACAGGCTGCATAGTCGTGGCTCACGGGCTTAGTTGCTCCGCAGCGTGTGGGATCTTCCTGCATTAGGGATCGAACTCATGTCTCCCTCATTGGCAGGCGAACTCTTCACCACTGCGCTACCAGGGAAGTCCCGTTGCTTTTGCTTTTAGTGTCAGATTCAAAAAATCCTTACCAAGACTCAGGTCAAGGAGCTTAGTGCCTGTTTTCTTCTAGGAGTTTTATGGTTTCCAGTCTTACATTTAAGTCTTAATCCATTTCAAGTTAGTTTCTGTGAGTGGTATGAGAGGGGGTCCAGTTTCATTTTTTTACATGTGCATATCCAGTTTTTCCCTTATAATTTGTTGAAGAGACTCATTTTTTCTGCATTGAGTATTCTTGGCTCCCTAGTCAAACATTAATTGACCATGTATGCGTGAGTTTATTTCTGCTTTGTGAAATTTCTGATTAATGATATCACAGATGAATTCAAGAAAAATAACACTCACATGTTTACAGAGTCACCAGGTGGACGCCCTGTGCTGGTGCTCCGTTGGTGTAAGGAAGCTAGTCTGTGAGGTCTTGCTCTCTACAGAGAGAGGAGTTGTGAGATTACTGGGCCTTAAAACATTTCTGAAAACTGGGATTGGGGCGGGGGGCGGGGGCGGTGACTTAGCATTCCTTTTCCTTGGCTGGATTCTTTCAGGGCTGGAAGAAATGACTGCTGCTTCTGGTTTGAGGAGACCATGTTGTTGAAAGGCCCCCTTGTGCACTGTGTGTGTCCCTGGTTAGTCACTTGCCTGTGAGAAATGACCTGTGCTGTGTCTTCCAGCCACCCAACTTCATGGAGCAGTGCTGCTGAGATCACGTCCATGTTGTTCTTCTACATCATGAGGTATAAACAGAGGGAGCCAGGGAACCCAGACATTGACTGATTCATCCTCTCCAAGGTAAGCTGGCACGGAAACCTAGTGCCAGCTCAGATACTTGGTTCTTAAACTCATTTTCAAAGTCACCATGTGTCAACAAGGCCTGAAATGGCCCCTGTTTATCCTTTTGGTTCTGTCTTTGCCTGATGTCTTCATCTATTCAGGCTGGTATAACAAAACACCAGAGACTAGGTGGTTTATAAATAATAGAAATTTACTTCTCACAGTTCTGGAGGCTAGAAGTCTAAAACCACGGTTGTGTTTTTGTGAGGGCCATCTTCCCAGTTGTAGGCTTCTCACTTGTGTGGTGGAAGGAGAAATGGCTTCTCTTTTATAAGGGCACCGACCCCACTTCTGAGGGTTCTGCTGTTGTGACCTAATTGCTCCCCAAAGACCCCCCACCTCCTTATACCATCACTCTCAGCTTCAAGTTTTTAACATAAGAGATCTGGAAGGAGGGCACCAACCTTCAGACCATGGCAACTCAAAGATCTAAAAGGTGTTCCAGCAAAAGACCGTGTGGTGGGAAGGATGACCTGCAGCCCGTCTTTTCCTTTGATGGTGCCCACCTCACCCCACATAGCACTGAAGCCCTCCCCCAGAGTCATGCTGCTCCCAGCCTTTGTCACCTGGGTACAGGAGGGCAGCATGACTGACTCTGACTTGAAGAGCTCAGGGAATGTTGAGCCGATTTGAAGGGATATCCCACTCTGGCTGGGGGGGGAAGGGTGTTTTGGGCTCTCTACAGAGAGAGGAGTTGTGAGATTACTGGGCCTTAAAACATTTCTGAAAACTGGGATTGGGGCGGGGGGCGGGGGCGGTGACTTAGCATTCCTTTTCCTTGGCTGGATTCTTTCAGGGCTGGAAGAAATGACTGCTGCTTCTGGTTTGAGGAGACCATGTTGTTGAAAGGCCCCCTTGTGCACTGTGTGTGTCCCTGGTTAGTCACTTGCCTGTGAGAAATGACCTGTGCTGTGTCTTCCAGCCACCCAACTTCATGGAGCAGTGCTGCTGAGATCACGTCCATGTTGTTCTTCTACATCATGAGGTATAAACAGAGGGAGCCAGGGAACCCAGACATTGACTGATTCATCCTCTCCAAGGTAAGCTGGCACGGAAACCTAGTGCCAGCTCAGATACTTGGTTCTTAAACTCATTTTCAAAGTCACCATGTGTCAACAAGGCCTGAAATGGCCCCTGTTTATCCTTTTGGTTCTGTCTTTGCCTGATGTCTTCATCTATTCAGGCTGGTATAACAAAACACCAGAGACTAGGTGGTTTATAAATAATAGAAATTTACTTCTCACAGTTCTGGAGGCTAGAAGTCTAAAACCACGGTTGTGTTTTTGTGAGGGCCATCTTCCCAGTTGTAGGCTTCTCACTTGTGTGGTGGAAGGAGAAATGGCTTCTCTTTTATAAGGGCACCGACCCCACTTCTGAGGGTTCTGCTGTTGTGACCTAATTGCTCCCCAAAGACCCCCCACCTCCTTATACCATCACTCTCAGCTTCAAGTTTTTAACATAAGAGATCTGGAAGGAGGGCACCAACCTTCAGACCATGGCAACTCAAAGATCTAAAAGGTGTTCCAGCAAAAGACCGTGTGGTGGGAAGGATGACCTGCAGCCCGTCTTTTCCTTTGATGGTGCCCACCTCACCCCACATAGCACTGAAGCCCTCCCCCAGAGTCATGCTGCTCCCAGCCTTTGTCACCTGGGTACAGGAGGGCAGCATGACTGACTCTGACTTGAAGAGCTCAGGGAATGTTGAGCCGATTTGAAGGGATATCCCACTCCTGTCCAGCAGCTTGCTCCTCCATTTCTCGGCAGATTTGACCAATAGGGAGTTTTCTCATTAGGCTAGGTGTAGTACCAGGTACCTCATGATATTGGGGACAGAAAAGAAAAGGAATGTTAAACAAGGTCAATCTAGAAGCACAAGCAGCTGTTTTGATGCTATCTAAAGATTTGCTGTATTCTGAGCAAAGCATTTAAAACTTAACTGGTAGAACACCATGTGCAAATAGAAACCCTGGATCTGGGCAGCAGAAAGTAAGGAGAAGGCAGAGTGCGGGCAGAGTGCCTGGCCCTGTGATTAATGACCCTTGTCACGGTATCTAAAATGTGACCTCAGATGAAGTTTAGCCAAGGATAAATAAAAGATATGTGTAGAGGATGAGAGATAAAGCAGATGAGTTCTGTTAATAATAGCTAATAAAATCAAGGTAAAGAGTATGTGGAACTTCATTGTATTGTATTTACAAGTTTTCTGTAGGCTTAGATTTCCTTCATCATAAAAAATGAACAGCTAGGGCTTCCCTGGTGGACCAGTGGGCGGAGAGTCCGCCTTGCAGTGCAGGGGGCAACGGTTCAGTCCCTGGCCTGGGAGGATCCCATGTGCCATGGAGTGGCTGGACCAGCGTGTCCAGTTGCAAACCGGCGCTCTGGGGCGCGTGCGCCCGGAGCTGGTGCTCTGCAGCAAGGGAGGCCGCAGTCGTGGGAGGCCCACATGAGTCAAAGAATAAAGATGGATGAAAATAAATAAATGAGAAACCAATAAAAGAGGCCAAAAATTTTTAAAAAGTGAACAGCTATAGGTGTACAAAGTGTGACTGTTTAGAGCTCTAGTTTGTTTCTTCAGGTTTTTTGTTTATTGGGTTTGGGGGGTGAGAGGATTGGCTGCAGCATTTGGAATCTTACTTTTCTGACCAGGGATCAAACCCGCACCCCTGACAGTGGAAGCATGGGGTCCCAACCACTGGACCACCAGCAAAGTCCCTAGAGCTCTAGTTTTAAAATAGGAAAGAGGGATTTTCCTGATGGTCCAGTGTTTGAGACTCAGCACTTCTGCTGCAAGGGGCTCGAGTTCAATCCCTGGTTGGAAAAGTAGGATGCTCTATGCCATAGGATGCAGCCAAATACATAAAAAAGAGAAAGATTTGGGAATCCGCTGGCAGCCCAGTAGTAAGATTCAGTGCTTCCACCACCAAGGGTCCAGGTTTAATCCCTAGTCAGGGAAGTACCTGCAAGCAGGACAGTGTGGCCAAAAAAAATGCCTAGATTATATCATAGCTTCTGCTGTCATGCAATCGGAGTCATCAGCCTTCGAGGTGTAGAGAGACTTCCTGGCATGCAGTCACAGGCTGGACACTGCTCAGTTAGCAGAATTTGTGTATTCATCAGATTTACACAGTAGATAAAATTGGAAGAAAAGAGCAATCACTCAGCAGCAGAGTGCATCCCGTTTCTTGCTGGGCATGGAGTCGGTGGACTCACTGGAGGCCGAGAGGCCAGGGTCTTGGCCGTCCGTGCTCCCAGGGCGCCAGGCTGCGCGTTAGCTGCTCGAGGAGGTCGTCTGCTGAGGCCTGGCCATGGTGCTGCCTGAAGTGCTCGGATTCCCTTGGAGCTCACGATCCTTCCATCCACCACCCAGGCCTTAGTTTTTGTTTTATAAAGTCTTGTTTTCTTCAGCGAAGCAGGCCTGGAAAGTAACCAAAAAGTCTTTTTGTAAACTTGTTCTTGAAACGAACTTTGTGTCAGAACAAGGATGAAAAATACCACCTAGAAGACTTTCTCTCCTGGGTGCCCTTGGCACATTGAGTGCATCTTCATTCTTGGCCTTGGGTCCGCTCTGTTGTGTGTCCCCAAACAACATAAGAGTTCTTGAGAAAGAAGACAGAACCTATGTTGGGGGTGCTTCCACCATACCAGACACTGTGCTGATGCCCCACCAATCTTCTCAACCAGTTCTACAGCCTCTTGCTGCCTGAGAGGGTATTTCCTCACCATCATACCCAGAAAAGCAAAGCCTTGTGGAGGTAGGCTTACTTAATACCCACATTAAAGCTGGGGGAAATGGAGTTGGTCTGAGCATAGAGTCCAGGCTCAGTCCAAGGGCATGCAAGGCACCTAGGACCCAGAGCTTGTTACAGGAGTAAAGTAGGAGCTGTGGGGAAGAAGACAAATTTAGAGATGTCAGGAGAGATTTCATTAGAACAGTTGTCAAAGCTCAAGATGCAGAACAGAAAAAAGAGTGAGGGTACAAAGCACATGGAGGAAGGTCAAGAGCCCCACGAGGAGCAGAACAATAGGGTGGAGCAAGACAGAAGAAGGATCTGAGAACTAACAAGTACCATTTATTCAGCCCGCCTGTAGTGATGACACCAACCCGTCTCTGCTTGAATGAAGCTGACATCTGAATGGAGGGTGGGGACAGACAAGAAACAAACCCAGAAATAGCTAGCATGCCTGAGGAGCCAAGAATCCTAAATCCAAAGGAAGTGGAGGGGCAAGGGGTACTAGGTGAAGGACATGGTCCAGGAAGGCCTTAGTGTTGATATTTGAGCATGAGAGTTGACTCACTGGAGGCCGAGAGGCCAGGGTCTTGGCCGTCCGTGCTCCCAGGGCGCCAGGCTGCGCGTTAGCTGCTCGAGGAGGTCGTCTGCTGAGGCCTGGCCATGGTGCTGCCTGAAGTGCTCGGATTCCCTTGGAGCTCACGATCCTTCCATCCACCACCCAGGCCTTAGTTTTTGTTTTATAAAGTCTTGTTTTCTTCAGCGAAGCAGGCCTGGAAAGTAACCAAAAAGTCTTTTTGTAAACTTGTTCTTGAAACGAACTTTGTGTCAGAACAAGGATGAAAAATACCACCTAGAAGACTTTCTCTCCTGGGTGCCCTTGGCACATTGAGTGCATCTTCATTCTTGGCCTTGGGTCCGCTCTGTTGTGTGTCCCCAAACAACATAAGAGTTCTTGAGAAAGAAGACAGAACCTATGTTGGGGGTGCTTCCACCATACCAGACACTGTGCTGATGCCCCACCAATCTTCTCAACCAGTTCTACAGCCTCTTGCTGCCTGAGAGGGTATTTCCTCACCATCATACCCAGAAAAGCAAAGCCTTGTGGAGGTAGGCTTACTTAATACCCACATTAAAGCTGGGGGAAATGGAGTTGGTCTGAGCATAGAGTCCAGGCTCAGTCCAAGGGCATGCAAGGCACCTAGGACCCAGAGCTTGTTACAGGAGTAAAGTAGGAGCTGTGGGGAAGAAGACAAATTTAGAGATGTCAGGAGAGATTTCATTAGAACAGTTGTCAAAGCTCAAGATGCAGAACAGAAAAAAGAGTGAGGGTACAAAGCACATGGAGGAAGGTCAAGAGCCCCACGAGGAGCAGAACAATAGGGTGGAGCAAGACAGAAGAAGGATCTGAGAACTAACAAGTACCATTTATTCAGCCCGCCTGTAGTGATGACACCAACCCGTCTCTGCTTGAATGAAGCTGACATCTGAATGGAGGGTGGGGACAGACAAGAAACAAACCCAGAAATAGCTAGCATGCCTGAGGAGCCAAGAATCCTAAATCCAAAGGAAGTGGAGGGGCAAGGGGTACTAGGTGAAGGACATGGTCCAGGAAGGCCTTAGTGTTGATATTTGAGCAGAGAGTTGAAAGGAGTGAGCTGTGGTCTTATTTAGGCATAATCACTGGGCACGTGGGGGAGAGGGAGCCACGAGTGCTGGAGCCCTGAGGCAGGTATGTGCCCAGTGCTTTCCAAAGACAACCAGGAGACCAGGCACCTGGGGCATGGGGGAGAGAGTGGGAGGTGACGGGGCCCACTGGAAGAACCTGAACTCTGCTTGACATCCGATGACAAGACCTTGGACAGCTCTCCACAGTGATTGAGAAAAGGGCTTAAGTTCTAACGTGCTCCGCCTGGTGGCTGTGTTGAGAATGACTGTAGAGGGAAACAGGGAGGCCACTGCCATGAGAGAGAGAGGTCTGTGGCCAGGCTGAGACTGCAGTGGAAGCGCTGACTAAGTTTGGTGTCTCTTTAGAAGTTTAGGAATGCGCCCTCAGTGCAGCAGACCTTTGTCACCATCTCGAGGCTCTCCAGTAGGCCACATTCCATGGGACAGTGACAGCCTGTGTGTACAAGCAGGGTGGGGAAGCAATGGTGGAAAGTGATTTATTTCTAGCATGAGCTTTTACATAACCCCATTCCCAAATCTCAGTTGAATTAAGTTTTACAAACGGAAATTGAAATCTTCAGTGTTCCTGATTCCTATTTAAGAGCCCATATTTTCCAAAAACGTTGAACGTCTGATTTGTATATGGCTAGGTAAAAGGTCTTGTGAAAATGGCAAGGCTCATGCTTATATGTTTTTTTCTGGTTTGCTCTTGAGCTCTGTATAGGCTGCTGTGTGGAGAAGTTTCTCTCTTCTATGTTGTCAAAGCTGCAGTCCTCATCAGCTGCATGGATTACTTGTGGCTTCCCGCCTTTGTAGTGTTGATCTGAGACTTGGGGTGCATGTGGGTGTGGGAAAGAGGAATAACCTTGCAGGGTGGGAGGGGCCGCTGTGAAGAGTAACCTGTGCTTGGTGCCTGATACTAGGCAGTTGGCCTGATCCTCGTGTCCTGCAGGTGCACCTAGGTTCATCTGGTCTCTTCTCCTACTGAGCCTGTTGTTTATTGATGTGGCACCTGGCTGGCTGGCTCAAGGACTGGGGCTGCATGGGGACGGTGTACACTGGCAGGCGCTTTGGCAAGGCCAGGCAAGACACTTACCCAGAAACCATCTGCCTGTCCCCGGCTAGCCCTCTCCTGGCACTTTGGCTTTATTTATCATTTATTTGTTTGAGAATGGGACTTCCCTCATAGCTTTCTCAGTAAAGAATCTGCCTGCAATGCAGGAAACCCAGGCTCAATTCCTGGGTCAGGAGGACCCCCTGAAGAAGGAAATGGGACCCCACCCCAGTCGTCTTGCCTGGAGAACCCCACGGCCAGAGGAGCCGGGCCTCAGTCCGCGGGGTCGCAGGAGTCGGACACGACGAAACCGCCATCTTGTTCGGGAATGCAGTGATTGTTTTAAAAGTTTGGGTCACCAAGTATTCAAGCAGTAGAGAGAATCTGTGTTTCGGGCAGCTGCTCTGGCTTCTCCGGTTGGGTTCTAAGTGCTGCCCACAGAATAGAAACCAGTTTCCTAGGATGTCGGTCATCGCCAAAGTAGCCATCTTCCCGTCTCCCTCTCGGGAAGCTTCACTATACAGTGAACAGACGGTGCGTTTGCCTCTCCACTGGGGACCCTACATGCTAATAATCAAAGGTCTCTTTTTTCTGGAATGGTTCCACCTTCCTGAAGGCAGGCAGATTTGTGCCTTTCTTACAGGGGTGTGTGTCGGGGTGCTGTAAGAACCACTACAAAGCCTTTGGGTAACTGTCCTATTTCATGTCACCTTCTTCCTTCCCCATCCCCTTTGCCTTGTACTCTGGCTGCCATCTCTGCTGACAGGTGGAATACTTCTGTGGTGGATGGCTGTGAGGTGGAGGCACTGTGCCAGGTGTTCCATCAGACAGCTCAAGTGAAGGACAGGCCTACTGCTATAGTCGCCAAGACCTTCAAAGGCCGGGGCATTCCAAGTAAGGAAGTGTTGCTTTTATGCTTAGGGTTGTCAAAAACCTCTGCACAGTACATGAGGTGGAAGGACGCTGAGGCTAGCTGAGCAGACAGCTGACTTTATGCACAGTGATTATTCCTCTGACATGTGCCAGACACTCTTGCTCTCCTTGATGCTTGTCGGTAGCAGATCTGGTCAGGGATGGGGCAGGGAAACCCAGGCCCCCAGCTAGTGAGCACTAGGGAGTGGCTGTGGGGACAGTCCATCAGTTACCAAACCCCCAGGGATCCACCGCCACAGGTTGCAGAGTGAGAGAGGGTGTGTGAGCAGATATGTAAACAGGAATGTATGCACACGCAGACGGTGGCCTGTGACCATGCTCCCCGGGACGACACAGGCCACCAAAGCAGCGCCTCTGGGAAAGGCAGCTGTGGAACTGAGGGTTGGGGAAGGAAGGGGTTGAAAGTCTTATTGCGGATTGCAAAGTGGACACCTGAAGTTGTTCATCTCTGGTATAAATAGTTGCAGTGGGAGTGATTCCTGGTGTGTTCTTAATATGAACATTTTACAATAAAAGTATTCTATGACTCCTCAAAATAATCTTCCTCCGGTACCCCCAGGGCAGTAAATGACAGCTTGAGCAATTTGCTCCTGGAAGACCTGGATATGTCCTTGCCTCCACCTCTCCGTTATGGCTGCCCTACGCACATACTCAGTCCGTCATTAATTCTAACTGATGCTGCTCCTAACCTATGTCTCGAGTCTGTCCACTCCTCTCCAGCTTCTCAGCCCAGCCCTTGTCTTTTCTCACTGCAGGCTCCCAAGAAAGTTCCCATATGACTGTGGGTCACTGGCGGAGCGGACGGAACAGGCGGGCGGGAAGGCGAGGCCCGCGGTTCCCGGGGCGGGGCGGGGCGGGGCCTGCGACGCGCCGCGGCCGCCGCTCTCCGTCTCGGGGCTCCGCCCCCCGCCCTCTGGGTCCTGGGCGGGGCCGGGGTCCCGGCGCGCCCTCTCCTGGGGCGAGGACGCGGAGGCGGCTCCGCCCGGCCCCGGGCCGTGGGGACTCGGCGCGTTCCGACGGGCGCCCCTCCGCCGGCTCGCGGCGGGGCTCCCCGCACTGGACTGAGGGCGTGTGGCCAGGGACAGCGTGGCGGGGCTGCCGGGGGCCCGGGGAGGAGGGGGCGGCGACACCGCCGGGCGGCCAGAGGGCAGGGTCCCTCGGCGTCCGCCCGCCCCCGCGCCCCGGGGCGGGCCTCTGAGGGCGGCCTCGCTCCGCGCTCCCGGCCCCTCCCACCCGCCCGGGCCCCGACCCCCGACCCCCGATCCCGGCCGTCCCCAGCCACCTCGCCCCCTGGCCCGGCCCCCTGGGCCCCGGCGCCCCTGCGTGTGGCCGGGAGGACCCCCTCCACGCGTGCCGCGGCGCCTCCCCGCTCCCTCCGCCGGCACGGGGCGCCTCCCGGAGAGGCGGGCGGAGCCGGGCCCAGCGCTGGGAAACGCGGGGTCGGCCGCGGCCGCCGCGCTTCCGGAGGCGGGGCTGGCGCTGGGCAGGCGGGGCCCGCTCCGGGTGCCGCCGTCCGCCGGCAGCGCCCGCCCGCCCCGGCAGGCCGGGGTGAGCCCCGCAGGCGAGCGGGCCCCGGCTCCTGCCGGAGGGGATGCGGCCAGGAGCCGTGCTCCCCTGCGGCGGTCCTCTCGCTGGAAGGCGCGTGAGAGCGCCTGGAGGGCTCCCTCGAACCCCGGTCGCAGCGCCCCGCCCCGAGCCCCCGACCTCGCCCCTCTGGGGTGCGGCTGGAGCCTCTGCGACTCCGGGCCCCCAGCCGCCCGCGGGCGATGCGGCCAGCTGCCGGCCCGGGAGCCCCGCTGGGAGACGCGCGGCTCCAGAGGCCTGAGGCTGCTAGGTGTGCGTCCCTCGCTGCCCGGTCCGCCCCAAACCAGCGCCTCCGCGGGGCCCCAGCGGGCCTGGGAGAGGCCGGGACCAGGGCTCTGGAGAGATGTGCTGGGGACCGGGCTCACCGTAAGGGGCCCAGCTCGGGGACGGGGGAGGAACGTGGGTCCCGAGACCAAGACCGCGGACTCGGGGGAGCAGGGCGGCCGGCAAGGTGGCGGTGGTCTGCCCGGGAGCTGCCCCGGCAGGGGCCGGCTCTGCAGGTGTGGTCCGCCTTCGCTAGCTGGCGGGAAGCCGCCCGCTCTCCTGCCACACGGAAAGGTGCCCCCTCCAGGGCGACGCTGCCCAGACCGGCTCAACGCCCAGCACATTCCGGCCGCGGGGTCAGGCTGGGGGTGGGGCGGGTAGGGTGGCCTCTGGCGTGCATCTGTTCCCCAGGGTCCCTCCCGCACCCCCTTTTCCTCTTGGGTCGTCGGGCTTCCTTTACCGACGGGTTCCAGCCCTGTGCGCGTTCACGATAGGAAGCCGGAGTGACGTCGCGGCTCGGTATCGCGGTTCCCCACTTGCCACTTGTCTCTGGACTGTGGCTTGGGCTTTGGGGCCGGCCCGGCCATCAGACTCGGCAGGCCCTTCCTAATGGCTTCCGGGGCTTCTCGTGGGCTTGCCCGCCCCTGACACGCCTAGGCCGGCCCCCTCCGTTTGCAGTCGCCGTGGATCAGCTCTCTCTTGCTGCGGGGCACGCGGGAGCCGGCCCGGGACGCGGAGTCCGTCCCCGGGTCTGGAAGCGCCCCCCAGGAGGGCGTGGCGCCCCTGCACGCGCCGGTCTTCCTGCCTGGAGAGGCCGCCGCGCTAGAGGAGCCTGGCGGGCTGCAGTCCACGGGGTCGCGGAGAGTCGAGTCGGCACGACCGAAGCGACTCAGCGCGCAGCACGGTGGCCGCGGAGGAGCCAAGTGCCCCGAACCCGTGACAAATTGCCCCAAAGTAGCCCCTCGGCCCTTTAAGGCCCGCGACACTCGTGGTCTCCCACGCGACGGAAGGACCGGACCCCAGAAGGCTCGGCTGCAGGGTTCCGGCTCGGGGTGCATCGCGGGCTGCAGTCCAGGCGCCCGCCGGGGCCCTCAGCGAGGCTGGGAGGGGCCGGTTGGGCCTCCGGAGGGCTCGGCGCCTGCCTGGGGGCCGGGGCCGGGGCCTCTCCCCAGGGGCGCTCAGCGCAGGGCTCCCCCAGAGGCAGAGGAGCCCGAGGTCGAGGGCGCAGCGTCCCCCTGGCCACTCCTCTCAAGGTGGCTCTCCCTCGCCTCTGCGGGGCTTTCTGGGGTCAGGCCAGTGACCCCTGCGGAGGAGGGGCCCGGCCCCGCTTGGGCGTGGGCCGGTCGGGCTCACGGCGAATGCGAGGGCGCCAAGGAGGGGCCGCGCCCCTGGCCCTGGGCGCGGGGCCCCCGGCCCGCGTAGGCCGGAGGCGCTGTCTCGTCCCAGCGGCCCGTCCGCTCCCGGGGCCGTGCGAGCCCGCACTCCGGCCGGGGCGCCCGGGCCTCTGGCCTGCCTGCCGGCGTCCCCGCCCCGCGGCTCAGCCCCGCCCCCGGCGCCCTCCTTGCCCGGGGGCGGGGCCCTCTCTGTCCAGGCGCAGGTCCTCCTCCCCCTGCTCCACCAGGCAGCTGGGAAGTGGGGAGGGCGGGGAGTGGCGGGGCGCCCCTGCGGTGGGGTGCGGGCTGGCGAGCCCCCTTTCCTCGGCGGCCCCGGGCCGGGCTCCCGTGGCTCAGTGGCGCCAGGGACCGGCCTGGGGTGTCCGCCGAGTGTCCCTCTGGCCTCGGAAAGGAGGTCCCACTGGGGCCAGAGGAGCTGGGCCTGCCCCGGGCTTCTTGGCGCTGGCTCGGACTTGACTTCCCGGCGACACGCTTGGCGGCTCTGAGCTTGTCAGCCGGTTCTGCGGGCCGTGTCGCCCTTCCTGTTGCCTCGCGCCGCTGGGCGACGCTGGGGCCCTCGGTGGCGGCTCCCGGCCCGGCCGCGGCCACCGTGCTCTCCTCCGGCCCGAGGACGTGGGCTTCGGGAGAGCCGGGCTCTCTGTCGCCATCCCAGCAGGAGAAGCAGAGGCCAGGCCGGGCTGGGGCCGGCCTCGCCGGGGCTCGTGGGTCCACCTCGGCCCGGCCGTAGGGCAGCAGGGTCCCGGGGCCTCTCCCAGGGGCGCTCAGCGCAGGGCTCCCCAGAGGCAGAGGAGCCCGAGGTCGAGGGCGCAGCGTCCCCCTGGCCACTCCTCTCAAGGTGGCTCTCCCTCGCCTCTGCGGGGCTTTCTGGGGTCAGGCCAGTGACCCCTGCGGAGGAGGGGCCCGGCCCCGCTTGGGCGTGGGCCGGTCGGGCTCACGGCGAATGCGAGGGCGCCAAGGAGGGGCCGCGCCCCTGGCCCTGGGCGCGGGGCCCCCGGCCCGCGTAGGCCGGAGGCGCTGTCTCGTCCCAGCGGCCCGTCCGCTCCCGGGGCCGTGCGAGCCCGCACTCCGGCCGGGGCGCCCGGGCCTCTGGCCTGCCTGCCGGCGTCCCCGCCCCGCGGCTCAGCCCCGCCCCCGGCGCCCTCCTTGCCCGGGGGCGGGGCCCTCTCTGTCCAGGCGCAGGTCCTCCTCCCCCTGCTCCACCAGGCAGCTGGGAAGTGGGGAGGGCGGGGAGTGGCGGGGCGCCCCTGCGGTGGGGTGCGGGCTGGCGAGCCCCCTTTCCTCGGCGGCCCCGGGCCGGGCTCCCGTGGCTCAGTGGCGCCAGGGACCGGCCTGGGGTGTCCGCCGAGTGTCCCTCTGGCCTCGGAAAGGAGGTCCCACTGGGGCCAGAGGAGCTGGGCCTGCCCCGGGCTTCTTGGCGCTGGCTCGGACTTGACTTCCCGGCGACACGCTTGGCGGCTCTGAGCTTGTCAGCCGGTTCTGCGGGCCGTGTCGCCCTTCCTGTTGCCTCGCGCCGCTGGGCGACGCTGGGGCCCTCGGTGGCGGCTCCCGGCCCGGCCGCGGCCACCGTGCTCTCCTCCGGCCCGAGGACGTGGGCTTCGGGAGAGCCGGGCTCTCTGTCGCCATCCCAGCAGGAGAAGCAGAGGCCAGGCCGGGCTGGCGGGGCCGGCCTCGCCGGGGCTCGTGGGTCCACCCCTCGGCCCGGCCGTAGGGCAGCAGGGTCCCGGGGCTTCCCCCGGCGTCGAGGCCCCTGAGCCCCGGGCGGAAGGAGCCACACCGGGTGGCTGGCTGCCCTGCCCTCTTCACTGGGCGGCAGCCTGCCCACGGGGCCCCAGGGGACCGCAGGGGTGCTGCCCGGGCGCTTTAGTGCCCGGCGGGTGCCCTCCTCCGGGTGGCCTGCCCTGGGCGGCGGCCAGGCCCTTCCCTCCCGCGCAGCTGTCCCCGGCCTCCAGCGCTCGCTGGTCCCTGGCCCGCCACCGCCCCGTCCGCTGGGACGTGGGGCTGCATGACCCGCGGACACGCGCGCAACGACCTGCCGGCCCGCGCCCGTCGCGCCACGCGCCCCCTGACGCCGGCTGGGCGGCCGAGCCCCCTCGGCCCGCCGCCCACGTCCACCCCGTGTCCCAGTGGGGGGCCGTCGCTGCCCTCAGGCGCCCTAGCCCTGCGCCCTGGAGTTGGGAGAGGCCGCCCGCACTGGGAGCCGTGCGGAGCCCGGGGGCCTCTGGACAGACGCACCGGGCACCGTCCTCGTTGGAATACCGGGCTCCTCCTCCTCTGTCTCTGGCGGGTGTGGGTGGCGGGCCCGTCCCGAGGGGCCGCCGCCCCCCTCTCCTCGCCTGGGCCCCGCACCCTCCCGGGGGCGTGGGCAGCAAGGGGGTTCGGGCGTGGCCGCAACAGGGACGGAGGCCGGCCGTGGGGTGGGAGCCTTCCGCTCTGCCGCCCCGTGCGCCTTGCCCTCCGGGCTCTGACCCGGACCAGCCAGGACCTGCAGGGTGCGGGGGCGCCGCTCCCAGCCCAGGCTCCCTAGGTGCGGTCGGCCGCGGCTCCGGCCTGCCCCCGGGCCCGTCTCCCCGCTCCAGGTTGCCATCTGCTCCTCCTCGCTGTCCACAGGCCTCGTGACTGCCTGGGGGTGATGTGGAGTCCCCGGCGGGGACAGGGACTCCTGGTTACGCTGGGCCGGTCTCCCTGGGGGTCCCCCACCAGGCCGGGCTCGGAAGGGGTGGCAGGCAGGACTGCCTTCCCTCGGCAGGCAGACGGGCATGGGGAGCAGCCCGGAGGCCCTGGCTGAGCCGGGGTGGGGGAGTGGCGCCCCGTGGGCAGAGGCTTCTCGAGAAGGGGCTCGGGGGCGGGGGCGGGGCACACCCCTTTCCAGCTCCCCCTCTGGGGCAGGACCTCTCTGGGCCCGCCCCTGCCCACCGTCCAGCTGAGCAGCGTCTCAGAGTGTTTGCAGGGCCTGGCGGGGCCAGCCTCAAGGGCGCCGTCAGCAAGGACCCGTGGCTCTGCCCCGTAGGTCAGTGGCGGTACCTGCCCTGCCAGTGCCCCTCTGTGTCTGAGGGGCTGGCGGCTGGGTGGAGCCCCTGGCCTGGGCCTGGGGAGCTGGCCACTCCTCCCTGCCTGGCCCTCCTCCTGGCCTTTCCTTCTGATTATTACCAGTGTCCTTTTACCTATCTTTTCTTGTTTTCCTGATTCCTCTCCCTTCCCGCGCTGACGCTCCGCTCCCCGTCCTGTGGCTGAGAAGAAACTCGGCCGTGAGAGCGGGGCTCATGCTGGCCCAGAAAGTGCTTGCGGGTGGGGTGGGTGGCCTGTCCTGCTTGCTTCCCGCTGCCCAGCTGGGAGGGGAGGCCTGGAAGCCTGGCCCTTGGCTGGCTGGAAGGCCCTTCCCTACACACGTGGCCAGCGGCGAGGCTCTCTGCCACCCTGGGCTGGGCCAGGGCGGCTCTGTAGCCACAGGCGGGACATCAGAGCTGAACGCGGAGGTGGAAGGTCTGAACCCGGATGCTGAACGGTGACCCGAGGGCCCGAGATCCCCCTACCGCCCTGACCCCTGACGGCAGGAGGGAGCCGAGGCGGAGCCCACCCAGGGAGGCAGGGCAGGGCAAGCGTGGGCCCGCGAGGACTCGGGGTGGGGTGGGGTGGGGGTGGGGGACGGGCCGCGCGCTTTGGGCGTGTGCGTCTGCTGCCTGCTGCCGCCTGGGCACTGAGGGGCCCGGTGCCAGCCCCTTCGCGAGAGAGGGTGGTACGCTGGAGATGCCTGGCCAGTGGCCAGGAGCCGCTGGGACCCCAGGTCTGGTTTATCTGGCGCTCCCAGCCAGCACTCTGCCTCCTGTGGCCTGGCCCTCCCTGGGACAGCCTCTGGCCCCGCTATAGTCTCTGGGACACGTGCGCCGATGTCAGGCCCTGTCCTCGGGGCGCCGCACCCCCCCTGCTCTGCCCTGCCCTGCCCGGGACCCAGGGGGGCAGAGAGGAGACGGATGCAGCCGGGGGCCTCCCAGACTCAGGAGTCCCCAGGTGCCAGGGCCGCGGGAGGGGGCCGGGCCTGCAGCCCCGGCAGCCTGCGGCCCCAGCCCACGCTTCCAGCCACACAGAGCTGCGGTCGGCCTCGGGAGAACAGAAGCAGAACTTTATTCCTCTTGGCTTAGGGCAGAGGACTAGCGGGCAGCTGTGCGCAGGCCCCCCACCCCTCACCCCGCACCCGTCCAGAACCAAAGAAGACAGGCGGGCTCCCCCTGCTCGCCTCTCTCCTTTGCCCACGCGGAGGCAGGTGAGCGCAGCGCAGCACGGGGCAGGGTCGGCTGCAGTGACAGGGCGGCCGGGGCTGGCCAGGGCTGGGGCAGGTGCTGCTCGGGTGGCGGAGGGCAGGCGCGGGGGCGCGTCTCATCCTGGGAGCGGCTGGCTGGCACGGGCACAGGACTCAGGGCACCAGGACGCGGTAGGGGCTGCCCGGGATGTGCTCGTCGCCCCACTTGACCACCAGCGTGTATTCCCCTTTGTCCTTGAGCAGGTAGGAGACGCTGTAGAGCCTGCTGCCCACATGCTTCACCAGGATCTCCTCGCAGGGCGTCCGGGGCCCGTGCACCCCCACCAGCAGCATGTTGTTGCCTGCGGGGGCAGGGGCCTCAGCGCCAGGCCCCAAGTGCCCCCCACCCCACCCCGCCCCGCTCAGGGGACCGGGACCTCCCCGCCCGCCCCGAGTCCCCCAGCCTCCCCACTGTGCCTGTTTTCGGGCGACAGCCCTTCCCAAAGAGCTGCCAGCACCCCACCCACCCGAGGCCCACCAAGGCCAACTCCAGCTCCCTTGCGGCCCCTCCCCGAAGGACGGAGGAGCTGGCGGCAGGCCCCAGAAGGTCCCCAGAGGCCCCCGCTCCCTGGCCCCCAGGCCCCCAGGCCCTGGCGCTCTGCTGTTCTGCCTCGCTGCCCGCTTCCAGACAGCGCTGGCGCGGGGTGCCCACCTGCTTTGCTGCAGTCTACCGTGAAGCTGCTCTTCTGGCCCAGGTAGGCCTTGCTCAGCCCCACGCCTTTGGCCAGCACCTTGCTGGCGTCGGCGGGGCCGGGACCCGCGGCGCCGTGCTGGGGGACGGCGGCAGTCCTGGTCAGGGAGTCCACAAACACCGACGACGTCTCGTGGAGGCTGTGGTTGCTGACGAGGCGGTGGCCTGCGGGCAGAGCGGGCGGGGCTCGGCGGGGGCTCGGCGGGGGGCCGCAGGGTGCCAAGGGCGGGGGCGGCCCGGGGGCCCACGGCTCACCTGTGACTCTGGCCTTGAAGGGGCTGCCCCCGATGTGGTAGGGGCCGCCGTACTTGATGGAGATGAGGTAGCTGCCGGGTGCCATGGGGGTGTAGGTGACGCGGTAGCCCTCGGGGCACTCCTGGCAGTCCATCTTCACCTTGGAGGGCCCGTCGATGGTGACCGAGAGGGCACCAGCTCCCGCGTTGCTCGTGTTCACAATAAACTCAGCCGGGCTCCCTGGGGGTGCGGGGAGTGAGGGAGGCAGAGCCGGCCTGGCCTGCCCGCCCCCGCCCTGCTCACCCCCAGCCCCAGCCCCCGGCGCAGCCTGCCACCTCCGCCCGCCGGGCGAGCTCGCGGGACGTGCCCGGCGGCCGCGGCCACGTGCCGACCCACCTGTGACGCCGCCTTCCAAGCCAGCTCCGTAGGCGGACACCAGGCCCGGGTCCCCTCCGTGCCCGGGCTCCCCGACTCGGATCTTGAAGGGGCTTCCAGGGATGTGGGTGCCGTTGAACTTGACGTCAATCAGGTAGATGCCATTCTCCCGTGGGATGAAGCGCACGGCGTACTTATCTGAGGAACAGAGAAGCGTGCTGTGGGCCCGGGGTTCCCCCTCTAAAACTGAGCGAGGGGCAGCTGTGACGCGCTCCCCTTGCCCGCAGGTGTGAGTCTAGCAAGTCTGCCTAGGGGGCGCCCACTCAGCTTTGTCTGGGGACCCTGCTGGGTACCCGCACCCCCCCCACACATAGAAATCCTGAAGCACCAGGGACGAAGCTTTGAATGCCCAGGCTACTGACGGGACCCGTGTGGGCTGAAGTCTTTTGTTACCAAGACGCCTGCCTTGATGTCTCCTTAGAAAGGTTACCATAAATGCTGTAACCCCCATAGGTTAACTGGCGCACAGAGACAGGCGGGAACTTGCTTGAGGTCACCCACCTGGGAAGGGGCAGGACTTGGCTGTGGACTAGTGACAAAGGGCTGAACAGCTCCTCCACCCGCGGGCTGCCCCAGGCCTGGCTGTAGCTTCCAGGCACCGGCAGCCCCACTGCTAGTCTGCTGGGTGTGTCCCTCAAGAGCGCACGCCAGTGCTGGCAGAAGGCCTCTTCCTTCCTAGCCGCATGGCTGCCGAGCCACGTGCCAAGGGCTTGGGTCACAATACAGGCTGTGCCTTCCTTTGTGTTCTCGGCCAGCTTCCAGCCAGCGGGGCTGGCCAGGGGAAGCCCACTGCTCCCAGCAGGGCCAGGGCAGATGGCTGGGTGGCCGGGCAGGGACAGGGCCTCACCTTGGTCGATCTCTGTGACATAGCACTCCTCCAGGGCTCCTGAGGGGCTGTGCACCTTGGCATCGATCGCCCCCTTGGCCCCATTCAGGCTGACTGCAAAAGAGGCTGGTTGGTTGACCTTTAGCCCTGACTCCTGGAAGCACAGCAGATGTGGTTAGGATAGCTGAGGCTGGGGCAAGGGAAGACCAGGCCTCCGAAGCAGGAGCCCCGCAGGGTTGCACTTACCCATCCGGCATCCAACTTGGTTTAAAGAGGGAGAGCCATGGATTCTCGAGGGGCAGCAAGCTACAGGCACACCCTCCGCCCCAGACCCACACTCTGCAATCACACACGGGGGCGGCAGGAAGCAGGCCGGCCCCACTCTGCGGGCAGCTCTCAGCCCTAGCAGGCTGTCCCTCTTTAAACCTCAGCCCTGGTGCTCAAAGGGCACAGGCTTCTGTTCAAAGCCTTTAGACCTGAGACACGAGAAAAACTCCACGTGGTGGTCAGGGGTACTTCCTGCCAACCCAAGCGAGGGCTGCACCCGGCCAGAGCAGAAGCCCGGCGCCCTGAGCTGGGCTGGGCGGGTCACTTGACACAGGGCCAGCCGAGGCCTGCTCTGTGCGGCGGCTCTGGTCTGGCCGGGCCCAGGAGCCCCAGGTGGGCGGTTTCTCTCAGTGCCTCACCTGAAGACTAGAAACAGTAAGGCGGCGGGCGTCCCCAGACGGAGAAGCCACAGGCACCACAAAAGGGCTATCAGGGATGTGCTCCTCGTTGAACTTGACTGAGACCTCATAGTCACCTAGACAGGGAGAGAGAACGGAGGGCATGCTGCGAGGCCCTCCCCTGTCAGCATCCGAGCCTGCGGCCCCCCACCAACAACCCAGGCGGCTTTGGGACCTCGAGGGAGAGGGTGTGAGCCGGCAGGACCGCCTGCGCAGACTCAGACCAGCACCCACACCCAGGGGCTGCTTCCCGGCCCGCCAGGCCGCCGTACCTGGCTCCTGGACCACGTAAGCCACGCCACAGGAGCCATCCTTGCGGTCCTCGAAGGAGATCTCCGCCTTGCTGGGGCCCTCAACGGCAATAGCCAGGCCCCCAGCACCAGCTTCCCTGGTCCAAATGCTGAATTCCGCTGGAGGAGGGGAGAGCGTGGCCTCATGGAGGGCTGCTGCCCTGGCATCGCGCCCCCGAGCACGGCTGCAGGTTCCTCCCTCCCTCCCAGCCCACTCCCAGGAGGTGCAGCAAGAGCCCCAAGGGAGGCAGGCCTACCTGGCACTCCAGCTTCGGCCCTTTCCAGGCCAGGGCCACCGGCGCGGACCTTGTGGGCTCCCCCTTCCCCCAGGGGGCCCACGGTGAACTGGAAAGGGCTCCCAGGCACATGCTGGCCCTTGTACTTGACGCTGACCGTGTGCATGCCCATCTCGGCGGGCACAAAGCGGATGCAGTAGGTATGGTTCTCCCCCTCCACGATCTCGGCCTCGTGGCTCTTGCCTGATGGGCTAGTCACCTGGGCTGTCATGTCCTGGATGCTAATTTCTGTGGGTGAGGGAGAGCCTGGTGAGCAGGAGACCCAGGTTCCACCGCTGTTTGGGAGCACCTAGGGCTGGCCCTTAGGGCTCCCTGGGGCCCACCCTGGCTCCCACAGCTCCTACCAGGGATCTTCAGGCTGAGGTCACAGTGACTGCCGACGTTAGCCACCGAAGGGGCCCGTCGCCTGCGTGTGATGCTCTCTTTCACTCGGCCCTCGCCTGTCACCTTCACAGAGAAGGGGCTGCCTGCAGGAAGAAGGCACAACCCACATCCCATCCAGGTTACATCCTGCAGGTGGACCTTGGGTGTGGCAAGGAGGGTCACCCAGCCATGGCGGAGGTGCACGGGTGCTGCACTCACCAGGCACGTGCTGGTCGGCGAACTTGATGTTGATGATATAGTTTCCAGGCTCTGTGGGGCAGTAGGTGACCCTGCAGGTGCCATCCTCCAGGTCCTCGGTGTTGATGTCTACTTTGCTGGGACCCTCAATGGACAGGCTGAGCCCCCCGTAGCCTGTGGGAAGGACACACCTCAGCCAGGGGGCCAAAGACAACAGTCTCACCCCAGCTTCCAGGCCACCACCGCCTACCTGCATCGCGGGTGTCAATGATGAACTCTGCTGGCTCAAAGGTGTGGCCTTCGCGGAGGCCCTGGCCTGAGACGCGCACACGGCTGGCATCCCCGATCTCTGACTGGCTGATCATCACTGGAATGGGGCTGCTCGCCACATGCTGGCCATTCTTCTTCACGTGCACCAGGTGCTCCCCTGTCTCCTTGGGCACGAACGAGATCCCTGGGTACAGGGCAGGACTGTCAGCCAAGGAACGGTGTGCACCCCCCAGCCTCCCTCCTTTCCAGAAGGCCCTGCTCCCCAGTCTCTCACCCACGTGGCCGTTGCGCAGCCGCTTCAGCAGACAGGGCTCCTCCCGCCCCGAGGGCGGCACCACGGTGGCCGTCAGCAGGCTGAGGTCCGTCTCCGAGATATTGATGGGGATGTCCGCAGCAGAGCCCACCTTCAGGTGGGACATGCGCATCGAGTCGTCACCTGGCAGGGGACAGTCACTGAGCGTCCAGAGAGACCGCCCACCCTGTCACCCGTCTCCTTTGGTCACTGCTACGTGTTATCACCTACCTGTGACCCTGGCGGTGAAGGGGCTGCCTGGGATGTGCTGCTCGTTGTACTTGACCAGGATGCTGTAGTCCCCAGGGAGCACAGGCAGGTAGGAGACGCTGCACGTCCCATCCTGGTTGTCAGTGCAGCTGATTTCTGCTTTGGATGGGCCCTCGATGGCCAGGGACAAGCCCCCTGAAGAGAGTTGTGAGTGAGAGTGGGAATTGGGCCCAGGGACACCGCCCCAGTGACAAGACCCAACAGGCAAGCAGAGGCAGGGGTGCGGTGGGGAGCCCCATGGGGGGACATCTCCAGCGTCTTGCTCCCACCAGATGAGGGCATGGCCCACACACAGGCAGGTCAAGATGAGAGCCGCCGCTCACCCTCGCCCGCGTCCTTGGTGTTGACAGTGAAGACAGCAGGCTTATTCACCACCCCGTGGGAGAGGCCAGGTCCATAGGCTGTGACATGGCCACAGTTGACATAATCCACGTAGAACTGTAGAGGGCTTCCTGAGGCAGGAAGAGGGACCACGTGGAATGGGGCCTCCTGTCATCCAAGTCCGTCCCCCAGCCCCATGCCCTTATAGGGTGACAGCGTGCTGAGGGGACGCACCTGGGATGTGCATGTTGTCATAGCGGATGTCCATCTCGTGCAGGCCAGCCTCGCTGGGCGCGTAGCGCACGGTCACAGTGCCATCCTTGTTGTCGGTGACGGCGGGCTGCGCCACCTTGCCTGAGGGCATTCGTACTTCCCCTGCAGGGCGCGGGGCCGGATCAGAGCAGCCTGCTGCAGACCCCGGCCTCCGCCCTCCCTATGTCCTTCCTGCCCCTACGCACCAGTGATCTCCCCTTTCTTGATGGTGAAGGGGATGACGAGGTCAAAGGGCCTGAGGCTGGTCACATCCAGCCCATTGACCCCCACCAAGGGTCTTTCTGTGGCCTGTGGTGGAGACAGAGGCCTGCGTGAGGAGCTGTAGGAGGGCAGGGAGTCCCTCCTCACAGAGAGCAGAACAGGGCCACACGGAGCACCCAGCTGGCCAGTCCCCATGGGTCCCCTAGGGCTGGGTGAGCCAGGAAGAGGCAGGTCAGGCCATACCCAGGTCTGCTGGCCACCCTGGGCGTAGGTATATGGTGGGGCCAGCTGCTGAGGCCGTAACGGGGGCTGTGCCGTGGGCTGGTCTCCAGCCAGGGCCTGTAGAGCAAGGCACAAGAGCTGGATGGAGACTCTCCTCGCAGAGGAGCCCTGCGGGGCGGCAAGCCAGGCCCCGCCCAGAAGAGACCCCTCGCCCCCGGCCCCTCCTGACCGTCACTTGGAAGGGACTGTTGGGCACGTGTTCGCCGCCAAAGCGCACGCAGATGACGTATTTGCCCGGCTGGGGGGCCGTGTAGAAGATGTCAAAGGTGCCGTCCTCGTTCTCCACCACGTCCACGTCCACCTCGGAGCCGTCGGGTGTGCACACGGTGCAGGTCACCTTGCCTTTGCCCGCCGCCTTGGCGTCCACAGTGATCACCGTCTCCTCGCCAATCTGGATGGTGGGGCCGATGCCAGTGCCTGGTGGGGCAGGGTGTGTCCCCAAAGCGGGGCCAGTGCATGAGCTCGGTGCTCGGGCCACTCCTCTCCACCTGTCACCCACCCGGGCCTCTTACTGCCACCACCAAGCACAGCCAGGCCTCCCGCCCCCGCCCCCCAAGCTGGGATGGTGAGTGATTTCTCAGAAGGCAGGAAAGGTTCCCCTGAGCCACCTCAAGCCAGGGAGTCTTGTCTCAGGAGTTATCTCCCACGTGGGAAAGGCCCAATGGTGACACCCACTGGTCTGAGAGGAAGCGGTGGGCCTAGAAGCCCACGAGGCCACACGGCCACCGGCCGGGCGTAAGCATTCGCTGCCACCTCCCCCACCAGCTCGGCCTCGGCTGGTGCCCTGGATCATGCTGACCGACAGCAGCACTCCGGCTGGGCCCGTGGCTACCTTCGCCCCCGCGGCCTGGCCCTGGCCCCCAGTGCCGTGTGCGGACGCAGTGAGGCAGAGGCCTGCTGCAGCGTGGGCAATGTGACACTTGCGCCCCCCACCCCCGGGCCTGAAGGGGAAACTGGAGTTTCCTGACAACTGAGAAGGCTTGCTCAACCAGAGGCTTACAGAGAGGGGCTGCTGGGCATGGCCCGGGGCAGGCAGGGAGCCGGGAGCAGGGAAGCAGGAATGCAGCGGGGTTAGCACCCAGGCAGCACAGCAGGCCATGGCAGCACCCGGGGGAAGGGGGCCGGAGGCCCAAGCCAGAGCCACGGCTGCACCGTGGCGAGAGCAGAGCAGCTGAGCAACCTCCAGGGCCCCAGAGGGCCCGAGGAGAGGGGAGGGACAGTGACGTTATGATCTGGGCTCAGCCGTGGAGGCTCGGGGGGCTGTGGGTTGTGAGGCCTGGCAGAGTGCTTTCTGTAGCCTGTCCCTGCCAAGAAAGCAGCTGGGAGCACCGAACCAACTCCGGGGCTGAGTTCAAAGGGGTCCCCGGCCAGCCGGCTCCTGTCACCCACTTGGCTGGGCTCCATACTGGCCTTCTGAGGCTCTCCCAAGCTCGGCACCTGGACCCCTGCTGCCCACCCTGCCATGGGAGGCCTCACCTCACACACAGCCACACCTGGTCTCCCTGGCTTGCAACCTGGACCCACCATCTGCCTAGCGGCTTGAGCCCCAACCTCAGATGGCCCCAACTTCGCGCTTTCCTTGCCCAACACCCAGCTCCTCAGCGAGTCTCTGGTGTTCCATCCTCAAAGCCCACCCCCAACTCAGTTCCCCTTCAAGCCCACCACCAGCAGCTTCGTGCAAGCCACCCTTCCAACTGGTCCAAAAGTGACTTCGGTTCACCAACTGGGCTCTTTGCCTCCACTGGCACATGGTGGCCAAGGTAAACGGAGAGCCCTCCCTCAATCCAGTCTTGAACCCTCTCCTGGTGCCCGAGGCTCTGCCCCCTGCTGTAGGCACACAGGCCCGTCACCCCAGAGCCTGAGGCCCGCTGCACAAAGGCATCCAACCCCTGCCGCAGAGCCCACCAGCCTCTGTCATTCTCCCTGGCCCCCTCGGCCAAGGTCTAGGCCTACGGCCTTCAGAGGCTGCCGTGAAGCTGGGGCCTCTTGGTGTCCCTGGCTGGGGCTGGAGGTGGCCCTCCCCTCCCATGCCCGAGCAGAACTGCCGTGCCTGGTTGAGGACCATCTGAATAACGTCACTGCTGGGGAGCAGGGGGAGGGAGGGACGCAGGGAGGGGACGGGCCACTGAGTGCACTTTGGGGCTCTGAGGCCGGGCCGGGCCCCGCCATGCTGGCCGCCCGAGCAGTCGACGCTGGTGCCACGGCACCACCAGCCAGCCCCACCCACTCATGCAGCCGGCACCTCCCCCGGCCTGGGCGCAGAGGCCCCTGAGGTGGGGATGGGGGTCTGTGGATCCGGCCAGGGCCGGGGGCTCCCGCTGCTTGGGGGAGACCCTGGACGCAGAAGGAGGAAGTGAAAAGACAGGGCCTGCTGCCCGCCCCTGGGACTTCCCCACGGCACCGAGATCCCCAGCCCCCAGAGCCCCCGGCGGGGGTGCCTCTCAGGATCCACCTCACCCCGAAGCTCACAGCTGCAAGCCGACTTCTCAGGTGGGGAAACGGAGGCCCAGAGAAGGGGAGGGCCGGAGCACTCATGCTCAGCTCCGCGGGCCTCCCTGGGCCCTAACCCTCCAGTCCCTCCCTCTGTCCCTGCCAAGAGCTGCAGCTGGAACTGGCCTGGGAATCAGCCGGAAGAGGAAAGGAAGCTGCCCTCTGGGCAGGAGGGGCATTGGGAGTGGCCCCAGCAAGCAGCTTACCTAGCCCGTGACCTCCGATTGACACTGAGGTGAGAGGGCAGAGAGCAAGGAGAAAGGTCAGGTGAGTCACTCAAGGGGGCGGCCCCCACTCCCACACGCCGCCCCAAGCAGCGAGCCCTTGCACACAGGCACACCCAAGCCCCGTGCGGAGCGCCGCGGCCGCTGGCGGGCGGGCTCACCTGTGACGGTGCACTTGCTGGCGTCCCCAGTGGGCACGGCGCGGACGCGGTACGGGGAGAGGGGGATCTCGTCCCCACCGTACTTGACGAGGATAGTGTAGCGGCCCGCCACGTCTGGCACGTAGGCCACGGTGTACGTGCCATCGTGGTTGTCTTGAATGCGCGTCTTCTTGGGCTTGCCCTCAGGATCCTGTGTGGCAGAGCATAGGGAAGACAGTTGGTTCGAGCCCAGCCTGGCCTGGGATTCCCTCGGGCCCTCTCAAAGGACTGAGCGTCCAGTGCTGTGGCTGCAGGGACAGCCCCCACGGCCCACAGTGGCTGCTGGCACCCAGCACTGTCTTTTGCTTCCCCGTGGGCAAGGTCCGGAAGCGAAGCCTCAAAATCCCCAGTCCCCCTACCTCCCATGTGCCAACAGGCAAGGCCAGGGAGCTTGGCACCCATTCTGCTTTATCCGTACAAACCCCCGAGCCCCAGTCCTCTAGTCTAGGGCCAGTCCAAGCACGAACACAAGCTCCTCAAAAGATCCGAGTACTACCTAGCCTTATACTTGGCCCCAGAAAATGTTACAAGCAGAAAAGTTGACGCACTAGGGGCTTTAGTGACATCAGAAAAGAGCAAGCATGTGTGTGGGGAAGCCTTCGTCTGTCATCACCCTCCTAGACGTAAGGGACCTGCCCTGGCTGGCACGGTGTGCAAGGGAGACCAGGACTGGCCCATCCGCCCCAGGCTGTGGGCCCCACCCAGCTGCACACTGTTCCGGCCTGGGCCCCTCCCCTCCTCCACCTTCCCTGTGACCACAGTTGTAAAACAGCAGGGCCAGGGGGCCCCTGTGTGGCCAGCTCACCGTGATCTGCACAGCCAGCAGGCCCTCCCCAGCGTCCTTTGCGTCAATGGTGAACTCCACAGGCAGGCTGGCAGGCACGCCCGTGGTGTTGAGCCCTGGGCCGCTCGCCTTAACCTTGCTGGCATCATGTGTAGGCAGCACTTTAACCTTGAAGGGGCTGTGTGGGCCGGGATGTTGAGTGCTCAGGAAGGTTCTCAGTGCCCAGTCCAGGTCCCCTCCCACAGGCAGAGGGCCCTGCCTCTCACCTCCGGGGCACCTCCTCTTCTCCATAGAGCACAGAGATGCTGTAGGGGCCCTCACGGCTGGGCACATAGTTCACAGTCTGGGTGCCGTCGGCATTGTCCACCACGTCCACTGGCTCCACCAGGCCTGACCCAAGTCCCAGAGACACAGCCTCAGCTGCTGCTCTGGGCTCCTGGTTCCCCCATAGTAGAAAGCCAAATCTGAGCCAAGCACTCAGCCTGCCCACCCCCAGGCACAGCCCTGAGCCTCTGTGACATCAGCCGCTAATCGAGTTACCATCTCAGCCCTTGCCCTCTCTCCCACCTGCCGCCTCTGCTCAGTGCTCAGGTCCTGTCTGTCTGTTCTACGTCCTTTTGGTGCCCTGGCGTCAGGACACTCACTCTGCTGTCACCTGAGGCTCCTCCGTCAATTGCCCCACACCTGCAGCCCCTCCCCTCAGGGGACCAAGGCCCCCCCGACCTGACCCCCTCCCCCAGGAGCACTCACCTTTGGGCCCCTGCACTTTGACCTGCAGGGGGGCCACGCCGGCCTTGCTCGTGTCCACCTGGAAGGACTGAGGGAGGTTGGCGCGGACCATGCCTGGGCTCAGGCCAGGCCCAGAGCATTTAACCTTGGATGCATCTGTCACATCGTGTACAGGGACCTTAAAAGGACTGCCTGTGGGGCAGGGACATGGCAGCTGTGAGACACACGGAAGGGCAGGCAGGTGGCCCCAGCCCAGCCCCAGCTGACCTGCTGCCTCACCTGGCACTTGGTGGCCACCGTAAGTGACGTTGAGGCTGTAGGTGCCAGCCTCATAGGGGACATATTCGACCGAGCAGCTGCCGTCCTTGTTGTCAGTGCAGGACATCTTGGCCTCAGAGGGGCCCTCGACCGCCAGGCCCAGACCCCCGGTGCCAGCTCCCCTGGTCCAAACAGAGCCCGTTATCTCCCAGGTTCCGAGGCCACCACAGCCCCTGCCCCCAGAGCCCCCACCCACCTGGTCTCCACAGTGAACTTGTTGGGCTTGTTGGTGGTGCCGCTCTGGATGCCCGGCCCATGGACGCGCACTCGGGACGGGTCGCAGCCCTCTGCCACTGGCACCTGGAAGGGACTACTGGGCACAGGGCTACCATCATAGGTCACATCCACAGAGTGAAGGCCTGCAGGAGGGCAGGCTGGGTCAGGAGGAGCCCAGGCGGCCCTGCCCCCTCCCCCATCCCCCAGTCCCTCCTGGACCCCAGCACGCACCCTCCTCGTAAGGCGTGTACTCCACTTTGTACGTGCCATCGCCACAGTCCTGCACGTACGTCTCGGTCAGGTTGCCTGAGGGGTTTGCCACGCGAGCCTTGACGTGCGGCCCTCCGGTCTGCGTCAGAGCCCGGGCGTCCACGCTGAACTCGGTGGTGGCTTCTCGGAAGACACCTGGGCAGGGTGGGGGACGTGGAGCTAAGAATGGGGCTCCAGGGTCCCCTACCCTTATGTCCCAAGGCAGAGCCTCTCACCTTGGCCCTCGATCCCGGGCCCGTAGCACTGGATGCCTGAAGTGTCCACTGCAGGCTCCACCTGCAGCTTGCTGGGGAAATTGGGCACGGGCTGGCCGCCATACTTGATGGTGACAGTGTAGGCCCCGGGGCACAGGGGGATGTAGGTGATGGTGTGCGTGCCATCGCCGTGGTCCTGGATGTGCACCTCAGCCGGCAGCCCTGCCTCGGAGCGGATCTCGATGGTCAGCTCCGCACTGCCTGCGCTCGAGCAGTCCACGTGGAACTGGCCCGCCTCCCCAGCGGTGGCCCGTTCCAGGCCAGGACCTGAGCACTTGACCTTGGATGGGTCAAAGCAAGGAACCACATGGGCCTTGAATGGGGAGCCCGGTATGTGAGTGTCGGCGAAGAGGATGTTGATGTTGTAGTCCCCAGGCTCGGTAGGTACGTAGGACACAGAGCACGTGCCGTCCCCGTTGTCCAGGCATTCGAGCTGCGCTTCACAGGGGCCCTCGACGGTCAGGCCCAGGCCGCCCGTGCCGGCCCCCTTGGTGTCGATGGTGAAGCGGGCAGGGGAGCCTGCGCTGCCCCCCTGCAGCCCTGGCCCGAAGGCTTTCACCTGACGGAGGAGGGGCGGGTCAGGAGTCAAAGCCACATCACCGGTCTGACTGTTGACCCTCAACCCCCCAGCCTGGCTACGGGCCTTCTCTTGTTCTGCCTTCCCTCCCCTACAAGCCAGGCAGAGGTCTGAGCAGGGCCATCGCTCACAAGGACAAACATTCAAAAGGGGGAGGGGGAGTCTGAAGAAGAGATGGGATGGCCCCTACACCCCACTTACCTTGCTTGGCTTGGTGGGGGGCACAGCTTCCAGAGAAAAGGGGCTGCCAGGCACAGGCACGCCATCATAGGTCACCTCAACTTCGTAGGGCCCCTCTTCACGGGGGACGAATCGCACCACACTGTTGTCAGCGCCGAGGCCTGGCTCCACCTTGCAGGGCACGGCTGCCCCCGAGGGGCCCACAACCTTAGACAGCACTTTGCCTTGACCACCGGCGCCCTTTGACTTGACCGTGAACTCCTGGTCTTTGCCAACAGCCACCTCTGTTGAAATGAGGGAGGATGGAGCTGCGACGGCGCCCAGGCGGCTGGGACATGGGCAGTGGCTGGGACAGGGCCCCGATTACTTACTCTCTCCCAGGCCGGACACCTTGATCTTGCTGAGGTCCAGGCTTGGAGACACTCCCACTGAGAAGGGGCTTTTGGGAATAGGATCCCCTCCATAAGTGACATGGATGCCCACTGGGCCCTGGGAGGGGTACAGAAGGCAGGGTCATGGGTCGCGGCTGGGCTCCCTCTGGCCCATGACTTCCCAACCCAGGCAACAGGGAGGCTGGTCAGAGACAGTGGCTTCACTCTGCCACTGACCCCACAACATCCATTCCTGCTCTCTTCCAGGTGGGAAACAGTGGGCAGAAAGTGCCTTGTAGCCACCAGCCCAGCGCTCGCTGCAAGCAGGCCCACAGGCTCGGCAGGCATGCGGATGGGTGCGGCGCCAGGGCTCAGGGTAGCTACCTGCTGCACAGGCGTGTACTTGACGGTGTAGGTGTTGTCATGATGGTCAATGACGTCCACATCACGCACCGCGTCGCCCTTGGCCGGCCCCGAGAACTGCACGTCCAGCTTGCCTTTGCCAGCAGCTTTGGCGTTGACTGTGAAGTGGGTGGGTTTGCCAAGCTCGACACCTGAGGAGACGCAGCAGTGCTATGGGGCGCTTGCGCACGCACGCACCCCCTTGGGGCCCCCTGACCTCCCTGCGGGGTATTCATCCTCACCGGTGCGACTGAGGCCAGGGCCCTCTGCCTTCACCTTGCTGGCGTCATGTGAGGGCTCCACCTTGACCCGGATGGGGCTGGTGGGCGTGGCCTGCAACGGGCGGGAGGAGACGGGCTGAGAGGAAGGCAGCATCCCAGCACTCAGCCGTGCTTGGGGCCAGGAGCAGAGCACCCACCTGGTCGGCAAAGAGGACCATGATGGTGTAGCTGCCAGCCCCGCGGGGTGTGTACTTGACCGTGAAGGTGTCGTTATCATTGCGGATGATGTCAAAGTCAATATCAGCCTCAGCGGGGCCCACCACGCCAGGGGCACACTTGATGCCAATGCTGACGTCACCTGCGGCAGAGGAGGGAGGAGGGCTGGGACCTCACAGGGGTACCTTGCCCACTCACCCGCCCACTCTGGAAGCAGAGCCTCACCCTGGCCAGCCTCCGTGCAATCCACAGTGAAATAGGTGGGCTCGTGAGCCTTGAGTCCTGTCTTCGCCACTCCTGGGCCGTACACCTTGACCTTGTTTGGGTGGCTGCCAGCTCCCACGCTCACCTGCAGGGCAGAGGGGCAAGTCACCACCAGCCTGGAGGCCAGTCAGGGGCTTTTTGACCCACTGCTGGCAGGCACACAAAATGGTGCAACCACCCTGGGAAGTCGTTCAGTGGCCCCTCCAACAGTGACACACAGCGACCCCAAGTGCTGCGATTCACATCTCTCTGGGATCTATCCACTCAGAGAAATGAGATCACTCATCCACTCTAACACCGGTACCGAAACGCCACAGTAGGCTGTGGCTGGACCAGAGGAAAAGCAACCAGACACAATAGGCCCCAGGCGTGCGAGTGCCTCCGCAGTCCCGGCTAGGAGCGCCGAGCCTCCACAGCCAGGCAGCGGAGGGAAAGCCGCGTAGCCCAGGGGAGCGCGCCGACTGCACACTCGGTGGGGGGCTGGAGGCTGGGCAAGCGTCACCCGACAGAGCTGCACCAAAGCCGGCGGGAGCCCCAGGGCAGCGGGCCGAAGGCCTGAGGCTTACAGAGGGCAGGCTCACCCGGAAGGGGCTGTTGGGGATGCTGACGCCTCCCCAAGACACCATGGCCGTGTGCTTCACCGGCTTCCGGGGCACGTAGGAGCAGCTGTAAGTGCCATTGCCATTGTCCTTGACTGTTGCCTCCACGGGGCAGCCCTCGTTGTCCTAAACAGTGGGTGGGAGCAGGTGGCCTGGTCAGGGACTGGGTCTGGGCACCCGCCCACCCTGCTGCCAGCATGGCGGAGCGCCTCACCTGGACTTGGACCTTGAGAGGGGCCTTCCCGCCGTGCTTGGCGTCCACCGTGAACTCTGCCGGCTTGTTGACAGCCACCCCTGTCTTCTCCAGTCCAGGCCCGCGTGCCTTCACCTGATGGAAGGCCGCCCAGACCTCAGGAGACCCAAGGTCAGCCGCCAAAGGCAGCGTGGCAGGCACACACTGCCAGGGACGCCAGCCCAGGCCCTCCCGGCCCAGGAGCACCCTCGCTTTACCCTGTCTGGACGGAAGTCCTGGGGCGCCTCGCGGATGTCCGCCATGAAGGGGCTGAGGCGGATGTCCTCGCTGTTGCACAGCACGTGCACGGCATACTCGCCGGCCTCCTGGGGCCAGTAGCGCACGTCACACGAGCCGTCGCCCTTGTCATCGCATTCGATCTTTGCCTGTGATGGGCCCTCCACCGAGAAGCCTGACAACAGCCACCAGCTCCATCAGTGCCCTGGAGCCCCGAGAGGGGGCCCTCCCCAGCCTCTGCCCCCCGGGCACCCACGCAGAAGCCTCCTACTCACCCAGGGTGCCCACGTCATCCCCGATGGCCTCTACAACAAAGTCCGCAGACTTTCCAACGACGCCACCCTCCAGTCCAGGGCCCCAGGCCCGCACCTTCTGATTGCCACACTCGGTGCCCACCTTCACCTCGAAGGGACTGCAAGGAGACAGCCACCCAGGGGAGTGCTGAAGGGCCTTGGAGGCAGGCTGGCCCGAACCCAGCACAGGGAAGAGTGCCTCCTCCCAGGCCTCAGCCCAGAGCCTCACCTGCGCCCAATGTTCTGGCCGCCCCACGTGATGGTGACAGTGTACGTGCCCGGGACCATGGGGTGATACTCAAAGCCATAGACCCCATCGCCCAGGTCCTTCTGTTTCACGCGCTCCTCACCCTCTGCCAGAGACAAAAAGTCAGGCCTCAGGCCCGCCCAGCAGTGGCCAAGGGCTGGCTTTGCCCACCCCAGCCACAAGCCAACTTACTGGGGCCCTTCACGGTGACCTTCAGCTCCCCACTGCCTGCGCCCTTCGTGTACACCTTGAAGTCGGCAGTCTCTTTCACTCGTACTCCCTTGGGTTGGAGGCCCCGGCCGACAGCGCGGCAGGCACCTGGGTTACAAGCTGAGAGGAGAGGGCCGGTTAAGCTGCTAGGAACTGGTGCCGAGTGACCCCTCCCTCGTCTCCCACAGGAATGGGCCATCAGGCCACACAGGATGGTGAGGGACACGTAAGAAAGACCTGGAAGGGACCGTGACCCCAGGACCTGTGGCCCAGGCCAGGACATGGTAGGCCTCCTCCCATCAGCTCCATTCCATGCCAGCCTCCAGCCCCCGCCCAGCCTGCCCACCGCCAACCCCCAAGGAAGACAGATCCAAGTACCGTTGACCCTGTGGCCAGAGCAGAGAGCAGCAGGTTTCTAGACAGCTGGAGCGAGCTCCTCCGAAGGTGAAAGCGTGGAGAGAGAGAGAGAGAGACGGAGAGGGCAAGAGGAGGAGGAGGAGGGCCCCAGCAGGGGCAGAAAGAGTGTGCCCCGACAGTGGAAGCCCAGACACCCAGGGAGCCGGGGCAGGGGTGGCGTGGCCTCTGCCCAGCTGCCTCCCTCCAGACCACCAGGCTGGAGCCACGCCCAGCAGAAGGCAGCTGGGACCGGCCTACCTTGGCCAACAGTGACTGTGTAAGGGCTGCGAGGGATGGGCACGCCGGCGAAGGTGACGTGTACTGTGTGGACGCCCTCCATGGTCGGCTGGTAGCTGCAGCGATACGTGCTGTCGCCCCGGGCTTCCAGCTGAGGCTCCACGGTCCCCTTCTGTCCCGCCGGGTCCTGGATCAGCACCTCGACCTCGCCTGTGCCCGCTCCTGCAGGGAGGCGTCAGCTCAGCTGCCAGAGCCTCCAGGCCGCTCGGGCCCCGGCAGCATTTCCCACAGCCCCGCCGGCTTCAGCGCCCTCCACTCGCCTGCTGTGAATATCTCAAAGTAGGTGCTCTTGTTGGCGATGTTGCCACTGGGCTCCAGGCCAGGGCCCTGGGCGGTGACTTTGCTGGCATCTCCCTGGGACTTGTCCACATACACCTCGAAGGGGCTCTTGGCAATGTGCTGGCCAGCAAAGAGCACGGTGACCTATTCCCAGGAGAGGCAGGTTGTGAGGGCAGGGTTGGGTACCCCCGGCCACTGCCCTTGCCGCCGGCCTCCCCCTCAGGCTGAGGACTCACCTTGTGAGTCCCCGTCACCTCGGGGACATACCAGACAGAGAAGGTACGGTTCTTGTCATTATTGGCGGTCACTTTTGCCTGGGGTAGGAAGGAGCCCGTGAGTCTTTGCGGAGTGGGGCTTCCGTATCCACGCCCGCCCTACGTGCCGGCCGCCTTACCTCCTCCTGGTGTCCCGCCGGGTCCTCCACATACACGAGCACCTCTCCCTGCCCGGCACTTCTAGTCTCCACGGTGAACTCCGCCCTCTTCTTCACCATGTTGCCCGTGGGCTCGATGCCTGCCCAGGGAGGGTGAGGAAGCCACAGGCCAGCTGTCAGGGCCGCTCCTTCACCTGCACAGGCTCAGCCCCCTCCTCCCTCAGCCCCCTCAGGCCTGTTCTGAACGGGGCGAGTCGGTTTGGTGTAGAGCCCAGCGCACAGAGCCCGGCCTTCAGCGCCAGCTGCGCTCCTGCGGGACAGGCCTGGGCCTGTGTTCTAGAATATGCTGGCTTGAATTTGCTGGGGCTCAGGATACTGTGTGACGCCCTGGTCGGGCCTCAACTTCACTTACAGAAAAGCAGATGGGTCCTTCCTCCCTGAACACACTCCGCCCCGGGGCACATATAGCCCAGGGGTTGGTTTTGACCAGCCCTGACTCGCTCCCATCTGACTCATGGAGGGCGGCCGACACCCTGGTGGCCTGATGGAGACTCCCCAGGAGGTCACATGTAGAGACAGTACTGCCCCACAGGGAGGTCAACTCACAGGAACACCCCCGCCTGGCTCCCTCACCTGGCCCATAGGCTCGGGCTTTCTTTGGGTTCAGTTTGGGCCGCAGGGGAGCCCCTGGTTTCAGCTTGGCCTTGGGGAACTGGGACAGGTAGGTCATGACAGAGTGCTCATCCACATTGGGGTCCACGATCTCCTCAGGGGTGATCACCTGTCACGGGCAGAAAGAGGAGCCACGTGGCCTCCAAGCCTTGGGCTCCTGGGACACCACCTCTCCCCGCGGGGACCATGGCCCCGCCGCCCAGACGAGGCGTACCTGGGGGATGCCCAGCCAGTCGTCGGCCTGCTGCATGGCTTCCCGAGCATTGTTCACGGGCTTGCTGGCATCCCAGGAATCCCAGTCAGGACACAGGCCTGTGGTTCAAGGGAAGCCGTGAGTCTGGGGGCCGCGGGACCTCACTGTAGGTCATCCCTTCACCCCAGACAGGTGGCCCCAGCCCCTGACGCCCCTCACCTGGGGCACAGCTGTCGACGAGGGCGCCCAGGGCCCTGCCGCTCTGCCAGTCCCGGCTGAAGTTGGTGATGGGCAGCTGCGGCAGCTTGTTCTGGATCCAGCCCAGCAGCCTCTGCTTGGGGGTCTGCTTCTTGGCCTCCTCGTCCTCCTCCTCGTCCCACATGGGCATGGAGATGGAGTAGTGCAGGATCAGGGTCCAGATGAGGCCCAGGATCAGCTTGAGGTTCCCATCCACAATGGCCTTGCTGTCTGGAGGGGCAACGAGGGGCAGCGCTGAGCGTGCGGGGCCGACCCGGGCGTCCCTGTGCACGGGCGCACGCGCACACACACATGCACACGTGGGTGTGTGAGGACAGCGCACGCTTGGGGCGTCAGGCCACTCCCTGGCACTGGCGAGTGTAGCAGCACAGAGGGCCTCAGGGAGGAGGAAGAGGCCTCCGCGGGGCAGGGTGGGGTGTGGGTCCCCTGGGGGTGGAAGGAAGTTCAGAGGCAAAACACCCGCAGACACAGGGTGACAATGCAGCACGACGATGGGGGCTGCCAGAAGCCCTGGGGCCGTGGGAGCCCAAAGGACAAGCGACGGACCCAGGTTGCAGACAGGGCCAGAGGTGGCCTGGGGAGAAGCCCCCTCCACCAAAGACAGCTCTGGAGTGTGAGTAGGTAGGTGGTTTGCAGCGCACTGCCCATCTCCAGGGGTCTCCAGGGAAGGGGCAGGAAGAGCGGCTGGGCCCCGGGGCCTTGCCAGGGCCCCTGACCTGGCACTGAGGAAGAGGAAGGCAAGTGGGTGGGGCAGTTGGGAAATTCAACTGCTGTCCTGGGGTGGGAGCATGGATGGCAAAGTCTGGGGAAGTGGAGGCGTTGGGCAAGGACCCTTTGGGTGGAGGGTGTGAGCCCCACCCCTCCTCCACTTCCTTAGTGCTCACCCCTCCCCCAACAGAGCCAAGCTGGGAGTTGGGCTGCAGGCCTGGTCCAGGGCAGGGGCCAGGAGCCCCAAAGAACCAGTGGTTGGGCTGGATGGTCCTGACTCACTAGGGCCTGGCAGAGATGGCCTACCAGCCAGGATGAGCAGGACACATTCTAGGGGCCCCCTCACCCAGCCCAATGGGGGGCGGAGCCAGAGAGCTGGCTGGTGGAGGTGTGGGCGGGGTCCCAGAGTCCTGCTGCCTCAGCACAGCCTGTTCAGTCACTGTCAGCTCTCCCGGCCCTCCTCACCACTTGACGGGCCACTGGGCTGCAGGCTGGCGGCTGCCAAGCTCACCACAGAGGAAGTGGTTAGGGCGGGCACCCTGCACCTCATCACCCTGGCAATCCCTCTGGGCCCCACCCAAGGCCCTTCTGGGTCTTGGTCTCCTGAGGCACTCGCTCGGGTGCTGGGGCCCGGGAGTGCAGGAGGGCAACTCAGCTTTGGAATCCCTGTTGCCGTGTTCCACTCCCCCCTCCCCAACAATCAGTGAGTCAACTTGCAGGTGGGGACCAGGGGGTGGAGGCCACCTACGGCAGGCAGCCCCCGAATCCGGTGGGTTGAGAGGGCCTGCTGGACTCAGCCAGTTAAGCCTTGAGGACCAGCTCAGTGCCACTCGAAGCAGAGTGGCCTCCCTGTCCCTGTACTAGGGTTTGTCCCAGTCCCACACCACCGCCCTGCACTGTCCCCAAATGGCAAGTAGGAGCGTAGGGAGGGGGTTCCAGGCTCGGGATGACTGAAAGTCTCAGAGAAGACCAAGGACACAGGAGCAGCTGGGCCTTCCCACCAGGTTTCCACCCCCAGAATCGTGGCACGAGAGCCCTCAGGAGGCCCCAGGTCCAGTAAGACCCCACGAGGGAACACACCACGCCACGCTCATCAGTCTTCCTGGAGCCGGGCCCTCCCCCTGGTCCATAGGAGGCTGGCCCACGGCCTGGCCCTCCAACTCACAAAAGAGGGCGGGAAAGACCAAGCTAAGAGTTGAGAGATGGACTGGCTGGCCCCGCCCCACCCCACCCCCTTTCCCCAGCCCTGGGGCCAGCCCGCCCCCTCCCTCCTCTAATCACTGCTGCTTTCCAACATTTTTTTGCCTTATATGGCAAAGCTCTGGAAACTAGGCCTGCTTCAGCCAGCTCACAAGAGGAGGAGAAGAAGGGCGGGGGGAGGAGGAGACCCCCCCCCAGACAACTGGGGTGTGGCCCGCCTCCCCACATCCGGTTGCCCCCCCAACCCAAGGCTTAGCGATGACTCAGCTTGGCTACACGGAGTGTCGGACTCGGGGGGTGGGCCTCAGCCTGGACTCGCATTCCAGAGAAAGAGGTGGGGCCGTGAGATCTGCCCTGAGTGGCTGGGGGCACCTGAGTCTTGGTCTCTCACTTTCTCAGGGTCACCACAGGCCAGACCAGGAATACAAGCACAACTGGAAGGCCTCTTTCAATTGTGAAGAAAAGAAAGCTTGTGCCCCTTCTCTCCCTGTCGCATATTCTCCCAGCCCCCCAAGTCACCAGTTCTGGTGGCGGTGCCTATATGGCTCCCATCTCGAGAGGTGCCTCTCGAGATGATGCAGCAGGCCTGGTCAATGCCAGTCTCACCAGCCCAGTGACAGGGACACTGGGCTGGCAGCAAGCCCAGCACATGTTGGAGTACCTCCCAACCAACGCCTGCATTCTAGATGCAGAAAAGCAAGTCCTACATGGAAGCAAGAAGAGTCTGGCCCAAGATTAACAGTAACCGGGTATCTAAGTAACGACAAGCCAGTTCCCTCCACTGGCCAGCACCCAAATCTATCTCTGGTGCTGTTCTGCTAGCTATGGTCCTCTCCGGCCCCCTTAATCCTTAAGGAAATCTAAACTTGGAGCAATCTTCAGTGGAGGGGCCCTAGACAATGGAACTCACAAGCTCCAACCTTCTCTTTAGGAACCACAGAGAGTCTGAAGGCTAGAGAGCCCTGGCCGAAGTACTCTAGGGAGTGGAGAGCCCCGGCCGGCCTCTTGCTAGAGATGGGGCACGGGCGCACGGCCGGCGTTTGGCCAATGCCTCTCACGCCCCCCCACCCCCACCCCGGCCCTCTCCCGCTTCGGGCGCAGCGACGGGGGCGCGGCCTGTGGAGGATGTGAGCTCAGCCTGGGCGTGGGCCAGCCGGGGACCCGCGGGCGGAGGCGCGTAGCGGTCCGCACGCACGGCTGAGTTTTGGGCCTTTGTTCTCGAGGCCCGCACGGAGCTGGGCGACCCCGGGAGTCCCCGGGGCAGCGCCGCAGCTTAAGGGGGTATCTACGAGGGGCCAACGGGGGCAAGTTGGGAGGACGCGCGGAACCCCCGCCCTCGCCCTCCCAGCGCCACCGGGCGGCCCGCGCCCTCACCGATGGACACGAGCTTGATGCTCTCGCGGTCCAGGAACTCGAGCGCCACCGACACGTTCTCGAGCTGCATCTGGCGGAAAGTGGGCCTCTGGTTGTGCTTGCGGTGCATCTTCTTCTGGCTGAGCACCTCGAGCAGCGCGATAAGCCGCAGCCCGTCGCTCAGGTCCGTCTGCAGGTTGGCGATGCGCTTGCTCACGCATTTGAGGTGCTCATTGCACCAACGCGTGAAGGTGTTCTGCTGGATCTTCTTCCACGGCGCATCCTCCGCCAGGTCCTTCTCGGTGGCCGGCATCTCCGCGTCTCGCGTGTCTGCGCCGCTGCCTAGAGCCGCGCCCGCAGCGCTCTGGCCCGCCCGGGAGTGGGAGCTACTCATTTTGAGGCGCGAGGAGCCGAGGGGCGGTGCTGCAGCCTAGGCGAGGGGACGGCCCTTTAATTAAAGTCGCAGGCACCTCAGCGAGCGCGGGTCGATGCAGACAGCAGAGGTTGCGCTGCGGAGAGAGCGAGCCCTTTAAATGCGGGCGGGGGCGGGGCTGGGGGCGGGACCACCGTGGGCGTGGTCGAGGGTGGGGTTTCGGGAGGACACCCGCCCCGCCCCACCCGTTGGAATGCCCTCCGAGTGCCCCGCCCCAGCGAATGGACCCGACCTCGCAGGCCCGGGCTCAGGGAAGGGTCGTTGGACCCCGGAGCGGGCAAAGATGCGAGCGAATTCTGCGCTCTCCCTCTTGCGATGCAGGAAATGTTGCAGAGATGAAAGGCTGAACAACGTCTAGCGGTGGAGCCCTGGGCCTCCAGCGGGCACACCGTACAAGGGACTTTCCTTCCCCTGAGCCCCTGAGGGTGGCTCGTCCTCCCTGAGTCACGTGGACTCCGCTGGGCTCCCGCAGCCCCCGCCCGAGCTCCACGGCCCGAGCTCCGTAGCTTGGGGTTCCCTGGCCACCCCAACAGCAGCGGCGAGAAGGGCTAGCCCTTGGGGAGCCTGGGTCCGGGCCGGGCGCTGGTGACCGCGCCTGGCGCGAGTGCGCCACGCCAAGGAAGCCCGTAGCGCCCCGACCTCAAGCCGCCCCCCAGGTCCCCTCCCGACTCGGCCCCAGCACGCCTTCCGGCTCTGCAGAACCCTGCCGTGCGCCCGCCGGTTCCCACCGCCTCCCTCCCTCCCTCCCCGCCCCACCCCGGAGGAAATGGGGCACTGGGCCAGGAGGCCACCGGCACGCCAGGAGCCAGCTGCCTTGGAAGGGGCCCTGGCATGCCAATGGGCACTGGCACAGGGCGCCTTGTGATGCGCTGCGAGCAGAGACAGCACGGGCCGCCTCACTCACCAGCAGTCCACCTGGGGCGGGAGGGGCTTCCTCTCCGTTGCTGGAGTGGCCCCTGAGCAGAGTGTGACCCAGGAGGCTGCCGGAGGAGCCCGCTCAGGGGTTCCAGAAAGCCCGGGTGCACTCTGAGCACCTGGGTCTCTTTGGGCTTTAGGGTCGTGGTAGTGCAGAAGGTGCTGCAGGACGGGGGCGGGCAGGGCACGGAAGGGGCAAACCAGGGCAGGCAGCCAAGGCCTGTCCAGGAGCCAGGACTGTGTCTTCAGGACAGTAGGGAGCTATTCGCTCAATATTAATTTCCTGGGAGATAACTGAGACTGCGGGAGCACGCTCGGGGGAGACGTAGGCAGCAGAGGCAAGAGGCCTGTCTGGGACAACTCACCGACACCCTCTTCAGACTGGAAAAGCCAGCCTACTTGGGGCTTTGTCCCCAGAGTGGACTCACTTCCCCCAGTCCTGTGTAGTTCCCCTTTCCAGGATATTCCCTTCTTTACATCTTTTTTCCAGAAAGACATGTCTGTGTCCCTCCTGCTTGGTTCTTAGATTGAGCTGCAGACTAGCAGTAACTACTCTATCTTCTAAAGACCAGAGGGAATGGAGGCCCTGGGCCAGCCCGGGTGGTATGCCCAAATATGGCTGACTCTCACGCAGCCCTGGCGTCCTAGCCCGCATCCCCCCTGTCCTCCAGCATGCTCTCTTTGGGGCTGCCTGTCACTCCACTAGTTTTTCAGTCTGAGGCTCACCTACTGAGTGCTGTCCACTGCTGACCTGTGCAAAACTCGACACCACAGTGTCTGGGAACTGGGATGGAGGTGGGAAGGAGAGGTGGGGGGGGCCTCTGTGGACCCCTCCCTACCAGCCCCCATTCAAGAGGAGATGAGAGTAAACCTTCTGAACCCCCTGCACACTGGAAAGCAAGTCCCCCAAGGACAAATTACGCTGAGAAGTGATTTTTACTCCATAACTGCCGTCCAATTGGGTTGTCTGTGTTCATTTCTTAATCTTCAGAGAGCAGGGAAACTGAGTCAGAGTAAGTGACCAGTGGCCAACTCCAGAAGAAATGGTAACAGAAGCTGGGTGCCCTGGTTTCCAGCCCTAGAGTTTGTCCCTATTTGGGGGTGATAAGAGATGGGGTGTAAAGGGTTCTAGTCCCTAGGGGACACAGTATCACCACCAGGTGGCGCCCCATTCCAAAGCCCCCAGATTGGGCAGTCCTTGGAAGCCCAAATCCAGCTCTTTCATATTTTCCCTTATTTGGAGTAGATTCTTGGACGTTAGACACACCCCGCCTCCCACCCCACTCCTTCCCTCAGACCCCAAGCTAGGCCCTCCCGTGGGGGCACTTTGGCTGGTTAAGAAAGTCAAAGAGTGGCAGGAGAGGCTGCTCAAGCCCAGTTGTGCCAGGGCGAGAGCGCCGAGTTCCCACCTTGACCCAGCTGCCAGGAGCCCACGGCGGGGGGGCTGTCAGCGGACTTCACCTACTCTTCCTAGACAGGGCGGCATGGGAGTGTGGGGAGGCTGCGGTTCACACCCTGGCTGGCGGTGAACCTCCAGCTCAGCGCCAACCTGGGACAGGGCCCAGCCTGGGCATCTGGCCTGGCCAACCTCCCTCAGCCCGGCACCCGCGGAGCACAGCGGCCCGGAAGCCAGCCCCCTGTACACAAAGCAGCTGGTTCCCAGGGAAGTGAAATCACTGCGGAACCCCCTGTCGCCCTCCCAAGGGGGCATGCTGGCTGCGAAGTGTCTTCCAGGAGACCCCTTGCCCTCGGTTCACAGGATGTCCTGCTCTCAGAGCCCTGCCTTCCGCAACAGTCATGCGGGGACCTACCCACGGGCGCGCAGGGAAGAGCCAGACGGTCACCCTGGCAGGGCCTCCCGCGGCTCCGGGCTCACGCTCCGGGACACAGACACAGATCACCCAGCAAACCAGGAAAGGCTGTTGCGCTCACAGACCCCGGCTGCAACTGGCCCTGGGGCGTCATCCCCCCCTCCCCGCCGACTCCACAAGCAGTCCGGTGACCGTCCTGCTCGGGGCCCACCGCGGACGCCTCACCTGCTGTCCCTGCGGGCGCCTGGCGACCGCGGGGCGGCGCCTGGCGGGTCTTCGAGCCCGCGCCGCGCCTGGGGGCTCCGCTGCTGTCCACTGCGCGCCGCGCGCCTCCACGCGAATGGGCCGCCGCCGCCCGCCTTCTTGTTGGCCGCACCCCCGCCCCGCGCCCGGCCCGACCCGGCCCGGCGAGAAAGCCTTAATTGGTAAAATCACCCAGGAGCGGGGGAAGGGGGGCGCGGGGGCGCGCCGTGAGCTCAAGCGCCTGGGCCGCCGGCGACGTCCCCCCACCCCCGATGAGCTCACTCTCCGCCGACGGGGAAGGACGGCCCAAAGGGTCTGCAGGGCTCATGTCTCAGCCCAGCAGCAAAGGTCACCTCTTCCAGGGAGCCGCCCACAGTCATGTCCCCCCTTTTACCCTAAGCCTGGGGTGGTCAGGCAGGTTGGATTCTGCCTTGGAGGTTCTCTGGGCAGCAGGCTCTTGCAGGTATTCACTGAGTACCTACCACCTGAGCGTCTGCACTGGGGTAGGAGTCCGAGCCCCAGGATGAGCCAGCTTCCTGGCTGCCGCGGATCTGGCCCCTGTCAGTGCCAGGCCTGACCTCAGAAATGTCCTGGATTCTCAGGAGCACAATGAGGTGCAGACCTGAGCGTGTACAGTGGGGGGCAGCCAGGGAGCCAAGTGGCCGTGAACTGGGTGGGCACAGCCACACCCTGGCACAGCTAGGCAGGCTCCCGCTTCCTCTTTGACGTGCCCATTTCCTGGTATTTAGCTTCATATTCAGCTCAAATGTCACTTCCTCGGGGAAAGCCACAAAAAGCAGTGTCTTAGCATCTGCCCACAATCTCAGCATCTGCCCCGAGTCCTCAGCAAGAGCTGCAGCTTACACCCCGAGCGGGCACCTGCGGGCACACGCACAGTCACCCAAATGACTGACAGGAACGTTCCACCACATGAGACTTTCTCTTACTGCCTGAAACACACTCTGGTATTTCTTATTCCACTTCATTAAAAGAGAAAAAAGAACAGAAGGAATGGAGGAAGGTAGGGAGGAAGGCAAAAAGGGAGACGCAGGAAAGAAGAGGAAGGGAGCAAGCAATGCGCCCTCAGCTGCTAACACGAGTTGGATGCCGCACAGCTCCACACTGACAGGCGGGCCTGGACCACCCTCCGGGCCGCCCCGCACCCGCCGCCACCTTCGCGGGCTCCACCGCAGTGGCCTCTCGCCCGGGTTCACAGTGGGGGCTCCAGCAGTGCCTTGGTCTCCGCTTCTCCCTGCTCCATTGAGTGGGACCGCCCCTCAGGCCGTGCGCCATCCTCCCTCGACAGATGAGCGGCCTGCGTGTGGGTCCAGGAGACAGCTGCGCTGGAGCTCATGGCCAAGGCTGTCCTTCAGGGAGGGAAACCCACCTACTAGAGGCACTTCAATGGGAATCAGAGGCACCAACAGCCAGGGTAGCAGGAAGGAGGTGGCAGTTGCATGGCTGTGTCTAAGGACCCCACCTCCGATTTAATCCTCTCTTTACAATGTTTCCCTCCCTCCCCTACGCCCAGGCCCCTGAGACATCTAGGGGCCTCTACTTTTCCAGGTCTGGGTAAATAAAGGTTTATACAGCACCAGCTCTTTCCTGGAAAAGATTTTAACAAATTAAAGGCTTTTTCTCCTACTGAAGGTTCCAGAAAACCATTAGAAGCAGCTCCATTCCCGCTGCCAAGGCAAGCTGGCTGTCCAGCTCACCCTGCCCACAGTCCCACGGCACACTGATGGGTCCTAGGGCTGGAGCACAAGACATTGTTTGAATAGCATCCCCTGCTATATATTGATTGTGACAATCTTCCACACTGCAACTTTCACAATAGTCACCATTTTACAACTTTTGTCACTATCTGAGCAAAGCATTCGATTGCCAGGCAAAACCCACAGTATCTTTAACATCCTGGAAGAGAAAAATTAAGCTTTGTATTGTACCAAAGTATTAAGGTTCTGATCTTAAAACATTAATAACTTAGGGAATAATGGTCTCCTTGGACCTGACTGTTGAGAAATGGACTCATGTCGATATTACTTTTCCTTATAATTTTTGATGTTGCTAGGATTACAAGTTGTTAATATACTGCTTAGAATCCATTCCCAATCCTCAAAAGAAAAACTGTCTTCTTGTGATTGACTTGGAATCAGTGGTTTCCAAACCCTTTTCGGCCTGGCTATAGTTCCAGAGAAATGCCTCTTCTTTAACTCGGCCACTCTGCCCAGGAAGACGCCCCGCCGGGCCCCAGCTTGCCCCTAGCAGCTCCCCTGCTGACTCGGAGCCCTTGCTGGCCACACCTCTGGTTATGACCCGAGGCCTAGGTTCTGGCTGGGGCAACATCCATGAATGAGTTCCTGCACCCTGGGCTCCTGCACAACTCTCCTCTTTCTCTGGTTCCCCAATTCCTCTTCTTATGTGATGGGGGTGGTGCCGAGGGCCTCTCAGCTCTGATGGTCAAGGACTCGCCTGGGTTCTGGTGGTGTGAGGCGGGTCTGCCTGCTGGGGGGCTGGACGTGGGCTCCAGGTGGGCTTGTGTGGAGGCGATCATCAGCCTCGTAGTGCCATCCATGGTGGGACCTCATAGTGGGGCAACTGGGTGAGAGGGAAATAAAAGGCAGAGGGCCAAGGCAGGTGCTGGGGAGGGGGTGATCCCAGGAGAGAAGGCAAACTTAGAATTCCTTGACCGCATAAGGAAATGGTTTGGGTCTGTCGGGAGGGGGGGGCAGAGAGAGGACGGCCTCCGGGACAGGGGCCAGCACTGCAGAAGAAGGCTTGGAGAGGTGCTAGGGAATCTGATCTGGCCCAAACTCCAAATTCCGTGAGGCCAACTCTGAGGAGTCCAGAGCCCAAACACCATCTCTCTCCCTGCTTTGAGATAAACAGCAAGACCCTGCCCTGCCCGGGGCGCTGTACCCTCATACTACCGTGTATGCGTGGGGCCCTTATATTTTGGGAGACAGAGAAAACCTCATCTTTAAAACCTGGGCAACAGCAACTTTTCTGAGGGTCTTCATATGTGGTCAAACCAGGGCCGTATCTTCTCTCTACCCCACGAACGAACCTCCACTGAGAAATGGCCTGTGACTTTTATCAAGGAGGCCAGCCTGCTTGGTCTTCTTCCTGGTACCAGTCATTACCTGAGAACCTCCTCCCCAGGTTGCCAGTTCCGGGAAGGACCCTTCAGTTCCCCTGATTCGGTCAGCTGGCTTTGTTAAGAACATCGTCGTCATCTCCTTACCAATTTTCATGGGACAGCTCTTCACTGACCAAGGCCGCGTGACAGTCCTGGCTCCTGGACAGGCCTTGGCTGCCTGCCCTGGTTTGCCCCTTCCGTGCCCTGCCCGCCCCCGTCCTGCAGCACCTTCTGCACTACCACGACCCTAAAGCCCAAAGAGACCCAGGTGCTCAGAGTGCACCCGGGCTTTCTGGAACCCCTGAGCGGGCTCCTCCGGCAGCCTCCTGGGTCACACTCTGCTCAGGGGCCACTCCAGCAACGGAGAGGAAGCCCCTCCCGCCCCAGGTGGACTGCTGGTGAGTGAGGCGGCCCGTGCTGTCTCTGCTCGCAGCGCATCACAAGGCGCCCTGTGCCAGTGCCCATTGGCATGCCAGGGCCCCTTCCAAGGCAGCTGGCTCCTGGCGTGCCGGTGGCCTCCTGGCCCAGTGCCCCATTTCCTCCGGGGTGGGGCGGGGAGGGAGGGAGGGAGGCGGTGGGAACCGGCGGGCGCACGGCAGGGTTCTGCAGAGCCGGAAGGCGTGCTGGGGCCGAGTCGGGAGGGGACCTGGGGGGCGGCTTGAGGTCGGGGCGCTACGGGCTTCCTTGGCGTGGCGCACTCGCGCCAGGCGCGGTCACCAGCGCCCGGCCCGGACCCAGGCTCCCCAAGGGCTAGCCCTTCTCGCCGCTGCTGTTGGGGTGGCCAGGGAACCCCAAGCTACGGAGCTCGGGCCGTGGAGCTCGGGCGGGGGCTGCGGCGGAGCCCCAGAGCACGGCCCCGTCTCTCTCCCAAGGCCGGGCCGTCGCTGCCGGTGGCTGTGCCACAGGCCCCGCCCCTCGTCACTTCCAGCCGTAACAGGGCGGCGGGCGGCGTCTCCGCTCATGGGCCCCGCCCTGCTCCCACGTCCCGGCGGGCCCCGCCCCCCGCGCGCTCCCAGCCCCAGACGCGGCCTCGAGGGACGTCACTGGGCCCGCCCCCCGCCCCGTGCGCGGCCCCGCCCCGCCCCGCCCCGCCCCGCCCGTTTCCAGGGCTCCGCGGGTCGGCGCGGCGGCTCCCCGCGGCCTGGCTCCGCCCCGCGCAGCGCGCGCGGCCCACAAAGAGCGCGGCTGTGACGCGAGCGCGACGTAGGCGTGACGCGGGCGCAGCCGCTCCCGAGGCGCTCGCGGGGCTGCTCTGCGAGGCCGTCGCGTCTCGGCCCGCGTCGCCAGGCCCGGGCCTCCCCCAGGCCTTCGCCGCCTGACCCCCGCCATGGACGACTACTCAGCCCTGTCGGACGAAGAGCTGGCCGCCGTGCTGCGCCAGTACCACATCCCGCACGGGCCCGTCGTCGGTACGCGGTGGGGGGCGGGCCCCCTCCCCGCGCTCGGCCCGCGGCCCCCTCCGCAGCCCCGCCCCGCGCCGCCCCCGCCCGGGCCTGCCCCCTGACCGTCCTGTGCCCCACGCGCGGCCAGGTTCCACTCGCAAGCTCTACGAAAAGAAAATCTTCGAGTATGAGACCCAGAGGCGGAGGCTCTCGCCCGCCAACCCGTCCGCATCCGCGTTCTCCTATCGGCTCTCGGGTGAGGCCCCCGCCCCAGGGCTCTGTCGGGCCGGCCTTGGGGAAGGGCTTCGGGGGACGGGGAGGAAGGGGTCGCGCGGGTGTGGCCGCGGAAGAGGGAGGGGACCCGCGGGGGGCCAGCGGTCCTAGCCCCTCCCCCATTCAGACTTAGGTTCCGCGTCCGTGGACTCGGATATGTACGATCTGCCCAAGGAAGAGGACGCCTTAGTCTACCAGAGCAAGGGTAAGGCGGGGGCGGGGTGGGCGCCCGGACACCTTCCTGCCAGTGTCAGAACCCGAGGCCTGAACCCCGACCGTCCTGCAGTAGCCCTGGAGGGGAGCAACCGTGTCACAGGCCCCCAAATGGGATGCAGATTAGGCCTATCAGGCCAGGTGGGGACACCGTTGCCCCCTCTGCTACCGCTGCCCCCCCTTCCCAAGGCTATAATGATGACTACTATGAGGAGAGTTACTTGACCACCAGGACTTTCGGGGAACCTGAATCTGTGGGCACATCCAAGGGCTTCCGACAGCCCTCGGTGTCACTCTCAGATGCTGACACCTTTCACCACCAGGTGAGCTGGCTGTCGGGCACCCTGTACTTGGGTACCGCCTGAGGGGGTCATCATGGGGTTTGGATAAGTCAGGGGGACCACTCGGTGCACACGGTGGCTCGCAAGCCTCCAGGGGGAGGTGGGGTCGGCAGACACCTGCCTGCACAGGGCCTGCCTTTGAGGGGCTGTCAGAACTGTCCTGATGCACTAGTGTGCCCAGGACGCGGCCTGGGCTCCGGCCTGGGACCTCGGTTTGAGCTCTTTTTGAGAATCCTGGGACAGAAAGTAGGATGCTGGCAGCTGGGACAGTCTCCCAGCAAGTGGCAGGGCCCCGCAGACGCCAGGCTGGGAAACTGTAACAGAGGCTGTGGAGGGCGGCAAGGCCCAGGCCTGGAGGCGGGCTCCGAGCAGCCTGGGCAGGGCAGCTTGGGCTGAGGGCGTGACCCGGCCAGCAAGGGTCTTTACTCTGACTCGCTTCTATAGGTCCGCGACGACAATCTTCTCTCTTATGAAGAGGAGGACAAGGATAGGTGAGTAGTGAGGAGAGCCAGGGTCTTGGGCTCATCCTGGGCTCAGGCCCTCCTGGCCTATCTGTGCCCCTCTTTGCTTCAGGGAACGTGTCATGTATGGCCGGGACAGTGCCTACCAGAGCATCGCACACTACCGCCCTGTTTCCAGAGTCCCCAGAAGCTCCCTGGGCCTGGCGTATTACCCTGCGTCTTCCTGCACCTCGACTGGGTCTTCGTCTTCCTCTTCCCCTCCTTCATGGCTCGCCCGCCGTGCCATCCGGCCAGGAAAGCCGGCCCCTGGGGCTGGCCTGGGCCCGGATCGCCAGGTCCCACTCTGGGGCCAGGTGCTCCTGTTCCTGGTTTTTGCTGCCTTCCTGTTCTTTGTTTACTACTACCTGCTGGCGGAGGATGGCAGCCCCTTCTGGGCGGAGCCCTGAGGGCCTGGCCTGCTGGCTTTGCGGCCAGCTCCTCTTGCAGGTCCTGGCTGACTGCCTTAGCAGTGTTTGCTGGGGGAGGGGGGTTGGGGCTTTTTTGTGTGTTTAGCTTGAGGGTCCTGGGACAGGGGCAATGTGTGCTTCCCCTGCCGTGTCCTGTCAGGGAGGCAGCAGGCCTGGGCCCTCTGCAGCATGGTTGGCCTGTGCAGGCCTTCCTCTGGATCCTCCTGGCCCTGCTTGCCTGTCACCTTTTGGGCCTAGGAGGGCAAGACCCTTCTCCTGCAGAGAACGTGGTTGTTGTCATTGCATGCCTCCTGTTTGTTGTCATCTCATGGGGGGATTAACCAAAGGCCACCCTGAGTTTGTTTTCGTGGACACAATAAAAGACCGTTTATTTTTAACGTGTGGGTTCTTCCCTTTAATGCGGGGAGGCGGTGGGCTGCCCCCTGCTAAGGGCCTCCGGGCCTTGGGTCTCTAGAATCGCCATCTGACTCTGTTGGTTCATCCTTTCTTCTGAGTCTGAGGCAGGGGCCACAGGCTACCCATAGGCACATCTGTGTTCTGCTTTTGGTGCCCACTCCCTGACATGGTCCCCAAAGCTCTTTTGACACTGTCACACGGAGAGCCTGCTTGGAAATGCTGGTGAGGCTGTTTGGACCATGTCAGGTATGGGTGTTTTCACTTGGAAAAGCGGAGACCATGGTGTCCAAGGGCAGGTGGATGTAAAGGAAACTAGGCATCTGTTTGATGGGCCATTTCTGCTAGAAAGCTGGTTGTCTAGTGGTAAAAGGGAAGGCTCCCTATCCTCTGGAATGTTCTATCACCTTTGGGTAAACCGGTGCCTCACCTGGCTATGTTCTCGCTTACCACCAGGATTTCTGCTGTGGGTATTTCACAATTTTCAAATTTTACATACAATTTTTAACATCGATGCTAAGGAAACCTGGCATAGAATGCCACACAAGGCTGTGCATATGGGCTATGCTCTGCCAGTGGAGAGGCAGGCTCCACGCACACAAGTTGGAAGCAGAGCGCCACCTGGGTCACCCCTTCGTCAGTCTGTCTCACCTCTGACAGGCTCAGTGCTACAGGTGGCAGGACTTTGCAGGGTCTGGCCTCTCTTCTGCATGTGCACCACGGGCTTCTAAGCCTTTGGGCCTCTTGGTTGTCTATGGCCACATGGTGAGCTCTGCTCAGGGCCGAGCAGAGCCTGGAACCATTCTACCAAAGTTCCTGGACATTTCTTTTTGCTGCATCCTAGTCTGTACTTTTGTGGGGGATGGGACGGGTGTTTTCTTAAAAGTAACGTGTTTCTTTGTGCATTTAAAATACACAAAAAAGAAATTGCTTCCCATATTCTCGCCCCTTCCACAGGCTTCAGTGTCCCTTTTTTGCTGCTAGTCACTGCCGCCTGGCTCTCTCAGCACCCAGATAACCATGGCATGGACACCCCAGGCCCCCGGTGTCTGCCCCTTGTCACCCCAGAGCAAGAGTGGAGACAGCGGGGCTTCCCTGGTGGTCCAGTGGGTAAGGACACCACCTTGCAGTGCAAAGGGTGCTGGTTCGATCCCTGGCCTGGGGACCGATGTGTCCAATTACCGAGCCGGAGTGCTGGAGCGCATGCGCCCAGAGTCGGTGCTCTGTGACAACAGAGGCCACCGCAATGGGAGGCCCACATGGGCCAAAGAACAAAGATGGATGAAAATGGACAAATGAAAGACCAATAGAAGTGGCCCGCCCGCCCCTCTACCTCCCCACCCCACCCCCACAAAAAAATATTTAAAGAAAAAATTTTCTCTCCCATCATGCCTCTTTTATTTTTATATTTATTTTCATCCATCGTTTATGCTTTGTCCTGTGTGGGCCTCCCACTGCAGTGGCTTCTCTCGCTGCAGAGCCCTGGCTCTGGGTGCATGCACTCCAGAGCGCTGGCTTGTAATTGGATACACTGGCCCAGCAGCTCCGCAGCACGTGGGCTGGGATCCTGGGCCAGGGATCGAACCAGTGTCCCTTGCACTGCAAGGTGGACTCTCTACCGACTGGACGGGAAGGGAAGCCCCTCCTTTTCATTTATTACCCATGGGTGACCATATCCATTGACTACCATGCACCAGAGAGAGGAATGCTGCAGGTTTCTGAGGGACTTCCAACTTCCTGCCCCAAGGCTCTGAGACATCTCCCTCCCAAAGAGCTCTCCCAAGGGCTCTGGACCTCCCCTAGAACTCTCGTCAGGCTTGGCCCCATTTCCAAGGCCCTGGCGCCCCCAAGGACGCCTAAGTGCCTCCTAGTGTTCTGGAGATCTCAACCGAAAGGCTTCTGAGGGCCCCGTGAGCCCCCAGAGAGCCTGGGTTTCCAAGTCCACACCTAGTACTTTCCAGAGCTCTGAGATGACCTCCTGCAAGTGCTCTGAGGAGCACTCCCTTGCCAGAAAGCCCCCTGAGGGCTCTGGAATCCCATCACAGGACAACTTAGGGCTCCAGGATGTGTCCTCCACAGGCTCAGGTCATCCTCACCGCCCAGACTCTGGGCTGCAGTGGTGCTGGGCACACAGCAGGGGGCAGCAGGTGCCCAAGCGCAGCGGCTCTGTAGGTACCCCCAGGAAGGAGAGGTGGAACGTGTGGTGGTTCTGTCACAGGGAGGAGCTGAGGCATCCCTGAATGAGGCACAGAGCTGGCAGCATGGGTCCCTGCCAGATACCCTGCGCGACGTCCCTGGGGGAGCAGAGAGAGGAGTGCCCTGGCGGGGACAAGGGGTGGAGACCAGAGTTGGAGCTCCTGACCCCACCCTTGACCTCTGGCCACTGGTCGGGTCTAGGGTAAGCAGTACACAGCTCTGGCAGATTTAGGACCACCCCTACCCTGACCTCCACAAAAGACTTCAGCCCACACGGGTCCAGTCAGTAGCCTGGGCATTCAAAGCTTCGGCCCTGGGGCTTCAGGATTTCTGAGAGCCTCGCCGCCGGCCACGTGTGTAGGGAAGGGCCTTCCAGCCAGCCAAGGGCCAGGCTTCCAGGCCTCCCCTCCCAGCTGGGCAGCGGGAAGCAAGCAGGACAGGCCACCCACCCCACCCGCAAGCACTTTCTGGGCCAGCATGAGCCCCGCTCTCACGGCCGAGTTTCTTCTCAGCCACAGGACGGGGAGCGGAGCGTCAGCGCGGGAAGGGAGAGGAATCAGGAAAACAAGAAAAGATAGGTAAAAGGACACTGGTAATAATCAGAAGGAAAGGCCAGGAGGAGGGCCAGGCAGGGAGGAGTGGCCAGCTCCCCAGGCCCAGGCCAGGGGCTCCACCCAGCCGCCAGCCCCTCAGACACAGAGGGGCACTGGCAGGGCAGGTACCGCCACTGACCTACGGGGCAGAGCCACGGGTCCTTGCTGACGGCGCCCTTGAGGCTGGCCCCGCCAGGCCCTGCAAACACTCTGAGACGCTGCTCAGCTGGACGGTGGGCAGGGGCGGGCCCAGAGAGGTCCTGCCCCAGAGGGGGAGCTGGAAAGGGGTGTGCCCCGCCCCCGCCCCCGAGCCCCTTCTCGAGAAGCCTCTGCCCACGGGGCGCCACTCCCCCACCCCGGCTCAGCCAGGGCCTCCGGGCTGCTCCCCATGCCCGTCTGCCTGCCGAGGGAAGGCAGTCCTGCCTGCCACCCCTTCCGAGCCCGGCCTGGTGGGGGACCCCCAGGGAGACCGGCCCAGCGTAACCAGGAGTCCCTGTCCCCGCCGGGGACTCCACATCACCCCCAGGCAGTCACGAGGCCTGTGGACAGCGAGGAGGAGCAGATGGCAACCTGGAGCGGGGAGACGGGCCCGGGGGCAGGCCGGAGCCGCGGCCGACCGCACCTAGGGAGCCTGGGCTGGGAGCGGCGCCCCCGCACCCTGCAGGTCCTGGCTGGTCCGGGTCAGAGCCCGGAGGGCAAGGCGCACGGGGCGGCAGAGCGGAAGGCTCCCACCCCACGGCCGGCCTCCGTCCCTGTTGCGGCCACGCCCGAACCCCCTTGCTGCCCACGCCCCCGGGAGGGTGCGGGGCCCAGGCGAGGAGAGGGGGGCGGCGGCCCCTCGGGACGGGCCCGCCACCCACACCCGCCAGAGACAGAGGAGGAGGAGCCCGGTATTCCAACGAGGACGGTGCCCGGTGCGTCTGTCCAGAGGCCCCCGGGCTCCGCACGGCTCCCAGTGCGGGCGGCCTCCCAACTCCAGGGCGCAGGGCTAGGGCGCCTGAGGGCAGCGACGGCCCCCCACTGGGACACGGGGTGGACGTGGGCGGCGGGCCGAGGGGGCTCGGCCGCCCAGCCGGCGTCAGGGGGCGCGTGGCGCGACGGGCGCGGGCCGGCAGGTCGTTGCGCGCGTGTCCGCGGGTCATGCAGCCCCACGTCCCAGCGGACGGGGCGGTGGCGGGCCAGGGACCAGCGAGCGCTGGAGGCCGGGGACAGCTGCGCGGGAGGGAAGGGCCTGGCCGCCGCCCAGGGCAGGCCACCCGGAGGAGGGCACCCGCCGGGCACTAAAGCGCCCGGGCAGCACCCCTGCGGTCCCCTGGGGCCCCGTGGGCAGGCTGCCGCCCAGTGAAGAGGGCAGGGCAGCCAGCCACCCGGTGTGGCTCCTTCCGCCCGGGGCTCAGGGGCCTCGACGCCGGGGGAAGCCCCGGGACCCTGCTGCCCTACGGCCGGGCCGAGGGGTGGACCCACGAGCCCCGGCGAGGCCGGCCCCGCCAGCCCGGCCTGGCCTCTGCTTCTCCTGCTGGGATGGCGACAGAGAGCCCGGCTCTCCCGAAGCCCACGTCCTCGGGCCGGAGGAGAGCACGGTGGCCGCGGCCGGGCCGGGAGCCGCCACCGAGGGCCCCAGCGTCGCCCAGCGGCGCGAGGCAACAGGAAGGGCGACACGGCCCGCAGAACCGGCTGACAAGCTCAGAGCCGCCAAGCGTGTCGCCGGGAAGTCAAGTCCGAGCCAGCGCCAAGAAGCCCGGGGCAGGCCCAGCTCCTCTGGCCCCAGTGGGACCTCCTTTCCGAGGCCAGAGGGACACTCGGCGGACACCCCAGGCCGGTCCCTGGCGCCACTGAGCCACGGGAGCCCGGCCCGGGGCCGCCGAGGAAAGGGGGCTCGCCAGCCCGCACCCCACCGCAGGGGCGCCCCGCCACTCCCCGCCCTCCCCACTTCCCAGCTGCCTGGTGGAGCAGGGGGAGGAGGACCTGCGCCTGGACAGAGGGCCCCGCCCCCGGGCAAGGAGGGCGCCGGGGGCGGGGCTGAGCCGCGGGGCGGGGACGCCGGCAGGCAGGCCAGAGGCCCGGGCGCCCCGGCCGGAGTGCGGGCTCGCACGGCCCCGGGAGCGGACGGGCCGCTGGGACGAGACAGCGCCTCCGGCCTACGCGGGCCGGGGCCCCGCGCCCAGGGCCAGGGGCGCGGCCCCTCCTTGGCGCCCTCGCATTCGCCGTGAGCCCGACCGGCCCACGCCCAAGCGGGGCCGGGCCCCTCCTCCGCAGGGGTCACTGGCCTGACCCCAGAAAGCCCCGCAGAGGCGAGGGAGAGCCACCTTGAGAGGAGTGGCCAGGGGGACGCTGCGCCCTCGACCTCGGGCTCCTCTGCCTCTGGGGGAGCCCTGCGCTGAGCGCCCTGGGAGAGGCCCGGCCCCGGCCCCCAGGCAGGCGCCGAGCCTCCGGAGGCCCAACCGGCCCCTCCCAGCCTCGCTGAGGGCCCCGGCGGGCGCCTGGACTGCAGCCCGCGATGCACCCCGAGCCGGAACCCTGCAGCCGAGCCTTCTGGGGTCCGGTCCTTCCGTCGCGTGGGAGACCACGAGTGTCGCGGGCCTTAAAGGGCCGAGGGGCTACTTTGGGGCAATTTGTCACGGGTTCGGGGCACTTGGCTCCTCCGCGGCCACCGTGCTGCGCGCTGAGTCGCTTCGGTCGTGCCGACTCGACTCTCCGCGACCCCGTGGACTGCAGCCCGCCAGGCTCCTCTAGCGCGGCGGCCTCTCCAGGCAGGAAGACCGGCGCGTGCAGGGGCGCCACGCCCTCCTGGGGGGCGCTTCCAGACCCGGGGACGGACTCCGCGTCCCGGGCCGGCTCCCGCGTGCCCCGCAGCAAGAGAGAGCTGATCCACGGCGACTGCAAACGGAGGGGGCCGGCCTAGGCGTGTCAGGGGCGGGCAAGCCCACGAGAAGCCCCGGAAGCCATTAGGAAGGGCCTGCCGAGTCTGATGGCCGGGCCGGCCCCAAAGCCCAAGCCACAGTCCAGAGACAAGTGGCAAGTGGGGAACCGCGATACCGAGCCGCGACGTCACTCCGGCTTCCTATCGTGAACGCGCACAGGGCTGGAACCCGTCGGTAAAGGAAGCCCGACGACCCAAGAGGAAAAGGGGGTGCGGGAGGGGACCCTGGGGAACAGATGCACGCCAGAGGCCACCCTACCCGCCCCACCCCCAGCCTGACCCCGCGGCCGGAATGTGCTGGGCGTTGAGCCGGTCTGGGCAGCGTCGCCCTGGAGGGGGCACCTTTCCGTGTGGCAGGAGAGCGGGCGGCTTCCCGCCAGCTAGCGAAGGCGGACCACACCTGCAGAGCCGGCCCCTGCCGGGGCAGCTCCCGGGCAGACCACCGCCACCTTGCCGGCCGCCCTGCTCCCCCGAGTCCGCGGTCTTGGTCTCGGGACCCACGTTCCTCCCCCGTCCCCGAGCTGGGCCCCTTACGGTGAGCCCGGTCCCCAGCACATCTCTCCAGAGCCCCTGGTCCCGGCCTCTCCCAGGCCCGCTGGGGCCCCGCGGAGGCGCTGGTTTGGGGCGGACCGGGCAGCGAGGGACGCACACCTAGCAGCCTCAGGCCTCTGGAGCCGCGCGTCTCCCAGCGGGGCTCCCGGGCCGGCAGCTGGCCGCATCGCCCGCGGGCGGCTGGGGGCCCGGAGTCGCAGAGGCTCCAGCCGCACCCCAGAGGGGCGAGGTCGGGGGCTCGGGGCGGGGCGCTGCGACCGGGGTTCGAGGGAGCCCTCCAGGCGCTCTCACGCGCCTTCCAGCGAGAGGACCGCCGCAGGGGAGCACGGCTCCTGGCCGCATCCCCTCCGGCAGGAGCCGGGGGCCCGCTCGCCCTGCGGGGCTCACCCCGGCCTGCCGGGGGCGGGCGGGCGCTGCCGGCGGACGGCGGCACCCGGAGCGGGCCCCGCCTGCCCAGCGCCAGCCCCGCCTCCGGAAGCGCGGCGGCCGCGGCCGACCCCGCGTTTCCCAGCGCTGGGCCCGGCTCCGCCCGCCTCTCCGGGAGGCGCCCCGTGCCGGCGGAGGGAGCGGGGAGGCGCCGCGGCACGCGTGGAGGGGGTCCTCCCGGCCACACGCAGGGGCGCCGGGGCCCAGGGGGCCGGGCCAGGGGGCGAGGTGGCTGGGGACGGCCGGGATCGGGGGTCGGGGGTCGGGGCCCGGGCGGGTGGGAGGGGCCGGGAGCGCGGAGCGAGGCCGCCCTCAGAGGCCCGCCCCGGGGCGCGGGGGCGGGCGGACGCCGAGGGACCCTGCCCTCTGGCCGCCCGGCGGTGTCGCCGCCCCCTCCTCCCCGGGCCCCCGGCAGCCCCGCCACGCTGTCCCTGGCCACACGCCCTCAGTCCAGTGCGGGGAGCCCCGCCGCGAGCCGGCGGAGGGGCGCCCGTCGGAACGCGCCGAGTCCCCACGGCCCGGGGCCGGGCGGAGCCGCCTCCGCGTCCTCGCCCCAGGAGAGGGCGCGCCGGGACCCCGGCCCCGCCCAGGACCCAGAGGGCGGGGGGCGGAGCCCCGAGACGGAGAGCGGCGGCCGCGGCGCGTCGCAGGCCCCGCCCCGCCCCGCCCCGCCCCGCCCCCGGGAACCGCGGAGCGCCGCCTTCCCGCCCGCCTGTTCCGTCCGCTCCGCCAGTGACCCACAGTCATATGGGAACTTTCTTGGGGAGCCTGCAGTGAGAAAAGACAAGGGCTGGGCTGAGAAGCTGGAGAGGAGTGGACAGACTCGAGACATAGGTTAGGAGCAGCATCAGTTAGAATTAATGACGGACTGAGTATGTGCGTAGGGCAGCCATAACGGAGAGGTGGAGGCAAGGACATATCCAGGTCTTCCAGGAGCAAATTGCTCAAGCTGTCATTTACTGCCCTGGGGGTACCGGAGGAAGATTATTTTGAGGAGTCATAGAATACTTTTATTGTAAAATGTTCATATTAAGAACACACCAGGAATCACTCCCACTGCAACTATTTATACCAGAGATGAACAACTTCAGGTGTCCACTTTGCAATCCGCAATAAGACTTTCAACCCCTTCCTTCCCCAACCCTCAGTTCCACAGCTGCCTTTCCCAGAGGCACTGGACTGTTTTAAGGTGATGAAGGTTTTACCAGACGTACACACTCAACACCCATCTTTAGATAACATAATTGGTACAAGTTAAGAAGGAGCACCAAAAGCTACGCAGTTGTTAGGAACAGTAGCTCTGGGCTTAAAGATAGTCTTAGGCACAACAGAATATTGTCATAGGCATGGCAATCAAGGCGAAGGCACCTTTGCTAAAAACGTCTTCTCCTCAGAAACCTCTGGTCTCCTTACCAAATCTGCCTGTTCACCTGTTTCATGATGAAGTCGACCCCTTCCTTGTCACCCCCGGGTCTGGGGGCCAGCAGCTTCTTCCTGTACTAGCTCCGTCCCTTCGGCCCTCCGACTGACCCCTGAGCGACCGGGTGGGCTCCAGGCACCCAGGACCTGACCGGCGGGGCCTCAGCAGCCATCATGCTCTCTCCTGCAGTTGACCCGGAGGAAGGGCCAAGTGCCACAAGTGCCCAAGGAGCCAAAGCGGCTGCTGCCCCAAACTGTCACGGAGGGAACGCTGGGGATCCAGGCTGTGGTGTGCGGTGACTGCGGTGTCCCTGGGAGCACACAGAGCAAACTCCAACAGTGTCATGTTCCTGACCTCTCCATTCAGGTCATAGTATGACAGCCAGAGAGCACTTCCATGGCAGCCCTGCACATTCCCCCGTGCCTGCATGGCTGACGGTGCTGGACATCAAACACACGTTTCACTATGAGAGTGGCAGACCCAAGGTCACTTGAATTCCCAGCCTCACTGCATCTCCCGTGTGAAGGGCAGGGCACCGCGTGGATGAGTGGGATCCTGAAACCTAGAGTTGGGGCATCTGGTTGCCCTCAGTAGAAGCGGACCATCAGGAAGCCCCCAGTCCCCCTGAGCCTTCCTTGCTGATGGAAGTAGCTTGCCCTCTCGTGTCTGGGAGGCTGGTGTCCTGTCCCTTGAGGACTGTGTCATGACCTCACCTGGCACAGATGCCTTGCAAGGGGACCCCTACTGTCTCCCAGACCCTCTGCCACCACGTCCTGTTGCCATCAGACCCAGGACTGGGGTCTGATCACCGCATGGTCCTGGGACAGACACAAAATTTGAGCCTTCAGAAAATAGCTCAACCATCAAAAAATATTTTCCAGACTTCACTGCTATCTACTGCCTGAACTGTATTTCAACGTTTGTGGTAGTAGCTTCTCAGGAAGTTTGACTCAGTAGGTGAGCTGGGCCAGTTGATATGGTGGATTATATTTACTAGAAGATTCTGATGGCAAGTATCAGTATTAAGCCATGCAACTGCATGTACTTCACGTGGTGGCTGCCTGAAAGCTGGACCTACTGGTGACCTGTGTTTCATATGTTTTGATGCCAGAAGAGTGCTGACAGGAGGTAGAGGACAGAATCCAAAGACTTTGGAAGCGAGGAACCAGCTGTTTTCTGTGAGGCAATGACATAGCCATTGGACCAGGAATATTTGGATACTTCAAAAGCTTTGAAAGGGCTTCCCTGGTGTTCCAGTGGGTAAAGAGTCTGACTTGCAGTGCAAGGGGCACCAGTTCGATCCCTGGCCCAGGAAGATCCCACATGGTGCAGAGTGGCTGGACCAGTGTCCAATTATGAGCCAGTGCTCTGGAGCGCATGCACCCAGAGCCGGTACTCTGCAATGAGAGGCCTGCGATGGGAGGCCCATAGAGGCCGAAGAATAAAGATGGATGAAAAATAAATAAATAAAAAATAAATAAAAAGAAGCCAATTTTTTTTAAAAAAAATTCAACATCCTGGGCTTCCCTGGTGGTCTAGCGAGTAAGGACACCACCTTGCAGTGCAAGGGGCGCCAGTTCGATGCCTGGCCTGGGAGGATCCCATGTGCCGTGGAGCAGCTGGACCGATGTGTCCAACTACCGAGCGGGAGCTCTAGAGTGCATTCGCTCAGAGCCGGTGCTCTGGGATGAGAGAGGCCACCGCGATGGGAGGCCCACATAGGCCAAAGATAACTGAATGAAAGATCAATAGAAGTGGCCTATATATATATATATATATATATAAATCAACATCTTGGCCTTCCCTGGTGGTCCAGTGAGTAAAGAGTCCACCTTGCAGTGCAAGGGGTACCAGTCCAACCCCTGGCCCGGGAAGATCTCACGTGGCAGGGCGGCTGGACCAGTGTGTCCAATTATGAGCCAGTGCTCTGGAGTTCATGTGCCTAGAGCTGGTGCTTTGCAGTGAGAGAGGCCTCTGCAATGGGAGGTGCACACATGCCAAAGAATAAAAAGATGGATGAAAATGAATACAAATAAAAGAGGCATGATGGGGGAAAAGGAAAAAAAAACAACTCAACATCTTAAAAACTAAGATCATGGCATCTGGCCCAATCATTTCATGGCAAAAATATGGGGAAAAAATGGAAACAATGCCAGACTTTATTTTTCTTGGGCTCCAAAATAATTTTGGATGGTGACTGCAATCATGAAATTAAAAGACGCTTGTTTCTTGGAAGCAAAGCTATGACAAACCTAAGACAGTGTATTAAAAAGCAGAGACAGGGGCTTCCCCTGGTGGTCCAGTGGATAAGGACACCCCTGGCCTGGGAAGATCCCATGTGCCATGGAGTGGCTGGACCCATGTGTCCAATCACCGAGGCGGAGCTCTGGAGCGCATGCGCCCAGAGCCGGTGCTCTGCGACAACAGAGGCCACCGCGATGGAAGGCCCGCAGGAGCCAAAGAACAAAGACAGATGAAAACAGAGAAATGAAAGACCAATAGAAGTAGCCCACCCGACCCCTGCCCAAAAAAACTTTAAAAAAAAAAGCAGAGACAGCACTTTGCCAGCAAAGGTCCATGCAGTCAAAGCAACGGTTCTTCCAGTAGTCCTGTGTGGATGTGAGAGTTGGATCATAAAGAAGGCTGAAAAAGTGAAAGTCGCTCAGCGTGTCCAACTCTTTGTGATCCACAGATAAGCCATCAAATTCTCCATGGAAGACTACTATCCCTTCTCCAGGATATCTTCCCAACCCAGGAATTGAACTTGGGTCTCTGGTATTGTAGGCAGATTCCTTATGAGCTGAGCTGCAAGAGAAGCCTAAAGAAGGCTGAGTGCCTAAGAACTGATTACCTTCCAATTGTTGTGCGGTGGAAGATTCTTTACAGTTCCTTGAACAGCAATGAAATCAAATGAGTCGATCCTAAAGGAAATCAACCCTTAATACCTCTTGGAAGGACTGACACTGAAGCTGAAGCTCCAGTACTTTGGCCACCTGATGCGAAGAGCCGACTCAGCCATCCCTGATGCTGGGGAAAAGTGATGAGAGGAGGAGAAAGGAGCAGCAGAGGATGAGATGGTTTAATGACATCATCGACGCAATAGACATGAGTTTGAGCAAATTCTGGGAGATAGTGAAGGACAGTAAAACCTGGTGTGCTTCAGCCCATGGGGTCACAAGGAGTCAGACATGACTGAGTGACTGAACAACAACTGCTCCAGCACTTCGAGATGTATACAACCTTAAATGCTCTCGTTCTTGGAAGCCAAGAACATGACTTACTTAGCCCTCATGGATAATCACATCTTCTCACCCCATTTCCCTGACTGTCTCCTGATGGGCTGGAAGGGCGTGTTCCCCGAGAAGGACCCTGAGCCACTGCTGTAAGTGGTGCACACTGCAGATCTTCCCAAGCCTTCCTGAAGGACCCACTCACTAAAGTGACAGGCAGTCCTGGAGAAGAGGTGTGTCACATCTGTCAAATGATACGACGAGGGCTTCAAGATTTTGTTTCCTTTCTGCTGTCCTCACCTTTAGAAGGCTGGGTACCTCTGGCCGAGTGGGGTTACCACCTTCCTTCACCCTTCTCCAAGTCACCCTGGGGAGCACGACACCTCCTTTCTTGCCAGGGACAGGGTGTGCCCAACACTGTTCACGGGGGTCTCCTGAGCCCTGGCTCTTGGTGGCAGCTTTTCCTTAGCCTTTCCCGCGGGAGGGCGCAGACCGCCTGAGGACCGCGCAGGCCCCGCCCTGGGTCTACAGGGAAGCGAGACTTGATAACAGCTCGCAGACGAGTGGGCTCAACACACTACTGTAAGGGCGGGGGGCGGGGGGCGGGCCTCGCGCTCTGGCCTGCCTCTTGACAAAGGAACGCAGCCCGGGCGCGCTCCTGCCGGGCTCTAGAGTGCAGGGGGAAGCACAGATGGCTTGTCGCGGGCTCCGCGATGCCCCGGAAAACTCGCGCAGCCGCCATGAACCTCACATGAGAGTACTTCTTTCAACTTTCGGAACATACGTCTTTCATAGTTACGGCGAAGCCTTGGGTAAGAGTTCTACACCCAAAATGGCCAGCCGGAAACTTGGTTCTCGCGCCGATGTGGCGAACCCCCATTCGCTGGCTGGCTGCCCGCCGTCGGAGGCCCAGCCACATTCTCGCTCTGCGCAAGTGCGCAGACCACGCACGCGCGGAGCACGCAGACTACGCACGCTTCGAGCACGCATGCGCAGAGAACCGCTGCAGCTAGCTTCAGGAAGTCTATCCGAGGAGCGTCTATCCGCCCTCATCCGGACTCTATGGTTCCTACACGTGATGATTAGCCTGCCTATATAAGACACGCGCAGGCGTGAGACCGCCTCTTTTCCTTCCGCTCGGTGAGTAGTCGTCGTCTGAACCTCTCGCGGTTCCTTTGCTATTTCTCACTCCTAGTACAAGGTCTGTCTTACATCTTTCTTCCAACTTTCGTTGCAGCCACTGAGGATCCTGTTGTCGCCATGGGCCGCCGCCCCGCCCGGTGGTGAGTGCTACTCCATGCTGTTTCTCTGTGGGAAAAGGGAGGGAGAACTATTTGGCCGCTAACAGCAACCGTGGGGTGGGGTCTCCTTGGTACGGCTTTTCTGTCCTGTTGATGGACTCCGGGTATTTCCCAAAACCTTCCAGGTCGCTTTAGGTCTTCGTTTATACTGTTTCTCCCTTTGTGTTGTAGTGGTGGATTGATCCAGGTTGCATATGTGCCCAACACTGTTCACGGGGTCTCCTGAGCCCTGGCTCTTGGTGGCAGCTTTTCCTTAGCCTTCCCGGGAGGGCGCAGACCGCCTGAGGACCGCGCAGGCCCCGCCCTGGGTCTACAGGGAAGCGAGACTTGATAACAGCTCGCAGACGAGTGGGCTCAACACACTACTGTAAGGGCGGGGGGCGGGGGGCGGGCCTCGCGCTCTGGCCTGCCTCTTGACAAAGGAACGCAGCCCGGGCGCGCTCCTGCCGGGCTCTAGAGTGCAGGGGGAAGCACAGATGGCTTGTCGCGGGCTCCGCGATGCCCCGGAAAACTCGCGCAGCCGCCATGAACCTCACATGAGAGTACTTCTTTCAACTTTCGGAACATACGTCTTTCATAGTTACGGCGAAGCCTTGGGTAAGAGTTCTACACCCAAAATGGCCAGCCGGAAACTTGGTTCTCGCGCCGATGTGGCGAACCCCCATTCGCTGGCTGGCTGCCCGCCGTCGGAGGCCCAGCCACATTCTCGCTCTGCGCAAGTGCGCAGACCACGCACGCGCGGAGCACGCAGACTACGCACGCTTCGAGCACGCATGCGCAGAGAACCGCTGCAGCTAGCTTCAGGAAGTCTATCCGAGGAGCGTCTATCCGCCCTCATCCGGACTCTATGGTTCCTACACGTGATGATTAGCCTGCCTATATAAGACACGCGCAGGCGTGAGACCGCCTCTTTTCCTTCCGCTCGGTGAGTAGTCGTCGTCTGAACCTCTCGCGGTTCCTTTGCTATTTCTCACTCCTAGTACAAGGTCTGTCTTACATCTTTCTTCCAACTTTCGTTGCAGCCACTGAGGATCCTGTTGTCGCCATGGGCCGCCGCCCCGCCCGGTGGTGAGTGCTACTCCATGCTGTTTCTCTGTGGGAAAAGGGAGGGAGAACTATTTGGCCGCTAACAGCAACCGTGGGGTGGGGTCTCCTTGGTACGGCTTTTCTGTCCTGTTGATGGACTCCGGGTATTTCCCAAAACCTTCCAGGTCGCTTTAGGTCTTCGTTTATACTGTTTCTCCCTTTGTGTTGTAGTGGTGGATTGATCCAGGTTGCATATGTTGGCCCCAGTCAGCGATGTCTACCTTTCCTCCAGCTTTCTGACTTGAAAATGCGCCGGATGGGTTTCTTTTCGGACCTTTTGTGTTCCATCCCCGTCTTATTTCCGTGCTGTGTGGGCTCCTCGGGTGCCAAGAGCAGTCCCGAAAAAGCGAGTTCAGCCGCCTCTCCCCTGCAGGGGGCCCCTTGAGCCCTTTACGTGTCTTGGAGGCAGACTTAATGGCACATGTTCAGTCTTTACATGGATGGTTTCATCTATGCTAATAAGTTGCTTTTAAACTGAGAAAGCTACTTTCGAAATGTTAGCGTTATATGAAGTTTAAAACCCAACAGGGGATCGAGGATTGTATTTTTTTTCTAAGTTCCTATCATGGGTGACCTAAGTTTTGGCCACATCTTGCTTTATTGCCGATTTTTACTAGTGGCGACCAAGCTTCGAGAACGACGTGTATAATCTCCTTTCCCAATGCAGAAGCACTCAAATTGCTTCCTCAAGTGCAAAGTGTACGTTGCTAACCTGGACTCCCTTTCCTCTTACAGTTACCGGTACTGTAAGAACAAGCCGTACCCAAAGTCCCGCTTCTGCCGAGGTGTCCCTGGTAAGTAGTGGAAAAGCTTCCAGACTGCTTTAGCTGTAGCGACCTAGTTGCCTTATGGCATCCCCAAACACTAGCCAAGTTTGGTTTTGTTTTTTTCCAGATGCTAAGATCCGCATCTTTGACCTGGGGCGGAAGAAGGCAAAAGTGGATGAGTTCCCACTTTGTGGCCACATGGTGTCAGATGAGTATGAGCAGCTCTCCTCTGAAGGTGAGGCAGGCTGCCTTGTTCATGATTTCAGATGCCTTGAATGTGTTCTCCCCCACCAGACCTGTTAGGGCACTGACATTATCAGGTCATTAATCACGAGTGCCCAGTCAGCTTCTTTACTGACCTCTTCCAACCAATACAGATGTTCCCAGAGAACCATGGGAAACGTTTCTGTGCTATTGTCTCTCTCTGCTGATTTCCTCCTCCCCACAGCCCTGGAGGCTGCCCGTATTTGTGCCAATAAGTACATGGTGAAAAGCTGTGGCAAAGATGGTTTTCACATCCGAGTGCGGCTCCACCCCTTCCACGTCATCCGAATCAACAAGATGTTGTCCTGTGCTGGGGCTGATAGGTGAGCTGGGTGGCGAGTCTCGACGCCTCCATGTTGGGCTTGAATATTTTCATCAGTAAGGGGGAAGAGGTGGCCTCACAAAGACTCAGTCAAGCATAGCAAAGCCAGGTCAAAGGGCTACTAGCTATAGGACTTAAGTGGACACTGAAGAACCCAGCATCCCAGAGACAGACAAAAAAGGCATATGGCTCTGGGCAGCAGGTAGAGGGAGGTGCTCCTGTGGCCATAGCTTTTCTTTGAACCCGATAACAGTCTGCAAGCAAGCAGGTTGCTGGGTTGGCCGCAGGTTGGGTGGCTGTCCGATGAGCCAGTGACACCTCGCAGGAAGTGTAGCTGGGTGGTTTTTCAGTTATTTGTTCTTGGCAGCCAGTTAAGCCGACTGCGCTCTCTTCCCCGTGGGGCCCAGTGTGCAAGGGCTGCAAACAGCAGCCTCCTTGGTCGTGTAGGCCGCCTGTTGCCTGTACAGGCTGCCCTAAGGGGCCCTGGGGACAGCTCCGCAGTGGACACTCTTGACTGGCACGCTGTTCCCCCCTAGGCTCCAGACAGGTATGCGAGGTGCCTTTGGAAAGCCCCAGGGCACGGTGGCCAGGGTTCACATCGGCCAAGTCATCATGTCTATCCGCACCAAGCTGCAGAATAAGGAGCATGTGATTGAGGCTCTCCGCAGGGCCAAGTTCAAGTTCCCTGGCCGCCAGAAGGTGAGGAGCGTTGACACCTTGGTCTCACCTTTCACTGCTCCTGTTCTCGTGCCTTGTGACTAAGTTGTTCCTGTCTCTTTAGATCCACATCTCCAAGAAGTGGGGATTTACTAAGTTTAATGCGGATGAATTTGAAAACATGGTGGCAGAAAAGCGGCTCATCCCAGATGGCTGTGGAGTCAAATACATCCCTAATCGTGGTCCCCTGGACAAATGGCGGCCCTGCACTCATGAGAGCCTTGGCGCTGTCTCCTCATTGTTCATACCTAACAATAAATTCTGCTCTCCTGCATGATTTGCAATCAGTAAGGGGCAAGAGGGTTTTGGCCTCCACCCTTCCACGTCATCCGAATCAACAAGATTGTCCTGTGCTGGGGCTGATAGGTGAGCTGGGTGGCGAGTCTCGACGCCTCCATGTTGGGCTTGAATATTTTCATCAGTAAGGGGGAAGAGGTGGCCTCACAAAGACTCAGTCAAGCATAGCAAAGCCAGGTCAAAGGGCTACTAGCTATAGGACTTAAGTGGACACTGAAGAACCCAGCATCCCAGAGACAGACAAAAAAGGCATATGGCTCTGGGCAGCAGGTAGAGGGAGGTGCTCCTGTGGCCATAGCTTTTCTTTGAACCCGATAACAGTCTGCAAGCAAGCAGGTTGCTGGGTTGGCCGCAGGTTGGGTGGCTGTCCGATGAGCCAGTGACACCTCGCAGGAAGTGTAGCTGGGTGGTTTTTCAGTTATTTGTTCTTGGCAGCCAGTTAAGCCGACTGCGCTCTCTTCCCCGTGGGGGCCCAGTGTGCAAGGGCTGCAAACAGCAGCCTCCTTGGTCGTGTAGGCCGCCTGTTGCCTGTACAGGCTGCCCTAAGGGGCCCTGGGGACAGCTCCGCAGTGGACACTCTTGACTGGCACGCTGTTCCCCCCTAGGCTCCAGACAGGTATGCGAGGTGCCTTTGGAAAGCCCCAGGGCACGGTGGCCAGGGTTCACATCGGCCAAGTCATCATGTCTATCCGCACCAAGCTGCAGAATAAGGAGCATGTGATTGAGGCTCTCCGCAGGGCCAAGTTCAAGTTCCCTGGCCGCCAGAAGGTGAGGAGCGTTGACACCTTGGTCTCACCTTTCACTGCTCCTGTTCTCGTGCCTTGTGACTAAGTTGTTCCTGTCTCTTTAGATCCACATCTCCAAGAAGTGGGGATTTACTAAGTTTAATGCGGATGAATTTGAAAACATGGTGGCAGAAAAGCGGCTCATCCCAGATGGCTGTGGAGTCAAATACATCCCTAATCGTGGTCCCCTGGACAAATGGCGGGCCCTGCACTCATGAGAGCCTTGGCGCTGTCTCCTCATTGTTCATACCTAACAATAAATTCTGCTCTCCTGTCCATCTGTCTTTGCATCTGGATTCATGGAGGGGTGGGAAACCTTTGGAAGTTGAAGGGGTGCTGCTGACTCTTCAGAAAACGCCTGACAAACTGGCTAGTTGACACCTGACGTAATAAAACCCAGCACCAGGACCAGCAGCCTCGGTTAGACTTGGACAGTAGGACTTGACCCGGGCAGTAGGTTCACAAGTCCCCTTGTGTGTGTGGAGCACTTGGAAGCACTTGCCCTGGGTTGACGGGAAAGGGCTTGTGAGCTAATGCTGACCGCAGACAGTGTGGAGGCTCCCCGCTAAGGGTCCCACACCTGACATGGTCCTGGCTGTTTCCACCAGGTGTTCAGTAAGTGGGGTCATCCAGTAAGCACCTGTCCTGGATCTGCGTTCTGTCTACAAGTTGAGAAGTCCACCAGCACTCAGGACCTCACTCCCAGGGCCCTGGCCCCCACTCCTATCCTCAGGCTCCTGTGCTGCGATAGGGCTTGGCAGCGCCTTTGTAGCGTGCTGCCTGGATACGAGCTGTGTGCCAGGGCCACTGGTGAGAACTGAGTGTCAGCTCCAGTAGGTGGGGTGGCCTAGAAGATGACCATGTGTAGCACTCAGCCCTTCGGGTCCCGTGGACCCCTGGCACTTTAAAATTCTCAGTGGCTGCCATTTCGTTTTTAAGAAAACAGTTCCGAGTTTTCCTTGCTGCGCAGGTGTGTCTGTTCGAGCAGGGAGCGCTCTAGCTGTGGTGCCTGGGCTTCTCAGTGGGGAACTTCTTGTGTGGAGACAGGCTTAGACTTTGGGCTCAGTAGTTGTGGGTGCATGGACTTAGTTGCTCATGGCATGTGAAGTCTTCCCAGACCAGGGGTGGAAAACACGTCCCCTTTACTGGTAGGTGGATTCCTATCCACTGTGCCACCAGGGAAGTTGATGTCATTTCTAAATTGAGTCACTAAGTCATATCCAACTCTGCAGCCTCGTGAGCTGTAGCTAGCCATGTTCCTCTATCTTCTACTCGGAGTTGTAAGGTTTGAAACTACCTTTTTACTTCAAGAGGATGCTTCTAAATTATAACAAGATAATTCACAGTAAAATGGCCCTGACGCCCTGCTTTTTTTTTTTTTTTAAGATTTTGGCCTCTATTGGTTCTTCATTTATTTTCATCCACCTCCATTCCTTGGCCTGTGTGGACCTCCCATTGCAGTGGCCCCTCTCATCGCAGAGTGCTGGCTCGTAATTGGACACACCGGTCTAGCGGTTTCACGGCACGTGGGATCCCGGGCCAGGGATGAAACCAGTGCCCCCTGGACTGCAAGGCAGAATCTTTACCCACTGGACCACCAGGGAAGGTCTGATGCCCTGCCTTTTAATGAGTTCTGTTCTCTGGGAAATGCAACTGGGGAAGGATGTTAACACTACCTGGGGTCATTGTTAACATGCTGTAATATTGTTAACATGCTGTCTTGTTTTACAGCCTCTTTCCTTGGGGGACCACACATTCACACAGTAATTATATGGTTATATACCTTTCTTTTTTAATTGGTTTCTATAGATACTTTGTACCTGTAGCCTTGGTAACGAACCTCTTCCAGGCAGTGCCTGACTGCATCCTGGGTAGGAGGGCCAAATTACATGGTGGTTATGTTGAACAACTTTAATGCCCTGTATTCCTGATGGCAGGCCACTGGTGAGAACTGAGTGTCAGCTCCAGTAGGTGGGGTGGCCTAGAAGATGACCATGTGTAGCACTCAGCCCTTCGGGTCCCGTGGACCCCTGGCACTTTAAAATTCTCAGTGGCTGCCATTTCGTTTTTAAGAAAACAGTTCCGAGTTTTCCTTGCTGCGCAGGTGTGTCTGTTCGAGCAGGGAGCGCTCTAGCTGTGGTGCCTGGGCTTCTCAGTGGGGAACTTCTTGTGTGGAGACAGGCTTAGACTTTGGGCTCAGTAGTTGTGGGTGCATGGACTTAGTTGCTCATGGCATGTGAAGTCTTCCCAGACCAGGGGTGGAAAACACGTCCCCTTTACTGGTAGGTGGATTCCTATCCACTGTGCCACCAGGGAAGTTGATGTCATTTCTAAATTGAGTCACTAAGTCATATCCAACTCTGCAGCCTCGTGAGCTGTAGCTAGCCATGTTCCTCTATCTTCTACTCGGAGTTGTAAGGTTTGAAACTACCTTTTTACTTCAAGAGGATGCTTCTAAATTATAACAAGATAATTCACAGTAAAATGGCCCTGACGCCCTGCTTTTTTTTTTTTTTTAAGATTTTGGCCTCTATTGGTTCTTCATTTATTTTCATCCACCTCCATTCCTTGGCCTGTGTGGACCTCCCATTGCAGTGGCCCCTCTCGTCGCAGAGTGCTGGCTCGTAATTGGACACACCGGTCTAGCGGTTTCACGGCACGTGGGATCCCGGGCCAGGGATGAAACCAGTGCCCCCTGGACTGCAAGGCAGAATCTTTACCCACTGGACCACCAGGGAAGGTCTGATGCCCTGCCTTTTAATGAGTTCTGTTCTCTGGGAAATGCAACTGGGGAAGGATGTTAACACTACCTGGGGTCATTGTTAACATGCTGTAATATTGTTAACATGCTGTCTTGTTTTACAGCCTCTTTCCTTGGGGGACCACACATTCACACAGTAATTATATGGTTATATACCTTTCTTTTTTAATTGGTTTCTATAGATACTTTGTACCTGTAGCCTTGGTAACGAACCTCTTCCAGGCAGTGCCTGACTGCATCCTGGGTAGGAGGGGCCAAATTACATGGTGGTTATGAGTTTGAACACTTATGTTCTCTAGTTGTGTGTAAACTGCCGATCACTCTTGTATCTCCTGGATCTTAGTATTGATTCCTGTGTATGATAAAGATGACCTTTTGGCATGTCTGCTGCATGCCTGCCATCTAGCTTTGTGTTCTCAGCATGTATGGTTTTGTCATAGTCCTGTGATCTGCTATGATTCCCTTTTCTGAGCCATGCACTTGAGCCAGGATCCCCTACCACTGAGCCCTCTCATCCCCTCCCCACAGCCTTTTGTCCTCACTCTTGACACTGCCTGGGGAAGCGTGGCATGGGTCCAGCCCCAGGACCCTGCCTTCCTTTTTCCACATTCTACTGCCAGGCACAGGCCCAGGCCCAGCCAGGGAACAGAAGCCAAAGCAAAGGCATGCAGGAGCATCAGCAGGGCAGGAATTTGAGTCCAGAAGACAGCACAGTCCTCACATCTGTGGGCAATAGGTACGCAGTGGCTTCAGGCCACCAGGCCCAGCTGGGGGGACAGGACTGGCAGCAGCAGTGACAGCAACAGAGTGGCCAGCCTGAGGGGCTGGACCCCGTGCACTGCCCGGCTCAGCTCCAGCTCCAGCTCCACCTCCACAGGGTAGTGGTCGCTGATGTTGAGGGCCTGGGGGTGGGAAGGGAACAAAGGATCAGTCTCAGGACCGAGGCGCTTCCTCGTGAGCCTACTGCTGCCTCCCTGCTTTACCTCCTGCTCGGGGAGCCCGAGGCTCTGGGGGAAGTCGAAGGCGGCCGCGGTGCGCAGCAGGCTCTGGAGGTGCTCCCCGTGCAGCACTATGCGGTCATAGGTGCAGTGGGTGCTGGCCCTCACAGTGGTGTCCACGCCGTCGGCGATGGCCCAGTGGAAGCTGGCCTGAGTTCGGAGGACTAGGTTGTCCAGGCGCTTTTTGGTCAGAGAAGCACAGTCCGCATTGAAGTCTCCAAGCAGGATCACATCCTGCAGTTGGAGGCGGCAGTCAGGCCGGGTGCCTGGCAGTGCTGCCCCCTCCCTCCCATACAACGGGCCAGCCCTACCTTGCTCTGCCAGCGCTCCGAGGCTTCCAGAAACACATCATACAGGGCGTTCAGCTCCATCTCTACTGCCTTTGGAGTGGTGTGCAGCGGGACCAGCACCAGGCTGGGGAGGACTGCAAGGCCCCAAGGACAGAGATCTCCCACCCACTCCCGGCCCTCCCTGCCCAGTCCCTGCTGGGTGAGCAAGCCCCCAAGAGAACCCGCCAGACCCTGCTCCCGCGTGGTGGGGCCGCGCTTCTTCCCGCTCCTACCCTTGCTGCGCAAAGAGAAGTAGCACACAAAGGGCTCCCGGGTAAAGCGGTCATCCTGATCTTCATACACGTAGGAATCCCGGACCTCTGCCTTATGTGACCTGGTGGATCGGGGACGAGAAGCGGCGGCCCCATGTCAGTGGTTTGGGTCTGCAAGTGCCCACAGCAGAGCGGGCACGCAGGGAGGGGGCCCTCCACCAGCAGCTCAATTTATGTAAGCACAGGCTTCTAGCTTTTCTTTCTAGAACTTCTTTTACATTGATATATAATTCCCATACTATAAAAGGCACCTGTCTAGAATGCACACTTCAGTGGCATTCACAAGGTTGTGCAACCATCATCACAATCAGTTTTCAAACATTCTTATCACCCCAAAGAAATCTCACCCATAAGCAGTTTCTGTTCCCTTTCCCCTCAGCCCACGGTCTGTTTTCCATCTCTGTGGATTCGCCCGTGCCGAACATTTCATGTGAATGGAATCAAACAACGCACAGTCCTCTGCGTCTGGTTCTTTCCCCTAGTGTGCATGTCCCAGGTTCATCCAGACCGCAGCCTGGCTCAGACTTCCTTCTCAGGAAGGAAGGAATAATGCTCCACTGTGTGGGAAGTCCACCCTTTGTCTCTCTCTCTGTTCACTGGCGGGTGTTCATTTCCACTCTGAAACTACTGGAAGTGGAGCTGCTGTATGGGTGAGTCTCTGTTCTCCCATCATTTTCTAGTACATTCTAGACATTATATAGTGTCATCTATACAGAGGAGCAGGTCTCCTTCCCTGACTACCACCCTTGTCCTCTTTAGTTCTTGACCCCCCCAGGTTGTCGCCCCAGGGACTTAGGGCTGTTTCCAGAAATTGTGTCTGCCCTGGACCCACGACAGGTCCCCAGTGAGCCTCTTCCCAGAAGCTGCAACCAGTCACTCCAGAGAGGGGGCCGGCCTTGCCCTGAGTCCTCGTGGCTTCCTCAAGGGCGAGGCCAGGGCCCCACATCTGGGCTTGAAGATGCAAGGCGTCCTGCTGGAGGGCCACATGGGCACCAAAACTGTCTGCGGTAGAGGACAGGAAGATCCCAGGATAAACCCACTGACGAGAAATCACATGATGCGGAGGTCAGGGCCACTCTCGGGGCTACTGTGCACCTCACACCACGCCAAGCCCCAGGCCGCCCCGGTCACTGTCTGCCTCACCGGTAGATGTACACATACTGCTCCTTGTATGTGCTGCGCCCCAGCGGTAGGCTGCTATGGGAGGTGTAGGGCCCGGAGCTGCCGTATCTGCGAGGAGAGGGGACCTGGGGTCAGCAGCCCTGAGGCTCTGGGGGGCGCCCAGTTAAGACCCACAGAGCCCTCCTCACCGATTGAGTTCTCGAAGCAGGAGGGGGATGGCACTGCCAGAAGAGTCCACCACCTCCTGCAGCAGCATAATGTCACAGCGAGCCAGGATCTGCAGGACACCAGGAAGGCTAGCCCCACTCAGTGTGGCCGCCCAAGGAGAAGGGTGGTACCTCTGGGGACCTGGCATTGGCATGGCCAAGAGTGTCACAGCGTGCTGGCTGCAGCCCAAAAAGAGCAGGGAAGCTAGAAAAGACTTGAGAGAAGACTGAATGCCATCGCCACCAATGCCACACCCATTTTATGGAGGAGAAGACTGAGGGCAACGACAAGAAAGGAACGTGCTCCACAACTCCACACCATGCCTCCTGATGTCCTCTCTTCTCTGGGACACGCCCCTGGTCAGGTAGGGCTATAGGCTTTGGGTCATGGTCCTTTGGGGCTTCCCCACAAGAATGAACTTACCTTCACTAAGGTGTCAAGCACAGGCTCCCTGGCCACCTTGGTGAGCGTCAGCCGCTGTGCATTGAAGGCACAGATGTGAAAGGTCTCAGCCCCACTGGCCACAAGGAGGAGCAGGAGCAGTGCATAGCCATGTATGGGCTTCTGGAACCCTCCAGAGGAATCCAGGTTGCCCCAGGTTCAGGTCCCAGTTGGGCTCAGTTCTAGTTCCAGAAGGACACGGTACTCTGCAACAGAGAAAGTGATGCTAATCCTGCTGCCCAGCACCAGCCTCCCAGAGCTGCCAGCATCACAGATTTCCTGCCTTTCTTCCTTGTGGACACCTTCCGACATCAGCATGTATGGTTCAATCTTGTTCTTTTTCATTGTGATCAAATACACAGAGCATCAAGTTCACCACCTTAGCCATTTTTAAGTGTGCAGTTCAGTGGCGTGAAGCACCTTCACACTGTTGTGCAACCATCCCCAGAACTTTATTACTTCTCTAAACTGAAGCTTTGTCCCCGTTAGACAGTAGCCCTCCTTCCCTCCCCCAGCCTGTGGCCCCCACCCTGCTCTCTGTCTCCAGGAAGCTGGCTACTTTAGGCACCTCATACAGGTGGAATGGCACAGCACCTGTTAGCTGTTGATTTCACTGGCCATACTGTCCTTGTTTCATCCATGCTGTAGCAGGTGTCAGAATGGGTTTGTTTTTTTTAGCTCCTCTTCCCTCCCACCCCCAACTTCCCAGCCCTTCCCCACCAGCTCCCAAAAACATCCCCCAGAATGGTCTTTTTAAATTCAAATAACATTCCACTGTATGGACAGACCACAGTGTGTTTATCAAGTCACCTATTCACAGACACTGGTTGCTTCCACATTTTGGCGACTGTCAATAATGCTGCTGTGAACACAAATCTACAAGTATCTCCTCAAGTTCCTGCTTTCAGTTCTTTCGATCAGACACCAGAAGTGAAATTGCTGGATCATATGGTAATTCTATATTTGAATTTTTTGAGAGGAATTCCCATACTATTTTCCAGTGGTTGCCTCATCTTACACATCCACCAGCAGTGCACAAGAGTTCAACCTTAGGGGCGGAGGCTTCCCTGGTGGTCCAGTGGGTAAGGACACCGCCTGGTCCTTTGGGGCTTCCCACAAGAATGAACTTACCTTCACTAAGGTGTCAAGCACAGGCTCCTGGCCACCTTGGTGGCGTCAGCCGCTGTGCATTGAAGGCACAGATGTGAAAGGTCTCAGCCCCACTGGCCACAAGGAGGAGCAGGAGCAGTGCATAGCCATGTATGGGCTTCTGGAACCCTCCAGAGGAATCCAGGTTGCCCCAGGTTCAGGTCCCAGTTGGGCTCAGTTCTAGTTCCAGAAGGACACGGTACTCTGCAACAGAGAAAGTGATGCTAATCCTGCTGCCCAGCACCAGCCTCCCAGAGCTGCCAGCATCACAGATTTCCTGCCTTTCTTCCTTGTGGACACCTTCCGACATCAGCATGTATGGTTCAATCTTGTTCTTTTTCATTGTGATCAAATACACAGAGCATCAAGTTCACCACCTTAGCCATTTTTAAGTGTGCAGTTCAGTGGCGTGAAGCACCTTCACACTGTTGTGCAACCATCCCCAGAACTTTATTACTTCTCTAAACTGAAGCTTTGTCCCCGTTAGACAGTAGCCCTCCTTCCCTCCCCCAGCCTGTGGCCCCCACCCTGCTCTCTGTCTCCAGGAAGCTGGCTACTTTAGGCACCTCATACAGGTGGAATGGCACAGCACCTGTTAGCTGTTGATTTCACTGGCCATACTGTCCTTGTTTCATCCATGCTGTAGCAGGTGTCAGAATGGGTTTGTTTTTTTTTTAGCTCCTCTTCCCCTCCCACCCCCAACTTCCCAGCCCTTCCCCACCAGCTCCCAAAAACATCCCCCAGAATGGTCTTTTTAAATTCAAATAACATTCCACTGTATGGACAGACCACAGTGTGTTTATCAAGTCACCTATTCACAGACACTGGTTGCTTCCACATTTTGGCGACTGTCAATAATGCTGCTGTGAACACAAATCTACAAGTATCTCCTCAAGTTCCTGCTTTCAGTTCTTTCGATCAGACACCAGAAGTGAAATTGCTGGATCATATGGTAATTCTATATTTGAATTTTTTGAGAGGAATTCCCATACTATTTTCCGCAGTGGTTGCCTCATCTTACACATCCACCAGCAGTGCACAAGAGTTCAACCTTAGGGGGCGGAGGCTTCCCCTGGTGGTCCAGTGGGTAAGGACACCGCCTTGCAGTGCAAGGGGTGCCAGTTCGATCCCTGGCCTGGGAAGATCCCACGTGCCGTGGTGCGGCTGGACCGATGCGTCCAATCACCGAGCCGGAGCTCTGGAGTGCATGCGCCCAGAGCCGGCGCTCTGTGACGACAGAGGCCACCGCGATGGGAGGCCCACAGGAGCCAAAGAACAAAGACCGATGAAAATGGAGAAATGAAAGACCAATAGAAGTGGCCCGCCCGCTCCCCTCCCTCCCCAACCCGACCCCTGCCCAAAACAAATAAATAAATAATAAATATTAAAAAAAAAAAAAGGCAGTGCAGTCAGATCATGGAACCCAGAGAAAAAAGATAGTACCCAGCCCCCTACCCGCTCAGAGATGAGCACTGCTGGCACCATGGGGAAGAGCCCTCTAGAATCGGAAGAACAGTGGACGCTCATCTCTCAGGAGGCTTTCATAAAGGATTGTAAAATGTAGGCCTGGGTTTCCCCTGGTGGTCCAGTGGGTAAGGACACCGCCTTGCAGTGCAAGGGGCGCCGGTTCAATCCCTGGCCTGGGAAGATCCCACGTGCCGCGGAGCGGCTAGACCCATGTGTCCAATTGCCGAGTCGGAGCTCTGGAGCGCATGCGCCCAGGCCTGGTGCTCTGCGACAACAGAGGCCACCGCGATGGGAGGCCCACAGGAGCCAAAGAACAAAGACCGATGAAAATGGAGAAATGAAAGACCAATAGAAGTGGCCCGCCCGCTCCCCTCCCTCCCCAACCCGACCCCTGCCCAAAACAAATAAATAAATAATAAATATTAAAAAAAAAAAAAAGGCAGTGCAGTCAGATCATGGAACCCAGAGAAAAAAGATAGTACCCAGCCCCCTACCCGCTCAGAGATGAGCACTGCTGGCACCATGGGGAAGAGCCCTCTAGAATCGGAAGAACAGTGGACGCTCATCTCTCAGGAGGCTTTCATAAAGGATTGTAAAATGTAGGCCTGGGTTTCCCCTGGTGGTCCAGTGGGTAAGGACACCGCCTTGCAGTGCAAGGGGCGCCGGTTCAATCCCTGGCCTGGGAAGATCCCACGTGCCGCGGAGCGGCTAGACCCATGTGTCCAATTGCCGAGTCGGAGCTCTGGAGCGCATGCGCCCAGGCCTGGTGCTCTGCGACAACAGAGGCCACCGCAATGGGAGGCCCACAGGAGCCAAAGAACAAAGACGGATGAAAATAGAGAAATGAAAGACCAACAGAAGTGGCCCGCCCATCCCCCTCCCTCCCCACCCCCCCCCAATAAAGATAAATAAATAAAATAAATGTTTAAAAAAAAAAAAAGAGTTCAACCTTAGAGTTGGTTCTTACTTTTCACCATCATGAGCAACTAGGAGGAATATCTTCATGCATTTCTTTCTCCCCAGCTGGCAGACATCAGCTCTAAGACAGACTTCAAGCACTATAATTGCTGGATTCAAGGGCGTATGCCTTTAAAGTCATCCCAGGTCCACCAATCACCACCCTGCAATGTGTGATGGGCCCCTTTCCCAGGTCCCTGCCACCACCACAGGCCATATTGTTTACCTGACCAGCTGGAACTCTCCTCTTCCTGAGTGTCTTTCTCAGGCTCCCAAACTACTTTGCCCTTTGGGGGTTCAGGTCCTCCACTTACTGTTGGTGCTTGCTTGCTTTTCCCGGTAGCCTCTGTCACCTTATTCCTTGGGCTCACTTTCTCCCTGACTGGGCTCCACGCCTGTTTCTCCCCAGCCACCTGCTGTGCCACTTATGCTAATTTGGGCTCCTGCCCCGATGCCTGTTCTGGGATTTACCCGGGTCTTTAGGCAACCCTGGGTTGGCAAGGGCAGACTTGCAGGATCTGGGGCCAGGGGCTCCCAGGAGGTCCGAGTTCCTGGTTTCAGCCCAAAGCTAGTCTGGGCTCCCAACACCAGCCCTTAGTCCCAGCCCTGGAATTCCCTTCCCCTCTCGCCTTCCCTCACAGTCCAGGGGCAACGTTCTCCCTCCTCGCTGGCCAGAGGGCGCCCATACCTGCGCAGGCCGGGTCGTCTCCACACCTTCCTGTGCTGTGAGCTGATCAGGACACCTCCACGGAATCACAGCGCCTGCCTGGGCAGAGGCTGGAGACAAAAAGAGAGGAAGAGACCGACAAGCTGACGCACCCGTCCGGGCCAGTTCGGCCGCCCCACCCTTCCCGGCGGCGGGCAGGCCCGGCCCTGGCTCCACCTCGGTGGCGGAGGGAGGGCTGACGCCAGGCCTGGGAACCGCTGACCTAGCCACCCACCTTCCCACCAGATCCCGCCTTCCCAGAACGCGAAGGAGCGGGTGCTGGCGGAGGCGAGCGCAGGGGAGGGTTTGAGCAGATGACTGACCTATGAGTCAGAGTTATGTCTGTGCCAAGTGCGTGCGGCAGGAAGTTTGAGCAAGCTCCGGGAGATGGTGAAGGACAGGGAAGCCTGGCGGGCTGCAGTCCATGGGGTCGCAAAGAGTCAGACACGACTGAGCGACTGAACTGAAGCTCCTGGCCCCAGGGCTCAGGCCCCCAGCCGGGCAGCCCGCAGGCGGGATCTGGTGGGGAATATATGAGAGCTGGAGCACGTGCCCGACAGAGGGAAGCCCAGGGCAGGCGAGTCTGTGCAACTCCCACCACTATAGCCTTCTCTCCAAGTCCTCGGGCAGACCCGGTGTGGACACACACTCCTGAGTGCTCTGGATAGATACCTAAAGCGAGCTGGTGGGAGAACTGGCCATGGTGGTAGAAACCAAGGGCAGACTAAATAGAGATCAGTTCAGTCGCTCAGTCATGTCCAACTCTGCGAACTCCATGGATTGCAAAAGTTGCAAAACGGCTTCCTTGTCCTTCACCATCTCCAAAAGCTTGTTCAAACTCATGTCCATTGACTCAGTGATGCCATCCACCATCTTGTCTTCTGTCATCCCCTTCTTCTCCCTTGTATTTTCCCCAGCATCAGGGTCTTTCCAATGAGTCTCTTTGCATCAAGTGGCCGAAGTATTGGAGCTTCAGCTTCAACATCACTCCTTCCAGTGAATACTCAGGGTTGATCTCCTTTAGGATTGACTGGTTTGATCTCCTTGCTGTCCAAAGACTCTCCAGAGTCTTCTCCAGCACCACAGTTCAAAGGCAGCAATTCTTGAGCACTCAGCCTTCTTTACCGTTCAACTCTCACATCCATACATGGCTACTGGGAAACCATGGCTTTGACTACACAGACCTTTGATAGCAAAGTGATGTCTCTGCTTTTTAATATGCTGTCTAGGTTTGTCACAGCTTTTCTTTCAGGAAACAAATGTCTTTTAATTTCATGGCAGCAGTCACCATCTGCAGTGATTTTGAAGCATAAGAAAATAAAGTTTGTCACTGTTTCTATTGTTTGCCGATCAATTTGCCATGAAGTGATGGGACCGGATGCCATGATCTTCGTTTTGTCTTTTTTTTCCCTCTGATCTTCGTTTTTTTAAACGTTGAGTTTTAAGCCAGCTTTTCGCTCTCCTTTTTCCTTTTCATCAAGAGGCTCTTTCGTTCCCCTTCACTTTCTGCCAGCAATCTTGACTCCAGTTTGTGCTTCATCCAGACTGGCATTTTGCATGATGTACTCTGCATAGAAGTTAAATAAGCAGGGTGATAATAGACAGCCTTGACGTACTCCTGTCTCAATTTGGAACCAGTCTGTTGTTCCATGTCTGGTTCTGTTGCTTCTTGTCCTCCATACAGGTTTCACAGGAGGCAGGTAAGGTGGTCTGGTATACCCACCTCTTTCAGAATTTTCCACAGTTTGTTGTGATTCACAGTCAAAGGCTTTAGTGTAGTCAATGAAGCAGAAGTGGATGATTTTCTGGAATTTCTTTCCTCTTTCTATGATCCAATGATTGTTGGTAATTTGATCTCTGGTTCCTCTGCCTTTTTAAAGTCCAGATTGTACATCTGGAAGTTCTCGGTTTACGTACTGTTGAAGCCTAGCTTCTTAGTTTACATACTGCTGAAGCGTAGGGAGGGTTTTGAGCATTACCTTGCTAGCCTGTGAAATGAGCTCAATTATGTGGTAGTTCCAACATTCTTTGGCATTGCTCTTCTTGGTTACTGGAATGAAAATTAACTTTTTCCAGTCCTGAAGCCACTTCTGAATTTTCCAAATTTGCTGGCATATTGAGTACAGCACTTTAACAGCATTATCCTTTAGGATTTGAAATAGCTCAGCTGGAATTCCATCACCTCCACTAGCTTTGTTTATAGTAATGCTTTCTAGGGCCCTCTTGAATTCACACTCTAGAGGTCTGGCTCTAGGTGAGTGATCAGGCCATTGTGGTCATCCAGCTCACCTGCAAGAACACCAGACTTGAAATTAGCCACTGAAAAACCACTGATGGGAGGATGTAAGATCCCACCAAAAACAACAAAAAAGATACCCCACATCCAAGAGCAAAGGAAAAGCTACGACAAGATGGTAGGAGGGCTGCAATCGCGTTTTTTTTAAATCAAACCTCATACCCGCCAAAGATGCTGAGAGGGCACAAACAAAACCTTGTGCGCAATAGGACCCAGGGAAGGGAGCAGTGACCTCCACCAGAGACTGAGCCAGCCCTGCCTCTGAGGGTCTGCGTGTCTCCTGCGGAGGCACGGTCAGCAGCGGCCGAGCACTCCTGGGAGGCACGGCTTGTGGCGTAAGTCTTCTTGAAGGAAGTCGCCATTAGCCCGACTATAGAGCCACCTAGCAGGACTGGGGAAACAGACTCTGGAGGGCACGATCAAAACCTTGTGTGCACCAGAGCCCTACTTTCTTCAATTTAAGTCTGGATTTTGCAGTAAGGAGTAGAGAGCTGGCAGCTCAGTGTCCCATGGAGGTCCTGCACTGTTGGTGCTGGGATAAGTAGGGGACTTCCGTGGGGTCATTGGGAGGGCGATGGGTCCTCACTGGATAGTTGTAATGCGCTCTTTAGGGCAATGTCCTGAATCTACACCTACGGAGTAGTGGATTGGGGATGCTGATGAGCAAGAGTTTGGGGAATTTTTTTTTTTCTGCCTCATCACATGGCTTGCAGGATATTAGTTCCCAGATCAGGGACTGAACCTGGGTCCTTGGCAATGAGAGCGCCCAGTCCTAACACTGATCACCAGGGAATTCCTGGAGAAAATTATTTTTGGGGTGAGAATTTTTTTTGGGGGGGGGACTATTTTAATAAATGAAGTTATGCTGTGCTTTAAAAATAAAAAATACATATATCACTTAAGAAGTATATGCATGCTAAGTGGCTTCAGTCGTGTCTGATTCTTTGTGGCCCCATGGACTGTAGCCCACCAGGCTCCTCTGTCCATGGGATTCTCCAGGCGAGGAGACTGGAGTGGGCTGCCACGCTCTCCTCCAGGGGATCTTCCCTGGAGGGACTGAACCAGGTCTCCTGTGGCTCCTGCATTACAAGCGGTTTTTTTTGTTTGTTTGTTTGTTTTAAAAAAAAAAAAACACCTTTTATTTATTTATTTTTGGCTGTGCTGGGTCTTTGTTGATGTGTGGGTTTAGCTGCTCTGCGGTATGTGGGATCTTCCCGGATCAGGGATCAAACCTGTGTCTCCTGCACTGGCAGACGGGTTCTTATCCACGAGCCACAAGGGAAGCCCTACAGGCGTTTTTTATTTTTGTTTTTACCACCTGAGTCACTTGGGAAGCCCTGCCTAAGGAGTACAGGGCTTTCGTTCTGGGGTGATGAACACGTGTGGACCTAGCTGGAAGTGCTGGCTGACAACACTGCAGATAGATCAATAATAAACGACATAAAATACTGCTTCATATATATATATATATATATATATATATATACATATATATATATATATATACATATATTGCCTATTGTATTTAAATGCTGATATTGGACATTCATATAGAAATTCTGTAATATGGTCATTATATAAAATTGTATGGTAATTAGTAAAATTGTGGTGTAATAATATATACAATATATAAGATTACCTACTGTGCATTCGTAAAATAATACATATAAGTGTTAAAATTGTTCATGTTATATGAATTATGGGTCCTACGGAGTACTTCAGGGCAATGTCCTGAATCTACACCTACGGAGTAGTGGATTGGGGATGCTGATGAGCAAGAGTTTGGGGAATTTTTTTTTTTCTGCCTCATCACATGGCTTGCAGGATATTAGTTCCCAGATCAGGGACTGAACCTGGGTCCTTGGCAATGAGAGCGCCCAGTCCTAACACTGATCACCAGGGAATTCCTGGAGAAAATTATTTTTGGGGTGAGAATTTTTTTTTGGGGGGGGACTATTTTAATAAATGAAGTTATGCTGTGCTTTAAAAATAAAAAATACATATATCACTTAAGAAGTATATGCATGCTAAGTGGCTTCAGTCGTGTCTGATTCTTTGTGGCCCCATGGACTGTAGCCCACCAGGCTCCTCTGTCCATGGGATTCTCCAGGCGAGGAGACTGGAGTGGGCTGCCACGCTCTCCTCCAGGGGATCTTCCCTGGAGGGACTGAACCAGGTCTCCTGTGGCTCCTGCATTACAAGCGGTTTTTTTTGTTTGTTTGTTTGTTTTAAAAAAAAAAAAACACCTTTTATTTATTTATTTTTGGCTGTGCTGGGTCTTTGTTGATGTGTGGGTTTAGCTGCTCTGCGGTATGTGGGATCTTCCCGGATCAGGGATCAAACCTGTGTCTCCTGCACTGGCAGACGGGTTCTTATCCACTGAGCCACAAGGGAAGCCCTACAGGCGTTTTTTATTTTTGTTTTTACCACCTGAGTCACTTGGGAAGCCCTGCCTAAGGAGTACAGGGCTTTCGTTCTGGGGTGATGAACACGTGTGGACCTAGCTGGAAGTGCTGGCTGACAACACTGCAGATAGATCAATAATAAACGACATAAAATACTGCTTCATATATATATATATATATATATATATATATACATATATTGCCTATTGTATGTTAAATGCTGCTATATTGGAAACATTCATATAGAAATTCTGTAATATGGTCATTATACAAAATTGTACGTGGGTAATTATGTAAAATTACGTGGTGTAATAATATATACAATATATAAGATTACCTACTGTGCATTCGTAAAATAATACATATACAGTGTTACAAAATTGTTCATGTTATATGGAATTACTGAAGACAAAGGGGTATAAAGAAACGAAAGTAAAAGCGCTCCGCCAACCCCAACACTGACTGGCTTCAGGCGAACCTGCGGTGCAGCCCCGGTTTCTCACGGAGGCTTTTCCAGAGAGGAACAACGTAGACAAAAGGAACGTGGCGTCGGCGGGAGCCTGGAACCCCGCCTGCGCCGGGGCGCAGCGGGGCGGGGCCGCGAAGCCGGTGAGTCCGCCAGCGCTGCCGTCAAGCGTCCCGGGCGCGCTTTGCGACAGTCGGCGGGAGAGCCCGGCGCCCTCGCGGGCTCGCTTTCCGGCGGGTGCGCGGGGCTCGCGGCTGCCGCCGCCGTCCGCACGCGCTCCTCGGCGCCCTGCCGGTGTCCTGTCCTGGCCCGGCGCCGCTCGCGTGTGCCGAGGGGGCGAGGCCGGGCAGGCCCCGGCGCAGGCCTGACCCGCGCGGTGCCCTTGGTCGAATCCCCTGTCGTGCCGAGCCGCGGCGCCCGTCCGCGGGCCTGTCGGTGACCCGGCTCCGCGGCGGTCGAGGCCCCCAGAACCCTGCCCCGGGCCGGGGCAGCGGGAGCGCCGGGCCGCTGGGAGCGGCGACGGAAGCTCGGTCGCGGGGAGATGCCCCTGCACGTGAAATGGCCTTTCCCCGCGGTACCGCGGCTGACCTGGACCCTGGCCAGCAGCGTCGTCATGGGCCTGGTGGGCACCTACAGCTGCTTCTGGACCAGTGAGTGGGCCCACGGCCGAGGCAGGGCGGCCACGGCTCTCCGCAGCCAGCCAGAGCTGCGCTTCGTGGGTGGGGGCGCTGCAGGGCGGCTGGGCCGCGGGGAGCCCTGGGCCCCCGGGAAAGGAGACCGAGCTCCCGACCCTCCCCGTCTCCCCTTAGAGTACATGAACCACCTCACCGTCTACAACAAGGAGGCGCTGTACGAGCTCATCGAGAACCGAGGCCCAGCCACACCCCTCATCACGGTCTCCAATCACCAGTCCTGCATGGATGACCCTCATCTCTGGGGTACACGCAAAATTACGTGGTGTAATAATATATACAATATATAAGATTACCTACTGTGCATTCGTAAAATAATACATATACAGTGTTACAAAATTGTTCATGTTATATGGAATTACTGAAGACAAAGGGGTATAAAGAAACGAAAGTAAAAGCGCTCCGCCAACCCCAACACTGACTGGCTTCAGGCGAACCTGCGGTGCAGCCCCGGTTTCTCACGGAGGCTTTTCCAGAGAGGAACAACGTAGACAAAAGGAACGTGGCGTCGGCGGGAGCCTGGAACCCCGCCTGCGCCGGGGCGCAGCGGGGCGGGGCCGCGAAGCCGGTGAGTCCGCCAGCGCTGCCGTCAAGCGTCCCGGGCGCGCTTTGCGACAGTCGGCGGGAGAGCCCGGCGCCCTCGCGGGCTCGCTTTCCGGCGGGTGCGCGGGGCTCGCGGCTGCCGCCGCCGTCCGCACGCGCTCCTCGGCGCCCTGCCGGTGTCCTGTCCTGGCCCGGCGCCGCTCGCGTGTGCCGAGGGGGCGAGGCCGGGCAGGCCCCGGCGCAGGCCTGACCCGCGCGGTGCCCTTGGTCGAATCCCCTGTCGTGCCGAGCCGCGGCGCCCGTCCGCGGGCCTGTCGGTGACCCGGCTCCGCGGCGGTCGAGGCCCCCAGAACCCTGCCCCGGGCCGGGGCAGCGGGAGCGCCGGGCCGCTGGGAGCGGCGACGGAAGCTCGGTCGCGGGGAGATGCCCCTGCACGTGAAATGGCCTTTCCCCGCGGTACCGCGGCTGACCTGGACCCTGGCCAGCAGCGTCGTCATGGGCCTGGTGGGCACCTACAGCTGCTTCTGGACCAGTGAGTGGGCCCACGGCCGAGGCAGGGCGGCCACGGCTCTCCGCAGCCAGCCAGAGCTGCGCTTCGTGGGTGGGGGCGCTGCAGGGCGGCTGGGCCGCGGGGAGCCCTGGGCCCCCGGGAAAGGAGACCGAGCTCCCGACCCTCCCCGTCTCCCCTTAGAGTACATGAACCACCTCACCGTCTACAACAAGGAGGCGCTGTACGAGCTCATCGAGAACCGAGGCCCAGCCACACCCCTCATCACGGTCTCCAATCACCAGTCCTGCATGGATGACCCTCATCTCTGGGGTACACGGCCAGCATGTGGGGCGTGGGAAGCAAGGAGGGACAGAGCCAGACCGAAGCAGAACAGATTCACTCCTCATGGGCTCTTTGCTTGCCCCTGGCGCTCCTGTTTCTGGGGTGTCCTCTCCCAGGGAGGAGCGTTTGGTCTGTGGCCCTCTGGGCGTCCTCCTGGGGAAGGTGGTTTGGCGAGGGCCTCAGAAATCTGCAGGATGTGAGGACATGGCCACTTACTTACTCTGAGGTATCAGATCTGTGGGATCCTCCATTCTCTAAACTGTCGAAGGTTCCAAAGAGCCTTGGGAACAAATCTGAGGAGCACAGGGTGTCCTATCGAGGAAGCTCTGGGAAGAACCGTGTGCTGGTTCCAGGTTTGCCCTAGGCTGGGTTCGTAGCCTGCGGCCAGCTTCATTGGGAAGTCTAGGCGTTGCCTGACTCCAGTAACCCAGATGGCTGGAGTCGTGGCTGTCCAGGGCTCCCACTGGTGAACTAGGAGGTAGAGCTCGTGGGGAGCCATGTGGGTCGAATCAGAGCTCACCTTGCTTCCTGGTAGAGCATGGCCTGGAAGGTGCTGCCGCCAGATCCCAGGGACCAGGAAGGAGGCTTTAGTGCCTGTGTCCCGTAGCCGGGACCAGGGCGACGGCAGTGACCTGGAGGAGTGGGTAGAAGAACAGGCCGCGTTCGCATGTATCAGGGAGGCAGGCAGACCGGCTGCGGTGCTAGTAAGATACAGGGGGTAGGAGAGACGGAGGAGCCAGGGAGAACTTGGGTTCCAGCTGAAGGGCCTGGGATATGCCTCTTTGGGTCATGGGGAAATGGTAGTGCCGCTGTCCTTGTCCCTCATTTCCTGAAACACTGTGACAGAAATAGGCGGCCCTCAGCTACGAGGGAAGTGGAGGCATGAAGCCTTTCCTCTCCTCTAGGGATCCTGAAACTCCGTCACATCTGGAACCTGAAGTTGATGCGTTGGTGAGGAGGAATGGGCCCTCATGGTGGGCCACAGTTGCTCTCGAGAACCGAGGCCCAGCCACACCCCTCATCACGGCCCAAAAGTCCTGCATGGATGACCCTCATCTCTGGGGTACAGCCAGCATGTGGGGCGTGGAAGCAAGGAGGGACAGAGCCAGACCGAAGCAGAACAGATTCACTCCTCATGGGCTCTTTGCTTGCCCCTGGCGCTCCTGTTTCTGGGGTGTCCTCTCCCAGGGAGGAGCGTTTGGTCTGTGGCCCTCTGGGCGTCCTCCTGGGGAAGGTGGTTTGGCGAGGGCCTCAGAAATCTGCAGGATGTGAGGACATGGCCACTTACTTACTCTGAGGTATCAGATCTGTGGGATCCTCCATTCTCTAAACTGTCGAAGGTTCCAAAGAGCCTTGGGAACAAATCTGAGGAGCACAGGGTGTCCTATCGAGGAAGCTCTGGGAAGAACCGTGTGCTGGTTCCAGGTTTGCCCTAGGCTGGGTTCGTAGCCTGCGGCCAGCTTCATTGGGAAGTCTAGGCGTTGCCTGACTCCAGTAACCCAGATGGCTGGGTACGTGGCTGTCCAGGGCTCCCACTGGTGAACTAGGAGGTAGAGCTCGTGGGGAGCCATGTGGGTCGAATCAGAGCTCACCTTGCTTCCTGGTAGAGCATGGCCTGGAAGGTGCTGCCGCCAGATCCCAGGGACCAGGAAGGAGGCTTTAGTGCCTGTGTCCCGTAGCCGGGACCAGGGCGACGGCAGTGACCTGGAGGAGTGGGTAGAAGAACAGGCCGCGTTCGCATGTATCAGGGAGGCAGGCAGACCGGCTGCGGTGCTAGTAAGATACAGGGGGTAGGAGAGACGGAGGAGCCAGGGAGAACTTGGGTTCCAGCTGAAGGGCCTGGGATATGCCTCTTTGGGTCATGGGGAAATGGTAGTGCCGCTGTCCTTGTCCCTCATTTCCTGAAACACTGTGACAGAAATAGGCGGCCCTCAGCTACGAGGGAAGTGGAGGCATGAAGCCTTTCCTCTCCTCTAGGGATCCTGAAACTCCGTCACATCTGGAACCTGAAGTTGATGCGTTGGTGAGGAGGAATGGGCCCCTCATGGTGGGCCCAGCAGGCCTTGCCTGTCTGCCCAGATCTGCCCTCCTCCTACCCTGCCCAGGCGGTGGCTTCCAGTAGTCCAGGCAGGGCATGGGGTGGGGCCCACAGGCCCTCCTGTGCCTCCACTCTGCGTTGCCGATGCTATCAGGCATCCTGCTAGAGGGAGGGCGGGGAAGCAGGGTGCAGGTGAGGCAGGGCTGACTGCGTCTCCCCACTCCAGGACCCCTGCGGCCGCAGACATCTGCTTCACCAAGGAGCTGCACTCCCGCTTCTTCAGCTTGGGCAAGTGTGTGCCCGTGTGCCGAGGTGAGCCGCTCCTCTGGGAAGGGCTGCTGGCTGCAGGGCAGGCTTCTCTGGCCTCCCCTGGGGCAGGAAAGCTGGTGGCAGTGTCTCTGGCTTGGCAGCCTGGGAGCAGGGAAGCCAGGGGCTGTTGCCTCACTGGCTGGCAGGAGGGGTGGCGGCGCCTCCTGGAGGCGTGAGCAGTGGCTTCTTGGACAGCGCTGACTCGCTGCGACTGCCTGAGGACCGTGTGCCCCTGGGCTCTGGCGCTTGTGTCCAGGAGGCATTATTCACAGTTGCTGCTCTGGAGGACTGCGCTCAGAGACTGGCTGGTGGCGGTGTGGCGTCATCAGTCTGCGATGGCAGCGGCGTGTGCCAGAGGCTGCGAGTTTGGGAAAACAGACAGGCTTATGGGTCAAGCAGTGTGATGTTCAGTGATTACTCTACACCTCTCGAGGGCTTCAGCAGGTCAGGACCATTTTGATCCCCCTTCTCCAGATAGAGGGGGCTCAGAGGAATAAAGCTCCTGGCCCAAGGTCATAGCGAAAGAGGTGGCACAGCCAGGATTCAAATCCGGGTTGCTGTTTCCTCTGGGGAGGTAGGATTTTCCCAGGCAGAGTATGAAAGGAACGGCATCCTAGACCGGGGAAGCGTGCCGCAGACGCTGGAAGGGTACGTGATAGAGGTGGAAATTAGGTTGTGGGCTGAATGTGAACGTTCTGGAATAATCATGTGAAGAAGTTGACGTGCTTTTGTGTGGTTGGATAGAGAGCACCCTGGCGGCACTGTGCCTGCTCGACAGGGGCGGGGTGCCTGGGGGGCTGTCACAGTACGCCGGGCGGCAGAGGATTGTATCTGGGCTTCCGAGGGTCCTCGCAGAGAGCCAGGGGTGAGGTGGCTTTGGGCTCTGCTCTGGAGGTGGAATTGCCAGAGCTTGATAGATTAGGGTGTTGGGGACCGCGAGGAAAAGAAAACTCGATGACACTAGCTGATGTCTGGTGACAGGGAGCCACTGGGAGGCTGGGACCAGGGGAGAGCAATGGGGCTTTAGAGAGCCCATCGCCTGAGGAGGGGAGCCGTCCAGAAACAGTGCGATCTGCACTTCTGGAACTCAAAATTTGAGTACAGACGCTGGGAGCTCTACCACACACACAGCCACCCACATAGAGGTGAGGCTGTCGGCTTCCCCTGGTGGTCCAGCGGGTAAGGACACCGCCTTGCAGTGCAAGGGGCGCCCGTTTAATCCCTGGCCTGGGAAGATCCCACGTGCCGCGGAGCGGCTGGACCGATGTGTCCAATCACCGAGCCGGAGCTCTGGAGCGCATGCGCCCGGAGCCGGCGCTCTGCGACAACAGAGGCCACCGCGATGGGAGGCCCACAGGAGCCGAAGAACAAAGATGGATGAAAACAAATACATGAAAGACCAATAGAAGTGGCAAAAAAAAAAAAGAGTGTAGATGGGGAGGGCAGGGGTCCAGGACACCACCTCACAGCAAGAGAGCGATGCGCCAGCGGCGCGGCAGGAAGCAGTGCCCAGAGAGGAGGGAAGCAGAGCAGGGGCCCTCGGGACTGTGGCGGCCTCCCGTGACCCTGAAAGAGCCATTTTCCTGGACTGACAGCACAGGAGCTTCAGGGGCAGTGTGGAGGGGAACAGCAGGAGTGGCTACTCCTTCCAGAGGTTGGGTTGTGAGGAGGAAGGAACCAGAGGTGTTAGAGGTCAGGGGAAAGCTGCTTATTTCTAGTAGATGGAAGTAAGACATGGTAAAGTCCAATAAGAGGCTCTTTGTGTGCTGAGTAGCTCAGTTGTGTCTGACTCTTTGGGACCCCGTGGAGTGTAGGCGCCAGGCGCCTCTGTCCATGGGATTCTCCAGGCAAGAGCACTGTGGTGGGCTGCCATGCCCTCCAGGGGAGGTTCCCAGCGCAGGGATCAAACCCAGGTCTCCCACATTGCAGGCAGACTCTTTACCATCTGAGCCACCAGGAAGCTCTAAAATCCAGTAAGTAACCTCAAACAACAAACAGGTTTTTAATGAAAAGCTTCAGTGCCCACCCTCCAGATCCGCAGACCTACCTACTTCCCAGAGATAACCGCCTGGAACACTTTCTTTGCTGCTTTTGGAGGCTGCTTGTCTAAAACACAGAGGCCGCAGCCTGAGGAGGGGAGCCGTCCAGAAACAGTGCGATCTGCACTTCTGGAACTCAAAATTTGAGTACAGACGCTGGGAGCTCTACCACACACACAGCCACCCACATAGAGGTGAGGCTGTCGGCTTCCCCTGGTGGTCCAGCGGGTAAGGACACCGCCTTGCAGTGCAAGGGGCGCCCGTTTAATCCCTGGCCTGGGAAGATCCCACGTGCCGCGGAGCGGCTGGACCGATGTGTCCAATCACCGAGCCGGAGCTCTGGAGCGCATGCGCCCGGAGCCGGCGCTCTGCGACAACAGAGGCCACCGCGATGGGAGGCCCACAGGAGCCGAAGAACAAAGATGGATGAAAACAAATACATGAAAGACCAATAGAAGTGGCAAAAAAAAAAAAGAGTGTAGATGGGGAGGGCAGGGGTCCAGGACACCACCTCACAGCAAGAGAGCGATGCGCCAGCGGCGCGGCAGGAAGCAGTGCCCAGAGAGGAGGGAAGCAGAGCAGGGGCCCTCGGGACTGTGGCGGCCTCCCGTGACCCTGAAAGAGCCATTTTCCTGGACTGACAGCACAGGAGCTTCAGGGGCAGTGTGGAGGGGAACAGCAGGAGTGGCTACTCCTTCCAGAGGTTGGGTTGTGAGGAGGAAGGAACCAGAGGTGTTAGAGGTCAGGGGAAAGCTGCTTATTTCTAGTAGATGGAAGTAAGACATGGTAAAGTCCAATAAGAGGCTCTTTGTGTGCTGAGTAGCTCAGTTGTGTCTGACTCTTTGGGACCCCGTGGAGTGTAGGCGCCAGGCGCCTCTGTCCATGGGATTCTCCAGGCAAGAGCACTGTGGTGGGCTGCCATGCCCTCCAGGGGAGGTTCCCAGCGCAGGGATCAAACCCAGGTCTCCCACATTGCAGGCAGACTCTTTACCATCTGAGCCACCAGGGAAGCTCTAAAATCCAGTAAGTAACCTCAAACAACAAACAGGTTTTTAATGAAAAGCTTCAGTGCCCACCCTCCAGATCCGCAGACCTACCTACTTCCCAGAGATAACCGCCTGGAACACTTTCTCTTTTGCTGCTTTTGGAGGCTGCTTCGTCTAAAACACAGAGGCCGCAGCGTCACGGCAGGTGACTGTGGTGTGACTTCTCACACACAGCTCTGAGAGATGGCAGTTTTGCTCATGTACTCTGTTCTCAGTTCCTCCTTTCTGTGACCTCAGAGGCCTTCTTTGTTCACTTTTTTTTTTGGCCACTTCTGTTGGTCTTTCATTTATTTATCTTTGTTCTTTGGCCTGTGTGGGCCTCCCATCGCAGTGGCCTCTGTCGCTGCAGAGCACCAGCTCTGGGCACATGCGCTCCAGAGCTCTGGCTCGGTAATTGGACACAGCGGTCCAGCCGCTCCGCGGCACGTGGGATTGTTCCAGGCCAGGGATCGGACCCTGTGCCGGCCCCTTGCACTGCAAGGTGGTGTCCTTACCCAGTGGACCATCAGGGAAGCCCTCTTTGTCCACTTCTGGTCTCATTCTTTTCGAAAGTGAAAGTGTTAATCGCTCAGTTGTGTCCAACTCTTTGTGACCCCATAAACTATAGCCCACCGGGCTCCACCATCCATGGGTTTTCCCAGACAAGAATACTGGAGTAGGTTGCCATGCCCTCCTCCAGAAATTTTATTGTACAATAAAAGCAGAAAGTGAAATCTTAAGTGCCTCCAGCACCTAAGCACCTTCAGGTAAAAGAAAGCAGACAGGGACAAGCCATTTGTCAAATGCATTGCTTGTGCAGAAAAGGTCTAACAATTGAAGCAAAGGAGTATCTGGTATACTTTGCTTCTGTGTTCCAGAGAATTCACTTCTCCTCCTTGTGATAGGACGTGAAGTGTCAAAGTGATCTTGCGCTAACTATGCAAGTAAGCAGAAGTAGCATTTACAAAAACTATCACATTAGGAAGTGTTGCTCCCAAAGCATAGTATTTTAAATTGGGACTTCCCTGGCAGTACGGTGGTTAAGACTCCATGCTTCCAATGTAGGGGGCACAGGTGGTTCAGTCCCGGGTTGGGGAACTGATATCCCACATGCTGCGTGGCACAGCCAAAAAACATTAACAAAGTAAAATTCCGATTCCAAGCTGGATGGTTTGGTTGCATCAGTGGGTTTTTGTAGAGCTGGAGCCTGCATCTCTGAAGCCCAGCCCTACTGGTTAATGCGATCTCAAGTAGGGAAACTGCTGCTTTTACTCTGGCCCCCTGGGAAACCGCAGTGAGTGTTTGTTGCCCAACTCCAGCCCTGAGGGAGCCTCCGAGCTGTTCCCATTTGGATTGAGTTAAGAGTCCTGGATCCCTCTCTAGCACCTTCCAGAGACTTGGCCTTGCAGAGAATGGGTTGGACATCCATTTTTTAGTGCATTGGCCCAACTAGTCCTAGTGTCTTTTTGTCCGTCTCTCCCTCTTTGTTTTATTTTTTGGCTGGAGGTCAAGCAAGATCTTACTTCCCTGACCAGGGATGGGCCTGCACACCCTGCAGTGGAGGCGTGGGGTCTGAGCCACTGCGTCACTAGGGAAGCCCCGCTCTCCCTCTTTGCAGTGTGGCTCTCTACCCCTCCTTTGATAAAATAAGGATATTCGTGGGCTTCCCTGGTGGTCCAGTGGGTAAGGACACCGCCTTGCAGTGCAAGGGGCACCGGTTCGATCCCTGGCCTGGGAAGATCCCACCTGCCGCGGAGCAGCTGGACCCATGTGTCCAACTACCGAGCTGGACCTCTGGAGCGCATGCGCCCAGAGCTGGCGCTCTGCAACGACAGACGCCACCGCGATGGGAGGCCCACACGGGCCAAAGAACAAAGATGGATGAAAATAGAGAAAGACCAATACAAGTGGCCCGCCCGCTCTCCTCCCTCCCCACCCCCCCCCAAAATAAATAAATCTTAAAAAAAAAAATAAGGATATTTGCCCCACTTGTTCAGCCTCCCTCCCTCAGTCTCTGTCCACACTACAGACAGGGTTGACAAACATGTTTCTTATCATATGTTGGCAGAGATTATCCCCATGTGGCTCCAAGTCGAGAGCCAGCACGGGGCATTAGGCATTTGTGTCTGGGTTATTGCTGACCGCTGGGCCACTTGAGGTCAGTGTCATGTCTCAGGGCATCTCCAAGGCAGTGTTGCGAGCCTCGGGGATGGTTCAGCCCCAGTGTTTGCTCTGTAGCAGGTTTGAGTTATCCCCAACTCTCGGTGACACCGTTCATTCCATCAAATGTTCTTCCTTTCGTAAGAGGCCTCACAGAGAGCGAATCTAATTTGCATGGGGAGCCCTTTGAATAAGGGGGCCAACAGGAGGGAGGGACAGCAGAGGCTGAGGGCTCAGGCAGGGCTGGGAGGCCTCTGAGGACTGCCTGTGGGAACTGGCCTCGAACAGAGCCTGGTGCCCAGAATCTGGGGTCCCAGCGAGGCCGGAGATCCCAAGTAGCCTTGGTTTGCTCCAGCAGGGCCCTCTGGGCCAGAGGCGGCAGACAGTAGGCGTGCCCCGTGGGTAGCTCGTCCCAGGGGGGCGGGCAGGGAGGACAGTAATTTGATTGGGGGACCAAGAGGGCCTGCACTGCAGGTGTCTGGCCACACCCGCGGTTGGTGGGTTGGTGCAGCTTGCTGGTATGACGGGGAGAAGGTGAGGTCATAGGTGGGTGGAGGAATGGCCAAGTGCAGGACTTCAGTTGGAGATAGTTTCCGACAGTGACGGTTCCTGCACACGACAGGCACTTAGAGGCAGAGGTTTAGTGGATGTTCCTGAACAGAGGACAGCAAGGACTCCGGTGCAGCTGGGGCTGAGCCGTCCTGGGAGGGACTGCCCTTAGGAGATGTCCATGCGGACCATGCCCGGGCGGCGAGGAGCTGCTGCTCCACTCCCAGGGAGGGCGGCGGGAGTCCCTGGGATGATGGAGCCTGGAGGGACAGACTTCCTCATTGGCAGGAGATGGTGTCTACCAGAAGGGAATGGATTTCATTTTGGAGAAGCTCAACCATGGGGACTGGGTGCACATCTTTCCCGAAGGTCAGTGGGCCTGGAAGGGTCGCAGCCTTCTCAAGAATGTGGGCGGGACTGCCCCCGACTCCGACCCACTGGCCCCTAAGCCTCACCTCTGTCTTCTCTCAACAGGAAAAGTGAACATGAGCTCTGAGTTCCTACGCTTCAAGTGGGGTAAGAGCCGCTGGTCCTCTCCGGCTGGGTGGGACCGCAGCACATGGGGCATATGACCGTGTTAGGAGCAGCAGAAGGGAGACAGGTGCCGAGATAAAGGCTTGCCTTACAGAGGGGCTGGCCCAGGGCCGCCGCTTTTAGCTGGGGAGGGCTGGAGTGGCCTTGTCTGTAGGCTGACACCCAAGCTCCACTCCTGCCAACATTTCTGCCTCTCCCTGGGGCAGGAATTGGTCGCCTGATCGCCGAATGTCATCTTAATCCTGTCATTTTGCCGCTGTGGCATGTTGGTGAGCCTCCCTCTTGGGCCGAGGCTGCAGCCTAGGGAGAGGGGCTTTGCACCGTGGTGGTGGGGCTGGGTCTCCTCTGGGTGGCAGAGAGGGGGCTCCACCCCATGCTGCATCCTGGCCTTCTGTCGTGGCTCGGTGTTCGGGCGGGGCGGAGGACAGTAAATTTGATTGGGGGACCAAGAGGGCCTGCACTGCAGGTGTCTGGCCACACCCGCGGTTGGTGGGTTGGTGCAGCTTGCTGGTATGACGGGGAGAAGGTGAGGTCATAGGTGGGTGGAGGAATGGCCAAGTGCAGGACTTCAGTTGGAGATAGTTTCCGACAGTGACGGTTCCTGCACACGACAGGCACTTAGAGGCAGAGGTTTAGTGGATGTTCCTGAACAGAGGACAGCAAGGACTCCGGTGCAGCTGGGGCTGAGCCGTCCTGGGAGGGACTGCCCTTAGGAGATGTCCATGCGGACCATGCCCGGGCGGCGAGGAGCTGCTGCTCCACTCCCAGGGAGGGCGGCGGAGTCCCTGGGATGATGGAGCCTGGAGGGACAGACTTCCTCATTGGCAGGAGATGGTGTCTACCAGAAGGGAATGGATTTCATTTTGGAGAAGCTCAACCATGGGGACTGGGTGCACATCTTTCCCGAAGGTCAGTGGGCCTGGAAGGGTCGCAGCCTTCTCAAGAATGTGGGCGGGACTGCCCCCGACTCCGACCCACTGGCCCCTAAGCCTCACCTCTGTCTTCTCTCAACAGGAAAAGTGAACATGAGCTCTGAGTTCCTACGCTTCAAGTGGGGTAAGAGCCGCTGGTCCTCTCCGGCTGGGTGGGACCGCAGCACATGGGGCATATGACCGTGTTAGGAGCAGCAGAAGGGAGACAGGTGCCGAGATAAAGGCTTGCCTTACAGAGGGGCTGGCCCAGGGCCGCCGCTTTTAGCTGGGGAGGGCTGGAGTGGCCTTGTCTGTAGGCTGACACCCAAGCTCCACTCCTGCCAACATTTCTGCCTCTCCCTGGGGCAGGAATTGGTCGCCTGATCGCCGAATGTCATCTTAATCCTGTCATTTTGCCGCTGTGGCATGTTGGTGAGCCTCCCTCTTGGGCCGAGGCTGCAGCCTAGGGAGAGGGGCTTTGCACCGTGGTGGTGGGGGCTGGGTCTCCTCTGGGTGGCAGAGAGGGGGTTTCCAGGCTGCCCTGCTCCACCCCATGCTGCATCCTGGCCTTCTGTCTGCTGTGCTGCAGGAATGAACGACGTCCTTCCTAACAGCCCACCCTACTTCCCCCGCTTTGGACAGGTAGGTAGGCTTTGGACAGGTAGGTAGGGCTGCTGATCATGGCTGTCGGCCTGCCTGCCTGCCCGCCCCCCCTCTGCCCCATGACTCCCACTCAGCACAGCTGGGGCAAGATTCACGAGGGGCTGAGCTTGAAGCAGGGGGAATGGAGGGAAGCATAGAGAGGGGCGTCCTGGCACCGTGGCCAGGGCAAGGGCAGGCCTTGGGGTTGGGACCGGATAGGATGGGACAACTCAGGCATGGACCCCAGGACTGGAATGGCCCTTGGATGTCACTGAGCTCGACCACCTTATTTTAAAAGGGGGAATGGACCCACGGGAGTACTCAGCATATTAGGGACAGGACTCAACACTTGGCTTCCCAGGGCACTGGGGCTGTGGGTACTACCCTGCTCCTGTCGCCCACTGGCGGCCGGTCTCCCCACAGAAAATCACCGTGTTGATCGGGAAGCCCTTCAGCGCACTGCCTGTGCTCGAGCGGCTCCGGGCAGAGAACAAGTCAGCTGTGAGTTTCTCCCCTAGGCGTTCCCCGAGCTCTCCTCACCTGTCCCATGTCCTTGGCCTCCCAGGAACCCTGCGCAAAGCTCTGAGGGCTGCTGGCCAGCCCCAATCCTTCCCCTCAGGTGGAGATGCGCAAAACACTGACGGACTTCATCCAGGAGGAATTCCAGCGCCTGAAGAGCCAGGCAGAGCAGCTCCACAGCCACCTGCAGGCCGGGAGATAAGCGCCCCCCTGCTCCAACTCTGCCCCAGCGGTGTCAAGGCCTGGGACAGAGGCGGCTCTGGGATCCAAGTCGCAGCTGCCAGGCTTTCAGCGCCACCTTTGGGTTCTCGCCCTGTGCAGAGCTGGGCTGGGGGATGGACCGATGTTTTGAGTCCAGTTACGGCTTTTTGGACAGATTTGTTCATAAACCCTTAATGGGTTCAGAGGGGCTTTGCACCGTGGTGGTGGGGGCTGGGTCTCCTCTGGGTGGCAGAGAGGGGGTTTCCAGGCTGCCCTGCTCCACCCCATGCTGCATCCTGGCCTTCTGTCTGCTGTGCTGCAGGAATGAACGACGTCCTTCCTAACAGCCCACCCTACTTCCCCCGCTTTGGACAGGTAGGTAGGCTTTGGACAGGTAGGTAGGGCTGCTGATCATGGCTGTCGGCCTGCCTGCCTGCCCGCCCCCCCTCTGCCCCATGACTCCCACTCAGCACAGCTGGGGCAAGATTCACGAGGGGCTGAGCTTGAAGCAGGGGGAATGGAGGGAAGCATAGAGAGGGGCGTCCTGGCACCGTGGCCAGGGCAAGGGCAGGCCTTGGGGTTGGGACCGGATAGGATGGGACAACTCAGGCATGGACCCCAGGACTGGAATGGCCCTTGGATGTCACTGAGCTCGACCACCTTATTTTAAAAAGGGAGAATGGACCCAAGGGAGTACTCAGCATATTAGGGACAGGACTCAACACTTGGCTTCCCAGGGCACTGGGGCTGTGGGTACTACCCTGCTCCTGTCGCCCACTGGCGGCCGGTCTCCCCACAGAAAATCACCGTGTTGATCGGGAAGCCCTTCAGCGCACTGCCTGTGCTCGAGCGGCTCCGGGCAGAGAACAAGTCAGCTGTGAGTTTCTCCCCTAGGCGTTCCCCGAGCTCTCCTCACCTGTCCCATGTCCTTGGCCTCCCAGGAACCCTGCGCAAAGCTCTGAGGGCTGCTGGCCAGCCCCAATCCTTCCCCTCAGGTGGAGATGCGCAAAACACTGACGGACTTCATCCAGGAGGAATTCCAGCGCCTGAAGAGCCAGGCAGAGCAGCTCCACAGCCACCTGCAGGCCGGGAGATAAGCGCCCCCCTGCTCCAACTCTGCCCCAGCGGTGTCAAGGCCTGGGACAGAGGCGGCTCTGGGATCCAAGTCGCAGCTGCCAGGCTTTCAGCGCCACCTTTGGGTTCTCGCCCTGTGCAGAGCTGGGCTGGGGGATGGACCGATGTTTTGAGTCCAGTTACGGCTTTTTGGACAGATTTGTTCATAAACCCTTAATGGGTTCCCTCCTAGTTGGTGAGCATTCTAGCTCTTCTGTGTTTCTTCAGTTGGAAGAAGGGCCCCAACAGCTCCTCTCCCTTGACCATGCAGGAAGGAAGACATTTAGGTAGGGCGCTCCTTCCTTCTTGCCTTCAAGCTGTTTCTTCCCAGAGCTGGGAACTGGCGGGAGGGCAGTTGAATGGAGGCGGTCAGGCCTGGCTTCCACCCACTTGCCCTGATCCAGGAGCTGCTCACCACTTCCTCAGGGATGGCCAGCTTTCAGCCATGTCTTCTGCCTGCCTGTGCGCCCTCAGGCATGGGAGCCTCAGGCAGGCGCAGTCCCTGACTGCAGCTGAAAGAGCTGCCCTTTTCCGGAAGTGGAGCCCAGCCAAACAGAGCCTGCAGCAAGAGCCCAAGACCTAGTCCCTTGCCCCTTTCCGGGGCCTACCATCCTTCCTACCTTCCTGACATCACTTGAATGCCCTGGTTTTCATGTTTTCTAAACAATAAAGTATTTGTGTTGTGCTCTTTTACCTCTGGTCTCTCCGTAGCGGTGGGTGGCAGGTGATGCCCTGGACAGAAAGGCGGCACCCTGGGAGCTCCGAGCACATCAACAGCACGTGACAAGATGGGCTGTCAGTGCATACCAGCCACTTAGGACTCCATCATTGTCTGTAATCCCCATACACCCTTGGAAAATCTCATTCTGCAAATGATGCAGAGTAAAATTAATGGACTTGATTCAGAACCCAAAGTTTGCAAGGTAGGGAGAACCAAATAGCAATAAAATCCTCCTCAGGCTGGTTCCCAAGACAGGCAGTCTCTGAAGCTCCCCGTGAGCTGCCAGGAACTGCACGTGCTATGACAGGAAGTGTGGAGGGGGACAGCTTGACTGGATTTGGACTCCGGGTGGGCGCAAAGGTAGGAGGATCCAGGGTGGTGGCAATCCTGGCAGAAGGGAAAGCACACCCTCGAGAGGAAATCCAGCTCGGGTTAAGGCTGCAGTTTGTCCACAGATGGTGCCACTTCAGTCGCTCAGTTGTGTCAGACTCTGCGACCCCATGGACGGCAGCGCCCCGGGCTGCCCTGTCCTTCCCCATCTTCTGGCGCTTGCTCGGACTCATGTCCAGTGAGCCAGTCATGCTGTCCAACCAGCTCATCTGCTGCTGCCCTCTTCTCCTTTTGCCTTCAATTGCTCTAGCATCAGGGTCTTTTCCAGTGAGTTGGCGCTTTACATCATGTGGCCAAAGTATTCAGGGTTGATTTCCTTTAGGATCAACTGGTTTGATCTCCTTGAAGGTGAAAGGACTCTCAAGACTCTTCTCCAACACAATTCGAAAACATCAGTTCTTGGGCACTCAGCCTTCTTTCGGGTCCAGCTCTCACATCCACACATGACAACTGGGAAAACCATCGCTTTGACTCGATGGACATTTGTTGGCAAAAGGATGTCTCTGCTTTTGAATACGTTGTCTAGGTTTGTCATGGGTTTTTTTCTAAGGAGCAAGCACCTTCTAATTTCATGGCTGCAGACACCACCATCTGCAGTGATTTTGGAGCCCAAGAAAATAGTCTGTCCGTGTTTCCATTGTTTCCCTATCTATTTGCCATGAAGTGATGGGACTGGATGCTGTGATCTTAGTTTTTTGAATGTTGAGTTTCAAGCCAGTTTTTCCACTCTCCTCTTTCATCCTCATCAAGACGCTCTTTTGCTTTCTGCCATTAGTGAAAGTTGGACCATAAAAAAGGCTCAGTGCCGAAGAATTGATGCTTTGGTGCTGGAGTTGACTCTTTGAATAATTGTGGTGCTGGAGTGTGGCGAAATAAACTGGTGAAGGTTTTTGTGGCTTTGGCTGAGCCAGGAGAAAAGTAAATTGGGAATGAGAAAGACACTAGAAAGATCTAAGACAAACAAGTGATTTGATTCACATGGGCTTATTAGCTGGGGATATACTCATCAGCAACAGGTGAGAGATCTGTGGACTTAGGAACACCGGTCAGCGCACGTTAGGCCGCTGCGTGTGCACGCAGCATGGACTCGTTAACTTCTTGCCGAGTTAGTTGCTCCCCAGCTGCAACACGCCCTTTCCATCCTCAGAGCCACAAAAGTAATCATTGACTAGGGCTGTGACTGATTCCCAGCCCGGGCTAATATTGCCTGTAAACACCTGGAGGCTTCAGCACTGAATCAAAACGGACTGGGTGCTGGCTCTGGGCGCATGCGCACCAGAGCTCCGGCTCAATAATTGGACACACTGGTCCAACCGCTCCGTGGCAAATGGGATCTTCCCAGGCCAGGGATTGAACCGGCGGCCCTTGCACTGCAAGGCAGCGTCCTAACCCACTGGACCACCAGGGGAAGCCCCACAGAAGGCTCTTGAGAGTCTTTTGTCTTCGGGGAGATGAAACCAGTCAATCCTAAATGAAATCACCCTGAATATTCATTGGAAGGACTGATGCTGAAGTGCCGATACTTTGGCCACTGCTCAAGAAGCAAACTGGGACCCCGCTGGGAAAGACTGTCAAACATCAGTTTGGCTCCCCAGACACCACCATGCTGCATGTTTGACTCATGGCTTGTTGAAGGCCCAATCGTTGTCTAGGTTTGTCATGGGTTTTTTTCTAAGGAGCAAGCACCTTCTAATTTCATGGCTGCAGACACCACCATCTGCAGTGATTTTGGAGCCCAAGAAAATAGTCTGTCCGTGTTTCCATTGTTTCCCTATCTATTTGCCATGAAGTGATGGGACTGGATGCTGTGATCTTAGTTTTTTGAATGTTGAGTTTCAAGCCAGTTTTTCCACTCTCCTCTTTCATCCTCATCAAGACGCTCTTTTGCTTTCTGCCATTAGTGAAAGTTGGACCATAAAAAAGGCTCAGTGCCGAAGAATTGATGCTTTGGTGCTGGAGTTGACTCTTTGAATAATTGTGGTGCTGGAGTGTGGCGAAATAAACTGGTGAAGGTTTTTGTGGCTTTGGCTGAGCCAGGAGAAAAGTAAATTGGGAATGAGAAAGACACTAGAAAGATCTAAGACAAACAAGTGATTTGATTCACATGGGCTTATTAGCTGGGGATATACTCATCAGCAACAGGTGAGAGATCTGTGGACTTAGGAACACCGGTCAGCGCACGTTAGGCCGCTGCGTGTGCACGCAGCATGGACTCGTTAACTTCTTGCCGAGTTAGTTGCTCCCCAGCTGCAACACGCCCTTTCCATCCTCAGAGCCACAAAAGTAATCATTGACTAGGGCTGTGACTGATTCCCAGCCCGGGCTAATATTGCCTGTAAACACCTGGAGGCTTCAGCACTGAATCAAAACGGACTGGGTGCTGGCTCTGGGCGCATGCGCACCAGAGCTCCGGCTCAATAATTGGACACACTGGTCCAACCGCTCCGTGGCAAATGGGATCTTCCCAGGCCAGGGATTGAACCGGCGGCCCTTGCACTGCAAGGCAGCGTCCTAACCCACTGGACCACCAGGGGAAGCCCTACAGAAGACTCTTGAGAGTCTTTTGTCTTCGAGGAGATGAAACCAGTCAATCCTAAATGAAATCACCCTGAATATTCATTGGAAGGACTGATGCTGAAGTGCCGATACTTTGGCCACCTGCTGCAAAGAAGCAACTCACTGGAAAAGACCCTGACGCTGGGAAAGACTGAGGACAGGAGGAGAGGCAGGGTGACAAGAAGATGAGATGGTTGGATGTCATCATTGACTCAATGGACACAAGTTTGAGTAAACTCTGGGAGGTGGTGAAGGAAAGGAAAATCTGGCGTGCTCAGTCCATGGGGTTGTAAAGAGCTAGACAGGACACAGCAACTGAACAACAACATGGCGAACGTCATAAACCGTTGTAAATAAACAGGAGAAAACGGACTGTTGGCCAGTTTGCGTTTATAGGTCCAAATGTAACATCTCTTTTTCATGTATACATTTTATATTCATTTTGATAAACATCAACTATATTTCATGAAGAGTTCTGATTTTATACTCTGAATTAATGTCCTGTTTTCCATGTTGTTTCATTTTAAATTATTTATTATTCACTTAATTTTTGGTTGCACTGGGTCTTCATTGCTGCAGGGCAGGTAGTTACTCGGCTGTGGTGCCTTCTCTTGCTGAGAAGCGCAGGCTCTAGGCACGTGGGCTTCAGCGGTTGCAGCGCACGGGCTCAGTGGTTGTATCTCACGGCCCTAGTTACTCCGCTGCGTGTGGGATCTTCTGGAGCAGGCATCAAGCCTCTGTTCCCTGTGTTGCCAGGCAGATTCCTATCCGCTGTACCACCAAGTAAATCTCATGTTCCCTTCAAACTGTGGAACAAAATGAGCTGAAAGTCGGCTTTTGGGTTTTCTATGTGTAGAATCCTATCATCAGCAAATAATGACAGTGTTGTTTCCTTCTTTACAAGTATTATACCTTTGATTTCCTTTGTCTAACTGCTTTGGTACCACTTCTAGCTTCTGAAACTGAAAGAATACCCAAAAGACTTTATAGACATTTTTGGAACTAAGCTTTTAGAAAGTTTCCCAGTTATAAGATCAATATGTACAAAAATTAATTGTATTTTTATACATACGCCAGCAACAAAAAAATAAATTGGAAAATACAACTTAAGACACCATTTACAAAAGTTAAAAGGTAACTAGGAATCAAACTAACAAAAGATGTGAAAGATCCATATAAGGAATTTCATAACATTTTATGGAAAAATATTAAAGAAGACCTAAATAAATGGAGAGTGATCCCATGCTTATGAATAGGAATACCTGACGCCGTAAATACGTCAGTTATCCAGAACTAATCTACAGATTAAACATGATTCCAATCACAAGCTAATCCGGGCTCAGACAGCCGCACACCCATGTTCACGATAGCATTACTTGAGATAGCAAAAAGGAGACAACCCAAGTGTCCATCAACAGATGAACAGGTAAATAAAATGGGGTCATACAATGGAACATTATTCTCCATAAAAAGAAAGTAAATTCTGACATGTGCTGCATAGTAGATGAATCTTGAAAATATTACGCTAAGTGAAATAAGCCAAATACAAAAGACCACGGTGTAGGGACTGGTGGTCCAGTGGTTAAGACTCTACACTCCCGAAGCAGGGGGCCCAGGTTCAGTCCCTGGCCAGGGAAACAGACCCCACATGCCGCAACTAAACATGCAAGTGTCACAACTAAGATGCCAAACAGACAAATAAATAAACATAAAAAAAATACCACATGTAGTATGATTACATTTGTATGAGGTCCCTAGAGTGGTCAAATTCATAGAGACAGAAAATAGAACTGGTGACGGGCTGGGGCAGGAGGCAATAGGGAGTTAGTGTCAGTGGAGACAGTTTTAGCTCGGGCTGAGGAGAATGTTCTGCCAGGGCTGGTGGTGCTGGTTGTACCACAACATGAATGTGCTTCATGCCACAGGGCTGCACAGCTACAAGACGGCTGAAATGGTAAATGTTTCTATTACGACTTTCACCACAGTAAGTTTTTAAATAAAAAATGTCTCAAACGGTAAACTTTATGTTATGTACATTTTACTATAACTTTAAATAATCTAATCCATATAATGAATTGATTCTAAAATTTATATGGACACACAATAGCCCAAGAGCAGCCTCTTGCAAAAGAACAAGGTGGGAGGATGTGCCTTTTGGGTATCAACTTTCATTATAAGTTGTAATAATTAAGGCAGTGTGGTGCCCAGGAGACAGACTGGCCAGCAGAACAGGGAGCCAAACACTGCCCCCAGCTGTATGGACGCTTACCATACAGCGAAATTGATATTTCAGGACAGTGGGTGAAGGATGTTCATCTCAAGTGGTACTGGGACAACTGCACGTCTCTAAAAGACACTTGATTCCTGCTTCACCACACACACGAATGTATGGAAAACAGGGACAACTTTTAGAAGGTAATATAGGCAAATATTTCCATAATCTTGGGGAAGGGAAAGGTTTCTTAAACAGAATATTAAAAACATGAGGGATTCCCTGGTGGCTCAGTGGTAAAGAATCTACCTGAAATGCAAGAGATGCAGGAGATGCAGGCTCGATCCCTGGGTGGGGAAGATCCCCCACAGGAGGAAAGGGTAGCCAGTCTGGTCTTCTCACCGGAAAATATCCCATGGACAGAGGAGCCTGGCGGGCTATAGTCTGTGGGGTTACAAAGAGTTGGACACAACTGAGCGTATACACACACACACGCACACACAAAACATTAACTACCAAGAAAATAGTATATTTTACTACATTAAAATCAAGATGTTCTGTCTATCAGAAGAAATAAGAACGTGCAAAACGGGGCTTCCTTGGTCGCTCAGTAGTGAAGAATGCTCCTGCCAGTGCAGGGGACACGTGTTCCGAGGGGTCCGGTAAGATCCCACGTACTGCAGATCAACGAAGCCCATGCGCCACAACTACTGAGCCCACTCTCCTTAGAGCCCACACTCTGCAACAAGAGAAGCACTGCAGTGAGAAGCCAACATGCCACAGTGAAAAGTAGCCCCTAATCTCTGCAACTACAGAAAGCCCTTGCAGCAACAAAGACCCAGCACAGCCAAAAATAAATAAAGAAAATCTAATTTTAGAAAGTGCAAAGGGAAGCTGCAGACTGGGAGAGATCTGTATTGATATTACACATAAGCAACACAGGGCTCACACCCAGAATAAAGAACTCCTATAAATCACTAACATAAAGATAATCAATCCTATAGAAAAAAGGGAAGATTGATGTGAGCGGGCATTTGACTGAAAACACAATGGCAGAGCTGTAAATAAATAGACTGTATGAACTTCCTGTAACTGCTGTAACAAAGCACGATAAACTAAAGTGAAGTGTTAGTTTCTCAGTCGTGTCTGACTCTTTGAGACCCTGTGGACTGTAGTCCACCAGGCTCCTCTAACCATGGAATTCTTCAGGTAAGAATACTGGAGTGGGTTGCTATGCTGTTCTCCAGGGGATCTTCCAGACCCAGGGATCGAACCCGTACCTCCCACACCCGCACTGCAGGTGGATTCTTTTTTTTTTTTTGAACGCTTTTATTTATTTATTTTTGGCTGTGCTGGGTCTTTGTTGATGTGTGGGTTTAGCTGCTCTGCGGTATGTGGGATCTTCCCGGATCAGGGCTCGAACCTGTGTCTCCTGCACTGGCAGACGGGTTCTTATCCACTGAGCCACAAGGGAAGCCCCAGGTGGACTCTTTATCATCTGATTCACAAGAGAATTTCTTCTCTCACAACTCTGGAGGTCAGAAGTCTGAGCTCAGGGTCCTGGCAGGGTTGGCTCCCTTAGATTGCCCTGACGAGGGCTCTGCCTTCTCTTAGCTTTGGCTGGTGGTCAGTGATCCTTGATATCGGTTGCTTGGTTTGAAGACACAAGGGCACTCCAACCTCTGCCTCCAGCTCTGTATGGCCTTTCTTATTGTCTCTTCTCCTCTTCTTATAAGGACACCAGGGGTCCGTAAGATCCCACGTACTGCAGATCAAGAGCCCATGCGCCACAACTACTGAGCCCACTCTCCTTAGAGCCCACACTCTGCAACAAGAGAAGCACTGCAGTGAGAAGCCAACATGCCACAGTGAAAAGTAGCCCCTAATCTCTGCAACTACAGAAAGCCCTTGCAGCAACAAAGACCCAGCACAGCCAAAAATAAATAAAGAAAATCTAATTTTAGAAAGTGCAAAGGGAAGCTGCAGACTGGGAGAGATCTGTATTGATATTACACATAAGCAACACAGGGCTCACACCCAGAATAAAGAACTCCTATAAATCACTAACATAAAGATAATCAATCCTATAGAAAAATGGGAAGATTGATGTGAGCGGGCATTTGACTGAAAACACAATGGCAGAGCTGTAAATAAATAGACTGTATGAACTTCCTGTAACTGCTGTAACAAAGCACGATAAACTAAAGTGAAGTGTTAGTTTCTCAGTCGTGTCTGACTCTTTGAGACCCTGTGGACTGTAGTCCACCAGGCTCCTCTAACCATGGAATTCTTCAGGTAAGAATACTGGAGTGGGTTGCTATGCTGTTCTCCAGGGGATCTTCCAGACCCAGGGATCGAACCCGTACCTCCCACACCCGCACTGCAGGTGGATTCTTTTTTTTTTTTTAAACGCTTTTATTTATTTATTTTTGGCTGTGCTGGGTCTTTGTTGATGTGTGGGTTTAGCTGCTCTGCGGTATGTGGGATCTTCCCGGATCAGGGCTCGAACCTGTGTCTCCTGCACTGGCAGACGGGTTCTTATCCACTGAGCCACAAGGGAAGCCCCAGGTGGACTCTTTATCATCTGATTCACAAGAGAATTTCTTCTCTCACAACTCTGGAGGTCAGAAGTCTGAGCTCAGGGTCCTGGCAGGGTTGGCTCCCTTAGATTGCCCTGACGAGGGCTCTGCCTTCTCTTAGCTTTGGCTGGTGGTCAGTGATCCTTGATATCGGTTGCTTGGTTTGAAGACACAAGGGCACTCCAACCTCTGCCTCCAGCTCTGTATGGCCTTTCTTATTGTCTCTTCTTCCTCTTCTTATAAGGACACCAGTTGCCGGATTAAGGCTCACTACTGCACAATGCCCTCATTTTAACTAATTATATTCACAAAGATCCTTTTCCCAAATAAAATCACATTCTGAGATTCTACGTGAATTTTGGGGGACACTATTCAATCCAGTACATATACTCCATGAATACATAGACATGGCTTCCCAGGTGGCGCTAGTAGTAAAGAATCTGCCTGCCAATGCAGGAGACTTAAGAGACACAGGGTCAGGAGGATCCTCTGGAGAAGGGCACGGCAACCCACTCCAGCATTTTTCCCTGGGGAATCTCATGGACAGAGGAGCCTGGCAGGCCCATGGGGTCGTGAAGAGTCAGACACGACTGAGTGACTCAGCAACAACTCCATTTACGTCAAGTCCCAATACAGAGAAAACAAAACCATTGTACTGAGGAATGCCTGCTCATCTGGTCCAATGGTCTGTATGTTTGTGTCCAAATTCATATGTTGAAACCTAATCCCCTAATGGTATTAGGAGGTGGGGCCTGCAAGAGGTGCTTAGGTCATGAGGGTGAAGTGCTCAGGATGGGCTTAGTGTCGTCCTCAAAGAGGCTGCAGAGTTTCTTCACTCCTTCTACCCAGTGGATACGATGAGAAGTCTTGCAACCTGCAAGAGGGCCCTCCCCCATGCTGATGGGCCTCTGATCCCTGACTGGCAGCCTGGGGAACAGTGAGCAACTAATTTGTGCCGTTTTCAAGTGCCACCGTCTGTGATACTTTGTCATAGCATCCCAAATGGACTGATGCAATTGGTAAAATTATAAAAAGCAGAGATAAAGGGATGACCACAAAAATCAGGTGTATGCTCACTGGTAGAAGGGAGAAGGAAGTGATGGGCGGGGAAGCGGGGATTTGCGGATGTAGACATTTGACTTCTCGAATTGGGTGATGCCAAGGAAGTTTTTGCTTTGCTAAGTCATTGTGCTGTATGTCTGCATTTCACAACGTATGTTTTTTGGTCACTGTAGCAGTTGCGGGCGAGGAGTGTGTGGGGAAGGCAAGCCTGGGAGGCTTGTGCAAGGTTTGAGTGAGTGGGCTGGTCGGGGGGACTCAGCCTTTATTGGGGAGCACTCCAGGTGATGCGGGCTGCAGGGGTGAGGTGGCTCCCTTCTGGTCCTTTTACTTATCCCACAGCGAGCACAACACGGAGCTCAGGGTTTCGGTAGGAACGTTCCCGTTCTTGTCACTTGTGCTGTGAGGGTGCTGAACTCCCACAGGGGGCCTGTTGTCTCCTGATCCCCAAATCCCAGTGATGGTGGGGTGCTTTGGAAGCTGCCACTTCCAGTGTGTCACCTGGCTGGCAGTGGGTGAGGAGGGGTGCTCCTAAAGGGAGGGGACTGAATCACTGTGAGGACAGTGTCATCTGCCACAGGCCCAGAGACATCTTCTGTTTGTAGGTCATTAAGAGCCTCCTGGTACACCAAGGGATGCTAAGAAACACCCGGCATCTGCCAAGGGAAGAGTAAAACCAGGGCTTGCAAAAGGTCCACCGCCAGACGACAAGAGGATGCTACGATGCTGCCCGAGTCTCTTGCATGGGCCTGTGAGCAGGACAACGCCATTCTGTCAAGCTCAAGTATGAGTCGACTGAGCACTAGACTGTTTAGGGGAACATCCTGAAGTGGATAACCTCTAAGAGAAAAAAATGGGAGTGATAAATAGCAAATTTAGGCTAGCAATGATCTCTGGAGGAGGGGCAGGAGAAAGGGATCAGGGGAGACAGATTCTTGCCCAGGAACTGGCAGCACTCTGAAGCCTGGGGCAGGTGATGGGGGCTCCTTTTACTGTATATTTCACATACGATATTGTGATGTGTGTAAGACACAGGGTACACCTGTCTATATAACATATCTGATCTATGTAGCACAAGGATGCTGCACTTGTTTTGGGATGTGTCCAATATTACATTAAAATAACTTACGCAGACACGGGGATGGTAAGGGCCCAGAAGGGTTTTAATGAAGAAACGCTTTCACCCCCAAAATGAAGCCCCAGACAGAAGGTGTTCATGAGTGCTGTCAACATTTATCAAATGACTCAGCTTAGATGTCACCTTGTAGTCAAAGCAGACTCAGTAGGTGCCCATCTGTGCGCCTCCCTCCCAGCCCTGTCTATCCTTTCTGACTACCCATTACCCATAACTTTGCGTCTCCTCCAGATCAGACTGTGAACCTGAGGGGCAGAGTCTGAGTCGGACTGAGTGCCATTAGCCACTGCTTCCAAAAGCTTCTGGGAGTGGAGGGAACAAGAAAAGCAGCTATTAAAAAAAAAAAAAAGAAACGCAGCTGTGTGCCTTCGTTCCTAACGGTGGGGAGCAGGAGACTGCTGGCCAGCAAGGTCACACTTTTGAGAAAATCTTTCCCTTGAAACTTTATTTAAATGTCGCCCTTTATGTTCCTAAGTCTGCCCATGTCCGTCGGCTCCTCTTGTCACTCTCTATGACTGCACTCCTGGTCCCTGGGGCCTCTGTCCCTTCTCTCATTGGCTTTCATTCTCGTGGCACCATTATGGAACTCTCTCAAAATGTGTCCCTTGCCAGTCCAGCCCACCTCTTAATATTTTCTGCTTCTGTTAGGTCCACACAGGAATACCATAATGGACAATAATCTGAAATACCTATAACAGAAAATTATCTGAAGTGTAATATATGTGTATAGGTATAAGAATGCCCTAGCTGGGGCTTCCCCTGGTGGTCCAGTGGGTAAGGACACCGCCTTGCAGTGCAAGGGGCGCCGGTTCGATCCCTGGCCTGGGAAGATCCCACGTGCCGCGGAGCGGCTGGACCCATGTGTCCAATTACCGAGCCGGAGCTCTGGCGAGCGTGCGCCCAGAGCCGACGCTCTGCAGCCACAGACGCCACCGCAATGGGAGGCCCACAGGAGCCAAGGAACAAAGACGGATGAAAATAGAGAAATGAAAGACCAGTAGAAGTGGCCCGCCTGCTCCCCTCCCTCCCCAACCCGACCCCCGCCCAAAATAAATAAATAAATCTTTCAAAAAAAAAAAAAAAGAATGCCCTAGCTGTGCACCTGAAACACTTGAAGTCAACTATACTTCGATAAAAGATATAGCTTAAGAAAAAAAAGAGGCACAGAAAAAGATGAAAGTGGGGTTTCCCTGGTGGTCCAGTGGGTGAAGTCTGCCTTGCAGTGCAAGGGGCACCGGTTTGATCCCTGGCCTGGGAAGATCGCACGTGCCGTGGAGTGGCTGGGTCGGTGTGTCCAATTACCAGCCAGCACTCTGGTGCGCATGCGCCCAGAGCCGGTGCTGTGCAAGGAGAGAGGCCACTGCGATGGGAGGCCCACACAGGCCAAAGAACAAAGATGGATGAAAATAAATAAAAGCCCAATAAAAGAGGCCAACATTTAAAAAAAAAAAAAAAAGGAAGAAGAAAATCTCCCTGCTCTTTTGAGGTAGCGTCTCACATCTGGCTCTAGCCATCTCTCCTCTGTCTTTAAGGCAAACTTCGAGAAAGGACAATCTACACCGTGTCTCCACTTCCTCACAAATGGCATCGCTCTTACCAGACTGGTTGCTAAATTCAAGAAAGTCTTCTGTCCTCATGTTACCTGCTTCCTGGCAGAAGCCGAGAATGCCATTCTTAATCATGGCATGCTGAAATCTCTGATCTCTTCGGGATCCTCCTCCTCCCGGGCCATAGTAAGGGCTGGTGTGCCTCTGGACACTGTCCTCCTGGGCATCCTCTTCACTCCAAACCTGTATAAGGGAGGGTTCATCTGCAGGAAGAAGAAAATACTCTTCCTATTTTAAGCACTAACAACTTTAAAACAGGGACGAGGGAGCTGTGAGTGTGGGTCTCAGCGGAACCCACCCAGCCCATTTTGCCGGTCGTAGGCCTCGGCGTTGGCTGACGGGCGGGCGGGTTGTGGGAACCGCAGGCGCTCTGCCCCGCCCCCTTGACTATTTGGAGCGTGCGCGGCTGGAGACACGTACCACCAACCAGTGGAACGGAGCGGATCTGAGTGACATCCACGTCGTTCAATCACCTGAGGGCCTGGAGAGCAGTCTTGAGCCCGGGCCAATGGCAGTTCAAGGTGGACCTCGGGCGGGGGCAACGGTCACCTGATTTGCGGCAGCCGCGGTGGATCCTGGCAGTGGAAGCTGAGAGGTTATGATGGCGGCGACCGCGACTGGTCGGGTGCCGAAGGGGACACGGCGGGCCCCAGTGCGCTGCCAGATGCCGTGGCTGCTGCTGGTGCTGGTGGCGGCGGCAGCGGCGTCGGAGCAGCAGGTGCCGCTGGTGCTGTGGTCGAGTGACCGGTGAGCGGGGCGGGCCGGAGCGGGTTGCGCTGCGCGCCGCGGCGGCAGAGGCGCCCTCGCCCAACTCCCGGGCTGTCCTTGGCGAGGGGCGGCGGGGCCCAGAGGGGGACTGTCCCTTGTTAGGCGGCTTGTGGCGAGTGCCCTGGGTCAGAGCTCTGCGTCGCACGCATCAGGCTGGGAGCCTGTGGGGTTCGGATCTCAACCCACGAGCCTCCGTTTGACAGCACCTCTTCTGCCCCCTGCCAGAGACCTGTGGGCTCCTGCGGCCGACACCCACGAGGGCCATATCACCAGCGACATGCAGCTCTCTAGCTACTTAGACCCCGCCCTGGAGATGGGCCCCTGCAATGTGCTGCTGTTCCTGCAGGACAAGGTGCGCCTGCCCAGCCCTCTCTCCCCTCGTCATCAGGAGGCAGACCCCCTTTCCCCCAGGACACTGAGGCCCATTCCCCGAGGGAAGTTGCAGTGACCTTGTCCAAACTGCAGGGAGGTGTGGCTCCTCCCTTGGGAAGGCCTGGGAATGGTGCATGCCGAGTGGTGTCCGACTCTGCGACCCTGCAGGCTGTAGCCTGCCTGGCTCCTCTGTCCAAGGAATTCTCCTGGCAAGAATACTGGAGTGGGTTGTCGTGCTCTCCTCCACGGGATCTTCCCCACCCAGGGATTGACCCATGTCTCTCTGTCTCCTGCGTTGGCAGGCGGGTTCTTTACCACTGGCGCCACCTGGGAAGCCAAACCAGCTAGTAGAGGATGGTTTCCATCCATTGACCTCTGAGTTATGGGCCTTGCACGTTTCTGCTGTGCCATTCAGCTGAGCACAGGAATGGTGAGGGTCCTGAAATGGCACCCACTTGATTGGGGGAAATAACCAAACCCTTATCTGACTCACTCTACATGGCGGGGATGATGAACCCTGTTTACACATGAGAAGAGTGATGCCCAAGAAAGGTAAGTGACTTGCCCAAAGTCACACAGCTGATGGATGGCAAAGTTGTGATTCTGACTGTAATGATCGTAAGACAACTGTAGAATGATCGGTCACTTACTGAGTACTTCATTCGTACTACGCTGAACTGATGTCATTATCTTGGTTTTCCTGCCAAAGAAGCTAAAGCTTGTAGAAGCAGAAGGATCGACTGACGTTTCATGGCTCGTGCAAGCCCCAGCTTGCTCCAGCCGGAGTCGGCTGCACACCCCTGCCCCACCCCGATTCCGTGCTCACACCTAGCACAGTCTCTACCCTCCCTTCTGGGTATTTCTGCCCCTAAAGCAGGCATGCAGACCACAGGAAGATTCTAGGGCAGTGTAGGATTAGTGTTCGTGAGGTTATTGAGCTTCTGCTCGCCTTTCCTCATTGGTGGCCTGTGTGGCTTGTTCCCTTTGTGGTCTTGCTCTGTTGCTCTGTGGGTAGTGGCTGTGCCGGCCTGTAGTCCTTCTAGGAGACGGTAAATAAGGTAGTCAAACTGGAACTCAGTTCTAGTTCTACTGCTTACTGGCCTTTGGACGTGTGAAATACTCTGTAAATGCCAGTTTCCACATCTGTAAAATGAAAACACCACCACCATCAGAGGGCTGTGAAGAGCTTTCGTAGAGTCCACCTAAAACATCTGGCTGGCACCCCCCCCCTCCATCTGATGGCATTCTTTCTTTCATTCATTAGATATAGACTGTCTACTCTGTATCAGTTATTAAGTGTTGGGGACATACCAATAAGCAGGAAAACCCAAGCCCCTATTCTGAACAAGCTGATATTCTTGTGAGGGCGAGAGATGTATGTAAATGCTAAGTTGGTATATGACCTAATGTCAGTGCTATAGTCCTTAGACAGGAAGGAAGCAGACAAAGGAGACAGAGTTGACTGGCAAGGCTGTTTGAGACAAAGACTGAGAAAGGCAAACACTTGCTGAGGAGGTGCTATTTAAGCAGAGATATAAGTAGAGGTGAGGAGGAGCCATGCGGCTGTGGAAAAAGGGCATTCCTGGTAGAGGTAACAGCAGGTGCAAAGGCCCTGGCCGAGAAGTGCTCCTGGTGAGCCCGTGGAGGACTTGGTGTGTCTGGAGTTCAGTGAGTGAGAGAAACCGATCATCAGCTGAGGAGCCTGGAGACGGGGAGGCTTGTGGCAGGAGGCCTTGGGTGATTTCCAGCAGGGAGTGCCGTGAAGAGACACACCTGGTTTCTGGGTTTCTGGGCTTCTGGAATGACGGCCTAGGTGGCCAGAGAGGGTCGGGATTTCTGCCCAGAAGGGAGAGGAGGCTGGGCCAGCATGTGTACAAAACAAGAGGAGGTCAGGAAAGCTGATAAAGATCGCCTCTGGGGCTGACCGGGAAAAGCCAGAGGCAGCTGGGGGTTGAGGCGGAGGGGAGAAGTTGAAGGGCAGCCCTAGGTTGCAGAGAGAGAGGGATGGGGTCGGGGTTACTGTGCTCGGGAACGCTCAGATGACTTCCGTGCTTTTTCCAGCAAGTTCTGAGATCTTCACCGCTCTCTGTCCTGTTCCGTGCAAACCAGGTGGGGTGAGGGACTTCGTTTTCAAAGGCTGTGGCGGAGGGGGCTGGAGCTGCCTGCAAGTCCCTTGGTCTGGGGACCCCCTCCAATTTCTGATGGCATTCTTTCGTGTGAAATACTCTGTAAATGCCAGTTTCCACATCTGTAAAATGAAAACACCACCACCATCAGAGGGCTGTGAAGAGCTTTCGAGAGTCCACCTAAAACATCTGGCTGGCACCCTCCATCTGATGGCATTCTTTCTTTCATTCATTAGATATAGACTGTCTACTCTGTATCAGTTATTAAGTGTTGGGGACATACCAATAAGCAGGAAAACCCAAGCCCCTATTCTGAACAAGCTGATATTCTTGTGAGGGCGAGAGATGTATGTAAATGCTAAGTTGGTATATGACCTAATGTCAGTGCTATAGTCCTTAGACAGGAAGGAAGCAGACAAAGGAGACAGAGTTGACTGGCAAGGCTGTTTGAGACAAAGACTGAGAAAGGCAAACACTTGCTGAGGAGGTGCTATTTAAGCAGAGATATAAGTAGAGGTGAGGAGGAGCCATGCGGCTGTGGAAAAAGGGCATTCCTGGTAGAGGTAACAGCAGGTGCAAAGGCCCTGGCCGAGAAGTGCTCCTGGTGAGCCCGTGGAGGACTTGGTGTGTCTGGAGTTCAGTGAGTGAGAGAAACCGATCATCAGCTGAGGAGCCTGGAGACGGGGAGGCTTGTGGCAGGAGGCCTTGGGTGATTTCCAGCAGGGAGTGCCGTGAAGAGACACACCTGGTTTCTGGGTTTCTGGGCTTCTGGAATGACGGCCTAGGTGGCCAGAGAGGGTCGGGATTTCTGCCCAGAAGGGAGAGGAGGCTGGGCCAGCATGTGTACAAAACAAGAGGAGGTCAGGAAAGCTGATAAAGATCGCCTCTGGGGCTGACCGGGAAAAGCCAGAGGCAGCTGGGGGTTGAGGCGGAGGGGAGAAGTTGAAGGGCAGCCCTAGGTTGCAGAGAGAGAGGGATGGGGTCGGGGTTACTGTGCTCGGGAACGCTCAGATGACTTCCGTGCTTTTTCCAGCAAGTTCTGAGATCTTCACCGCTCTCTGTCCTGTTCCGTGCAAACCAGGTGGGGTGAGGGACTTCTCAGCCTCCTTTGCAAAGGGTCCTGTGCAGACTGGACAGGGGCGGCGTTGGCTGCTGGAGCTGCCTGCAGAGTCCCTATTTCGCGCGCTTCCGCCCTGGGGGTGTGAGCCAGTGCTCTGGGCTGCCCCAGCCCCCTCCCCACAGCTTCCCTCTTCCCGGCCGTTCTTGTCTTCAGGAGGCAGCTGACTCTCACTCCCGGAGTCACCAGTCAGCTGCCTGCAGGCTTCCTCCCAACCCCGTGACCGCCTTCCTTATTTTCTCTCCCTGCCAAGAGGGTGCTGGCGGAAAGAAAGAAAACCTTCCACACCCCTCCCCTAAAATGCAGCCTCATGCACCAGATCAAACCTGACTCTAAAGGAAATTTTGCTGCCCCTGCAAATGTGCAGGGAAAGTGTGACTCCTGCCCTGGCCCCAGTCCAACCATCTGAGGCCATTTTCCTCCTTTCTATTAGCTGAGCATCGAGGATTTCACAGCATATGGTGGCGTGTTTGGAAACAAGCAAGACAGCGCCTTTTCTAACCTGGAGGTAAGAGTCCGCTCTCAGCTGGTGGCCCTGGAGCGCGTCCTGCGTTCCTCCCGCCAGCGTAGTAAGAACTGTCCTCTCAGGAAGCAGCCATGTGGGCTGAAGGTAGGAAGGCCTAGTGGCAGGGCTGGGGTGTGGGGTATGTTCTTTCTCACCTGGAATGAGACCCGGTGTGGGTATGGGTTTGGCTTGCCAGAGAGGTCTTGGTGGCTTGCCCAGGTCTGCTGGCCCCTTGCTAACTCGCCTTCCGCCCCCAATCCCCAGAACGCCCTGGCTCTAGCCCCGTCCTCTCTGGTGCTTCCTGCCGTTGACTGGTACGCCGTCAGCACGCTGACCACCCACCTGCAGGAGAAGCTCGGGGCCAGCCCCCTGCACGTCGATTTGGCCACTCTCCGGGAACTGAAGCTCAACGCCAGCCTGCCAGCCTTGCTGCTCATCCGCCTGCCCTACACAGCCAGGTATGGCCTGCCTGGGCCCTGGTGGCGCTGCTCGGTCAAGGAGAGAAGTCCTCCCCTGAGCACCCTGAGGCCCTCCCAGAAGGTGACTGTGTGGCCGGAAGAGGCAGGAAGGACTCCAGCGGGGCTGGAGCTCAGGAGTCGGTGCCCAGCATTGCGCTAGGCCTGTGGGGCCCCCCAAGACGAGGCAGACGTGAGCCTTGCCGGCAGGGGGCTCACGGAGAGGCGGCAGGGACTTCAGTGGCACGCTGGAGCCGGGAGAGAAGGGGCAGGGGGTTCCAGGCAGGGCCACGAGGTGAGCAAGGTCCCGGGAGGGGCGTGACCATGGTGAGTGTGCGGGGGGCGGGGCTGCCAGGGAAGGACAGGGCCTGGAGGGGCAACAGGCGGCAGCCCGGGGTGGCGGAGAGTCATTTGGATTTGGGTGGCTTAAACGTTCTGTCTCTTCTCTAGCTCAGGTCTGATGGCACCGAAGGAAGTCCTCACCGGCAATGGTGAGTGGGGTCGGGAGGCCGCATCCAGCCCTTGGCCACATGGAGTCATACGACGTTGGCCCAAGCTCTTCAGCCCCGCCGCATTCCCAGGGGGGCCCTGCTGCTTCCCAGAGTAACTGGCAGCTGAGCAGGGTTGGTCCCCAGGCCTCGGCCTCTCCAGCTGGGCCTGGCCTGGCGGAAGCGTTGGGCGTCCAGGGGCCTCTGAGCACAGCCCTGGAGCCAGTTTCCACTCAGGCGGCCTGAGTCCTAGGGCTTGGGGGCGTTAATTATACGAGCAGTGTTTCCAAAAAACAGTTTCAAGAGCTTGTCTTCCTTTCACTGTAGAGGCCAGTTACCCCTGGAACAATCACTGGAAACTTGCCGTGGTGGATGTGGAGTTTTCTGTATCTGTCTTTTTCTTCCCAGGTCTGCTGGCCCCTTGCTAACTCGCCTTCCGCCCCAATCCCCAGAACGCCCTGGCTCTAGCCCGTCCTCTCTGGTGCTTCCTGCCGTTGACTGGTACGCCGTCAGCACGCTGACCACCCACCTGCAGGAGAAGCTCGGGGCCAGCCCCCTGCACGTCGATTTGGCCACTCTCCGGGAACTGAAGCTCAACGCCAGCCTGCCAGCCTTGCTGCTCATCCGCCTGCCCTACACAGCCAGGTATGGCCTGCCTGGGCCCTGGTGGCGCTGCTCGGTCAAGGAGAAGTCCTCCCCTGAGCACCCTGAGGCCCTCCCAGAAGGTGACTGTGTGGCCGGAAGAGGCAGGAAGGACTCCAGCGGGGCTGGAGCTCAGGAGTCGGTGCCCAGCATTGCGCTAGGCCTGTGGGGCCCCCCAAGACGAGGCAGACGTGAGCCTTGCCGGCAGGGGGCTCACGGAGAGGCGGCAGGGACTTCAGTGGCACGCTGGAGCCGGGAGAGAAGGGGCAGGGGGTTCCAGGCAGGGCCACGAGGTGAGCAAGGTCCCGGGAGGGGCGTGACCATGGTGAGTGTGCGGGGGGCGGGGCTGCCAGGGAAGGACAGGGCCTGGAGGGGCAACAGGCGGCAGCCCGGGGTGGCGGAGAGTCATTTGGATTTGGGTGGCTTAAACGTTCTGTCTCTTCTCTAGCTCAGGTCTGATGGCACCGAAGGAAGTCCTCACCGGCAATGGTGAGTGGGGTCGGGAGGCCGCATCCAGCCCTTGGCCACATGGAGTCATACGACGTTGGCCCAAGCTCTTCAGCCCCGCCGCATTCCCAGGGGGGCCCTGCTGCTTCCCAGAGTAACTGGCAGCTGAGCAGGGTTGGTCCCCAGGCCTCGGCCCTCTCCAGCTGGGCCTGGCCTGGCGGAAGCGTTGGGCGTCCAGGGGCCTCTGAGCACAGCCCTGGAGCCAGTTTCCACTCAGGCGGCCTGAGTCCTAGGGCTTGGGGGCGTTAATTATACGAGCAGTGTTTCCAAAAAACAGTTTCAAGAGCTTGTCTTCCTTTCACTGTAGAGGCCAGTTACCCCCCCTGGAACAATCACTGGAAACTTGCCGTGGTGGATGTGGAGTTTTCTGTATCTGTCTTTTTTCTTCCCACTGAGTCGGGCTGCGGGATGAGGGAGCCAGTGACCGGGGCGGTGGCGGTGGTCGGGGCGGAGGCCAGGGCTGGCGGAGGATGAGGAGCAGCTGCTGAAGTGGAAAACACTAGTGAGGGTCGATGGGAGCTGACTTTTCGGAGGGCTCAGTGTCCCACCAGAGGCCGTGCCAGTGGCTGGTGTGGGGGAACTTCACAGTGGAGATGTCTAGTGGTTCTCGCCTCAACAAGGTGATCCCACTGAGTGCCATCGAGAGAAGGTACCAGAGAGTGTGTGGAAGGGCCTCTGCTGGCTTCTGCTGTGCGACAGTGGCTGTGAGTGGCTGCCTGTGACCCGCTTCACTGCTCTTCCCTTGCCCCTCAGATGAGGTCATTGGGCAGGTGCTGAGCACGCTCAAGTCGGAAGATATCCCGTACACCGCGGCCCTCACGGCGGTCCGCCCTTCTAGGGTACGTGCCCATGCCTGGGGCTCCAGGAGGTATGGTCAGAGGCCTGGAGGGGGGCTGGCTTCTCCACTGGGCAGGTGTCCGTGGGGGGTGCATGGATGAGCCATGAAGTCTGGCTTCCTCCTTCCAGGCAACCACTGCGCATCTCATTCCCATCAGCCTTATGGGCTGGTGTATTCGGACACTAAGTGCAAGTGTTCCTAAGCTGCAAAGACTAGGAATGTCACAAAGGCTTGGGGCCACCAGGGGAAAGCTTCTCAGAGGAAGCTTTGAGTATGAGCACGTCTGGAGGGGCTGGAGATGGTGGCGAGGGTGCCCAGTGGGGACAGCAAGGGCAGGCCACCTGGCTCAGGGCGTTTGTGCGCTCTTTCTGCAGGTGGCCCGTGACGTAGCCATGGTGACTGGGGGGCTGGGTCGCCAGCTGCTGCAAAGACAAGTGGTGTCGCCTGTGATCAATGCCCCTGTGAGTTACAATGACACTGCTCCCCGGATCCTGTTCTGGGCCCAAAACTTCTCAGTGGCATACGGGGAACACTGGGTGGACTTGACCTCCCGCACCTTTGGGGCCCAGGACCTCAACCTGACCGGCTCCTTCTGGAACAACAGCTTTGCCAGGTAAGGGTGAAGTAGGTGCCGCTGCAGGGGTTTTGTGTTGGGGGGTGCTCACCATGAGGATGCAGGTGGTCCTGTGGGGTGGGGCCGCTGGAGGTTCCCGAGTGGGCATGGCTCAGTGTCGTGTGCTCACGCCGTGTCCTGAGCAGCGAGCCTGGTTGCTAACACTTCCGAATCAGCTCAGACCCTGCCGCCGCCCCAGGAGCCGCCTCAGCCCAGCTCGAGCACCTCAGCAACCCCAAGAGGGAGCTGAAAGTCTGGGTTCAGGGAAACCAGAGGAAGGAGCCCTCCGCTGGAGGTGGGGAACCTGTATGCTGGCTGCTTTCTGACCTAGAATGGGATGGGGCCTCCCTTCTCCTGTCTCAAGTGGAGGCGCTGGCTCTTCAGGCGGACCTGCTGCAGCTTAGGTAGAAGGTGACCCGAGGACCTTGCTCTAAAGTGTTCAAGGCCATCCCAGCGTCTGAAACCACCTCTTACTCTCACTCCACAGGCTTGTGCTGACTTACGAATCACTCTTTGAAAGCACGGTGACATTCAAGTGAGTGAGAGGCAGGTGTGGGTGGGCTGGTGCGGCTCCAGTCTCTCCAGCCGCCTGACACGCCTGCGGCCTCTCCCAGGTTCATTCTGGCTAACCGCCCGTACTCAGTGTCTGCCCGGTACTGGTTTACCTTGGAGCACTTGGAAATCCACAGCAACGGCTCGATCGCCTCCTTCAATGCCTCCCAGATCACGGGGCCCAGCATCTACTCCTTCCACTGCGAGTATGTCAGCAGTGAAGAAAGGGATGGCAGTATCCTCGTGCCTGTCACGCAGCCCTCTCCCTGGAAGATGCGTTTCAGAATTTCCAGGTAGGAAGGGAAAGGGACCAGGCCCTGAGTTGGGGAGCCCAGGCTGGAGGTGAGGGGAGCAGAGGCCTGACGCAGCCCTCTCGGGCTCAGCTGGTGTCGCCTGTGGCCAACAATGACACTGCTCCCGGATCCTGTTCTGGGCCCAAAACTTCTCAGTGGCATACGGGAACACTGGGTGGACTTGACCTCCCGCACCTTTGGGGCCCAGGACCTCAACCTGACCGGCTCCTTCTGGAACAACAGCTTTGCCAGGTAAGGGTGAAGTAGGTGCCGCTGCAGGGGTTTTGTGTTGGGGGGTGCTCACCATGAGGATGCAGGTGGTCCTGTGGGGTGGGGCCGCTGGAGGTTCCCGAGTGGGCATGGCTCAGTGTCGTGTGCTCACGCCGTGTCCTGAGCAGCGAGCCTGGTTGCTAACATTTCCCGAATCAGCTCAGACCCTGCCGCCGCCCCAGGAGCCGCCTCAGCCCAGCTCGAGCACCTCAGCAACCCCAAGAGGGAGCTGAAAGTCTGGGTTCAGGGAAACCAGAGGAAGGAGCCCTCCGCTGGAGGTGGGGAACCTGTATGCTGGCTGCTTTCTGACCTAGAATGGGATGGGGCCTCCCTTCTCCTGTCTCAAGTGGAGGCGCTGGCTCTTCAGGCGGACCTGCTGCAGCTTAGGTAGAAGGTGACCCGAGGACCTTGCTCTAAAGTGTTCAAGGCCATCCCAGCGTCTGAAACCACCTCTTACTCTCACTCCACAGGCTTGTGCTGACTTACGAATCACTCTTTGAAAGCACGGTGACATTCAAGTGAGTGAGAGGCAGGTGTGGGTGGGCTGGTGCGGCTCCAGTCTCTCCAGCCGCCTGACACGCCTGCGGCCTCTCCCAGGTTCATTCTGGCTAACCGCCCGTACTCAGTGTCTGCCCGGTACTGGTTTACCTTGGAGCACTTGGAAATCCACAGCAACGGCTCGATCGCCTCCTTCAATGCCTCCCAGATCACGGGGCCCAGCATCTACTCCTTCCACTGCGAGTATGTCAGCAGTGAAGAAAGGGATGGCAGTATCCTCGTGCCTGTCACGCAGCCCTCTCCCTGGAAGATGCGTTTTCAGAATTTCCAGGTAGGAAGGGAAAGGGACCAGGCCCTGAGTTGGGGAGCCCAGGCTGGAGGTGAGGGGGGAGCAGAGGCCTGAAGGGTCTCCGTGTCCTTTGGGTTTGGGCTTGGCAGTGTAGCTGAGAGTCCCATCCCCTGGGTGTTCCTCTGCCACCAACTGAGGAACCCCAGCCCTTGCCGGGCCTCCCTGTGTGGGCCTACTTGGGGCTTTCTGTCCTTAGATCCAGGCCTTCAACGTGACGGGCGAGCAGTTCTCCTACGCTAGTGACTGTGCGGGCTTCTTCTCCCCGGGCATCTGGATGGGGCTGCTCACCTCCTTGTTCATGGTCTTCATCTTCACCTACGGCCTGCACATGATCCTCAGCCTCAAGACCATGGACCGCTTTGATGATCGCAAGGCCACCACCATTGTTTTGACCCAGATCGTGTGACTACCACCCCCCCACCCCCCCCGCACCTGTGAGGGGTTGAGGGCGTGCTGGTGTCCAGGTTGTCACATTCCCACCAGAGGCGTGCTGGCCAGGAGGGTATCCTCTCTTCCGCCATAGCAGGACTCCCCAGCTCCCCTTAGCCTGTCAGGCTACCTGTTCAACCTGCTGAGGGTCTTCCCTGGGCTGCCCACTCCCCATCCCATCAACAAAGAGTATATATTCTGCGTAGATAGTAGACAGATCTCCCAGGCTTGGTCATTGTAAAGGAAGGGGCCATGAGTTCTAGGCCCCCCTTCCCTTCTCCTTATTTATTCTCACTTCTCCACTTTCGCTGCTTGCTGTTTATAGTGCTTTTGTGTAGCCAGTGCTCCATCCCCAGGCACTATGGGGTTCCTTGTAGCAGCCAGGAGCTGTTAGGTTCCCTGGGTTTGGGGGAGTGTGGAAGTACTATTTGTCTGTCCTGCTTAGCTGGTGTTCTGTTTTTTGGTGATGTGTTAACAATAAGCCGTACACTGGGGTTTATTTCCTTGGCCTAAGAAGGAAGGGACCTCCGTGACAGGTGGGGCTGGGCGTGACTGCTGGGTTTTTGGCATGCTCCTGCCAGGAGTCTGGCAGGAGCCTGGGGTGCTCGTGGTTTCCTTCCTAATAAAATAAAGATGGGTCGCCATGCCTGGACCTCTTGTCACTCATTTCTGCACTGGGAACGTGGGAGGATGCGCTTGGCTGGGGGCCTCAGGAGGGATGCGTTTCCAGGGAGAGCCGGGAGGGTCCTTAGCAAGCTGGGCCCTCTAAGCGACTGGGAGGCAGTCCGCGTCCGCGACCATACCCGCCCCCACGCCCCCAGGGGCCCCCTCCGGCTGCCGCAGCAGCGCGCGCCCAGCCCGCGGGGCCGCGCCGAGCCTGGAGGGGGCGCCGGGGCGCGCGGCTCCCGCGCACGGATCCCTCGCGGCCTCAGCACCGGCTGCCGGGCCGCCCCGCCCGCCTCGCCTCGCCGCGCTCTCGCCAGGGCCCGTGCCGAGCCGGCGCAGCCCGCGGAGGGGTGCTCGTGCTCGCGCCTGGGCTCCAGCCACCGTCCCGGGAGGCGACGCGGGGAGGCAGGGGCGCCGGTCGGCGCGGCGGGGAGGGGAGGGGCCGGGACTCTTTGACGCGGCGGAGGGGTCGCGCGGCGCGGCGCCATCTTTGGTCCAGTGCGGCGGCGGCGGGCGGCGGCGGCGGCGGCGGCGGCGGCGGCGGCTGGGACCGAGCTTGCGAGCGTGCCGGAGCGGGAGGAGGAGCCCACGGGCGCGGACACCGAGGCCTGACCATGGACGAGGAATACGATGTGATCGTGCTGGGGACCGGGCTCACCGTAAGTGCAGACAGATCTCCCAGGCTTGGTCATTGTAAAGGAAGGGCCATTAGTTCTAGGCCCCCCTTCCCTTCTCCTTATTTATTCTCACTTCTCCACTTTCGCTGCTTGCTGTTTATAGTGCTTTTGTGTAGCCAGTGCTCCATCCCCAGGCACTATGGGGTTCCTTGTAGCAGCCAGGAGCTGTTAGGTTCCCTGGGTTTGGGGGAGTGTGGAAGTACTATTTGTCTGTCCTGCTTAGCTGGTGTTCTGTTTTTTGGTGATGTGTTAACAATAAGCCGTACACTGGGGTTTATTTCCTTGGCCTAAGAAGGAAGGGACCTCCGTGACAGGTGGGGCTGGGCGTGACTGCTGGGTTTTTGGCATGCTCCTGCCAGGAGTCTGGCAGGAGCCTGGGGTGCTCGTGGTTTCCTTCCTAATAAAATAAAGATGGGTCGCCATGCCTGGACCTCTTGTCACTCATTTCTGCACTGGGAACGTGGGAGGATGCGCTTGGCGGGGGGCCTCAGGAGGGATGCGTTTCCAGGGAGAGCCGGGAGGGTCCTTAGCAAGCTGGGCCCTCTAAGCGACTGGGAGGCAGTCCGCGTCCGCGACCATACCCGCCCCCACGCCCCCAGGGGCCCCCTCCGGCTGCCGCAGCAGCGCGCGCCCAGCCCGCGGGGCCGCGCCGAGCCTGGAGGGGGCGCCGGGGCGCGCGGCTCCCGCGCACGGATCCCTCGCGGCCTCAGCACCGGCTGCCGGGCCGCCCCGCCCGCCTCGCCTCGCCGCGCTCTCGCCAGGGCCCGTGCCGAGCCGGCGCAGCCCGCGGAGGGGTGCTCGTGCTCGCGCCTGGGCTCCAGCCACCGTCCCGGGAGGCGACGCGGGGAGGCAGGGGCGCCGGTCGGCGCGGCGGGGAGGGGAGGGGCCGGGACTCTTTGACGCGGCGGAGGGGTCGCGCGGCGCGGCGCCATCTTTGGTCCAGTGCGGCGGCGGCGGGCGGCGGCGGCGGCGGCGGCGGCGGCGGCGGCGGCGGCGGCGGCTGGGACCGAGCTTGCGAGCGTGCCGGAGCGGGAGGAGGAGCCCACGGGCGCGGACACCGAGGCCTGACCATGGACGAGGAATACGATGTGATCGTGCTGGGGACCGGGCTCACCGTAAGTGCGGCGTCCGGCGCCCGGGGCTCCGCGTCGCCGTCTCCCTGGGATGCTGCGTCCCCCGGCCCTCTCCTCCATCCCTGCGGTCGCGGCGGCGCCGCCCCCGGCCTCCGGTCCCCGAGCGGACAGCCCCGCGCCCGCGCCGCCGCCTGTGTCGCTGCCGCGGCCCGTGGCCCACCAGCGGCCCCCTCCTTTTCTGGCCGCGCCGACGCCCTGGCCCCCGCGCCTCCGCGGCCCGGAGGACGCACCCGCGGCCCCTGGCTGCAGCCGCTCCCGGCCCCGCCCGGGCCGCCGCCTCTCATTTTGTGGTGACTCTAGCGGGATGTCGGGGGCCTTGCCACGGTGGGCTCGCACCCTGCCTCCCCAGGTTCTTACGGGGCCCTAGGACCCAGCGAATGTTCCAGAAGGAGCAGCCGTGGGGACCGTGACCACATTGCCGCTACCGCACCCCGGTTTCCCGTGGAGACCTCCAGCCGAGCCGTATCTGCAGCCTTTGTCCTTGGGGCTGGTGACAGCGGTGGTGGGGGCGTGCACCCTCGCCCGCCCGCAGCCCGTTGGATTGCGGCGCTGGGCCGATGCCGCCCGGAAGCCCCCGTGGCTGGGAAGGCTCGGGGTCAGGGGCTCCTGCTTGCGGAAGGAGCAGCCAGGGTGGGGCTCGGCTTCAGCTCCGTGCGAAGCCTTTCTTCCCTCCCGGCTCGGGTGCCTTTGGCCGCCCGCTGGCTCTCGCCCGTGATGCATTGTTTGACCTGCTTTCGCGAGGGCGCCGGTGCTGGCGCGGCTCCAGCCACCGTCCCGGTAGGCGACGCGGGGAGGCAGTAGCGCCGGTCGGCGCGGCGGGGAGGGGAGGGGCCGGGACTCTTTGACGCGGCGGAGGGGTCGCGCGGCGCGGCGCCATCTTTGGTCCAGTGCGGCGGCGGCGGGCGGCGGCGGCGGCGGCGGCGGCGGCGGCGGCTGGGACCGAGCTTGCGAGCGTGCCGGAGCGGGAGGAGGAGCCCACGGGCGCGGACACCGAGGCCTGACCATGGACGAGGAATACGATGTGATCGTGCTGGGGACCGGGCTCACCGTAAGTGCGGCGTCCGGCGCCCGGGGCTCCGCGTCGCCGTCTCCCTGGGATGCTGCGTCCCCCGGCCCTCTCCTCCATCCCTGCGGTCGCGGCGGCGCCGCCCCCGGCCTCCGGTCCCCGAGCGGACAGCCCCGCGCCCGCGCCGCCGCCTGTGTCGCTGCCGCGGCCCGTGGCCCACCAGCGGCCCCCTCCTTTTCTGGCCGCGCCGACGCCCTGGCCCCCGCGCCTCCGCGGCCCGGAGGACGCACCCGCGGCCCCTGGCTGCAGCCGCTCCCGGCCCCGCCCGGGCCGCCGCCTCTCATTTTGTGGTGACTCTAGCGGGATGTCGGGGGGCCTTGCCACGGTGGGCTCGCACCCTGCCTCCCCGGGTTCTTACGGGGCCCTAGGACCCAGCGAATGTTCCAGAAGGAGCAGCCGTGGGGACCGTGACCACATTGCCGCTACCGCACCCCGGTTTCCCGTGGAGACCTCCAGCCGAGCCGTATCTGCAGCCTTTGTCCTTGGGGCTGGTGACAGCGGTGGTGGGGGCGTGCACCCTCGCCCGCCCGCAGCCCGTTGGATTGCGGCGCTGGGCCGATGCCGCCCGGAAGCCCCCGTGGCTGGGAAGGCTCGGGGTCAGGGGCTCCTGCTTGCGGAAGGAGCAGCCAGGGTGGGGCTCGGCTTCAGCTCCGTGCGAAGCCTTTCTTCCCTCCCGGCTCGGGTGCCTTTGGCCGCCCCGCTGGCTCTCGCCCGTGATGCATTGTTTGACCTGCTTTCGCGCGGGCCTCTGCGTGGACAGATGGCCTCTTCGGTCGCTGGGAGACCACGCGTGTCCGCTGGATACCCTCTTCCTTGTTCACCTTTTTACCCAGCAAGGTTGTAAGAGGAAAACCGTGGTCAAAGGAAGCAATTTTAAGCGAAGCGACCAGCCAGGGCTTGAAGGAGCTGTCTTTCGAGGCAGACTCCTTCCAGCTTTAGGCTCCTCTCGGAGTCGGGGTGGGGAAATGGTCAGGGCTGCTGGTGGGAATGTGGGGGGTGGGGTGCAGTGAACGTTGCCCCTTGCTCAGGAGTGCATCCTGTCGGGGATCATGTCTGTGAACGGAAAGAAGGTGCTGCACATGGACCGGAACCCCTACTATGGGGGCGAGAGCTCCTCTATCACCCCTTTGGAGGAGGTAGGCTGCCCGGGCCGTCCCTGCTGAGCCTCTTGCATGGGGTGAGGAACAAAGCGTCTCCGCAGGTTTTCTGGGCGGGGGGTGAGGGCAGGAGGGGGTCCCCTGAGGTGCCTCTCTCTCTCCCCCCCGCCTGCAGCTGTATAAGCGTTTTCAGTTGCTGGAAGGGCCCCCTGAGACAATGGGCCGGGGCCGAGACTGGAACGTTGACTTGATCCCCAAATTCCTCATGGCCAATGGTGAGGGAGTTGAAGGAGCTGTTGGGGGCGGTTATTGGGACTACCGGAGAGGGGTCAGGCTCCAGGCCGGGGGCAGCCAGACCAGCTGGGGCTTCGGGAGGCGGCCGTGCTGACCGTGTGGCCTTCCGCACTCCACCTTGCAGGGCAGCTCGTGCGGATGCTCCTGTACACAGAGGTGACGCGCTACCTGGACTTCAAGGTGGTGGAGGGCAGCTTCGTGTACAAGGGCGGCAAGATCTACAAAGTGCCGTCCACTGAGACTGAAGCCTTGGCGTCCAGTGAGTGCGGCTCTTGTGAGCCAGGAGGTCGCGCGGGGCAGGGGAGGGGTCAGCTGTCGAGAGTAGGGTGCCCCTTGCTGAAGGGCACGTGCCTGGCGCAGTACTGAAAGTCCCCTGCTCTGCCGTCCCTCCGTGTGCTCGCGCTGGTTGTCAGGAGGGGCGTCCACATGCGGAGGGGATGTGGAATCCTTGACGGATGGCAGCTTTTGACAGGGGCTCTGTCTGCTCGGAACAGCATCCCCATGTGTCATGGCTGGGAGGCTTCTCAGAGCCTGTCCGGCCCGACTCACTCTTGGTACAGTTGGGGAAACTGAGGCCAAGAAGCACAGAAGGGTTCATCTGAAGTCACAAGGTGGTCAGAAAGAGCACTCAGCTGGGACCTAGGGCTCCGGCTCGCGCTGCCTGCGTGGCTGGTGGAGAGCTTCCCAGTCTGTGGTGAGACGGTTCTCTCCATGTTGCCCTCGCAGATCTGATGGGCATGTTTGAGAAACGGCGCTTCCGCAAGTTCCTGGTGTTTGTGGCAAACTTCGATGAGAATGACCCCAAAACCTTTGAGGGCGTTGACCCCCAGAACACCAGCATGCGTGACGTCTACCGGAAGTTTGACTTGGGCCAGGATGTCATTGACTTCACTGGCCACGCCCTGGCACTCTACCGCACTGATGAGTGAGGGGAACTGGCATGGCAGACCACCCCTCGTCCGGCCCGCCCCCTGCCCTCCCCACTCCAGCCTCTGCTCCCTCGGCCCACCCTGCATGCCTCCTGTACTCAGCCCCGGGCTTCTTCACCTGTTGCCTCTTCTGTCCCTTCCATGCGTTTGACCCACGGTCTTTCCTAGGCTCTTTGAGGGTGGGAAGGCCGGCCTGGTGCTTGGGTGGCTGGGGGGAGCTGGGATTTCTGCTGCTGGAGCCCGTTCTGACCCCGTTCCCCCAGCTACCTGGACCAGCCGTGTCTTGAGACTATCAACCGCATCAAGTTGTACAGCGAGTCCCTGGCCCGGTATGGCAAGAGCCCGTATCTGTACCCACTCTATGGCCTTGGCGAGCTGCCCCAAGGTTTTGCAAGGTGAGGGAGTGGCTTCTATTCTTTGGTGGTAGAGGACTGACGCCAACAATGGAAGCGACCCCCTTGGGCGTCTCCATGGTGTTCCGTGCTTTCCCTCTGTGGTCCTAGTTTCCTTCACGCCATCTTTGGGTAATGGCACCACAGTGCGGCATTGAGGTGCAGAGGTGAAGAACTGTAAATGGGACTTGTTTGGGTCCCGGCTAGAGGCAAGACAGCGCTAGGACTGGGCCCAGGCCTTGAAACCAGTTGGATTCTCCAGAGCCGTCCGTTCTGTCCCCTAGAACATTTCCGTGAGGGGCCACCCTCAGCAGCCCTTGACTGAAGTTTTCTGGCATTAAGTCTAGAGAGGAAGGAGCCCTCCCGGCTCAGTCCTGAGGTCATGGCAGCAACAGAGCTAGCCACCCGTTTTCTGAAGTCACAAGGTGGTCAGAAAGAGCACTCAGCTGGGACCTAGGGCTCCGGCTCGCGCTGCCTGCGTGGCTGGTGGAGAGCTTCCCAGTCTGTGGTGAGACGGTTCTCTCCATGTTGCCCTCGCAGATCTGATGGGCATGTTTGAGAAACGGCGCTTCCGCAAGTTCCTGGTGTTTGTGGCAAACTTCGATGAGAATGACCCCAAAACCTTTGAGGGCGTTGGCCCCCAGAACACCAGCATGCGTGACGTCTACCGGAAGTTTGACTTGGGCCAGGATGTCATTGACTTCACTGGCCACGCCCTGGCACTCTACCGCACTGATGAGTGAGGGGAACTGGCATGGCAGACCACCCCTCGTCCGGCCCGCCCCCTGCCCTCCCCACTCCAGCCTCTGCTCCCTCGGCCCACCCTGCATGCCTCCTGTACTCAGCCCCGGGCTTCTTCACCTGTTGCCTCTTCTGTCCCTTCCATGCGTTTGACCCACGGTCTTTCCTAGGCTCTTTGAGGGTGGGAAGGCCGGCCTGGTGCTTGGGTGGCTGGGGGGAGCTGGGATTTCTGCTGCTGGAGCCCGTTCTGACCCCGTTCCCCCAGCTACCTGGACCAGCCGTGTCTTGAGACTATCAACCGCATCAAGTTGTACAGCGAGTCCCTGGCCCGGTATGGCAAGAGCCCGTATCTGTACCCACTCTATGGCCTTGGCGAGCTGCCCCAAGGTTTTGCAAGGTGAGGGAGTGGCTTCTATTCTTTGGTGGTAGAGGACTGACGCCAACAATGGAAGCGACCCCCTTGGGCGTCTCCATGGTGTTCCGTGCTTTCCCTCTGTGGTCCTAGTTTCCTTCACGCCATCTTTGGGTAATGGCACCACAGTGCGGCATTGAGGTGCAGAGGTGAAGAACTGTAAATGGGACTTGTTTGGGTCCCGGCTAGAGGCAAGACAGCGCTAGGACTGGGCCCAGGCCTTGAAACCAGTTGGATTCTCCAGAGCCGTCCGTTCTGTCCCCTAGAACATTTCCGTGAGGGGCCACCCTCAGCAGCCCTTGACTGAAGTTTTCTGGCATTAAGTCTAGAGAGGAAGGAGCCCTCCCGGCTCAGTCCTGAGGTCATGGCAGCAACAGAGCTGGGAAGAGCCACCCGTTTTTCTGAGCTCCACCTGCCTGGGGCCACCTTCTCTGCCCCGTGCTGGTGGGCACAGGGGGTGCAGCAGCACTGGTCCCCGTGTCCCCTTGGAGGCACGCTCATTGTCACCCTCCCCACTGCAGGTTGAGTGCTATCTATGGGGGCACATACATGCTGAACAAGCCCGTGGACGACATCATCATGGAGAATGGCAAGGTGGTGGGCGTGAAGTCCGAGGGAGAGGTGAGTCCTGTGGTGCAGGCGCATTGGTCTCGGCGTGGCTTGGTCGCTCCTTTGAGGTTAGTGCCCTCCCGGTGACCTGGGGGTGGGGCTCCCGAGGAAGGCTGCAGCTATTGCTGTGGCCGGATGTCAACAGATCAGAGCCCGCCTTCCCGAGTACAGGTGGAAGCTGTGGGTGCGGCCTGGTTGACAGCTCCTCGGAGGGTCCCTCCTGCCGGAGCTGCCGGCCCTCGAACAGCAAGGGGTGGGATTGAATAGGAACAAGGCCTTCTGGTGCTTTCACAGGTGGCCCGCTGCAAGCAGCTGATCTGTGACCCCAGCTATGTTCCAGACCGCGTGCGGAAGGCCGGCCAGGTTATCCGTATCATCTGTATCCTCAGCCACCCAATCAAAAACACCAATGACGCCAACTCCTGCCAAATCATCATCCCCCAGAATCAGGTCAACAGGAAGTCAGGTAGGCCCAATGACGTTCTCCCTCTTTGGGGTGACTGCCTTGCCCCCCTCCGCCTGGGGCTGGCTCTCTGCCTGATCCCTCCCTGGAAGAACAGGGACCCACATTGCAGTCCCCATGACTTGAGGCTATAGGGATGGAGGCTTCCCCTCCATGAGGGTGGCAGCTTGGATGCAGCCAGCTCTTCAGGGCTGGGGAGGGGCAGGCGCGCCCGGCTGGAGCCTGGCCCCAGGAAGCCCCCGCGTTCACATGTTGATGGAGCCCTCCCTGCGGGCAGACATCTACGTGTGCATGATCTCGTACGCGCACAACGTGGCCGCGCAGGGCAAGTACATCGCCATCGCCAGCACCACGGTGGAGACTGCCGAGCCCGAAAAGGAGGTGGAGCCCGCCCTGGAGCTGCTGGAGCCCATTGACCAGAAGTGAGGGGCCCGGGGGCTGGGGCTGAAGCTGGGGGGAGGAAGGGAGCCAAGGAGCTCTCCGAAGGGTGGACATCAGGGAGGGCGAGGCTGGTTGTGAGACCTTTCTCGTCCCTTCATCTACCCGTCAGGTTTGTGGCCATCAGTGACTTGTATGAGCCCATTGATGACGGTTCCGAGAGCCAGGTAAGCAGCCTGTCCCAGCCCCAGCTCCTAGCTGCCCGCCCAGGGTCCCGGCCCCCCTCACCGGGGGCCCCGGGTGCTGGCTGTTCCCAGGTGTTCTGTTCCTGCTCCTATGACGCCACCACACATTTTGAGACAACTTGCAACGACATCAAAGACATCTACAAGCGCATGGCAGGCTCCGCTTTTGATTTTGAGAACATGAAGCGCAAACAGAATGATGTCTTTGGGGAAGCTGACCAGTGATGGCTGACCCCTGGCCCAGCCCCTGGTGCCCTCTCCCCGAACCTGAGTCTGTTCTCCTTGAGGGCTGGGGCAGACGGGCTTGTCTGAGCATCCCTGCTTCCGGCGTCCTCTGCTGCTCCCACCACATTCCTGTCACCTATCTCATTGATTCACTGACCAAATCCTTAACCTTAGTGATGGTTTGGGAGACAGGGGGTTGTTTAGTATCCTCCTTCTTGGCCCTCCCTCATCCTGGGAAAAGGGGGTTCCTCTCCTCGTGTGTGTCTCTTCCCCCCACCCCTTACTCTTCTGCTCTGTTTGGGAAGAACACGGAGGAAAGCTGACTTCTGCACCCGTTGCTCTCACCCCCACTGTAGTGGCCTTTGGAGATGCCCTCTGTCTCCCACCACCACCTCTCGTGTGTTGGGAGAGAGGGGGCCCTCCCAGCACAAAGTTGCATTCCTTTCCCTACCCCACCCCTGTAATTTATTCTAATTTATTAACTTTGGCCCACCCTATGTGAGAAGGGAGTGCTGTGCCCCGCAGCCTCGTGGTGTGGCCTAGGGCTGTGGAACGGCTACCCTGGCCTGGCCCTCCTGACCCTGGCGTGGCCTGGGAAGGGAGAGGCCCTGGGTGTGGCCCTGATAGAGGTTGAGCTTGTTTTTGTTTCTTGTCTTTGTGTTCACTGGTACTGGCTGAGAGATTTGTAAGCAAAGCAGAAGGAGGTGGGAAAATGGATCCAAGCCCCCTGTGCCCTGCCTGCCCTATTCCTTCCCATTAGTGGTGGGAAACCCTTATCTTGCGAAGTGAATGTGTCCCTTTCCCCATCCTCTAGTGTATTTCACGGAAAACAAAATCTCCCAATAAAACTTGTGTTTAAATCTGAGCCCAGATCTTTAGTTGTATTTCTCCAAAGCTGTGTCCAGGCTGGGGCCTTGGCTCCCTGGGCTGTTGTGCTCTCCTACCCTGGCTTGGGACTGCATGTGGTTCAGCTTTGCTCCAGATGGCTGAGAAGGTGACTTCCTTCTTCAGGGAATTGCAGAGTTCCTGAATTGAAGGAAGCAGGTCACGTCACCCTGTCCAGAGTCACACATAGAGCTAGTGCTGACACCAGAACTCCAACCCCTCGGGGATCAATGTGAGGGAAATAGGCGAGAGGGGACTGGCCGGGGGTGGGAGCTGAAGGGAAGGAAGCACAGGCACACGGGCGCTGCCTTCAGGCCAAGGAGGAGGAAGCGGCAGAGGGGGCTCAGGCCCAGCCTCCTGGCTCGAGGAAACCAAGGACTGGGGCCCAGTCTCGGGAGGGCAGTCGAAATCAAGGCAGAAGTAACCAGAGCTGCTTTAGGCAGGGAGGCAGCCAGGGGTTGGGGGGATCTGCCCTTAGACTGAGAATAACATTGAGAAAGTGAAGGGCCGGACGCCCCAGGCTTGGGGTCCCCGGAAGGAAAGAAGAACTCCGGCCAGGAGTTGCTAAGGAACTGATGGGAACCTAGGCAGGGATCGTCATCCAGCCTCCAGCGGCGGGCGGGCGGGGCCGCTCGGGGACGGGCTAGCCGGCAGTCACGTGCCGCGGCGCGGCGCGGGGCGGGGCGGGGCGGCGCGGCGCGGGCGGGGCGGCGCGGCGCGGGGCGGGGCGGGGCGGGGCGGGGCGGCGCGGCTGCGCGGCCGCTCTGACGTCGCGGCGCGGGCGCTCAGCCTCTGCGCGGCAGTCTTGCAGCTGTTGCAGCTCCGGAGGTTCCGCCAGGCCGTCGTCGCTACGTCTGCCGCCGCCGCCATGGCTCAGTACAAGGGCGCCGCCAGTGAGGCTGGCCGCGCGATGCACCTTATGAAGAAGCGGGAGAAGCAGCGCGAGCAGATGGAACAGATGAAGCAGAAGATCGCTGAGGTGCGGGAGGCGGTCGGCTCCCCAGCCCCGCTCCCCGGGGACCCTGGCGTAGAGTGCGGGCGGCGGGCGTAGAGTGCGGGCGGCGAACGGGCCCAGAAGGCTGAAGCAAGCTCGGTTGTGACAAGTCTCCAACAGGAAGGAGCCACATGCAGGGGTTCCATTTTGGGCATTGGGATGACCCCTGAAGGCACATAGCATCGTGTCTTTCTGGCCCCTGATCCCCGAGAGGCCGGCCTCTGCCCGTGATCAGCGGCTGTTGAGAAGGGCGGGCCCCAGCAGCCTACCGGCCACTGAGCCTTTTTCACCCGACAGAGGCAGGCAGGGGGCCCGAGGTGCTAGCAGTTCACGAAGGGCTTTCGTAAGTGGCCCCTGGCGGGGGGCCCCTCGGCTTAGGCCTGGGGGAGACGCGCTGCGAGAGCAGGCCTTGCGCCCCGCGGCCGCCGGGCCCCAGGAAGTGGCCGCGCGCTGAGGCCCCGCGCTGGCTCGGTTTATGCTCGTGCCCCAGCCCCGCGGTCTCCTCGCGCCCCGGCGGAGTTGTCGGGGGTTCCGAGTGCGATGGGGCAGGCCTGGGGCGAGGGGCCCTCGAGGGCCCAGCATGCGCAGTGAGGGGCTCGGCCCCCAGCCGCTCTGTGCCTTGGGTCTCCAGAGCTTCAGCTGAGAGCTGGGTGCAAAAAAGCCAACAGCAGGGAGCACCCAGAGCCCGAGGCCACTGAGTGGAGCGAGCCGCTTCCCAGCGGGAGGGGTGGAGGGGCGGAGGGGCAGCGCAGGGAAGCCACCTCACTTGACTGCCTGGACGCTGGAGGAGCCTCTCACAGCCGTCAGATTTTCCCAAGGCCATATCACAGTGTAGGGACGCATCTGGGAGGAGAACGCTGGTCCCTGCTGCCCAGTGCGGGGCGCAGGGCCACCCCCACTGCTCTCCCTCCCGCACAGGAGAACATAATGAAGTCCAACATTGACAAGAAGTTCTCTGCACACTACGACGCCGTGGAGGCCGAGCTCAAGTCCAGCACCGTGGGTCTTGTGACCCTGAACGACATGAAGGCGAAACAGGAGGCCCTAGTGAAAGAGCGGGAGAAGCAGCTGGCCAAGAAGGAGCAGTCAAAGGAGCTGCAGCTGTGGGTCCTCTCTTCCCAGAAAGCGGCCTCCCCTCGAGATGAAGCTCCTGTTTGGGGGCGGGTCAGGTGGTTCCTGCTCTCGGAATTGGGGGAGGGATCCCTTTTCATCATCAGAGCTCTGCTCGCGAACTTGAAGTGACCAGGGCAGTAGGACTCCGGGGCTACACGTGTAGCCTGGGACCCGCCCTGAGCGCATAGGCGGCTCTGGGTCTGGGAAGAGGCCTCGGGTGGGGACGTGTGTGATGGCCACCCATGCCTTGGCAGGAAGCTGGAGAAGCTGCGAGAGAAGGAGCGCAAGAAGGAGGCCAAGCGGAAGATCTCCAGCCTGTCCTTCACGCTGGAGGAGGAGGAGGAGGAGGCGGCGGCAGCGGCGGCGGTGGCGGCAGCGGTGGACGAGGAGGAGCTGGAGAGGGAAGGTGAGCGCAGGCGGGGCAGAGGTGGGTCTGGCTGGCAGAGCTCTGTCTTGGCTTCTGGGTCTCGAGCGAAGAGGCACATTTACCAACAGCCTTGACTGCTTGCCGCCTTTGCGGTTTTGAACCTCATGAGTTGGGGCAGGAGAGAAAGAACCATGTCTTCTATGGCAGAGCTGAGTGGAGGGCTTGTTTCCAGTGGGAAGCAGGTGTGCAGCCCCTGGACAGGGGTGTGGGGCTTGTGTGACTGGGAAACCAAACTTAGGTCTGAATAATTTAGGACAAAATGACACAGCCATAGAAATTAAGCAGCTGCTAATTGGACAGTGCAAGTCTTGCCCAAGGGAACAAGGATGACAGGGACAACTGGGAAGGCTGGTGAGCGAGGGCGAAGACGCTGCGAGGCCGCTGTGTACCAAGCACTCATTCACAGCTGGGCTAGAGCCAAGGCAGATGGACAGAAGCTGGGCACCGTCCCCGTCCTGGTCGGAGTCATCCAGGCCACCCTGTGTGCCGCCAGGGCCAGGGGAGAGGGGACGATTGGGTCGGGCCTTCAGGATGAGGGGAATGTCATCAGCCCTTCAGAAATGTGTAGAGGTGAGAGATGAGTGTCCCCAGAAGCGGAGCCCGCGCCAGTGCATGCGGGAGGCCTGGGGAGGGCGGCCGCGGGCCTGGGCGGCAGGGTTAGAAAGCCTCGTGGCCTGGGATCCGTATGGTGGATCCACGGAAGGGGGTCACACCGGAACAGCTTTGAGGGGAGCGGCCAGTGCTGTCAGGAGGAAGAAGCCCCAAGGTATTCTCAGTACTGTTCAGTAACACTGAGTATTTGGGGTCTAAAACCTTCCCTTTGGGAGGTCAGTGGCACTTGGTATGAGCTGTGCACCTGTGTGGCAGAAGCCACCTTTGGGACAGCACAGGTCTAGAGGGAGGCTTTCAACCTCACTGTGTGTCAGTGGATTTTGTGGATGCTTTCCTCCTCGAGGTTTTTTTTGAGGACCCGGCTGTGGGTAGCCAGTGTGGAATTATTTATTTATTTGGCTGTACTGGGTCTTTCATATGGGATCTTTTGTTGCAGCATGTGAACTCTTAGTTGTGACATGTGGGATCTAGTTCCCTGGCCAGGGATCAAACCTGGGCCCCTTGCATTGGGTGCACAGAGCCTTGGCCACTGGACCACTAGGGGAGTCCCCAGTGTGGAATTTTTGTAAGTTGTCCAGGGTCTGGAACCCTTGCCCTGGAGTGGGGGCTCGTCTTCTAGGCTGATGGTTCTGAAAGCGTGAGCCAGTGACCCCAAGCTCTCTGAGACCCTTTGGAGAGGTCTGTGAGGTCAAAACCATTTTCATAATCATGCTAAGACATTCTTGGTCTTTTGTACTCTTGTTCTTTCATGACCGTACGATAGATTTTTCCAGAGGTCATGTAACATGGCATGAGGTCCTTCCTTTGACAGTTGATAGAGTGTGTGTGCTTTTATACTCTTGAGTCTTTGGCATTTCCCAGACTTAATTTCCAATTTAAGGACTGTCAGTAGTTACAATCCCTAGGGACAAGAGCTCTCTGGGGTCCTTGGTGACTTGTAAGAGTGTCTAGGGTGCTAAGACCAGCAAGGTGAAGAATCGCTGTTCTTGTTCATCTGCATCCTAATTGGGGAAACTGAGTCCCAGAGTCCAAGATGGCAGACCTGGCCTGAGCCTGGTCCCTTTCCTTCTCTTCTCCCCCTGGCTTCAGCAGTAGCAACAGTGCAACTTTGGACTTCAGTTTTGTCACCTGGTAAAAAGGAGTGTCGTAACGCTTTAGGGACTGCTGTGAAAAGTGGATGAGACATCAGTTAGAAAGCTTTGGGGTTTTCCTAAGAACCTTCCAGGCTTAAAATTCTCAGTACTGTTCAGTAACACTGAGTATTTGGGGTCTAAAACCTTCCCTTTGGGAGGTCAGTGGCACTTGGTATGAGCTGTGCACCTGTGTGGCAGAAGCCACCTTTGGGACAGCACAGGTCTAGAGGGAGGCTTTCAACCTCACTGTGTGTCAGTGGATTTTGTGGATGCTTTCCTCCTCGAGGTTTTTTTTGAGGACCCGGCTGTGGGTAGCCAGTGTGGAATTATTTATTTATTTGGCTGTACTGGGTCTTTCATATGGGATCTTTTGTTGCAGCATGTGAACTCTTAGTTGTGACATGTGGGATCTAGTTCCCTGGCCAGGGATCAAACCTGGGCCCCTTGCATTGGGTGCACAGAGCCTTGGCCACTGGACCACTAGGGGAGTCCCCAGTGTGGAATTTTTGTAAGTTGTCCAGGGTCTGGAACCCTTGCCCTGGAGTGGGGGCTCGTCTTCTAGGCTGATGGTTCTGAAAGCGTGAGCCAGTGACCCCAAGCTCTCTGAGACCCTTTGGAGAGGTCTGTGAGGTCAAAACCATTTTCATAATCATGCTAAGACATTCTTGGTCTTTTGTACTCTTGTTCTTTCATGACCGTACGATAGATTTTTCCAGAGGTCATGTAACATGGCATGAGGTCCTTCCTTTGACAGTTGATAGAGTGTGTGTGCTTTTATACTCTTGAGTCTTTGGCATTTCCCAGACTTAATTTCCAATTTAAGGACTGTCAGTAGTTACAATCCCTAGGGACAAGAGCTCTCTGGGGTCCTTGGTGACTTGTAAGAGTGTCTAGGGTGCTAAGACCAGCAAGGTGAAGAATCGCTGTTCTTGTTCATCTGCATCCTAATTGGGGAAACTGAGTCCCAGAGTCCAAGATGGCAGACCTGGCCTGAGCCTGGTCCCTTTCCTTCTCTTCTCCCCCTGGCTTCAGCAGTAGCAACAGTGCAACTTTGGACTTCAGTTTTGTCACCTGGTAAAAAGGAGTGTCGTAACGCTTTAGGGACTGCTGTGAAAAGTGGATGAGACATCAGATGTGGATGCCCTGCCTCTCTGATGCAAAGAACTTTCGCTCCCTTAGGCACTGGCACTGAGGCCTAAAGTCCCCTGAGGTGCTCCAGGTCACATCTAATGGGGCAAGAGCGAGGTACCATCTCCTGTCAGCTGTTGGCAGAGGAGACCAAAGGGACGGCCCCTTGGCAAGGGCGCCTTCCCTACAGCAGAGGGCCGTGCCTCACAGCCAGGACAGCCCCGGAGGCCTCCAAGGAGGTTGCGTTGGAAATGAGGCCTCGGTGACAAAGGTCTGGGGTGCCCCGGAGGCACGGGCCATCATGCTGCTGCTCTTGTGTTTCCTTTTGCTCCAGAGATGACCACAAAGAAGAGGAAATTGGGGAAGAACCCAGATGTGGACACAAGCTTCTTGCCTGACCGAGACCGGGAGGTAAAGGCAGCCTGACCCTGGCCGAGGCTTTCAGTCGGGAAGCGCAGCCCCAGGCCTCCCTCCTTTGCCCATTTCTCTTCCAGGAGGAGGAGAATCGGCTCCGGGAGGAGCTACGGCAAGAGTGGGAAGCCAAGCAGGAGAAGATCAAGAGTGAGGGCTCCTGGAGTGGGGTGCTTGCTGCTCAGGGCAAGGGCCCCACCTGCTTTCCTGTCGCTGCCGCTCTGGGCCTCAGGGAGCTGGCAGGGAAGGGGGACACCAGGGTCTGGAGGCCAAAGAGCAGTTCTGTTCTCTCTTATAGGTGAGGAGATTGAGATCACCTTCAGCTACTGGGATGGCTCTGGGCACCGGCGCACGGTCAAGGTAGGCCACGTGAGGCCTGAGCTCCATTTCTCTCTCCCTCGGGCCCAACCTTCTTTGGACTCAGAGGGAAAAAATTGTCGTTCCTGACACAGGCCTCGTGCTCTTTGGCGTGGGTGGCTTTTGAGAGTTCTGGGGGGACCAGGGAAGAGGGCCCAGCCCCATAGGATAGTGAGAATTCCAGGGTGCCTGCCTTCTTGAGAGCCCACCTCTGGGCTTCCATCCTCCTTTCCAACTTCTTTGTTTCCTGCATGCCTGTTCACACAGATGAAAAAGGGCAACACGATGCAGCAATTCTTGCAGAAGGCACTCGAGATCCTGCGCAAAGACTTCAGCGAACTCAGGTGGAGCGGTGCTGATGTGTGAGAGGGTGCACATGAGCGTGTGCACTGGAGTCTGCAGCCTCAGTCTGGCACCTGGGACCCCAAAGTGGCAGCTCCTACTTGCAACATGCTGAGCACTGCACTCCTGAGAAGGAGTTCGGGTCCCTTTTCCCATCCGTCTCTCCATGGAGAGTTTGGATGGGAAGCGCTTTCTAGCCTGGGCCGCCTCCTAGCCTCGCAGGCCCTCGGCGCCGGCGCCCTTGTCCAACTGTTGCTCATCCTTTCTCCCTCAGGTCGGCAGGGGTGGAGCAGCTCATGTACATCAAGGAGGACCTGATCATACCCCATGTTAGTCCCTTCTGTATCCTTGTAGCCCCAGGTGGGCTGATGGGGAGGGTCTCCCTCCCTGTGCACCCAGGGAGTTTGAGGGGGCCCTGCCTGTCGTGGGTCTGTGGCTCAGGTGGGTGGGGTGGAGCTTGGCTTGCAGGCAGCTGGCTGAGAGGCGGAGATGAGTGGTTTTCCTGTGCTCCGTTCCTAGCACCACAGCTTCTATGACTTCATTGTTACCAAGGCACGAGGGAAAAGTGGTGAGTGCTCCCGGCCGAGCCCTCTCCCCGCCAGCAAGTCGCCCCCGTCGCAGGGTGGCGGCTGAGGCGGCTGGCCCCTTGTCCGTGCAGGACCCCTCTTCAATTTTGACGTTCACGATGATGTGCGGCTACTCAGCGACGCCACCGTGGAGAAGGATGAGGTGGGGCAGGCTCTGCTGGGTGGAAAGGAGGGGCGGGCGCCCTCGGCCCGAGCCACCACGCCTGGCCCTCTTCCTGTCCTCAGTCGCACGCAGGCAAGGTGGTGCTGCGGAGCTGGTATGAGAAGAACAAGCACATCTTCCCTGCCAGCCGCTGGGAGCCCTATGATCCCGAGAAGAAGTGGGACAAGTACACGGTATGGAAGCCTTGGAGCGCAGTGTGGGAGCTGGCCCGGCTGCCTGGCGGGAGGCCCACCCAGCCCTGCTCAGCTCGCCTTTCCTTCTCTGTCTTCTCATCCTGCACCAGATTCGATGATATGGTGGCCTTGTAGCCCTGGCTTCCTGCGGGCCCCTCCTCTCACGCCCCCAGACTCCGGCCCTGGGCTCTCCACTCCTGAGACGTGACGGGCCTGCTCAGCCCCTGCCCTGGCGCTGTTGTCTACCACCTTTTTCTTTTATGAGAAATACCTGATGTACTCCAACATTTTAAATGTACAGTTAAAAATGTAAATTAAAAAAGATTTTTATTGAATTAAAATTCACATAAAAAAGGGACTGGTGGTTCACTTGTTAAAGGCTGTGCTCCTGAATGAAAATAGAGAAAATGAAAGACCAATAGAAGTGGCCTGCCCACTCCCCTCCCTCCCCACCCCGACCCCCGCCCAGAGTATATAAATAAATAAATCTTTAAAAAAAATAAATAAATAAAAAAATAAAGGCTGTGCTCCTGTGCTCACTTGGGCAGCACGTATACTAAAATTGGAAGAATACAGAGAAGGTTATCATGGCCCCTGTGCAAGGAGGGCACGCAAAGTCGTGAAGCGTTCCATAGATTTTGGGACGGGCAGCGGGACTGGGAGCCGGGGATATACATATCTATAAACAACAAATCACTGTAAAAGTAAAACGTAAAATAAAAAAATTTTTAAAAAGACTGCTCCTAGTGCAGAGTCCTAGGTTTGATCCCTGGTCAGGGTCCCACACACCGCAACTGAGACTTGGCACAGGCAAGTAAATAAGCATTTAAAAAATAAATAAAATCCACCATTGTGACCATTTGAAAGCGTACCATGCAAGGGTATTACTAAACGTTCACAGGTGAATCACCCCTGAAGGAGATCCCACATCCAATAGCAGCCTTTCCCCCAGCCCCTCTCACCCCCTAGTGTAATTGCTATTTGGATTTGCCCATTCTGGAAGTTTCAGTAAATACAATTATACAATATCTGTGCTCTCTGTCTTGCAAGAAAGAGTGTGTTTCTCAGGGGTGGGAGGGTAGAAGTGCATTGGGAGGGAATACAAGTCTGGAGGGAGGAAGGGCCGCTTGCGACCCACGGGCCTGGGCAGGCGCGGCTGCAGCCAGTCCATCCCCACCGCGGCCCCTGCACGGGTAGAAAGGGCATCTCTCTGGGCCTCCCTCCCAGACTCGGGCTCCTTTGTGTCTCCTGGCTGTCCTTTCCATAAGGGACAGGCTGTCCGGTGGCTCCCGCTGCTCTGATCTCCATCACAGCCTTTATCCCAGGCGCCACCCCAGGGAGGCGGCCATGGGTGCCCTGTACTCCGCGCCCACTCCGTCCTGCCGGCTCTGCTCACACTGACCTGGGGCTGGCCCTGTCAGTCACAAGTAGGGGGTACCTGGTTTGAGGGTGCTTATTCCTGGTTCCTGTCCTGGCTCAACAGCGCCCTTAAACCCTCGTTCCCCTGGGCTCGACTCCAGGAGGCCGAGGAAGGTAAGCTGACCACCCTTCCTCTTGCCTGACAGGAGAGGGGGGACGGGACGGCCAGTGGGGACTGTCCCAGTTCTGGCCCCACCTCCCTGGCTCATTCATGTGCGGACAGGACGGTGGTGGTGGATTTGCCAGCTGCATAGTCTCCTGCGCCCTCCTCCTCGTGGACAGGACCCTGTGTCCTGTGTAGCCATGGCCCGGGAGGCCCATCTGACAGCTCGGCGCTGTCACTTGGGCTTTCTGGCTGTGTTTGGGGTGGGGCCATCTGAGGTCGCCTGGAGGAGGAAGCCGAGCAGCATAGGCCAGAGATCCGGGGCGCAGCTGGGCGGGGCGGCCAGGCCTGACCCCAAGTTCTGGATGTGGCAGAAAATCACTGAGGCCTTTTGTGGGTTTCGGAAATCCCGGAGAGGGAATCCTCTGGCCTGAGCCAACCCCTTCCTTCCCTTCCAGAAGCCACCAGAAGAGCGGACTCCCTGTGGAGAGGGAGCCCTTCAGCGGCTCACCCAGGGGTGAATGGTTTCTGGGGGACACATGTGATGAACGTCCTGTGTGCTGCAACCAAAATCCAACACAGTCAAACAAATAAAAAACAATAGTTCCCAGCAGCCTCCTCCTCTGAGCAGCTTGAAGGATCTCACTTCCCCGACCAGGAAGGGATTGAACCCGCGCTCCCTGCAGGGGAAGCACAGTGTCTTAACTACTGGACCACCAGGGAAGGCATAGTTCATTTTCCAGAGAGTGATAGATTCGTTTCCCTACGCCCCTCTCATTTTGCAGCACCATCACCAGATGAGCATCCTGGCTCCCCAGCCCCACCCACGGGGCCCTGCCACTCCCAGAGAAGAGGGACACGCGTGCAGCCTGAGGCGCGGCGCATGTGGGCTCTCACCGCAGGGTTTTGAGTTTTATTTTCATTTTTTTTTTCAACTGAGAAAAAATTCACAGAACAAAAACCACTAACCATTTAAAAATGCACATTTCAGTGGCATTGAGTACACTCGCAGTGTTGTGCCGCCATCACGTCTGTCTACTCCCCAAATAGTGCAGTCACCTCCAAACGAGAGAAGAAATGTTTGTTGTTTTAGCCACTCAGTGTGTGGAACCTTGTTTTGACAGCCACTGGAAACACACACATCTTTGCAGGGAGAAAATCAATTCTGGCTCCACGTTGCAAACTGTTCCTTAGACTTGCTTTCCATTGCTTTTATTATTATAATCTTACTTAATGGCTTGTCTCCAGGACCCTGCCCCTCTGCCTGATTGTTAAAGTAAAATGCCTCTGTTCAGGAGTCCTGTTCAGGGCTTCCCTGGTAGCTCAGTGGTGAAGAGTTCACCTGCCAATGCAGGAGACAGGTTTGATCCCTGATCCGGGAAGATGCCACAGGCTGCAGAGTGCTTAGTTGGAGCCTGTGCTCAAGAGCCTCGGGGCCACAACTACTGAAGCCCGTGTGTCCCAGAGCCCGAGTTCCACAAGAGAAGTCACCGCAACAAGAAGTCTGCTCACCTCAACTAGAGAGAAGCCCCCACTCCCTGCAACTAGAGAGGAGCCTGTGGCAGCAGTGAACACCCAGAATAGCCAAAAATAAACACATAAATAAATTTTTTTTTTAAATCACATAAAAATTAAAAAGAGTCCTGTCCACCTGTAGATGGCAGGAGAAAGAAATTAACTTATCTTGCCTGAGGCTTGCCATTCTGAGAGATGTTTGCAAGATTAATGACCTTTCTGTTTTGTTTCCTCACCTCCCTCCATCTCTGATCTATAAAATAGCCTGGCATCCAAACCCCAGTAAGATGGTTTATTTCAAGGCACTAGCCTGCCATCTTCTTGGTCAGCTGCTTTCCAAATAAAGTCGTTTTCCTTGCCTCAACACCTCTCTCTTGGACTCATTCGCCTGTCATGTGGCGAGCAGGGCAGCGACCTTGGACTCGGTAACAATTTGGCTGAGCCAACCAGGAGCCTTGCTGCTCCTAGCTAGTCAGCCCTGATCGGGAAATATTGTAGTGAGAGCCTAGCAGCTGCCGGGACCATTTGTCCTGAGGTGCTTTCCTTCAGGATTCCCGGAAGTGGCACCGGCTGCCCCCAGTGTCTGGCAGTTGAGACAAGGAACTGACAAACTTCTAGAGTCGATGGACTCAAGGTCCTTTGTAGGATAAGTCTACCCGTTTCTGATCGCTGGTTAAACCAGTTCGATTGTTTTGTGTGTCCTTTCGTGTTAAGAGCCGACGGGCTCGAATTTGGAGGGCACATCGCTTCGGTGTGCACACCGGGACATTTCATCCGCTCAGTCTGGGCTTTCCTTTATGGGAGAGGCCAGTTTGGCTGGGCACCCGTTTGCAGAGGGGATGTTGTTGGACTACCCGTTAAACTGATTCACTGGGAACTAGTCCTTGTGGGGCAAGTCCACCATAGTTTGAATTAGCTAGGGTAAATCTATTTATCTGGTTTGGGAACTGATCCAGTTGGAACCAATTCGTTTGGGAGCTAGTTTTGTGGGGGTGGATAGCCAAGTTGGACAGTTCATTTGTTTTATAGGGTAAATTTATTTACCCTATCTGGGAATCGGTTCGTCTGGATGCATGGATGCTTGGAATCTGCGCTGGTTTTGTTGGAATTTGTCTGTGTCTTGTGTTCAGTGTTCTAAAGCTTATAACAATGGGAAATATTTCATCTTTCCCAAAGGAAAGATCTTTGGGGGTGCACATTAGCTATGTTAAGATCAGAAGAGCAATAGCCCCTGAATGGCTCACAGTTAAATAATCTGGCAGTCAGA